>CM055680.1:14786998-15986998 GCA_029448645.1 Andrena camellia
AGCACATGCTAACAGTTCGCAATCTACAAGATAATCCTCGTCGTAATATTCGCTATCACGTATGATTTTAGCAGCACGACGCGTATCTAATGTTTCGCAAGCAACATCGCTCTGTTGTAGCACGTTAACAAAATTTAAAAATTTCATCCGCACATCTTGTGCAGTTTCATACAACCGCAGATACACATAGGCTATACACAGATCAAGATTAAATTAAAATGTTACAGTATTCAGTTTGAAATACAGCGGCTTAGTATCTAGTGTTATCTTTACAATCAGAGAATCATAGAAAGAATTATGTGGAGTGGATAGAAATTCGTGAGGAGAGGTCTTATGCTACTGCATAAAAATTTAATTCTAGCTAAATAAAAAATCATAAACATTAATGAAATTAAAAATCTTATAAAAATAATTCTTGAATACCCAGCTATAACAATTAATGAAAACCTACCTCTAAAATACTCAGTATTAAATCCAGACACCAATTATGATTCCCCCTCCACTAAATCTGGCTCAACTAATAATCTAATTAAAAACATTAAATAAATTGGAATTAAAATTAAATATAAATAGAATATAAAAATATAAAATAAAAAGAGAAATAGAAAAATATAAAAAAGAAAAAATATAATAATAATTTAATATATTGCTCATTTTGGTGTTACAATTTAACGATCATATACTCTTTTCATTTCATTCCCGCGATTGTGTCAGTGTCCAACCCTTCTAATGTATCCTGCTGTGTCTTAACAATTTTTCTATTTTACAAGTGTTTCCTAATCTATTCTATGCTGTATAAGCTTCTTTTATCACTTTCCAGTTCTTTCCATCTTTTCCTTCTCCCTATTATCTCCTGTTAAATAGCCAAGTTTTTCCTTCTCTTCTTTCCAATTCCCACCACTCTCTCCACGTACTTCACATGCTTGAATCACGTGTTCCACTCTTTCTTCCTCTTTCTTATAAAGCCTAAATACCCTTTCTTCTCTCTTTAGCCAATATTTGCATGCCCTTGTTTCACTACTTTTTGATTTTTCCCCCCAATAGTATTTCGGCTTACCTCCAGGTTTCCTTGCCACCTCTCTTAATTCTCTTAGGAACTTTGACTCTTTTACTTTCGTCTCTCCCTCTCTTGTTCTTGGATGTCTTTACTTATCTGCTCTATTTTGATCGACACTTCTTTCCCATTTAATCTTCTTCTTTCCAATTATTCATTTGACCATCCTCTCCCTTCCAAGAATTTGATTCTCATTCTTTCCCTTTTCGTAACTTCATTTACTCTCATTAGACTTCTCCCACTTTCATATCTTATCAACCCTTCTTCCGAGTTTATTAGCCTCTCTTCAAACTTCATTGCTCATTCTCCCATTTCAATTGCTATGCTATCTCTTCCTGTTTCTTTTAACAGCCAGTATGTTGGTGTTGATCTCTCCAATTTCATTATCCACAGCATGTATTTCACCTGCAATTATTATAATTAATATAAATTGTATTAATCTTGAAATTAAAAGAGCTAATTATAAATTATTTTTTTATGTGGAATAATAATTATAAATTTATAATTAGTGGTGATGTGTTATTCGATTTTATTGATATCTAGTTTTTAAATGAATTTATTCATATATTTAATTAATTATGAAAAGTATTTTTATTTTTGTTAAATATAACAAATTTATGGGATTATCTACACATTTATATTATTATTATTGATTTGATGTATTTAAGAATTTTAATTTTAAAATTTAATTTCATTTAAGATAATTTAATAATTTATTTCATTGATAAAAAATTTAAGAATTTTGGTGCAATTTTTTAAATAAATTATATAAATGAATTATGCGTAGGGTATAATGATAAAATTAATAACTAATTTAGTGAATATATTTTTTAGATAAAAATGAACTAAAGGAATTCTGCAAATTAAAAATATTCACCTGTTTATCAAAAAACATGTCTTTATGTTTAATAATTTAAAGTCTGCTCTGCCCAATGAATTATTTTTAAGTGGCTGCAGTATATTGACTACATGGTAGCATACAAAGGTAGTATAATAATTAGTCTTTTTATTGAAGGCTTGAATGAATGTGTTGATGAAATATTTCCTGTCTCTAGATTAAACTGTTAATTTAAATTTTAAGTAAAAATGCTTAGATTTTTTCTATGGGACGAGAAGACCCTACAGAATTTTATAATTTATTTTAGGAATAAGTTTTAATAAAATTAAGTAATTTATTGGGAGGATATTTAAAATTATTTAACTTTAAAAAATTTATCCAAGTATTCTTGTTTCGAAAGATAGTTTATTAAAAAATTGTTAGATTTAATTACCTTGGGGATAACAGCGTAATATCTTTGGAGAGATTATATTTATGAAGAAGATTGCGACCTCGATGCTGAATTAGGATATAATTTAAATGCAGCAGTTTAAATATTGAGGCTGTTCGACTTTTAATATCTTACATGATTTCAGTTCAGATCGACGTGAGCCAGATCGGTTTCTATCTATATTTATCTAATAAATTTTTGTACGAAAGGATTTAATTTATAAATTATTTTTTACTATTTTCAATAAAAATTGGAATTTTATATTTATTAAGAATAGGTGTTTACCCGGTGATAATTGTTGGTTGGTTGGGCTTCAAATTCTAATGATTCAATATTAGGAGCGATTGGATCAATTTCACAGTCAGTTTCTTATGAAGTCCGTTAATTTTTAATAATATTTTCCGTAATTTTATTAATTGAAAGTTATTCATTATTGGATTTATATAAATTTCAATATTACATGAAATTTATTTTAAGTTTAATCCCAATACTACGACAAGAAAACCGCGGATAGGTCTTTTAAAATCGGAGACCAAGTGCTACTGCACGACGAGACGTTAAGCCGCGGACGTTCACAAAACTAACACCCGAATGGATAGGTCCCTACACGATTCAAAACATGCACGATAACAATAATTACAGTATAAGGGGCGACGAAGAATCCGCGTTCACGCGAACCGACTCAAACACTTTATAGAATAGGGCAGGAATAGGAAAATGGTCGCAGTTATGAGGGGAAGTAACAGCGCTCCAACAACAATGTAGATTTGAACAAAGAGGCGAAATATATTTATTAAAAAAAAAAATGTGGGAGAGAAGAATTTTAAAATAAGTATTTTAAAATAAGTAATTTAACTAATCAGGATATTCGCCGTTTTTGAGGGTTTAATTTGAATTTAAATTTATTTAAAACACAGTTCAATTGGTCTTTCTGATGTCTCGCATCTAAAGCTATTTGCGGGCTTAAAAATTCTAACGAATTTAAAAATTTCTTACTAAAAGGCAATCTCCTAACAGTATGTTTAAAGGCGGATTGGTAATATTTTTTTATATTTTCATCAAAGTCTATAATTCTTTGGCTATTTTCTGAATTACTATTTCTAATTTTATTAATGGTTGCCATCGATTCCTCTCCAATAAAAATTGATTGCAGTGACAGTAAATTATCTTCATTATATACGTCTATTTCATGTGAATTGGGTGCTACAATATACTCACGCTTTATAAAATTTCCTCCCAATGATCTTAATAATCTAAAACATTCAGGGAGCGGGCAATGAACTAGAATTTTCGATTTCTGAAACACTGTGTTGAATCTTGTAAATATGTTTAACGCGTAATTTAAAAATTGCAAATAAGCCTTAGTATAAGGGCAACTTAATGTTCGAAATATTTGGTTTGTTCTTTCGGAATAATTGTGTTCTGCTGCTGCCTCCGCAAAGACAGCAAATAAAACTGTCCACTGACTTAACGTTCTTTCTACAATTTCCGGTAGTGCAACCCATCTGATCGGAGATGGCTGCAGAATTTTTCCCTTGCATCGTCCATAAAATCTTGCAGGTCTTCTAAAACTTCTGTTGTTTTTGATTTACTGTAAGACATGTATAAATGAAAGTGAATAATTGCTGTATTTGCAATGGCAAGTAATCGCTCGCACGGCACGCGACCAAATACATTGAATAGCAAAAGCATGGGAAGACAGATTTTTCTTCATGCACGTGTATCACATCGTGATTGTATTATATCCAATAAATCCTCTGAACACATATACGTACATTTACGGCTCGAATAATCGTCGTAGCCCCCAAAAGTCCGGATCATCATTGTCGTCGTTGAACGCCCAACGGTCTAAATCGTCTCGAACCTCGCGCCAAAACTACCTGCAGCCATGCATTAATTTTCTACATTTAATGCTGTAGTATCCCTTCGTATATGGATACTCTGTTCGCTGAAATATATGAGAAACCATAGAAAACATGTGCTTTTTATGAAAAGACCTTGTAGACGCTACGTACAAATATCACTTACCAAATACTCCTTCTTACCTTGTAGATTGCTAACTGTTAGCATGTGCCATCAATGATATTCTAGCTGATGTTCGTGGGAAGAAAAATGTTAAATTATTATTATTCTATTTTCATATTCTTTGCCTGTAACAATCTATTATCATTTAAAACATATTATGTCTCTATTTTATTTACCCTCATTCTTTCCTCACCACCTAATTCTAAGATTCAAGGTTTTAAATAGTATTATATTTCGTTCACGCGTTCTTCGCGTCGTGTCATCGGGCGATACGCTGCGACGCTAAATCTGAACGCTTTAAAAACATGCTAGCTTTAGAATGCTTGTTACATATTTGTTTGAAAATTATTTCTCTGCGTTGGAAAAAATATGTCTGTTTGCTACAGAATGGTTCGCTTGATCGTTTATTCATGAAATTATTATTTCTCTGCGTTGGGGATAAAGTGTCTATTGGTTTGGAAAAAAATTTCAGCTGACATCGCATAATTCTATGATTCGCGCCTTCTTCGCGCCGCCAAATGACGTTATCCCGCACGGCTGCTCCAGAGGAGTCAAATTACACACGATCGCGCGATACGCTACGATATTAAGATTGAAAAACATTTGAAATACTGGTAGCTTTAGAATGTATTCGATTGTACCACTGTCTCTTTCCCTCACCGAATTTAGCTTTAAAATCACTGTGCTTGTGCTGTCTCTCTCTCTCTCTCTTTCCCGTCCCCGAATATATGGTTTGTAAAACGTCGATCTTTCCCGACATCGCTCGAAACAATTTCTGATCAAAATTATTATTTCTCTGCGCTGGGGGAAAAATTTCTGCTGCATATTGTTTCGCTAGATCGGTGTGGGCCAGGGGTGAGAAAATTTTCGGGGGTGGTCCAAGGTCGTTCCCTCCCTCGGTTAGGTATGAAAAAATTTTCGGGGGTCAGTCTTCCCTCTGAAAAATTTTCATTCGAGCGTTTCTCGCGCCGCCAAATGACATCATCTCGCGCAGCTGCTCCAGGGGAGTCAAATTACGCGAGATCGCGCGATACGCTGCGACGCTAAGATTGAAAAAACATTTTGAAAAATTTTAGCTTCAGAATGCATGCGATTGTACCACTGTCTCTTTCCCTCCCCGAATTTAGCTTTGCAACTATGTAGTGCCGTCTCTCTCTCTTTCCCCGAATATGTGGTTTGTAAAACGTCGATTTTTCCCGACATCGCCCGAAACAATTTCTGATAAAAATTATTATTATTTCTCTGCTGCATATTGTTTCGCTAGATCGGTGTGGGCCAGGGGTGAGAAAATTTTCGGGGGTGGTCCAAGGTCGTTCCCTCCCTCGGTTAGGTATGAAAAAATTTTCGGTGGTCATTCCCTCCCTCTGAAAAAATTTCTGACGGCGGGCCAGATCTGGAGAGGTCTCCGCGACCGCTCGGCCTGGAATGATCCCCTCCACGATTATGGCTTCCCCCACTCCGCGGCTCGTGCGCGCGCAACCAGTCTTCCACTCCCCGCTGTCCCCGCGCCTAAAGTTCCTCCCCACCGCGCTGCCCCGCGCGCCCTCACTTCCACCCGCCCCCGTGCTCCCCTCAGAGGACCGGAGTTAGAATCGGCCTAGACATACTACTCACCGCGAATCGTCTCCGACTCTCCTGCGAAACGTGTGCACCTTAAATTTGGCGC
The DNA here is from genome assembly GCA_029448645.1 of Andrena camellia. Classification (NCBI taxonomy): domain Eukaryota; kingdom Metazoa; phylum Arthropoda; class Insecta; order Hymenoptera; family Andrenidae; genus Andrena; species Andrena camellia. The sequence goes on from CM055680.1 coordinate 14,793,012, forward strand.
GTACGCTATTTGAATCTGCCGCGCGTACCATTTCAATTTGTCGCGCGCAATTCACATTTCATATTAATGTTCGTGCCATAACACAACCATGATCATCACCATCATTGATACAATACACTCTTGCACATTGGTGTGTACGTGTGCATGAATCTGTATAAAAGCGACGTTGGTCAGTCTTGCGGACTTCATAGCGTCACCTACGCTCGAGTGCTAACAAGTATCGTTCGCGTCAATTTCTCCGTCGATCGGTATAATCGTACAGTGCGTATCAAAATGTACAAACGCAGCTTCAACGATTCATCCTGTGCGTCCGGTAACGATGGCGGTTGCCCCAATAAACAACACCAACAATCCGATACGAGGTACGTACATATTACTATACACTTACATCGTTCGCTTACTTCTTTCACTGTAAACGAACAAATCATTAATTCCGTGTACACGTTTCTTTACAGTTCAGAATCCACAACGCCAGAAAACATCGAAAACGCCAAAACCATTGAACGTGCGGATCCTGGGGCGCGATTACCCTTTAACCTCGACAGCCTATAAAAGGCTAACCATTGGAATTCGCATTGGCATGGGTTCTTGCCGTGTCGAGATCACCATAGTCGACAATAAAGGCTGCGAGTTGTGCTTTTCAATGTTAACGTGGAAGCTCCTGCTGGAAAATGGGGCTGACATACTTCAAAGATTACGTGACAACGCAACGTCGCCCCAAACCCACGTCGTAATTGATCATTTGCGAATGGAATTCACGCGCATGCATAATGATGAACTCGTCAAAATCACCGATAATCGCGTTACCTTGTACATGACGGAAGTCACGATGCGTAAACTATTCGCGTATGAAGATTGCATCGATCATATGTTCACCTGGTTGACCGAAAATATATACTCCGTAAGCAGTAAATATGCCGCCTTCGTAGACATTCTACGTAGCGCTACCGCGCCAACGGATCATGTAAAATTAATTTCCGAAAGCGAATACTTCGAACGGCATTCTTTGATCGATTGTGAATTGTTAGCGGTAGGAATGCAATCCATGTTACGCGATGTAAATCACGTACCACTATAGTACGCGTATATATATATATATATATATATATATATATATATATATACGTTTTAATAAATGAACGATTTTTACATTAATACCTGTAACGACTCATTTATAATATCCTTTCGTACTACTACGGCGGGCAATTACTCGTTTGCCAGATGACCAAGAGGCAATCGACATCGTACCGTTTTCTTTGGGAATTTCGACTATGGGATAAACCGCAGAATTGCTCTGTCAGCGGGTGGTAAGTGGTAACCTCGAATCGACACATGCCGCTGACTCGTGGAACAATGCGGTCATAAACCGTAACCCTGGTGAGACGATCCGACCGAGCAATCTGGATAGGTTTGCTAGCCGGATGTCTGGTTTTTTTCCTTGCTATGTCATCCTTAGGGGTATAGATTTAGCGAATGACAATTGTGTTTTAGGATAGGCAGTATGGGCGGTCCTGACATGCGTTACCACGTGTGTCGAATTACAGCGTTGGTGATAAGACGACGGTCCCAAACTTTAAAAATATATTCGAGACGATATCCGAATAATTATAGCTCTACGTTTTCGTTGGCGCATGTTTTCGTTGGCGGATGGTTATACGAGCGCGACGTTGCGTTCTTTTACGGCGATCGTGAGACGGTTTCGCTGTTTAGGTTAATTAATTTCGAATCGTCATCGGTGTCGAATTACAGTATCCGTGGTACATCCCTTTGCGCCTGCGCACCGATCCCCGCACGCGTACGGCAAACGGTTGCGCGCGCGACGCCATCTTGAAATCCCCCGCCCCTGTGACGTCACCCCCCCCCCTCACCATGGAACTCGGTACCCCCCGCCACGCCTCGCCCCGCCTCGCCCCGCGCCGTTCGCGACCGAGAGCGCGGTACACCCTCCACGCCGCGCCTCGCGCCCGCGGTACCCCCCGCCCCGCCTCACCCCTCGCCACCCGGTCGCAGAACTCTCATAGCCTTTCTACTTAGGCTAGCCCTGGGATATAGAATCAGCACGTCTACTAACATCCTTCTGGCAGAATCAAAATTGCAACTCTTACAAGAGAGCGCAAGATTCTTATGCAATGGGTATCTCAACAAAACTCACTCAAATAAAAAACTGTTTGTATATGAAACTATATCACGTTATAAAAAAATTGTGGCAAATAAAACTAACAAGCGTAAATTCTGCAATAGATTACTACAACAATGTATAGGAAGCTTAGGAAATGCAACTGATCTCATTTATCGTACTAATCATTCCAATATTTATGATCACGATTTCAAGATTTTAATAAGCAATATCGATATTGACACAGAGTTTGGTAAGCAATTAACTAATGTAAAAAATCCCAACATAATAATAAACAACTTAATCAGAAAAGACAAAGTCTTATTCTCTGTACACAGATGGAAGCAAATAAAAAAACTCAATCTCTGTAGGAGCTGCGTGCGTGTGTAGCGATCTAAACATGATAGTAACTAAAAGCATAAACGAACATTCATCAATTTTCACCGCCGAATGTATTGCTCTAAACGATGCTGTAGAAATTGCCTTAAACCACCCTAATCAAAACGCTCTTATCTTCACCGATTCCCTAAGTGCACTATCCTCCTTGAATCATCCTAATTTGAACATCAAAACTAACTCTTACATCTTCGAAATAAGAAGAAAAGTTTCCAAGTTTTATACAAAAACCTCAAATGATAGTAAAATCAAATTCTATTGGGTACAAGCACATATGGGGATGCAGGGAAATGAGTGCGCTGACAAACTAGCAAAAAGAGCAGCAAAGTTCACATCAACAAACTCTCCTAAGATTCCCTTCACAGACTTAAAGGAATCGGCAAAATCAATAACTACCAGAAATACTCGTGATAAAATCGCCAAAGAAGTCTTATACAAAGGTGACAACTATTTCAAACATTTTCACGTACAAAACGTAAAACCATGGTATGCGAACAAAAACCTCAAACGCGAAATTATAACAACGATTAACAGATGCAGATCAGGGCACTACAATCTAGCCTTCTCACTCGCTCGTACAGGGATAATTAGCGACCCACAATGCCAATGTGGCTACGAATTCCAAGACATTGACCATATATTATGGCAATGTCCCTCACTCGAAGAGCAGAGAACAGAGTTTATAGAACAATTACGGAAACTAAATCTCTTCCTTCCGTTGTCATCTAATGTCCTGCTCTCCGATCCTTCTACAACCACACGTAACCTCATCTATCTTTTTCTGAAAAACTGTAATTTAAGAATATAATAAAATGATGTATCTCCACTTCGACTTGTGCTCCAAGTATTTTATATCGTGTAATGTACATTGTATCGCATGATAATCTCTCTATGGAGATTCTAAATGCTTAAATAAAAAAAAAACTGATTGCGTGAAAGTACGTGACAAAATCGTAGACACTGAGTTATCTGGCTTCATCTTAAATAAATCTGAACCTTTGTTACAATGTGCCCCAGTCCGGGGTAAATTGTAACACATCTGTTTTACTTATTTAAATACAAATATGAACACAAATAAACATTTCTAAAAAATATAAATGAAAACACAGATCATTATTAAACATTTGATGTACATGAGTTAAACAATCATTGCTTATTCATCTGATTCTATCAAAATCTTCTTCGCTTTCTTTAATTTTGCCTTTATACTTTTTTCTACTTTTTGGATTCTTGATTGTTCTGTTGTTTGTCTAGAGCATCTTTTTCCGGTGTGTCAGTAAATAGCTTGCTTTATCACCATTTAGAGCGGCGTAACTAGTAACATGTTACAATTTACCCCGAGCTTGAATTTTTAACTCGCGAACTGTTAGAGATAGAAAAAAATCTCAAGACAAAAGTTACTTCTTTTAATTAGGTCTATCAAATAGTAAAAGTTTAATCAATTGTTTAAACAATTAGATAAAAGTTATAAAAAAATATCAATAATGTTTTTTAAAATTCGTTGTTTCACGTGAAATTTGAATTGGTGGTTTAAATAATTATGAAACAGCATAATCCATTTTTTTCATGCAATTTCAACCTTTGTTGTATTGCTGATATGTGTTCCTCGACAATGGAAGGACTTCTCGATCCCACTTAAGGCTGCCGTCTCCTTTTTGTTATGGTCCGAATCGATCGAAACGTCCCTTGTAAACAGACGGACCCTAATGAAACTACTGCGGTCGATAAAAAGAAGTTGTACAGAGGTGACATCTCCGGGTACTCTATGTAGACGAATTTTTCACGCATAGTTGCCACATTTTCTGTTCTCTCTGTCTCTGCCGCGCTGTTGCCACAGCTCTTTCTTATCGAGAAGTCTTGAAAGAATACGGCACGAGAGCTGCGTCTAGCGTCAAGCCTCGCTGAACGTAAAGGAGGATAGCAATAATGAAAGATAGAGAGGTTGGGTAATGAAGTTAGGAAACATGTCAATGAAACAATACTAATTTGCGTATCAATATTTGTTATTTATACGTAGAAGGCTATAATATTATGTATAATCAATGTACAATTGAAGGGTCGGATGCAATAAGGGAATTTGCGCTCGCAAATAAGAAAAATTATTGTCCAAACGCTAAGAAAGATTGGAAAATTAAATGTTATTAAACTGAATTTTAAAAAATATAATGTTGTAAAGCTCGTCAGAACACATTTTTTCTATTTACAGTTTGTTTATCCAATCATTAGTATTCGAGCTAAAAATTATAAACAAAAAAGTTTTCATCGTCTAAAATCATTATAAACATAAATTGCGATAACTTGACTACATATTAAGGGATCGTTATGAGACTTAAATCATAACTTGAGAAAACTCTAGCGAAGCCGTAGAATGTATGCACAAAACCCTTATGTTAAAAAATGTAATAATATTTAATTGAAAAGAAATACTGGACATAACCCATGTTTTTCAACGTTCGCTGTTAAAAAGTATCGAGGCAATTTTGAGGTACATATCATTTGCAGCGACGAAGTTTTTTCTTAATATACAAGCAAGATTTTCAACAATTCTCACACTGATTAATAAATAATTGTAGAAGATACGGCAATATATATAAATTCCGCGCAGAATCAACAGTCAACGCGAGTGCTAAAATTGCTAACAATAACTAGCGCATTATACGCGGCTGCTGACTGTTGGTGACGCGCGAGATTTATATATATATATATATATATATATATATATATATCATATCTTCTACAATTATTTATTAATCAGTGTGGAAATTAGTGAAAATCTTCCTTGTATATTAAGGAAAAACTTCGTCGCTGCAAGTAATACGTACTTCAAAATTGCCTCGATACTTTTTAACGGCGAACGTAGAAAAACATGGGATATGTCCAGTATTACTTTTTTTAATTAAATATTATTACATTTTTTAACATAAGGGTTTTGTGCATACATTTTACGGCTTCGGTAGAGTTTTCTGAAGATATTTTTTAAGTCTCATAACGATCCCTTAATATTTACTCAAGTTATCGCATTTTATGTTTATAATCATTTTGGACGATGAAAAATTTTTTGTTTATAAGTTTTAGCTCGAATAGTAATGATTGAATAAACAAATTGCAAATAGAAAAAATATGTGTCCTGACGAGCTTTACAACATTATATTTTTTAAAATACAGTTTAACAACATTTAATTTTCCAATCTGTCTTAGCGTTTGGACAATAATTTTTTCCATTTTTGAGCGCTAGTCCCCTTATTGCATCCGACCCTTCAATTTCGAAGCATACAATTTGAATAAGGTACATCACCGAAGTGTAACAGGCCAATCGTAATGAAATTTACGAATGCTATAATGCTCCTAAAAACATATGACGCTTTCTTTTTTATCAAGCTATACATCAAATTATCTTTTCTATAAAAAAAACTCTCCTCGGATCCAAATTACTACTTGCGAGTCCTTCCAATTTTTTTATTTCTATCTCACAATTTTGAAAATTATATATCTGATAAACACAATACTCTCCTTTACTTGTCACAGTCGGGTAAAAACGTCACGTTTCACATTTTATTAATATACATAATCCACTGCACGCAATACTATATGCCTCTCAAATCGAGATTAGAAACCGCCGAATACCCCAAATCCTCAGTTCGAAGAGTTTATCCAGATACATATTATCTTTGCCCATCTTTGTTCTCCAGCCACTTCGTCGTGATTCATTCAAGCCTTCCTGGCGACAAATAGTAATAGGGGAAATGCGGCAACAACGCGATACGACTCTCCATACGTATCGGCAACTATGTCTTTACTACATTTATTGGGTAGCTTGGACTTCCACCGATTCTGATGGTACATGGCGCGAATATACCATCAGCGCCGGTGACAGAGAATCCTTGAAGCATAATTTTGTCATTTCTCGAGTCTGTCTGAGTACATGAGTTATAAATTCATTATTATTTCAACGAACGCTGCTTATTAGCGTTCAAACGCACCAGACCCGCCTGCACGGAAGTCTACTGGAGGCAACTATACCCGCAAAAGCTTCCTTCTTGCCGATTACACGACGTAAGTTGGTTGAAACGGGTTGTTTACTACATCGCGTATACGTATAAAGCTGATGCTACGTGGCTCGAATATACCACCAGCGCTGGTGACGGCGAAGCCTTGAAACTTCATTCTGTCAGTTTTCGAGTCATAAATTCGTTATTATTTCAACCTACGGTGCTTATTAGCGTTCAAACGCACCAGACCCGTCTGCACGAATGTCTACTGAAGGCAACTATACCCGCAAAAGCTTCCTTCTTGCCGATTCCACGATGTAAGTTGGTTCAAACGGATTGCTTACTACACCGCGTATACGTACACGCTTTTCCTAGCTTGTGTGAGCGTACGCACACATTCAATGCCCAGGGAGATGGCAGCCTTAATTGAAATAAAAGTGCTAACAAGGGGAGGCCGCGACATCTGGAACACGGATTTTGATGACTCTCATATATGTTGTAGTGTAGGCGTAGTAGACCAATATATGTGTCACATGTTGGGTCCACTACCCCATAGTTTCCGAAATATTAATAAAAAAAGATGTTTATGCGTTGAAGAACAGAAGCGATAGGGTTGTTCATTGTAATGATGAATAGCGACGCGTGTAAAGGGCAGGTCTCGTACCAAAACTTTCACCGGTTCGATTCTCACTGGAATCATTTTTTTTTATAAATTTATTTTATATGTTTTATTCCTCAAAAGATAAAGTATTATTTTTTACATTCTAAAATGTGACATTTATCGTAAAAACAAATGAAACCATATCGGTGCCGAAAGTGCTCGCTATAGCGGGTCTTTTATAAGCAAGCTTATAAGCCGTGTAGGCGACGTATTTTCTTTTAAATTAAATCAAATTTCATGTCCACTAGAAACTAATTGTGCAATTAAAAAATGTACCTGTGGCCATACATCTTTTATTAGATGTGCATGGTGTCGTAAATTTTATTGTTTCATTTGTTTTTACGATAAATGTCACATTTTAGAATGTAAAAAATAATACTTTATCTTTTGAGGAATAAAACATATAAAATAAATTTATAAAAAAAAATGATAATGAACTGAAATTTTGAGGAGTTGGGAGGGAGGGGAAGAGGACCCCTATCATAAAATTTTAGCTGCGGGTATTTGTTAGTTTCTGAGATATTAATAAAAAACTTTCGGCTTAATACGTTGAAATCTGCCTATACAGACGTGACTAATGCAATCATTTTCTCGTCACCGTCAACTGTTTCACAACCGACAATACAATAGCAATATTGACCTCATCGCGTGATGCTTGTAACTGCAGTCTTATTTTTAGTATTCCCAAACTCACATCGGTTCGGTACCATGCTTTACGCGCCCGCAAGCGGGCGCGCGCCCCCCGCACTACCCTAGCCCTAACCAATACTAATACCGCAGCTGTGAAACAGTCGAAACAGTAGATGGCGACAAGAAGATGATTGTGTTAGTAACGTCGGTATAGGCAGATTTCAAAGTATTATGCTGAAAGGTTTTATTAATATCTCAGAAACTAGTAAATACCCGAAGCTAAAATTTTATATTAGAGGTTCTCTCACCCTCCCGCCCAACCCCTCAAAATTTCGGTTCATTATGGTGGTTGGGTCATACCGTAATACAACCATAAAATGGTTTGACATAAATTTTTTTCTATATATTTTTTTATTTATAAGAAGCTAATAGCTTATTTTCTTTTACCCAAAATCATTTAGAATGATAACGACTTTCAAACCGTAGATAATCAAATTTTAAGAAGAAGAAGTTGTTAATGTACCTATCTCTTACATTCGGAGTTGTGGTATTATTTCTAAGTGAAATAGATCACTATCATCCTCGGAAAAGAAATATTGGGACTACAGATTTGCTGAAATGGGATTGAACGAGTTACAGCAGGGTTGACTAACTGGTGGCTCACGAGCCACCGGGGGCTCCTCCGCCTTGCTGCTATGCTGAACGGCCCCCCTCCATACCTACCAAACTCTGACGATCACAGTGGATTCCTCTTTCTTTTCTTTTCTCTTCAACTGCGATCGTCAGTGTCTGGTAGGTATGGTGGAGACCGTTCAGTATGGCAGCAAGACGGAGATGCGCCGGGTGGCCCTTGAGCTACCACTTAGTCAACCCTGAGTTAGAGAATCAGAGAAAACTTGCTGTCGAGGGAATTACCTTGAAGACTGTTGCTGATTTGGATTAAGTAATGAGACCTCTAGATTATCCTTCGGGCTGCTCTCGAGGTAATTCTGCCTCTTTGCCTCAGAACCTTCGAACTTTTCTTCTTGAGTTGCTTTCAAGAAGGACTCTTTATCACCATCGATGCCGTCTTCCTTGGAATTACGTTGATCTTGCTGCCGATTTGATGACGCAAGCGGCAAGTTATCTGCACTGCGAACTTTCCGGCAGAGTTTCGAGGTTGAACCGTGTCTCCGTAAAAATTCCTGAAATTTAAATTAAGACTGCGTCATGGAGGAAAGGAAAAACAAGTTTTCAAATTTAGATTTCCCATTTTTTTTTCATTCCATTCTACCCTCAATCATTTGTTATTTTTATAGAAATATCGTGCTTAGTATTTTCACATAAATACTGCTAAGGGGTCGTGCTTAAATTACGTAAGGCTTTTGCGGGGGGGGGGGGTCGCGAATTTCTTACGTTTTCTTACAAGGGAGGAGGTCTTACGTAATATTTTTTAACCTGATTTTCAATAAATACAAATTTTATCATTAAAGTTCCAGAAAAGTAGTTTTAGTTAAATGAGAGTTAAATGAATTATATAAACCTTTAAAAGAATTTTTTTTAAATAACTGAAAAAATGAAATGTAAAAAATATTACGTAAGCAGGGTGTTGGAATATCAAATCTTACGAATTCGTATACTGGGGGAGGGAGGGGGTAAGAATTCACCAAAATTACCCTTACGTAATTTAAGAACGGCTCCTAAGTATTATAAATACAAAAACAAATAGTAGGTAACTGTATTTTATACGAAAATGTTTGTTTAAAAAATATTTAGTCTATATGTAATTGTATGGTTATGTAAGAGAGAGTGGGGTAAACACAAACGCGGGGTAATCGCGAATGCGATGGTTACGGCGTTTTCATAAATAAAAACGATGTTCCTTCTCCACTAGCTAATAGGTTAGGTCGTAACTAACGCCGGGCAGAAAGTAATAAACAGAACGCTCACACTATTCAAGATAAACACAATTTATTATTTTCATCATGTTTCAAGTAATATTTTGTCCAATTTCAATTGCATGTAATTACTGTTGAATTAATGATACAATTGTTTTTTTAAGTTGAAATGAAACACTTTTTACCAACATTTTGTGACCAAGGCGTTGCTTGAATCATGATTTTAACCTCTGCAATAAATTCTTTTTTATTTTTTGATGTCGTGGGATATTGACGAACAAATCGGATGGGGTAATCTCGAACCTTCGAGATTAGCAACGTTAACCGATTTTGATGAAATTTTCAGCATGTATAAAACTTACTTAAATCTACAAAAGGAATTTTTGAATTTTCATTACAGGCTCAGAAAAAAAGTTCAAAAAAATACCTTTACTATTTTTTCCGATATTCCGACCAATTGCAACTTTTTCTAACGCACAAGAAGAAGAATTTGAAAAATACATTAGGTATAGGTTGTAGCAACATTTTTTATGGGTTGACCATTGAAGTCGCGACTTCTGCGATACTCTGATAACCAAATCGGGCAGTAGGATCTGCCGGAAGCTGCGGTGCAGCCTACGTCCTCATTCCGCTACGGCTCTGCCGGGAGATCGACAGCAAATCCGCAGCAGATCCTGCTGCCCGCCTGACACATCCAGCAGCGCCATCTGAAGGCCACAATTGCCAAACAATTCCCTTCGCGTGATATCACACGGACATACTCACCAACACAAATGTACCATTATTGCTGTAGGTGTATCCCTACCCCCACATAACCAGCAAGCAGATTCTGCAGTTTATTAAATATTGAAATCTACTTATTTTAAAAAGTATTTATTCTTTCTTTAATAATATACAGGATCGGTGATTACAATTATTACAAAATAATATAAGTAGCGGATATAAATCCAAAGGGGGACTTTCAACATTTACATTTACAAATCCACGTCCCGTAACCACTGGTACCTAGTAGGGGCGATATCAGAAAATTTCATTCAATATTTTTGACTTCTTTTTTGTGTAGAATCATCATATTCCCTGTTGTGTTAGCGCTGAAAACAAATACAATATTAGTATAAAATTAAACGTAACATATGAATAAACAGGATATATTCGATACTTACTGCAGCTCCATCTCCACACAGTACACACCCTAGGCGATCATGCATGCTCCTGCGAACATTAACATTTATAAGAAAATATGTGTTAAATTATTATCTACTAATCAAGACGCTAAACATTCGCACTTCGCGCATAACCCTACTTTTCTATCTTGCAGATAATGTGAATCTCGATTGCCGCGACGTAGATAATTGGAAATTATTCAATTCCATAATTACGTTTGCCTTCTGGATACGTCGAGATGATTTGTCTGGATATTGATGCTTAGAATCGCGTGGAATATTCTTCGAGCGTACGTTGTTAAGCACAATGGATACCACTTTGAACAAAGGGTATGTAAGTAGATGTACCACGAGTACCAATGTGACAGTATAATGGACTACGCTCGGATTGGCTGCGCCATAGTGCCGAAACTCGTGACTGGTCAAGACTCTGTGTCCAATGTACGTTCGTTTTCAAGGTCTGAGGTGGCAGTCACTGGTAGTAGTAATCAGTGTCGGCAAAATCGAAGAATGTTCCAAGTAATTTGAAACATCAATATCCAGACAAATCATCTCGACGTATCCAGAAGGCAAACGTAATTATGGAATCGAATAATTTCCAATTATCTACGTCGCAGAAATCGAGATTCACATTATCTGCAAGACAGAAAAGTAGGGTTATGCGCGAAGTGCGAATGTTTAGCGTCTTGATTAGTAGATAATAATTTAACACATATTTTCTTATAAATGTTAATGTTCGCAGGAGCATGCAAGATCGCCTGGGGTGTGTACTGTGTGGAGATGGAGCTGAAGTAAGTATCGCATATATCCTGTTTATTCATACGTTACGTTTAATTTCATACTAATATTGTATTTGTTTTCAGCGCTAACACAACAGGGAATATGATGATTCTGCACAAAAAAGAAGTCGAAAATATTGAATGAAATTTTCTGGTATCGCCCCTACTAGGTACCAGTGGTTACGGGACGTGGATTTGTAAATTTAAATATTGAAAGTCCCTCTTTGGATTTATATCCGCTACTTATATTATTTTGTAACAATTGTAATCACCGATCCTGTATATTATTAAAGAAAGAATAAATACTTTTTGTAATAAGTAGAATTAATTATTTAATAAACTGCAGAATCTGCTTGCTGGTTATGTGGGGGTAGGGATACAACTACAGCAATAATGGTACATTTGTGTTGGTGCGTAGGTCCGCGTGATAATCCGCAAAGGGAATTGTTTGGCAATTGTGGCCTTCAGATGGCGCTGTTGGATGTGTCAGGCGGGCAGCAGGATCTGCTGCGGATCTGCTGTCGATCTGCCGCCAGAGCCAGCTTGTCAGGGTCTGCCGGCAGAACCGTAGCTGAATGAGGACGTAGGCTGCACCGCAGCTGCCGGCAGATCCTGCGCTCTCCTGGCAGACCATGTTGTCAATCTGCTGGCAGACTGCAGGCAGATTGCTATTAAGGTATTTAGCACTCTATCAAGAGACACGGTAGTGTCTCGCGCCAGGTATATATAGGTATATGCGTAGCGCGAGACACAGAATGTGCGTTACACTTACGCCCAAATCGCCCGCACGGTCGCGATATGTAATGAAATTCACGGGCGTTGCGGGCGATTTGGGCGTAAGTGGAACGCACTCAGAATGCTTTATAACGCCACGACTCGCTATCATGAAACATTCAATTATCGAATCTCACTAATGGTTGATCCGATTAGATTTTGAATGGTCTTAATGGATAGCTTGGGTTTGATTTACTTAAGAAAAGTGTCTTTATTTCGTTCCTGCGTGCCTTATGGGCTGAGATATTTCGATGTAAAGTTGCAATTTGCCGAATTTTATGTTAAGATATTTTCTCCATCGTCAAGTGAGGGTAAGAAGGGAGCATGAAAGAGTGAGGAAATGTCTCCAACGGGCACGTCGTTCATTCGATGAAGGTTTCGGCCAATCACGTAATAAATTGTTGTCACGTGACAACCAGACAGAGAGCACATCTCTCGAGGTAAATGTAACTGAGCTAGTGTCAAACAATCATAACCTGCCAAGTGTCAAATAAGGAAACTTTTTAAAATTTTTGAAATGTCACGAGTTTTTACACGGTGGGTGTGTTCCAATTCACGCATTCTGCGCATAGACTGCAGAGAAAACCGTTCCGTTTCAGTCTATGCGTGCATTGGTGGCGTTGGTGGCACATAGGATTCCCTAGAATTCTCCCACTCCTAGCGCATGAAGCGTGCAATTCATACACGTATGCGTATTTGTCTCTTTACGTACGCTTTGAAAAACATACACCAAATTATATGGTCCCCTCCTCGAAGTGACAGAAAATATAACCTACATATATGCTACATGACAATAAATGTTTATTGGATATTTCGTTCTTTTACGCTACATTTGTCAACTTCTTATAACTTAATATCCTTCCAAAATATTATTGTTATGCCGCAACAGTATCTTTATGAAATCGGGTATAAGATCAATGTCCCTATTTCTAATCATGTAAGAGTTCTGCTATTGTAAAAATAGATTTTTATTATTTATTTATCCAACAATCGACAAAAAACTTATTAGACGTAATATATAACCTTCCCTTTACACATAAAATAAACAAGAAGTATTTTTAAAAACATTTCAACCTAATAATAGTCGATTTAATATGAAGTATAAAATGTCTATTTCTGCTCAGCGAAAATGAAAATGCAATTTCTGCTTACATATCCACGTGCGATTTATCTTCCCATTGAAATGTCTATGTATAATTATATTTTGGATAACACAAATAAACAAAATTATTTAAACTTTTAAAATGTCTTGTATTTACAAAAATATAAAATATTTATCCTTTGGATAAATAGGGAATACTCAGCTTGAATACAGAATCACACGTAAAGCGACAAATACGCATGCGCGTAATATAGGCATTGGCTGCCCATGGTTTGATTTTCTGTAGTTGCTGCACGCATCATGAGCTAGAAGTTGGAGGATTGTAGGGAATTCTACGAATCAGGTTATGCCGTCTTTGCACTCGCTGCATGAGACGCAACCAACGCAACGGACCCAATTTCGAAGCGAACATCACATCTAGAAGGTTTTAGGCAGGATCGAAATGGAAGATGAGAAAGGAAGCAAATACGTGGTGCCCATTGTTATTTCTTAAAGGCTTTTACTGTTAAGTTTTTCGAACGTGTTCTTATAATGCTAACTTTACAGCTATACTCTAATCCAGAAGACGTACGAGAGCCTGCGATTGTATTCAATAGCCTTTAAAACCTTCAATTTACCCCGGGCGTGGATAATAAATATCTTCATTTTTCCCTTACACATCTGCTTACCAAATTACGCTTGGTAAGCAGCAGTTCGTCCTGTAAAACTCATAAAAACACGGGTTGAGAAAATCCAGGAACCAATAAAGCCATTAAATTTCGTTAGGAGTCGGTCCCCGATCCTTAGGACAAAGTAACCGATGTAGTTAGGAAGCATGCTTCGACCACCGCCCAAAAGTCTCGAATTAAATTTAACGTAATCCATCCAAGTGCATAGCTAATTGTAAGTAAGTTTGAATATTCTCGCGCAACCTCACGAGCATCAAACGCATCGAAAACCGTTCCGTTTCGTTACTGCGGTTCATGCGCTGTTGGAAACGGAACGCTCTGAATGCGCGCAGCGACTGCGCTGCGGTCTATGCACATAATGCGTGAATTGAAACACAGCCTATATAGGACACTGATTTATTGTCTCAATTAACGAGGTAAGTCGCCCAAATTTTTTAATAGACTATTTATGTATAGATTATAGAAACGGAGGGGATACACAGACTTGGAAGTTGTCCGGAGAAGGTTCGACAGAGAAACATCTTTTTTCGCACAAGTTTCTACAAAATAATATATTGTTTTTATACAAGCAAACTATTTTTCCATTTGAGTTTTTATGTCAAGCTTATAGAAATGAAGGGGATGCGCGGGCTTGGATAGAAATAAAGGGGACGCACAGGCTTGGATAGAAATGAAGGGGACGCACAAGCTTGGGTAAGAATGAAGGAGACGCACAGGCTTGGATAGAAATGAAGGGGATGCACAGGCTTGGAGGTTGTCCGGAGAAGGTTAGATAGACAGAGAAGCATCTTGTTTCGCACAAGTTTCTGGAAATTTGTCAAATAAGGTAAATCGACAAAATTTGTCAAATTAGCATGGCATTAAGAATTAAGAAAATTATAGCGTACTGCTTGCAATGTAGAGCAAGTCACATTAGTGAAGAATGTGCGCTGCAAACGCATCTCTCCTGATACTTGTCAATCTTTTGTGAAAGATATTCGTAATACTTTATTCAAATCCAGAGTAATTCCCACGCTATTTATTAATTTTATTAGTTTCCCATTAACAATATTTCAATTCACCAATAAACATACTAAATTAATTTTATTTCAACACCAATAAATTGTGCGTTAAAAATATTGCAAATCTCTTTGTTCATTTTCGCTAAATTACCATTAGGATTTATACTTCCGCCAACAAGACTTTCTGCCATACGTTCTCACCTCCTTCGGACACATTATGTAGTCTCTACACGTACTATAGCAAAAGTCCACTCTTTTTCTATAAGTTCTATGTTATGTTGTAACTAAAAAATGTGGCTTTTATATATTTACAGATAATCGAAGCAGAAGATGATGCAGTGTGATCTACATCGGAAAAAAAAATTTATTGTGACATAGTATTATATTAATTAAACGATTTTATTCAGATTTGATTCTCTGTTTACTTCTTGTATGTTTGCTTCATATCTGAAAACGCAAATTTAAACCAATTCCACCAATCCAATTGTCTTGTAGCTTTGCACGCGTACGTAGTTTGGATGGCAGTATAATATATTGTTAAAAAAAATAACCCCGAGGGGGTGAAAAATTTATCCAGTCATCAATAAACACTACGAAATGTGTGAAATCCCCACAAAATTACCTTTTTTAAAAAAGGTACAAAAAAGTGCGCCAAGTATACGCGCGCGCGCAGACGAACAAAAAGAACGGTCGAAAATGTAGTAATGTGCTATATTTAACTTTACGAAACCAATGATATACAAAAATTGCGCCAATTATTACAATGGCTATTTATACAAAGAAAAAAATGGGCTGTGCTTCCGCATGGCCCCAGTGGCCGATCGACACGAGGTTTGAGCGGAGGGTAGGGAGGGTGTGTGGACCCTAAATCTAAATTTGTTGCTTCGGGAATTTATTAATTTCCGAGACATTAATGATAAACTTTTAGTATTTCTGTTGACTTATTCCGACATAACGCATACCACTTTCGAACTTGTTCTGGATATTAGGATTAGTTGGGGCTAGATTAGCGCGGGGGGCGCGCGCTCGCTTGCGGGCGCGTAAAGCATGGTAGCGAACCGATGTGAGTTTGGAGATTTGAACCAGAAACTTGGAGATGCGATCCATCCTATTACACAGGGTGGATACCTATTACTCTATTGATAGTCAATACTCTAGGGGGTGATTCTACAGGCCAAAATAAGACGAAAATATAGAATACAATTTTTTAATATCGCGCTTCGTTTTCTAGAAAATTAGCTTTGAATTTCAACTAAATACGCGTGCCATTTAGGCGCCTGAGGGGCACGCGGATGTTACATGGGCCCTTCTGGCGGAATCGCCTCGCGCGTGGCAATCACGTTGTACCGAGCTGCATATCGACAGCCGTGAGGACAACGTGACTGCTGACGGCCAGGGCCCCGATATTTCTTAAGAGGCAGTGACCGCCAGGTGCCGACGGGGCGATCTTTCCCCCCATCGATATCGAAAACGCGAGGCGCGGCCTGCAACAGGGAGACTTCGGTAAATTCAGGCATTTGTTTTCGAGAGCTCGCGCTAGGAAGTTGCGGCGAGCCAGCGGGCCGTCTAGATCTCGCGACCTCACCTCCGCGTCGACACCGCGAAGCGCGTCCGGCCGAGGAGGTTAAGCGCAGGGATAACTCCATCCGACGCACCGAGAACGGCCTAGCCGGGAGAGCCCTTAAGGTGGGATCTCCTACCTGCGACTAGTCGCTGCGACTGGTCGCAGCGATTTGACCCAGCGACTGGCCCTAGGCTGAATCTCCTTGCCTGCGACCAGTGATGCCAGAATCGTGGGACGTGGAACAAATTCTTACCCCCACTATGACCTACCGTCGTCTCCCACTACGGCCTACCGTCGTCCCCCACTTTCTTCCCATCGCACTGCACACAAGCATATCCCTATTCCTGTGCGTGTGTTCGGCAGTCCAACAGGCAACGTACATGGACGGGAGTAGGGATATGCTTGTGTGCAGTGCGATGGGATTAAT
Organism: Andrena camellia; assembly: GCA_029448645.1. Taxonomy (NCBI): domain Eukaryota; kingdom Metazoa; phylum Arthropoda; class Insecta; order Hymenoptera; family Andrenidae; genus Andrena; species Andrena camellia. The sequence goes on from CM055680.1 coordinate 14,810,159, forward strand.
TTTCGTCACAGTCAACGTTCCGACCATACTTATTATTCTTTTATATTGTAGCGAAACACGGTTTATTGCCTGCCGAACGTAGAGGAATTAGCTTGTAGCAATTGGGGATTAATCCTAAAAATTGTTCCGCTGTTCTGCAAGTTACTTGGCAGATGCTTCCTAATTACTTTATATCGTGTAGGGGGCCAAAGGTCTAGTGTCATAAAGCTGTAGTAAACCGTGGCCTGCTAACAATCCGTTTAGGGCATCACTCATCACGCACCATCATGGAATTCGCGCGTGTGTCGATACGAACACGGCACTTTCCATGGCATATTGATCAAATTCTTTTAGTTTTATTGGAATTATTGACGTTAATTCATGACGAATTGACGTTATTTTCTTAAATAACGTCAAACTTGTATATTAACACTTTTTGTATCAATTTCCTTAATAATATTCGGCATTTTAAATGCGAAATACAGGATGTTGCAGTTTTTCCCTATTTCTTGGGATTCACCCCCACTGTGCGACATAGAATACACGTATTTAATCCATTACTGCCAAATATTCGCAAATGCTTTTTCCACAGTAGCAAGGACAAGATTATGTTGATTATAAAACAAACAAAAAATTTGTTCGGAAATTCTCTGAAAGCAACTGAAAAGTCGACGATTGCTAAAAATCTTCCAATTGGTTGCTTATGGAAAAGAACTGTAACTAATTATTTGCTATTACTTAGCAAAATCGATAGTACTCCATTTGGGGCCCCAAAAAATTTTTTTCTTTTATATCACAAAAAATTAAATAGACTCGATTTAAAATTCTGCACGAAAAATACATACAAACATAGACACGTGTTTACACACAGATTAGAAGTAGGCGTCATGAAATTTTAACCTTTTTTAGTTGCTCATATTAGTAGTCTACTGGTAACATATAAAAGTACATACTCCCATAACTTTTGAATTCCGACTTCTTTCCTTATTTTTTGGGATTCTGTCCCTCTGTGGCAATTGGTCGTAGTGCGACTGGTCGCTAGACTCTCTTTGGGAGCAATCTAGCGACCGATGGTCGCAGAGCCCAGCCTGCGACTAGGTATAATGGGAAAAAGACCCGCATCGCATTGTGTTGCGTCTCGAGTAGCCTAAGCTGGTACTCAAACAGACTCGCGTCAGGCTCCTATGTCTGGCGCATACCCGACGATCGCAGACGCTTGTAGGAGAACGGATGCATGCTTCCCCATTGCATCAGTATACTGCGACTGGTCGCTGTAACCAGTCGCAGCGACCAGTCGCAGGTAGGAGATCCCACCTTTACGCGCCGATTCGGGCCGCCGTAAGACCGCGAAGACGTGAGACAGAACGAGCAAAGCGATACGACGGGCTCCGAGTTCGCCGACTTCCGTGTGCTACCCGAGAGCACAGCGAGCGACCACGACCTGTGCGTGGGTCAACTACCTGCTAGCGTCAGCAGAGACGGAGCGCCGTCTCCACGGTATGTAACCATTTATTTGCTTCTCGAAGAATATACTCCATTTTATTGTTATCCTCCTAATTCCTCCGAGTACCGTTTTATTCACACCTCTTACCTTGCTCTCCCCGGTAAGTATAGTCAAGGTGGGCTTTAGCTCTTCGACAGAGCAAGAACCCGATAAATCATTCCAACCGCTCGGGGTGATTTATTATAAAGTCCCTTCAGGACGTAACACGGATGTAAGGAGAACGCGTTCAGGTGGCCGTAGAACAAATGGGGGGGGGGGGGGCAGGATGAAACCCCGTTAGGGCTACGTGTATGCAGATAAAAAAATTTGCAAAAAAATTAACAATAATTTTTTATTAATATTTTGGAAACTAATAAATACCCGAAGCTACAATTTTAGTAGGGTCCATACTCCCTCCTCACCCGCCCCCCCCAAACCTCGTGTCGATCGGTCACTGGGGCCATTCGGAAGTATATCCAAAAAATGTATTAAATAATATTAAGCAGATATATTTTTTTACAAATAAATATTTTAATATGAATCAATATTTTATTCAAAATACTTGGCGCTGCGAAACCAAAAAAATGTTAATTGTCTTGGTTAATAAATAAAACAAGACACCACTGAGACAACAAAGAAAGAAAAAGATTTTAATCCAATTTATACATATTTATTCAGTTTAGCAACACCAATTCGGAGCGCTTGGCGCACTTTTTTGTACCTTTTTTTAGAAAAGGTAATTTTGTGGGGATCGTGATTACCCCACGGCAGTCGAGTAATCACGAACACCAAAGGTTTTGCTTTTTCACTATAAAGTTGATTTTTATTATAATTTTTCAAAAATTCGTCACAGTACTTTATAGATGAATAGTTTAAACATATTTATAACTAATAAACAAATTCATTTCTCACATAGTTTTCGTTTTGTTTGCGGTTTTGCTTAGGTTTTAGCAATTACCCCACTCTCCTTTACTTTATGCAAATTAATGCTAAGGTTTCTAAGAGCGAGATAAAGGAAATTTGCTAGGACAAACGAAGAGAGAAGTGAGAAACGTGAATTTACGATTAATCGATGCAGATGTAGTAAATACTACTTGAAAAATGTCGTCTGTGATTACCGACTGCGGTTCGCGTTACGAGAAAATGTATTTAACGACTTGCTTACAACTAACCCACCAACTTATTGATCAGTCTGTGAACTACACTTTATTTCTAACTACCTTGAACTTTAACGTTTGACGTATCTATTTTACACGGTCTCTTTCGCGTTCGTTACTTATTCAAATATCCGGCGTATTCGAGATTCGCGCTTTCAAAATTTTTTTATCCCAAAATTTGCGATAAATCTTTAGTATCGTCGCATTCGCGAAGGATTGTAAAAAGGAAGAAATATCCGTCAGTGATTAAAGTAGCATTCACATTTGATAGCCGTAACATTTAAGAACACTTATTTTAATGAAATTCGAAAATCTTGCATTATTTAAAATACTTCCTTTATGTTACTGTACATGGTGTCCCATAATATACGAGACTCACTTTAGGATAAATTCAGATATACATAAACATATGTCTTATTTGAAGTTGTAAACAAGCTACAGCGATTTAGTGTTTAGTGTTCAGAGATACTCAAACTGGCTAGCTTGCATTTCAACAGATGCCTGTAGACGTTTTAACGTTGATCTTATTAGTCCTTCAATACTTCTACACATTACTCGAATTTGCTGGAAACCGTTTCCCATTCTGTAACGAAGTAGGTATTTCAAAATTTTTAATAGGTATTTTGTAAACAAAGGATTTTAAATGTCCCCACAAGTAAAAATATACTGGAGTTCAGGGAGCGAACAAATCACTCAATAGGAGGAGCTCCATGTCGACTCTACATATTTATTTACAAATTTATTTTTCAAAAATTGTCTAGCAGAGGAAAATGGCCCCAAATATGTAAACCCCAAATTATGTTGCTGATGTCTTAATTGTACAACAGCCTATGAGTTTTCATCAGTCCAAAATGATTGTAAAAATTTAGTATCCAATCCAAGTGAATTCAGCTTCAATACAATCTTTCCTATTTTGTTTAACGAGTAATAAAGACGAAATAATAATAATAATAATAATAATAATAATAATATGGTGGGCAAAAAATTCTAATCACGAACACACATTGGCAGGAGCCAAGTACAAAAACTACTCCAGAACGAAAGTCTGTTTCAGTAAGTCCTTTGCACTCGCTGACTGTAATATACATACAGTAGGGGACAAAAAGTTACCACTTTTTCAAATTGTTTTATTTTTCTTATTTTTTAGCATCAACTTGAAACTGTGGTACTTGGAGCTGTATAGAACCCAGTTCAAGTTGAATTCATTTAACCAACAAACACAAGTTTTATATGGCTTTGAATTGGACAACACATTTTTGGGGCCGACAAAGAAGTTGCCACTTTTAGTGACTTTTTAGGCCGTCCTAAAAGCAATAAATGCTCCACAAAATTTTAGATTTTCAATTACTTTTCAAAAATGGTAACTTTTTGCGGCTTTAAAATTGTGTAAAACTTACTTCATTTTATGCAGGATTTTTGTTTCTTAGATAAATAAATTCAACGTTCACTGAGTTTTATACACCTTTTCATTCTCTATTGAAATGTATACCTATATTGGGCGCATGCTGCAGTTTTGAGTTGATGATAAAAAGTAATAGGGGTAGAGTGGATCGAAAAAGTGGTAACGTTTTTGTCTACTACTATAGATACAATATTGTTGCTCTCATTCAGTTCTCCACACAGTCATAAGTACGTGACTAGGGATTGCAATACCGGGAAACCGGTGTACCGGTAAATCGCGGAAAATTCCCTCAAATATTTACCGGTAATTCGACACTTTTTTACCGGTAATTCGGTAAATTACATATATGTACCAATATAGCGCGTATATGCGTTTTATACTTGCGCTGCGCAAGTAAAAGATGCAAGTTACGGTTGCTCGGCAACCGGCGAGTGGTGGGAGAACGAAATAAGTGACAGCGACAAGCTGGGCTATCCACGACCAAACCACTGATTCATTTTATACAAAGTAAAGTCTTCCACTCATAATGAGTGGGTTAGTCGATTGCTCAGTTTGTGTTATAAGGTGAATAAAACCAAAAATCAAAGGTAAGTAATGGGCAGAGATGACCAAAATTTTTATTTAAACAAATTTCGGATAACAAATAAAAGTTAAAGAACATTATTCGTCGTGTGTCAAGTTAAGTTGACTGGGGTTAACTTTATTCGATGAATAAAGTTAATTTGTTTATTCGTCGAACGTTTCAACTTTACAATTCAATAGATTTTTCAACTTTAACTTTACATTTATTCGACGTCGAATAATTTTCTGGCGCACGTTCGAGCTGGCGAGTACAGGGTCATCCGTTAAGACTGCAACCTACGCGCGCGCGAACAGGTAAATTTGGCAAGACCGCCTCACGGACGCATTCCACTACAACCATGCGCCGATACTTCCGCCATCTATGAACTAATGATGAAAGTGTAGGGTCTTTTAGGTGCCAGTAGAGGGTGCTTTTCACTTTCGCCAGAGAATATTAAATTTGACGTAGCAGACGGGTAAGAAAGCGGTAGCCATTTTAAGAGTGCGACCGCCCCGATCCCGTTATCTACGTATGCAATGGTCCAACAGCGGTATTAGACCACGCTGACGCGTTAGTGGCCCGGGTCGATGAATTTGGGGCATTTTTCGCATAACTTTTGAACTACAAAACATATCGGATAGCAATTTGCGCCATAAAATGGGGACAAATTATCCCCTTCTAATGATGGAAAATTTACCAAATTTTACGTTTACTTAATTTTTGCGAAAGCTTTTGCAAACTGTTTATTTAAATACTTTGTATAATGCTCTTTTTAAAATTCATGGCGCCGATAAACAATAGGCTAGTTGTCCCTGTATCATAAATTGAGGAATTAAATTTTTATTCAATAATATATTAGTTCTGTAGTCTCAGAATCTATGCTTCGGTTTCCTTTTTTGCGATTTTATATTTAATGTAGTACATGCACAGATCGGAAGTAAGGGGTAACTAATGGGATGTGTCGCTATTTCTCTAGCATTTTTGAATTTTTCTACAATTTTTGTGTCTGAATGTTTAACCCTTTAGCTATTATACGCCACGCCTGTAGTGGCTTCCGTTTATGTCATCTTTTGGAATGGTACATATGAAAATGCGCAGGCTGGATGCGCGTGATAATTATGTGGTCCCCTCCTCGAAGTGACAGAAAATATAACCTGTATGCTAAACCTGATTTCATAAAGATACTGTTGCGGCGTAATAATAATATTTTGGAAGGATTTTAAGTCATACAAAGTTCACAAATGTTGCGTAAAAGAACGAAATAGCCAATAAACATTTATTGTCATGTAGCATAGAGGTTACATTTTCTGTCAGTTCGAAGAGGGGACCACATAATATTCACGCGCATCCAGCCTGCGCATTTTCACTAGACCGGGCGGCCGCATGGAAGATACCCTTCCCCACCCTGCAGTAGTGGTAGTTAGAACCAGGATGGGCATACAATTATTTTAAATAAAAAATTGGTTTCGAATAAAAGGCAAAAATTTTATTCGAAACTCATCAAATATAAATAACCCGGAGTTATTTATTATGCAAAGAGCCGTAAATAATGTTTTCATTCGACGGGAATTCATCCGAAGCCTCGAATAATGTTCTCCCTTTAATTTATATTTATATCCGAAAGTTATTTAAAGCTGGGCGAGCCTCGAGCGCCTTTAATCGAAGCCATCGGCTCCTCGAGCCGAGCAACATTGTATCGTTCCCCCGTCTAATCTGCAGCGCGAGGTTGCTCGGCGATGTGTCATCGATTATACAGAAACGGAATTTCTTTATTTTTCATCGTATCAATATGAAAGTGACAGACCAGTTTTAAAGAAACGGGCTTTCAATCCTGCAAACTAATTTTATGCGTAATATCGTTAATTGAGACAGTGAGAGCAAACCAGGGCTGCGGAGTGGGAGTCGGAGTCGGAGTCGGAGTCGGAGTCGTGGAGTCGGAGTCGAAGTTCAGAAGGAATTTCTGATTACCGGAGTCGGAGTCGGAGTCGAAAAAGTATATGCCGACTCCAACACCGACTCCATATTAGTAAATTTTATAAAAATCCGAGTCTGTTGAGCTCTACGTGTTTATACACGCTCGCGATATATTTTTGTTTAACACTCGTACGGCGAATGCATGGTCATTTTGGCCCTACTTTGACAAAGTCGGGCTCCGACTCAGTTCTCAGATTCAGGGCTGCGGAGTCGGAGTCGGAGTCGGGGTCGGAGTCGGAGGTAAAAAAAAAGAGGAATCGGAGTCGGGAGTTTTGACTGCCGACTCCGCAGCCCTGGAGCAAACAACGGACTAACTCACATTCTTTTTGAAATTGAGGTAGTAGCAATAACGTATTTCAACTTGGAACCATATTCTTGAGGCCGGTGTGTGTCACTATGGGGTGACTTACGTTAATATCATCTTTTGAAACGATACGCTACTATTGCGGCTTTCACACGCAGGTGGCGAAAAATCAAGCCAACCCTGTCGTAGCTAAAATTATTGAAATCGAGACGGGTACGAGACCAGTCGATACATTGTTTGCAAACCTCGTTACAGTAATCTGGGGGTATGAGTGGTAAACCTGCCATAAAAGCGGAGCGCGCGGCTTGCGTACCTGAGCCGGGGAATTCCGAATAGCTCTTTGCGACGTTAATTTGAAAGAGACCATCCTAGAATTCACCTTATTTTGTAAGTAGCATTTCTAGGAATTGTTTCTGTTTATATATGTATGAAAAAGGCATTTGACTAATATCGTACAACAACCAGCTGCAGCTTTGATTGTTATTCGAATGAGGTTGTTCTGGGTTATTATTTCAAAACCAGCGTCTATTTTACACAGAGACACAGAAAATAATTTTACTCAACAATTAATACTGAAAGTTCTATTTAGTTTTACAACATTGGAAGGAAGACTAAACTGTTTAAGACTTCCCAGAACATCTTAATCCAAATAAAAGTCGAAGCAAATTCGAAACTTTCGTCCGGAATTTGAAGAGAATCTCCAGGTATCGAGATCTCGCCCGAATTTTGCCAGCCCGCCCCGAAGCTCCGGTTTCCAAGCCCCCGATGACCGAGTGCTACGAACCGCCCGATAGCCTAACTCCCGATCACGTCGTCGGTCGCGCGTTCCTAGAGTTCTTAACTCAACTGTGATTCAGAGTTTCTGGGACGAAAATTATTGTATTGCAATATCCTCCCAAAATGCTAACATTTATTAATTAAAACGAGGCATCAGTTCTCTGGTAACTGTAGTTAACAAAATGCGAGTTGGCAACCGATTTAGCATTACAACTTTGAACGTTTTTTCGTCGATGTTTTCAGCGATACATCTTTTAATTGAAAATATATGTATTGCTTGTAGCTGATTTAACTACGTTTCCCGACAACGTACTAATTTTAAAAAGACCTCAAATTTAACGGTTAATGGTGACCATGTGGGAAATTGTGAGCGATTTGGGGTGTAATGGCTGATATGTTTATTGAGATGATATGTTTGTTGATCAGAGTTATCCTCGTTAACGTTTTTGGTGGCCCTGAAAAGGGCCGTTGGTTGTTGCTGGCCCTGAAAAAGGGCCGATTATTAATATTTTAAATATGTTGTTGGAAGTGGCCACCGTTGTGCCTTAGACAGGCGTGTATCCTTTTCACCTTGTTCTCGAACACTCGATCCAACGTTTCCGGGGTAACGTTGGCGATCGAAGCGGTGATATTGTCCCGCAACTGCTCGATGGTGCCCGGATTAGTAGCGTACACCTCGCCCTTCAGTGTACCCCACAAAAAAAATCCGGAGGCGTCAGATCTGGCGATCGCGGCGGCCACAAACCCCGAGAAATTACTCGTTCTCCGAAAAATTCCTCCAGCATCGCCATCGTTGACCGTGCTGTGTGTGCTGGTGCCCCGTCCTGTTGGAACCAGCACTTCCTTTCCTCGGGTTCCAACAGGGACATAAATTGAAGTAAAAGATCTTGATACCTATCTGCCGTTATGGTAAGATCGAAACGATCTTTTGCTTCAGTTTATTTCCCTACTATGATTGGCTTCGAGCGCGGAAGCACAAATTCCTATAAAAGGACCGAGTTTGCGGAATGAAAATGAGTACTTACTTAGCACGGAAGCAAAGCACATCGTGTAGCGACGCAGAGCATCAGTACTCTTCAGTGTTACACTGTACAGCCAACACCACAATCAGTACTTTTCAGTACTACAGAAAGGCATTTCATACATACCTATTAAGTAGGAATGTACCTTTCAGTAGAGCAGCGAACGTGTCTCGTGCACAATTATTGCCGCACGGGATCATACGTGGCAGCCCAATTAGCATATCAGGAGAAATACCCGGACTCTCCTGTACCAAATAAGAGTACAATCAGCCGTTTGGCACGGAAATTACGCGAGGATGGGAGCCTGCAGAATCGGAAGCACTACAGGAAATCAACTGTCCTGACGAACCAGAAGCTGGCCGAAGTGCAGCAAGTTCTCGAGGAAGCGCCCAATACGTCATTGGCAAAGCTGCGACAACAGTGCGCTTTCTCGTATGGAAGCGCTCATCGTGCAACACAACAGCTGCACTTGCATCCTTATCGGAATCAGACGGTTCAAGAGCTGAAGGAGCTGGATTATGCGGCAAGACGCCTGGTTCCACCTAGACGGCCTGGTTAACAACCAGAAAAGCAGGAGCTGGTCCATCGCGAATCCGAGGGAAATCCGGGAGAAGCGCCTTCATTCGGCGAAGATTGGTGTCTGGTGTGCGATATCGCGTAAGCGAATCGTAGGACCGCTCTTCTTCGATACCACCATAACGGCAGATAGGTATCAAGATCTTTTACTTCAATTTATGTCCCTGTTGGAACCCGAGGAAAGGAAGTGCTGGTTCCAACAGGACGGGGCACCAGCACACACAGCACGGTCAACGATGGCGATGCTGGAGGAATTTTTCGGAGAACGAGTAATTTCTCGGGGTTTGTGGCCGCCGCGATCGCCAGATCTGACGCCTCCGGATTTTTTTTGTGGGGTACACTGAAGGGCGAGGTGTACGCTACTAATCCGGGCACCATCGAGCAGTTGCGGGACAATATCACCGCTTCGATCGCCAACGTTACCCCGGAAACGTTGGATCGAGTGTTCGAGAACAAGGTGAAAAGGATACACGCCTGTCTAAGGCACAACGGTGGCCACTTCCAACAACATATTTAAAATATTAATAATCGGCCCTTTTTCAGGGCCAGCAACAACCAACGGCCCTTTTCAGGGCCACCAAAAACGTTAACGAGGATAACTCTGATCAACAAACATATCATCTCAATAAACATATCAGCCATTACACCCCAAATCGCTCACAATTTCCCACATGGTCACCATTAACCGTTAAATTTGAGGTCTTTTTAAAATTAGTACGTTGTCGGGAAACGTAGTTAAATCAGCTACAAGCAATACATATATTTTCAATTAAAAGATGTATCGCTGAAAACATCGACGAAAAAACGTTCAAAGTTGTAATGCTAAATCGGTTGCCAACTCGCATTTTGTTAACTACAGTTACCAGAGAACTGATGCCTCGTTTTAATTAATAAATGTTAGCATTTTGGGAGGATATTGCAATACAATAATTTTCGTCCCAGAAACTCTGAATCACAGTTGAGTTAAGAACTCTAGGAACGCGCGACCGACGACGTGATCGGGAGTTAGGCTATCGGGCGGTTCGTAGCACTCGGTCATCGGGGGCTTGGAAACCGGAGCTTCGGGGCGGGCTGGCAAAATTCGGGCGAGATCTCGATACCTGGAGATTCTCTTCAAATTCCGGACGAAAGTTTCGAATTTGCTTCGACTTTTATTTGGATTAAGATGTTCTGGGAAGTCTTAAACAGTTTAGTCTTCCTTCCAATGTTGTAAAACTAAATAGAACTTTCAGTATTAATTGTTGAGTAAAATTATTTTCTGTGTCTCTGTGTAAAATAGACGCTGGTTTTGAAATAATAACCCAGAACAACCTCATTCGAATAACAATCAAAGCTGCAGCTGGTTGTTGTACGATATTAGTCAAATGCCTTTTTCATACATATATAAACAGAAACAATTCCTAGAAATGCTACTTACAAAATAAGGTGAATTCTAGGATGGTCTCTTTCAAATTAACGTCGCAAAGAGCTATTCGGAATTCCCCGGCTCAGGTACGCAAGCCGCGCGCTCCGCTTTTATGGCAGGTTTACCACTCATACCCCCAGATTACTGTAACGAGGTTTGCAAACAATGTATCGACTGGTCTCGTACCCGTCTCGATTTCAATAATTTTAGCTACGACAGGGTTGGCTTGATTTTTCGCCACCTGCGTGTGAAAGCCGCAATAGTAGCGTATCGTTTCAAAAGATGATATTAACGTAAGTCACCCCATAGTGACACACACCGGCCTCAAGAATATGGTTCCAAGTTGAAATACGTTATTGCTACTACCTCAATTTCAAAAAGAATGTGAGTTAGTCCGTTGTTTGCTCCAGGGCTGCGGAGTCGGCAGTCAAAACTCCCGACTCCGATTCCTCTTTTTTTTTACCTCCGACTCCGACCCCGACTCCGACTCCGACTCCGCAGCCCTGAATCTGAGAACTGAGTCGGAGCCCGACTTTGTCAAAGTAGGGCCAAAATGACCATGCATTCGCCGTACGAGTGTTAAACAAAAATATATCGCGAGCGTGTATAAACACGTAGAGCTCAACAGACTCGGATTTTTATAAAATTTACTAATATGGAGTCGGTGTTGGAGTCGGCATATACTTTTTCGACTCCGACTCCGACTCCGGTAATCAGAAATTCCTTCTGAACTTCGACTCCGACTCCACGACTCCGACTCCCACTCCGCAGCCCTGGTTTGCTCTCACTGTCTCAATTAACGATATTACGCATAAAATTAGTTTGCAGGATTGAAAGCCCGTTTCTTTAAAACTGGTCTGTCACTTTCATATTGATACGATGAAAAATAAAGAAATTCCGTTTCTGTATAATCGATGACACATCGCCGAGCAACCTCGCGCTGCAGATTAGACGGGGGAACGATACAATGTTGCTCGGCTCGAGGAGCCGATGGCTTCGATTAAAGGCGCTCGAGGCTCGCCCAGCTTTAAATAACTTTCGGATATAAATATAAATTAAAGGGAGAACATTATTCGAGGCATCGGATGAATTCCCGTCGAATGAAAACATTATTTACGGCTCTTTGCATAATAAATAACTCCGGGTTATTTATATTTGATGAGTTTCGAATAAAATTTTTGCCTTTTATTCGAAACCAATTTTTTATTTAAAATAATTGTATGCCCATCCTGGTTCTAACTACCACTACTGCAGGGTGGGGAAGGGTATCTTCCATGCGGCCGCCCGGTCTAGTGAAAATGCGCAGGCTGGATGCGCGTGAATATTATGTGGTCCCCTCTTCGAACTGACAGAAAATGTAACCTCTATGCTACATGACAATAAATGTTTATTGGCTATTTCGTTCTTTTACGCAACATTTGTGAACTTTGTATGACTTAAAATCCTTCCAAAATATTATTATTACGCCGCAACAGTATCTTTATGAAATCAGGTTTAGCATACAGGTTATATTTTCTGTCACTTCGAGGAGGGGACCACATAATTATCACGCGCATCCAGCCTGCGCATTTTCATATGTACCATTCCAAAAGATGACATAAACGGAAGCCACTACAGGCGTGGCGTATAATAGCTAAAGGGTTAAACATTCAGACACAAAAATTGTAGAAAAATTCAAAAATGCTAGAGAAATAGCGACACATCCCATTAGTTACCCCTTACTTCCGATCTGTGCATGTACTACATTAAATATAAAATCGCAAAAAAGGAAACCGAAGCATAGATTCTGAGACTACAGAACTAATATATTATTGAATAAAAATTTAATTCCTCAATTTATGATACAGGGACAACTAGCCTATTGTTTATCGGCGCCATGAATTTTAAAAAGAGCATTATACAAAGTATTTAAATAAACAGTTTGCAAAAGCTTTCGCAAAAATTAAGTAAACGTAAAATTTGGTAAATTTTCCATCATTAGAAGGGGATAATTTGTCCCCATTTTATGGCGCAAATTGCTATCCGATATGTTTTGTAGTTCAAAAGTTATGCGAAAAATGCCCCAAATTCATCGACCCGGGCCACTAACGCGTCAGCGTGGTCTAATACAGCTGTTGGACCATTGCATACGTAGATAACGAGATCGGGGCGGTCGCACTCTTAAAATGGCTACCGCTTTCTTACCCGTCTGCTACGTCAAATTTAATATTCTCTGGCGAAAGTGAAAAGCACCCTCTACTGGCACCTAAAAGACCCTACACTTTCATCATTAGTTCATAGATGGCGGAAGTATCGGCGCATGGTTGTAGTGGAATGCGTCCGTGAGGCGGTCTTGCCAAATTTACCTGTTCGCGCGCGCGTAGGTTGCAGTCTTAACGGATGTCCCTGTATGTACCGGCGATTAAGGCCTGGCGCGCGCGTTACAATATACCTAGTATCGCCCAATGACGATCCTCGGCGGCTCGAACATGTGCCAGGAAATTATTTGACGTCGAATAAAGTTAAAGTTAACGTTACAGTTAAAGTCAAAGTTGAAAACTTTATTTCACGCTGAAGTTGAAAAACTCTACGAATAAAAAATTAACTTTATTCATCGAATAAAACAATTATTTAAATAATGAATCAAATAAAAGTTACATTAACTTTAGATTATTTGACGAACAATATAACTTTTATTTGATTCATTATTTACATAATTTTTTATTTAGTCCATGCTCTGGTACTGGGTTTGTAAACTTTTATTTTTATTTTAATTTTTTTGCAGCCATGGATACAAATTCACCGTGGCATTATTTTAATCGTACAGCAGCAAGAGATGTAGCTGTGTGTAAACAGTGCTAAAAAAAAATAAAAGCCGTAGGTGGAAGTACCAGCGGTTTACATAGCCATCTCAAAAGCCAACACAACATTAATTTATTAAAACGAGGAAAAGAAAAAAGTGATGGTACATCTACTTCGATTCAAACTGTTTATGTGGATTCTCGATCAAAAATTTCTTCATATTTGAAGAAAACAGGTGATGAATCTTTTCCTGCCGTAGTAGCGTGAATGACAGCGCGGGATGGAATACCGTTTATTAAATTTTGTACATCTCAAGATTTACAAATGTTATTAACTGCAAACGGTTATAGAGACATTCCTAAATCTCCAAATACTATTAAAAATATTGTATTGCAATATGCAGATAAAATTAGGCAAGAAGTAGTCAACGAAATATCACAACATAAACTTAGTAATGAAGCATTTAGCCTAACATTAGACGAGTGGACATCTATTAAGAACCGCCGATATATGAACATTAATGTCCATAGAAGTAACAACAAATTTTGGAACCTTGCATTATGTCGTATTCATGGACTGCTGAAAGAGGTGTAATTGTCATTAAAAGTAAACTGAAAGAATTTGGTATTTCTTTAGCAAATATTGTGTCAGTGACTATAGATGGAGCTTCAGTAATGAAAAAAACAGTAAAATTGATTGATGCAAATCATCAATTATGTCTCGTACATGGAATTCAGTTGGTCGTAATCAAAGTTCTTTATAATAAAAATAATACCGTTGAAATTGGGGACGAAGATCAGGAACTTGTTGAATTACCTGATACAAATGATTGTGACAACTCTGACGATGACATCGACAAAGATATTGAAAATAATGGTGAAGGTTTAGAAGTGGTACAAAACATTATTATTGATTCTCACCTAAATCCTTTACAAAACGTACATCTGAATTCTCTAATAACAAAGAGGGTAAAGAGTACAATGGTTGGCCACTTAAGCAAGAGTGTCACATAAATAATGAATTATTAATGTGAATTTAGTAAATTTGAAATGGAAATCAATACAAATAAGTACGAAAAACTCCTAATAATCTAAAAATAAATAGAGTTTATAAAAAAAAATCAAGAATGTATAAAAATATACAAAAAATGTGTTTCCTACGAAGAAATATAGTAATTGGCATGGTCAAGATAGTAATTGTCCAACCAGTTCGACAGTGATTGGCCGCTATTTGACACATAATATAACCTAAAAGAAAATGTTACCAGATTTGGTTATAGAAATAAGATTAAAATTATTCAATAAAAATGGATATATTTTATTATGTATGTATTTGTTTCGGTTTTTAACAGGGGGCTAATTACTGTTTCACCATTACATGGTTAAAAAACAGTCACTGGCCGCCCGATCAATTACTATCATTATTGGCATGGTCAAGACAGTACTTGTTCAATCGGTTCGACAGTGATTGGCCGCTATTTGATAGATAATATAACCTAAAAGAAAATGTTACCTGATTTGGTGATAGAACCAAGACTAAAATTATTCAATAACAATGCATATATTTTATTATGTATGTATTTGTTGTGTTTGTTTCTGTTTTTAACAGGGGGCTAATTACTGTTTCATCATTAACATGATTAAAAAACAGTCACTCGCCGCCCGGCCAATTACTATCATTCAACATTTTTCATATGACAGTTGTTGGCCCCCTATATTTTTCATAATATATGTATAATTTTAACAAATAAATAATTCTTTTATAAAGTTTCAACTTTTATTTATTGATATATACCGAGTATAAGAAATATACATATCATAAATACATTAAACTATTCGCAAACTTTCAACTGTACTCTTATGGTTTTTTTATTAAAACGCTGTAATTTCCAAGCTTCAAAGCTGAGTCATCCTATTTGCTTTTATATATAATCACAATATTGATTACATCCGAAGCAAGAAAGTACAAGGAATATGAATATGTTCATTAAAAAAAGGCATAACACTGGTATTTCTTTATAATCATTTATTTCTCAAAATATGGCCAATTCTTTCCCCGATACGGAAAGTAGTTAAAATATTCCGCAAATCCCCAACAAAAAACGATGATATACTACAAAAACATGTAAAAGGAGAATTCGGTAAAGAATTTTCGTTGATACTAGACTCTAAAACTCGCTGGAATAGTTTGCTGGCTATGTTGGAGCGTTTCTCAATGATTCAAAATTGTATTAGAAAGAGTCTCATAGATTTAAAATCAGAAATCAATTTTACAGACAGTGAACTTACATTGTTGTCCGATACAATATTAGCGTTACAACCGATAAAACTTGTTGTTGAAACACTTTGTTCTGAAAATGTTAATTTATATATTGCTGATGTTACACTGAAATTCATGCTTGACGAATTAATGAATCAACACACGCTTTTAAGTAACGAACTTAAGAATGCTTTGATACAACGAATAAAGGAAAGACGAACTTCTTATTCTGATGTTTTGCAATATCTTTCTGATTATAATTTCAAAAATTCGAATGAGGAAGATTACGGAATTTTTAATAAAACCAGTAAAACTGCAATTGCGAAGATAATCGGGGAATTAATTGAACGTACTTATAATAAAAATGAAACATCAACTGAATTATCAGAAGTAATTAGTGATTCTGATTCCGAAAATTCTGTAAATGTAATTCCTTCGACATCTACAATATCAATGAAAGAAAAACTTAAATTCTTAATAAAGGCAAAAACCGAAGTACCCACGCAGCCAACTCTGATTCAGAAAAAAAATAAAAGTATAAATCAAGTCATAAAAAAAGAATTAGCATATTTTCACGAAGAAAACGTAAAGGGAAAATATATCCAATTAGCATATGATTTCCTCATGACTACCCGACCGACAAGTGTGGAATCGGAGAGGGCGTTTTCCGCAGCGGTATTGTTTTGTACGAAGATTAGGTCGCGATTAGGCGACGAAAGTTTAAATAAATTATGCTTTTTGCGTGCATATTTATTAAAAAGTGTTTATAAATAAAAAATATTATATATGAAGAATAGTTGTATATGCATTTATGTTTTATAATGATCGATTAGACTTTTTTTTATAAAATTTTTACTTCTATTTTCAATACCATAAAAAATACCGGTAAATTACCGGTAAACCGGTTATGATTAAAAATTTTACCGAATTACCGGTAATTGAAAAAGTCGGTAAATTTGTAATCCCTATACGTGACATATTTTCAGTCATTGCTACTCTTTGCACTAAACCAAGAAATTGGTCACGCATAATATGGGACACCATGTATTTTATGTAAGCGTCGGGGAACAAAAATACACCAAGAAATTGAATTTTGTTTAAATTTCAGATATGTTTAATGACAAGTGAAATATACAAACCAATGTAATTCAAGTGTCTATATAATGTTCGTAGATGTTTATAGAATTTTTGAGAAACTTGTATGTACACAGTCTTATTTCACCGTTAAATTATGCGCCTTTTTTATGAGTTCTGTACACATACTTGCCTGTTACATACGTTACTAATTGTGAGGCGTGCGATAATGAGCAGATGGTTGTATTGTGTATATTATGCTAAACTATGAAGAACGTGGTGTGTCTGTAAATTGTCTAGTTGTCTTATCTAGATTTTATTTTAACTTTCGAAAAATATTGATAAATAAAGTAAAAATGACGCAGCTTACAAACGGGTTAATTAACTGTATACATCATATGACTTATATTGATTTAATTTTGTAATGAAAATGTTAATAAAAGAAAATGGTTATTAAAGTAGAAACTTGTTGCTCTAACGTGTTATACTGTTGCTGCAAATGCTGATTTTAGCACACACGACCATTCCCACAGATTCGACAATTTAAAATGTCTTGCAAAATTGTTCTTAAAGAATTTTTGAAACCACACTTGTATTAAAATATTTGTAATACTCTATTGCGAGCTTAACAAGAAAATTAAGGCAGATTGATCTTAAACAGGAAATACAACTATCCGCCATGTGCTCAAACTTTCACCAATTTCTGGGCAATTGGTTACTCTTTCCATTGTCGTGACTGCCAATTGACGGGAAGATTGATAGGAAGTCAAGATACGATCGAAAGTTTCAAGGGCACATCACTGGAACGGTTAATTCGCTGCGACAAAATTGGTTGAGTTGTTGCTATCGCGTTTCACTCGATTACGTACCTGGGATAGGAAGCCGGCCACGTCGATGGCGCTGTTCACCCGCGGCCTCGAAGTTCGTAGCCACCCTAAGCCACCTCCGCTATCCGAGGAGTCTACGTGATGGTTCGACCTGTGCAGATGCTGGAAAATGCAGCAACGTAATTAGTTCACCATGCCGACGATCAATTCGAATGGAAATAGCCTTTGAACGTGGCTTTTCTCAAGCGTGATTCCTGACAAGACAAACAGAGACAGAACTTGTCCTACCCACCAAAACCAGAAGCATGTGGTACTATGGCTTTAAGAGAGTAGAAAATAGCAGTAGCTTAGGGAAAGCATATTGCTGAATTACAACCTACTTAGTACGCGGTTTTAATATGTTTGCGCATATTATGCATTTCGTTGTAACAAATGACGTATCATGATGAATTTTGAAGAGACATATTTAACGAAAAGTTACGCTGATGATATAATTCAGCGCGTTGCATACTGGTAATTCAATAATATTAAGTCAATATTACTCGATCCATTAAACGACAAAAAGTTATACATTTAAAATAACCGATATGCTGTTACATTAATTTTTTTATCAACGTGACGAGAAAGTTGATGCTCAGAAAGAATTATTGTATTCACTTCTACTTATCTTGATTGAAATGTATTTATATGGAATAACAAAAAATGTAAGACCTAAAATATTTATTTAATTTTATGTATATGTGGTTATATATTGTATACTGTAAAAATGGTTGTAGACTGAAATTTAACAATTTTCAATAAATAACATACGACAATACTAATTTAAAAAAAAAGCTTTAATGAAAAAATGAAGGTACCCTTAAGTTTATTTTTTAAATAGGTTGATGCATTTCTACTTTTACGAGTACCTACTCTTATGCGATATCAAGATAAATTCATGTAATTCATACATTTCTATGCAAAATATCGTGATGTCATTATTGAAATGACGTTCCAGGTATACAATTGAATCCAATATTTTAAAACATAGGAGGAAACAAAATATTTAAAAATTTGCAAAGATAACTTGAAAATGAGAATGTGGAGTTTCATTTCTTCTTAATGTCAGTGCCTTTCTTCAGATTATATTTCAGTTAATTTCACTGAATCATATTTTTATAAATGAAACTTAATACCGGAACAATATCTGGAATTTGTATACACACGTACGATTTTTATAATTAGTGAAACATATTCTGACTGATGAAAGAATTAGTATGTACATACACTACCACTCAAAAATCACGATCTCAATTTTATTTTACAATCATTCTTTACCAGCTTAAACAAGATACTGTTACAATGCCCTTCTCGGGCACAGATTTTATAAATTATTAGGAGTCAGGGAAAGTTTTTCGAGTTTTTTCTTAGAATTTCGTTTACTAATATAAAATGTACAGTAAAAGATTTGTTGATCAAAATATTTTCCTCCATTTTGTACATCTTTAAACCGTCTCTCTGAAAACGATTCTCAGAAGAATGATGTCAATTTTGAAGCAATGAAGTCGTCGCTGAATTTTCGTATGTTTTCCAACAATGTACATAAACTATTTATCCTTTTTAAATGAGCCCTTCAATGACCCGAATAAATGATAAACAGGTGATATCAAGATGCCTAACTTACGAAGAGAAGAACTTTCCAGTCTAAATTTGTAATAGTTATTTTGATGGACTTCGCGACACATGGTCAAAAGTCGTGTGAGAATATGACCTTTTGAGTCCCTAGTCTAGAAAATTGTTCTGTTTGATCTAATTCCTCGCTTAGTTTAATTAATACTTAGTTTAATTAAGTTGTGTTTCCGCGAAGAGCGGAGCGGATTCTCGGTGCTGATAGCGACTCGTTGGGAAGGAGAGCAGAGAACGATGTTGACACGTGTGGGACAATGCACTTTATTTCTCGTGGTCAAACACTGACCACGGACGTCACACAACACGGAAACACGAATGCTGTACAAAGGCACGTGGGCGCTTAGCGATAATGGTCGCAGATTTCCGAGATTGTCGGTGGGCGCAATGGGCGCGAGAGAAGACAGAATTTTGGAGACACGATAAACGATTGTGTCACTGCGATGGTGTTCTCGGAACTAACGGTCGCCGGGCGAGCGCAGCTCGAGCCCGTTAATGGTAAAAAACAATTCAATCGCGCCGCGACGGCTCAAGAGCTATGTTGATGCCGCCGCGGGCGCGCGTTCAAATTCGGCCGGTGCGACGCATTGCGCGCGGCCGCAACATTCCGTCCACCTCGGACCCCAGTCGTGGGGCCGATGATCGTGAAGGGCGCTCGCGCGGCGACCGCCCGCCGTGACACGATCCGAACTGCGGGGGTGGCCCGAAGTGGTGGCGTACAGTAATCGAGGCTCGTTACATGAGTCTCTTCACGTCGGGGGCAAGGCCTCGTCCGCCGCGGACGCACACGGGAGGAGAGCGTCGCGCTAGGTACGCGCGGGGGCCGTGCGGTCGGTGAGTCCCGAAACAATCCATCCGAAGATGGTTTCCTGCGTGATTAGGGCCGGGGGATTGCTGCGACGAAACACGGAGAGCAACAGGGCGCCGCACAGTGTTCGATGTAATGTACACGAAGTCAAGAATCTGAAGTGTTCGATCCACAAATCCTTGTATCTTAAAATGTTAATAAAGAAACGTAGGTTTTAATGCTACCCATAACTTTTGTTAAATTTACTAATTTGTTGTAAAAAATGGCACTAGAAATTTATTCTAAATCTCGGTGCATTTTTTCAAACACGTGCCATTGGCGGAATGTTTATGCTTTTCATTTGATTTTTAAAAGTTGTGTTTAATACTGTTATACCTTCAAAACTGCCAAGTCAGTTTTTTACAACACTCACAATTTGTACGATTTTTTTTATGTTAAGTGTTTATGAACTTCAAGGGGACTTTTAAAAAAAGTACCAAAAAGTACCTGTGTGATTTTTTTAATATTAATTTAGGGGACATTAAGCTTTATATTAACGTCAATTTCAGCTGCCCGAATTTGCCCGAAACAGAAAAAAGTCAAAATCATTATTAAGACGTTCGCCGCTCAGGCCCGTGCTACGTCCGCCACTCAGGCCCGTGATGCGCCCGCTGCGTAGCGTAGAGCTACTCGTACGTTCCGTTAAACGATAAGACGTTTAGTCTACACATTCATCTGTTCTCAAACTTTGTCTTTACAATGTATTGGCATTCGTTCATCGTGAATGCTGTCTTCAGTTCTGGAAGAGCAGTCACAGACAACACACAGCGTTTCACGAGTTTTCTAAGTTAATATAGTGCTATACATATATACGTACATTTCTAAAGTATTGTGTGGCTTAAATATGAGTAAGTAATGTTTATTAAATTCTTTTGAAGTGGCTAGAAATTTCACGTTTTATTTAGCTACCCAAGTTTGCCCCAAAGGAAGTTGTTACCCTTAAAACAACACATTACATATATTTTCAGATCAATAACATATGATTACATTTAGTAAATGCTTAGATGTGTGGAAGATAAGTTCAGATTCAGACAAAATTGCAAATTTATCTGAATGCATTAGAAACTGTTTAAAGTTGACTGATGTTCCTGACAATATAAATGAAAAAATCAAAAGCGCTTCAAAATTTGTTGATATGCAAATAAAAAAAAAGTTTATTGAGTCAAATAGAATGTACGATAGGTTGAATGAAGAACATCGAGAATGGTTTAACAAGAAAATATCAATTGACAAATCTGTAACAAAAGCAATATTACCTGATGGGTCTTATTAATCGCACTTACCTTACATGCATTCAAAAAAAAAATTTAAAAACTTATAACATCAAAGATGTATAAAAATAGTCCCTTTATAAACAAATATGAAATTTATTTTCAAAAATTTTACTCTAAAGAGAAGTTATTAATTTTTGTCCATTTCCCTATACCCATCGAACACTGTGCGCCGAAGTGGTCGGCCCCGACGATCAGATCGACGGGTCGGCGGGTGGACGGCTCTGGATCAGCGAAGTTGAGTCCTCCGAATCGATCCCACAGCTTCTAGTCCGGGAGCCAGTGAACATTTTTAGTGTCTCATCGCGACGAGGTTTCTCTATTATTTTTCTAATTACCCTTATGCTGAAAGTCAATGGACGGGCGGTCTGGCAGTCCAGACCGGGGACAGGGCCCGAGGGCACGCCCTCGAACATGTCGAGTTTGGGAGCGTCCCCGACTCATCGCGACAAGGCCGAAATTTGATGGAATAATTGTTTATGTTGTAAAACCAATAGAAAAAATAGTCTGTCAGTCTATAAGCGGTGATAAGACCTTGCCAGACGTTTACAAATGAATCGAGAGTCACTACTATCCTATACTTGGTCGATACAATGGTAAAACGGCTGTCGTTTTCTTCCCCGTCAGTTACGTCAAATGTAAAGTTATCTGGAGAGACAGCCAAAAGCGCTGTGTGCTCTCTACACGCTCGATTCATTTGTATACGTCTGGCAAGGTATTATCACCGCTTATAGACTGCCAGACTAATTTTTCTATTAGTTTTACAACATAAACAATTATTTCAAAGAATTTCAGGCTCGTCGCTGAGTTGAATTTTTTTTTAACATGTTTGGAGGTCTACCAGACGACTAAGGTCCCCGTGGAGCGCTGCCAGACTGCGATTTTCTTATTTTGTAATAAGTTGTTTATTAATGGGTGGAAATTCAGCCTTGTTGCGATGAGTCGGAGATGCTCTCAAACTTGACATGTTCGAGGGCGTGCTTTCGAGCCCTGTCCCCGGACTCGACTGCCAGATCACCCGTCCGTTGACTTTCAGCATAAGCTTAATTCGAAAAATGATAGAGAAACCTCGTCGCGATGAGACACTAAAAATGTTCACTAGCTCCCGGACTATTCGCGGTGGGTGTCCCGTCGGGAAGATGCGAGGAGACCCTTGGGACGACATTGGCGTGGATGGTGATTCCAGGGGCACCCTCCTTATCCGGGGACAGGGTGAGCTGCGCCTGAGCCCGTGACGTCCCCAACTTTCCTTCCACTGCTCTGGTCAAGTACGTCTACATGGGCTGACGGCACAGGCGGAAAGCCTGAACGACGGATTCCGATACCAGGGACCAGAGATCTGCAACGGGCGGATTTGATCCGCCCGTCACCCGGCTGTAACTCGATTCACCCGCCCGCCCGTGCCCGAATCTGCACTCACCCGGTGATACCCACTACCAATCCGCCCATACCCGCCCGAAGCTGACGCAATGTTTACCCGACCCGCCCGGACCCGCTGCCGGGTTAGCGGGTCAGCGTCGATTTCTATCCGTCCGAAGCTATCATGATGCGTATTTGACTCACCCGTAGTCGCGCCGTTATCCGTTTGTACCTGTGCCTTTAGCTGCACTTCAATTCCGACTTTACTGGCACTTTATTCGGCAGTTGTTATATCAAGACGCAGATTTATTTCATTCTACGAATAAACAGTATGGCGTGAATTTTATCAAATTCAAGAAATTATGGATACATGCAGAAATTTAATTTAAATAGAAATAATGAATCAACAAAAATACTTGTAATATGTTTTGTTTCAGAATATGTACTGTACAGAATGGAACAGTAGAATACTACCACAAAAAATGTCTTATATAAATACTTAATAAAAAGGTGTAATTATTTTCTTCTTCTTTTTATCAAAGAATATAGGATTGATCCCTATGACACCATTTTAATATATGTATTTATTGAAAGTACTGTCAAAATAACTTTAAATATTATTAATACACAAAAAATAGAAACATAAAATTAATGGGGGAATAATAGTTACTTCTATAAAATAATAAATACCTTTAGGAAGAACTGAAGTGATGATGAATCATTTCTCATTGTCTTTTTTTAACAATACACTTTCCCTTCGTGTATTCCACACAACACAATTTCCAAACGCAATCTGGTACATATCTCACATAACATTGACATAATTTCTGGTTTCCTTAAAATTAAACAGTTGATGGGTTGACTCTACCCTCGATACTTGAGCCTAAAGGCTTCGTAAACTGAACCTATTTCAATGGGATTGCTTCAAAGCATTCTTTCGCTGGTCTATGTCTCGGGTCATTCATGAAATACTTTGTTTTCTCGGTTCTTGACTTTTGTCGAAACTTCGACATTTCGGTGTCGCTATTTACTTCGTTTGTGGAACTGCTCGGTAACGAGCGACCTTGTTAGACTACCCGCTGGCAGACACTTGATGAGTTACAAAAACATGCGTCTTCCGCTAATGAAACCATTATATATTTCTTGCTTTGGTTGTATAAAACGAATTGTAATATATTGATAACATCTTTCTGATAAGTATGAAACAAAACACAATATCATTCAAACAATTCTAAATTCCACATACGATATATAATTGGTTTACAATATATGTTTTTTTTTTACAAAAACACTGATTTTTGGCAACTAGTAGGAATTATTTATATTTATTGTAATATGCTATCCGTATCAGTTCATTTTAGGAATATTGTTTCTCATCGTCATCCGAAACCGTCATTTGCTAGGACAGTTTTAACTTGTTCAAGTATTCTATGATAATTCCAATTCACATTTGCAAAATTTTATTTGTAACAATTTTTGGCACCAAATCTTTATTAGTAGTGATATGGCAAATATTCGTATGTTGTCTTTATATTGCTTAAATTTGAATGCTAGGAAACATTCGTCTCTTCTATTATTCGTTGTATTTTTCTATTTCGAAGCTACGCATGAAATCGTAAATTCTTATATCATTAATTATTTCTAATATCAGTTTTAAACATCATTTCATTTATGTTTAATTACAATTTTTTGTGTTTTTTATTTTGTAATAGCATGTATATAGTGCAATATTATTTTTATGCTACACAATTTTATGCTATTAGTCATACATTAAATGCTTTTAGGTTTCTCTGAAGTATTGGAATTGTTGTTACTTTCCCTTTGTTAATAATTATAATATAAATAAAATATTAACTCTGTTTGAAGGCGCGGGTAAGAACGCGTATAGCGTAGGACGGGTATAGCGCGGATATGGGCGGGTCAGATAAAAGTTGCGTCAGCTTCGGGCGGGTATGGGCGGGTAGAAATCGACGCTGACCCGCTAACACGTCGGCGGGTCCGGGCGGGTCAGGTGAATCGAAAGACGGACGGGTAACGGGCGGGTAGACCTGCGATATATCCGCCCGTTGCAGACCTCTGCCTGGGACGTCTGCGCACCCTGGTCTAATAGCGCGCGGATGGTCATCGTTTGGCCACCCGCCGACCGCGCGCGCGAACGATGGCGGTGGCAAATCGGAGACAGATGGCCGGGCGCAAGACAGTTGAAGCAGAGTCGCTTGCTGCTGGCTAGATCGCGGCGTTGGTTGGGCTGCAGTGACTGAAAGGTCGGGCATCGGTACGCGGTGTGTCGCGCCCGGCACACGGGACAGTGCGCTTTGTTCACGGGGTGCGGGGGTTCGTACGCGGCGTGTGTGTTGCACACCCGAACGATCGAGGACGGAGGGGGCTTTGGTGCAGCGTCGCGAGTGCGAGTCTTCGCGTCTTCTGCGGCTTGTGTGGCCTCCCGTGCGCGAATGTGCGACTCGAGGGACCGCTTCAGGTCGTCGTAGGAGGGCAGATCAGTACACACACCGAGCAAGAACTCCCACTCCTTCAGAACTTCTGACTCCAATTTTAGATTCAGTGAACCGACCACGATATCGTCCCATGTTTGGTGGGGTAGCCGAGATGCGCGAGGAGCGCGAGGGACCGGTTCGTCGTGTCGCGTACGCGCGTCAGCTCCGCGGCAGAGTTGCTCGTTATTGGCGGCATCGATATGCGTGCGTAGGTGGGCCGCGACCAGAGCGCGCTTGTTGTCAAACCGCCTGGACAAGGTCGCCCAGGCAGTGGCGAAATGTGACTCTGTAATCGAAAAGTGGTCGATCATAGCGAGCACCGGGCCCTCCACCTCCGTTTTCAAATATTGGAGCCGCTCGACGTCGTCGAGGGCCGCGTCTTTGATTACGAGCGACGTGAAGAGATCGCGAAATGCCTGCCACTCCGAGTACTCACCCGTGAATCGCGGCAGGTTGAGACGTGGGAGCTGAGCGCGGCTCTTCGTTGCTCCATGCATGGACTCCTCGAGGTCCGTGGCCGTCGCGGTCGCGGGGGGTCGCGAAGCGTCCGGACGACCTCCAGGAGGAAGTTCAACGTTGCCCAGTTCTCCTCCTCGGCATTAGCGAACTCCTCGTTCGCCAGGTATGGGCAGGCCTCGCGCTCGCGCTCGGGCTCGGAGATTTGGGCGTCCACTTCCAAGTGCAGTTCCTGACACTGGGCCCAAGTCTCCTTCAGGGCTGAGATCCCCGCCTGGGCGTTGTCCACGGTGAATCTGGCTTGGCCCATCTTCTTAAAGTTAGCGAGTAGGCGCTGAGTTGACAGCATCAGCGCCCGGCTTTTCTTAATCAGGGCCGGCCAGGTGATCCGGGGCTCCTCGGTTCCGCTAGCCATGGTGCCGGTCGTTTTGCTCGTCCTTTGGCGAGACTCCGGCTCGAAGGACCAAATTCCAACGGTCTATGGTAACTGTTTCTTGCGGTTTATGGCAGATTTTTATCCAGTAGAGCTTGCAAATCTTCATCTTGAGCTTATTAAAATTCTAATACTACACCATGACAAAGAAAAGTACAAACTGATTTGCATGCTTGTGGCGCAATTTTCCCTTGCTGGAATCCTTTGTCGGTGACCATTTCGTATTAAATTGTTTGTTGACTTCGTTGAAACGCTTATAGAATACTGTATACGAATTTGAAAAAATATTATGCATACAGCAGGCTATACCTTAATATTGCAAAAAACAGCAGGTAAATTATTCTTAAGCCATGAAAAAAAAATGGTAGGATCGGAAACCCGAACAACTTTTTCCAACACCTAGTAAAATAGTTTCTTGTTCGAAACCCCATATTTATAAGTACATATAAGATAAGTGCGGGTAATAAGGCCCTCCTAAGGAACTATAATTTTTTAAAAAAAACTTGTACATATTCTTGAAAACTTTTTTTTTATAGAAATCTGTCGACATTAAACGATAAACTGTAATATTTTTAACAATATAATAACACAACAAATACGAAAATTAATAGGTTTTTAAAAACCTTGTAAACGGGCTTTGTTTCGTGTAGTGCAGCCGGATAATGCAGCAGGATAAGGCCCACCTATTTACTATGTACAATTCGGGTAAACAAAGACATCTTCTTCCTCAGATGTGAGCCCAACACAACCCTCGTGTATTTAGGTTAGACACATGACATACTGTCGCATATCACTCTTGAATGCAGTTCTGCATAATTTGCAAAACCAATTTTTCTGCAGAGTTGCCGTCCACGTTTTCGCTGGAGGTGGGTGGTATGGGTTCTTGTTCACACAATCTTGTCTGTTTTCTTCTGGTTGAAGTGACACGTGCTTTGGAACTCTTCTCAATATCGTTCCTGCTTTGGAGGGAGTCTCTGGATAGTTCCTCAGTCTTAAAGCCCTTTTAATATTTTGGTGGGCTTTATTATCTGTTTTGTCACTTCCTCATTGCCGAGATTATATGTTAAGCGTGCACTTTATAAAATCATCAATGTTCTGGGAATATGTTGCCAACATATGTACTTATACATACCTATAGTTGTACAGTAATTGGATAATGAGAGTAGTAGAGCTAGGCAGGTTCTAGATCAGGTCCTCTGAGGGGAGCGCGGGGGCAGGTGGAAGTGAGGGCGCGCGGGGGAGTGCGGTGGGGGGAACTTTAGGCTCGGGCACAGCGGGGAGTGGAAGACTGTTTGCTCGCGCACGATCCGCGGAGTGGGGGAAGCCATAATCGTGGAGGGGATCAGTCCAGGCCGAGCGGCCGCGGAGACCTCTCCAGACCTGGCCCGCGGCTGGAAATTTTTCAGAGGGGGGACTGACTCACAGCAGAAATTTTTTCATACCTAACCGAGGGAGGGAATGACCTTGACCCACCCCCGAAATTTTTTCAGATCTGGCGCACCACCGAAAATTTTTCAGACCTGGCCCACACCGATCTACCGAACCAATATGTAGCAAATTGTTTAATAATTTTTTTTATATGAAATTGTTTCGAGCGATGTCGGGAAAGATCGACGTGTTACAAACCGCATATTCGGAGATGGGAAACAGAGAGACGGCACTACATAGTTGTAAAGCTAAATACGGGGGAGGGAAAGAGACGGCACTACATAGTGGTACAATCGCATGCATTCTAAAGCTAACAGTATTTCCAAAATGTTTTTTCAATCTTAACGTCGCAGCGTATCGCGCGATCGTGTGTAATTTGACTCCTCTGGAGCAGCCGTGCGGGATGATGTCATTTTCACGGCGCGAAGAAGGCGCGGACCATAGAATTAGGTGGTGTCAGCAGAAATTTTATTCCATACCAACAGACACGTTTTTCTCAGCACAGAGAAATAATAATTTTGAAACGTCGAATCTTAAAAGTATGTGATGAGGAGAGAAGGAGAGTAAATAAAATAGAGACATAATATACGTTTAAGAAATATATGTATATATTGTAACATAAATAAGTTTAAAGAAATATAAAAAGAATAATAATAACAATAATTTAACATTTTTTTCCTACGAGCATCAGCCAGAATATCACTGATGGCACATGCTACCAGTTCGCAATCTACAAGATACTCCTCGCAGTAATATTCGCTATCGCGTATGATTTGAGCAGCACGACGCGTATCTAATGTTTCACAGGCAACACCGCTGTGATGCAGCACGTTAGCAAAACAATCAAATTTTACTTTCATATCTTCTGCAGTTTGATGCAACCGCGGATACACATAGTTTACACATGGCTCAAGATTACATAAAAATTGCGAAACTGTATTCATTTTGAAATACATTGTATTATCAGCTCGTGTCATCTTCACAATCGGTGAATCAAAGATCCGAAAAAATTCCAACATTAAATCATCAATCCGCATCGAGTCTGGTTCAGACAATTGTGCACGTTCTTCGATGGATGAATGGCTTTCGAATAGCACATTCCATGTATGCCATGGTAATATGAGATGATTCCCATGATTGTCACCGAGAAGAACTTCTACATCGGCCATAGGTCCTAAGTTGATTCCACTTTCCAAATACTTGCTACCCACGGATGTTAATGCGTATCTTCTGACCATGATACGGGATCCTCTGCGCGGACTAAGAGAACAATTAAAGCTATGAAATTGTCTGCTCGTATATGAAAATAAGCCTTACCTGTCATTATATATATTCTCCCCACATGGAGCCATACCATCATCTCGCATGATTGGAATGAAATAATCCATGCCTTCAGCGTTTCCTACGACATTACACAATTTTTGGAGCACTGTCGGTTCCGTCAAAGTCACTGAGGCTGCTGCGCAATTGATGGAATGGCGTCCTGGAGAGCCGACTTAAATAGAGGTGCAATTGGTTCCCCCACACCATAATATTTTATTCTAAAGCTACCAATTGTTTCGTAATGTTTTTCAATCTTAACGTCGCAGCATATCGCACGATTGCATGTAATTTAATCCCCATTCTCAAGGATAAAAGTTTCGACACGTGCTGAATGTAATATAATACATTGGAAGAGTCGAATCTTAGAATTATGCGGTGTCGGCAAAAACTGTGTCGCGTGATCTTGCGCGCTAATTCGTCATACACATGAATCATAGAAATAATTATGCGATATCAGCAGAAACTGCATCGAACAATGTTAGGACGGATCGTCGTTTTTGCATCCAATTCGAGGGAAGGGGAACACCAAAAGAGTTAGACAGAGATACCAAATCGTGGTACCAACCATAAAAGCATGCTCTAAACTGCACAAAGCGTCAAATCGTTGTAACACGTTGCGCGGATAATACATTACATTTACATTCCATTTACATTCCATTTACGATCATGGAAAAATTCGCGCAAGTAGAACGCCAATTGTTGGATCAATCTGCACGGCTGATTTCACGCGAAGAATACCTCGCGTGGGAAGAACAGTGCAACGACTGTATCGAATCTTTGGAAGAACACAGCCGAGTAAAACGTCCTCGATTATCGATCGGTGTTCGACAATCGCTGGTTGCTCGAATCGCGCAGCTCGAAGGGCTGAAATATTCGTTGCGCGGACGTTTCGTGCGCGAAGGTGCCGGACATTCGAGCACGGGACTTTTGTGGCGCGAAATAGACACTGCGTTCGATAGCCGCGTATTAACTGGTGCCGTGCTAAATTCGAATTACATCGAACCGCGCAACTTCCTCCAGGATGCGGCGGCCATTGTGTTGGAGCATGTGCGGGGTCCTTTGAGGAAACATCGAAACCTCAAAGTGAACACGGTGTTCAACGGCGAATTTGTGGCAGATGACAAGCATGCTTGTAAAAGCATCAATACCCGAAACTGCGAACTCTTCGGTACATCCGATCTGCAGGAGTGGTACCAACGATGTGTCATCGAACCAACCCTGGCATCGCTGAAAAAGTTCCAGAAACGCGACAGCGGATGGGCATTGACAAGAATCCTGAATCTGACGGTCAATGCCAACAAGTACAATCCGCTGCGCGGACGGTGTCACTGGAAGTTGCCGTGGGAAATATCGCTGAAGAAAGCGACGATTAGCTTGCGATCCGAGGACAATGCATGTTTCGCTTGGGCAGTGGTCGCCGCTCTACATCCTGCCGACAGACACGTTGACCGCCCAAGTTCATGCCCGCATTATACATTGGTGCTAAATCTCCAGGGCATTGAATTTCCAATGTCCCTGACGCAGATTGGGAAGTTTGAGTGGCAGAATGGCATCTCCGTCAACGTGCACAGCTTCGAGGAGGAGAGGAAGAAAGGGCCGACAGTCTTTCCACTGCGCCTCACCAGCCAGAAGAGGGATCGGCACGTCAATCTGCTCTACACGCCGAATCAAGAGCACGGTGCTGTAGGGCACTTTGTGCTGATCAAAGACTTGTCCAGGCTGGTGAGCACACAATTGAGTAAGAAGAAGGCAAAGAAATTCATCTGTGATCGGAACGTATATATAAACTTATGAAATGTTGAAATGTCTCATGAAAACAATTAAATAAAATTTTTTGGGGTTTACAGATGCATGCACTATTTCGGATCTGCCGAGAAGTTGGAGGTTCAATCGCTGGACTGTAGTAAGATGAACGACTGTGCCATTCTGCTGCCCAGCGAAGGCAACAACCTGCTCAGCTTCGACAACCACTGCAGGAAGGAGCGACTTCCTTTCGTGGTGTACGCAGATCTCGAGTGCATCATCGAGAAAACGGCGGATAGTCGGAGGGGTGAGGAGGGTCGCAAATTGCACACGTACCAGAAACATAAGGTGCATAGTATCGGCTATTATATGCATTGTTCGTACGATAGATCACTGTCGATGTTTCGATGTCGCCGCGAAGCGGATTGTGTTTCATGGTTCGTCGACGAACTGAAAAATTTTGCAAACTTTGCCAAACCCGTCCTGATCAGTAATGTTCCCATACTGGATTTAACTAGAGAAGAGTGGACGGCATTTCACAATGCAACACATTGCCATATTTGCGACGAACCATTCGAGGCTGGCAATATACGAGTTCGCGATCATTGCCATCTGTCCGGACGGTTTAGAGGCCCAGCACATTCGGAGAGCAATTTAAATTATAAAAATGCGTTTTACATCCCCATAGTTTTTCATAATTTATCCGACTACGATTCACATTCCATTATCGAGAAAATAGCTACCGCTTTCGAAGGCAGCGTTGACGGATTACCCATAACTAAAGAAAAATATATTTCTTTCACAAAAAATGTTGAAGATACGGCTGAATCAGACTCGCGAAATTATATTAAATTGCGATTCATCGATACGTACAAATTTCTAAACACCAGTCTCGACAAATTAGCATCTTTTCTTAGCGCAGATAAATTAAAAATTTTACGATCCAAATTTGAAGCATTATCCGCCGAAGATTTCAATTTATTGATGCGAAAGGGTGTCTTTCCGTATGAATATCTTGATTGCGCGAACCAGCTGCAGGACTCATGCTTACCGCCGCACGAGTCATTCTACAGTTCGTTAACGGGCGAGACAGTATCCGAGAGCGATTACGCGCACGCCGGGACTGTCTGGCAGCGTTTCGGCATTAGACCCTTAGGCGAATACAGCGATTTATATTTGAAAACAGATGTCTTGTTATTGAAGCCATACGCCAAATTTCAATGGGTCGAAAATGTTGCAAATTTTAACGTGTCTTCAATCGCTGTCGATTCGCCCACGGGATACATTCTCGAGGTAGATCTGAAATATCCGCACCGTCTGCACGACGCTCATGCTGATCTACCGTTCTGCCCGACGCGTGCCAAACCACCTGGCAGCAGACAGGACAAGTTACTCGCGACGGTATACGATAAACAGCGTTACGTTATCCATTATCGCAACCTGCAGCAATGCACGCGTCACGGTCTTCGTATTACAAAGATGCACCGCGTGCTTCAATTCGCTCAATCCTCCTGGCTCCGCGATTACGTCGAACTCAATACACGGTTTAGAATAAGCGCGACAAATGATTTTGAAAAAATTTATACAAATTGATGAATAACGCGGTATTCGGTAAAACTATGGAAAATGTGCGAAATCATGTGGATATAAAACTTTTAACACAATGATCGCGAAACCGAATCTCCACAGCAGAAGTATGAATTTCATCACAAGCACATGTCTCCCCTGCACGGACAAAATTGTAAAATTCTATACACCAACACTGACAGTCTCATTTATCACATTAAATGTGAAGATATCTACGAGACCATGAAACACAATATCGATAGATTTGACACATCCGATTATCCCATCGACAATCCATATAATATGCTGCGCGTAAATAAGAAGGTTCCGGGGCTGATGAAGGACGAAAATAACGGTGCGATAATGACCGAATTCGCAGGTCTTAGAGCGAAAATGTATGCACTCCGCGTAGACGGTAAAAAAGATACGAAAAAGGCCAAAGGCGTCAAGACCAACGTCATAGCCAGGACGATAACTTTCGACGACTACGCGCAGTGTTTGCACAGGGAGATCGAAATGGTTCGCAGGCAATCATGCATACGGTCGAAATTGCACAAAGTGTACACCATTTCGGAATCCAAAATCGCTCTATGTCCATACGATGACAAGCGGTATATCGTACCCGATTCGACTGACACTCTGCCCTGGGGACATTATAATATACCATTGTAAAATAGAAATTATTGTAAAATATAAAATTCTCCGCACATGTATATAAATTATTATATTTATTAAAGCATTATGAATGGTGGAATTATGCATAAAAATAAAATTGTTCACATGTATATGTATCATTGTATTTATTGAACCATGTATTATTATTATGTTACAATACATTATTTTCATTTATCCAAGAATTGTGCGATTTATCAAACCCTAGCCACTTGACGTTTACCTTATCCCCCTTCCTACGCAATACTTTTTCCACTAGATACACATCAGGTTCGGTGACGCGTTGCAGCTCGTGTTCATAGAATCCTCCGGCAACAGATTTTCCACAGGAATCGAGGAGCAGATACGTTGCGGGATTAGTTGCCTATACTTTGACTATCTCGAACACCTCCGTTGTCCAAATCGGCGTGTAGCCTTTATCGAAGATGGTTTTAAATTTGCTCACGCGCACAAACTCGCCCAACTTGAATCTCGCTGGAGCAGCGATCTTTATGTTGCTGTATACGGTGGCCAGCAGCTTATCGGCGATCGCTGGGGTAACATCGCTAGGACGCATTCTGATGGTTCTATGTTTTCGAGCGTTATACTCTGCAAGTAGACGCGATAGGCATCGGTCCATCTGTAGGTTCCATTGAGCGTAAACTGTTTCCACATATTGTTCTTCAAAGTTCGATTAAATCGTTCTACGACGGAGGCCTTCAACACCGAATACGTCGAATAATGATTAATGTCATGCTTTGTCAAGAGTTTCTGCACATCGGCGTTGTAAAATTCTTTTCCTTGATCGGTTTGCAAATTTCTCGGTTATCGATCTCTAAATATCTGTGCAAACCCTTTAGTTACCTCAGCGCCACTTTTAGTCTTGAGCGGTACCGCCCATGCATACTTGCTCAGCACATCGATGACGGTGAGTATGTAGTGGTGACCTTGGTTGAATCCCGAGTATGGACGCATTTCTACAACGTCAGCTTGCCACAGATCATCGTATCCGCGCACTATGACTCGCCTCCGCGGGAAATGTCTTCGAGCTGGAGCATGCAATTCCTCAACGAGTTGCCGCTTCTGGTGGCCATGGTTTTCTTTACTCTTGGATTTCGATGATGGCTGCATGTTTGATCGCAGAGGTGTCTTTGACACGAATGATGGGATAATTATCGTGTACGTGCATTATGTGGGCCCCATCGGTCCGGTGACAAGTTCAACCGTCTCGCATGATTCTCCTTCGCAGCGCTGCTGTGGGATAGAATTCGACGCCTGCGATATCTTTTGAACCCTGTTTTGCAGCGCCAGCATCTCCCTCTGAAACACGATCAGCTTCCTCTCTAATTCTTCATGCTGCTGTCTCAAAAGTTTAATGCTCTTTTCCACGTATAGTTTATTGACGGCATTGCTATTAGCCACCGTCGTATCTTGCGTGATTTTGCATCAAAGTCGGCACCGGTCACGCAAAGAGCGTTATCTCGTATATAATTGCGAAGCAAACCGTTCCATTTGTAATAATCCATTCTAGCTGCGCCACTCTTCTCGAGCGATACTCCAAATTTGTTGATCGGCATCTCAATGCATACAGTGCACGTCATCGGTGCGCGGTCTTATTTATAATGAAGCCTACCTCGTGGAGTTCCTCCACAATCGACAGAATTTCATTGTCGTGCGAGTTGTTGCCCGCATGACGCGACGCTTCCAGCAAACGGTACCGATCCACAAGCTCGTTGGGATCGTCCCAGCGCACGTAATCGATCTTTATATAATTTACCACCATGTCTCGCGGCGCCGTTAGACCTTTCCCTGCTTTATTGGTTGATACACGAGGGAGTAGCGGTGCAATTACATGTTTGTACTTGTATCCCTTGTTGCCCAATATGGGATTTTGAGCAGAATGACCGCGTTTGGAGGCATTCGTCGCCAGCAGTATACTTTTGTATTTTTGTTTATCGGCATCGGTGTATACAGCATCGTCGGGAATTCTCTTGAAAATCAGTTCGTAAAGGCCGGGCGTTCCTCTGTATTTTACACCGTCGATGATTATATTATCAGCCTTGTCCATATCGAACGCCTTATCCCCAAGCATCATTCTACTATCGCCAAAGTATACGCCATACACAGTGTCTGTGACAGTTTCTTTATCCCTACTTATGATTGCGTCCATATATTTTTGTCACAGGGGACCCAAATGGCTGCGAAACGTTTCTTGTCCCGCGGGTGTTTGAAGTTGCTGTCTAATAGATGCTGCAAACGACTCATCGGGAGTAGTTTCAAAAACATCGTCATCATCTTCATCATCATCGTCATCATCATCATCATCATCATCATCATCATTGGTTGTGAGCAATTGTACACTGGGAAATGTATTTATTGGCGGGGGAGGAACCGGGGAATCGTTTGATGCAACATTCTGCCGTTTTCGCTTCGATTGAACTGGTGTAGTGGTTACGAATGAATACTCCGATGACGTGCGTGGTTTCCTCTTTCTCTTCCGCGATATGCTCCATTTCGGCAGGATTTTTCTTTCCGGCGTTAATGTTTCATTCCCTTCAACGCTTGTGCGCATCAGCGGTGATATTTCAGCTTCTGCCGCTGCGGTATTCTCCACAATATGTTTTAAGGGTTCGACAATAGGTTTAAAGTATGTCTCCAACGCGATATCTTCCTCCATCTTGCCGGTCTTCAAAGCCTGATGTTTCCTGCGAATGGCTTAGCTGGTTCTTGCAATTTCCTCCGCTATTCTCTCGGGATTCTTAATTTCCAGACTATCGATATCAATCATTGTTGTACCGCAAACGTTGCTTTCCCACCGACGTGTTGACAATGATTGACCATCACACGGTACGGCAAACTCGTTAAATCCCTTTCTATAATGTCCAATGGACATCGCGCTATCCTTGTCTATCAGCACGAAACCATACTCCAGCTGCCAACAATTACGACACAAAGCGCAGAAATCCTCGTAAGACATATTAGTGTTTACATGATCGTTGTACACATGTTTCAAGTTGGTACCATCCTGCTTAAACAGAATCAACACATTCGCATTGTCGCGTATAAGATTTTTGGGAAACTTTGCATATGTCTGACAGAGATAGAAGCAGTCAACGTTCGAGTGGCGCCCCATTGCAAAGTATTCCCTTATCTTATCTTGCTTGTCGCATGCTCCGTCATCAAAGATAAAAATGGAATTCGGAAGCGATTCGCTCGGTGGGATGACGTCACTGTTATTCGAAAATGTGAAGTAGCCAATTTCATGTATCGGAGTCAATAAATTCTCCAAATACTGCTATTTCGGCTGTTGCAACAATTTGGAATACACGTACACGTTCTCGAAGCGGACGCCGTGAGGACTTTCCAACAAGCTCACCAGCACGTTGGTCTTTCCACAATGTGATGGACCGCAAATGAGGCAGCGTATGGTGTTTGGCAGCATGCTACCATGTCTGCGTCTTGTTTTCGAGGACATCATTTGCGATTTATCGTCAAAATTTGTTACTCATTGGGTGGCGTATGCGAAGAGAGGGTGTCGAGCTGTATATTTCGATAGCTTTGGAAATCTTCGACCGCCTAAGGAATTGGTGCAATATCTGGATAAAGATGCTGTGAAGATTGAATACAATAGAACGTCTTATCAGCAGTACAATCAGAGCAACTGTGGACAACTATGTCTACGCTTTCTACAGACGATCGGCATCAAATTTAAGGATTGACATCCGACCACTCTGATTCAGTACTAGTTGAGCAGTACAGCTCGGAATGTGTCGTTAACATTCACTCTAACCGGCAAGAGTAGCACCCTCGCGGTAAGCTACTTTCCACCCATAGATTTGAGCAACGATGATTACGAGCTTGGTCTAACAACCTTTGAAATTTATCATACAATACCGAACATTGACTCGAGTAACGATAAATTCTACTTCGCCGTAAACTATGACACCAACAACAACAACAACAACACCGTCGGCATCACTCGTGAATACATTGCGACTCCCCACGGGTCCTACGAACTAGATGCTATTGCCAAGTATTTGAAGCAGCGATTACTCGAGCGGTATCCTCAAAATCTCGGTGGCAATGATGAAAACAATTGTGGTGACAACGATGTGTATCCAATAGTGTTGCGTCCCAACAACAACACCATGAAAAGCGAGCTATACTGCTCGTTCGCCGTAGATTTTACAAAGTCCAATAACATTGGATCGCTACTGGGATTCTCGACGAATCGAGTATTAGAACCTGGACGGTGGCACGAATCGGGCGATCCAATTAATATCATGAACGTAAACATTATTCGCGTAGAATTTAGCGTGACCGCTGGTGCGTACAACAATGGGAAGCACGTACATACGATACATGAATTTTCTCCGAGGGTCCCACCAGGATATAAGATATCGGAAACGCCCGCACAGATCATTTACGTTCCGATCACCGCACGGGTCATTACGGATCTAACGATACGCGTTGTGGATCAAGACGGACGGTTGCTCGATTTTCGAGGTGAAGAGATTACCATCAGACTACACGTACGGCGACGACGACGATAATACGAGTGGTTCGAACGAAAGAGATGCTTGTGTTGAACGACACCAGAAACCCAATTCATCCAAACGAAATTGTTTGCAACAAAAACAACAACAACAACAACAACTGCAACAGCTCTGATCACGCTAAAACGAAGAGGCTCAGTGCTGCGAACATTGCATTTTTGAAATCACTGGTATTCATTTTGCGCATTTAAGTTGAAAAATGGTTAACATTCTAAGCATTAGAGGGAACCGACGTTTGATAATCGCATCGTCAAGCTCCAGACTCACACATACAACCCATATGTCAACACGACGTTTGGATACAGCGATGAGATAAGAATACCTATACAGCAGAAGGATTTATACACATTGCCGTGTGAAAGTTTCCGCTACGTGGAGGGGAAATTGATGATAAATAAGCCAAATGATGCATTAACGGTGACGTTGGGAAATAATTGTGTGGCGTTCTTATTTGATGAGATTCGATTCGAGCTAAATGGCGTGGAGATTGACCGCAACAGAAACGTTGGAATAACTAGCACGCTTATAAACTATGTATCGCTGACATCTGGCGAAGACAAAAATTTGGAGAATGCAGGATTGGGCTTGAAACGACGCGATGGGCCAATATTGAACAATCATTTCAATTTTTGCATCCCGCTCAAATATTTGCTGGGATTTTGCGAGGACTACAAACGCGTGATTATTAATGCGCGTCACCAATTGATTTTAATACGATCGCGCAACGATAACAATTCTCTAATAGGATCGCCGATGTTGGAACCAAAAATTGAATTACTTAAAGTGCAATGGCGGATGCCTCATGTGACGCTGAACGACTTTAATAAGCTATCGTTGCCACATGCTTTGGAAAGTGGACAAAACCTATGCATTTGTTTTGAATCGTGGGATCTGTACGAGTATCCTCTCTTACAGAGCACGACCAAGCATTCGTGGGCCGTGAAGGCATCTGCGCAGCTGGAGAAGCCGCGATGCATTTTCTTTGGTCTACAGACTAATCGAAAGAATGTGATGAGCGAAGATGTTACTAAGCTCAACAACTGCAAACTGATCAATCTAAAAATTTTCCTCAACTCGGAATTTTACCCGTACGATGACTTGAACTTGGACTTTGACAAGAATAGGCACGCCATCTTGTTTCATATGTATACGCAATTCAGTAAATCGTATTATGGACATAGTTGCAACGAGGCATTATTCACCGTGGTCGAATTTTTGCAATTTGGCCCCCTCGTCGTGATTGATTGCTCGTGACAAAATGAGTCGATCAAGAATGGTACCGTGGACGTGCGCTTAGAATTCGAATGGAAAGAGAATGTGCCTGCAAATACTACAGCATACTGTCTGATTCTGCACGATCGGTCGGCTGAATACAATCCACTGACAGACATGTTGGGAAAAATCAATTAAATTGCCACGCTACTTGCCCACCCTCTCCTGTGCCAAAATTTCATCGTGAAAATCAAGATGTTTTACGAGAAAGATCGCTTTCTCCCATCTATCTTGGAAGCGAGTGGACCTCTAAATTGTACCGATAATGGCCATACCGACATTTTTTGACCTGCAAGGGTTGGCGTCAAGGAAGTGGCTGTCCTACGAAAGGGAACAATTCTCTCGCACTATATTTTTGGGAGTTCCCCAATATCTTCTTACGAAATCTGACAAATCAAGCATCCGGAGGTTGGTGGCAAAACATCATGGACTGCGGTGGGAAGATGGAGACGTTCCATACAGTATGGCTAAACAGCTAATTATGAAAGCTGTTGCTGACGCGATCGATGAAGAAGATGATGCATCACATATCGTATACGTTAAAGGGCTGCAGAAACGCGACTGGCTTGCGGATTTCCTCGATGAAAATACGAGAGTGGACATGATCATCGAGACACTGGACATTGACTACGAGGATATCATATCTCTAAATAAGCTAAATGTAGTTAATACTCTGCGGTGTGGCAGACACGCAAAGCACTGTGCCTTGGAAAATGTATTTAAAGTATTCAACTGGTGGTCTAAACACCAGAGAGAAATGCATAAATAAATATAATCAATTTTTAATGCATAAATGTTTTTTCTTCACCCATCCCCAACCTCCTGCATGTGATGTATGCTAGATTAAGGTGATGGTTGTAATTATTATGTAGAAGTGGTTCGATGCGCGATCAAAGTGGTACCATACACGTTCAGAGTCGTACGATAGACGTTCGATACACGTTCATTACATAATCAAAGTGGTTCGATTTACGTTCGATACACGTTCAGAGTGGTACGATAGACGTTCGATACACGTTCAGAGTGGTACGATTGATGTTCAATACGTGATCAATGTGGCATGGTCTAGTCGAATGATGTGTCCAAAGAAGAAGAGGAAGAAGACGAGTGCAAAGAAGAAAAAGGAGATGGTGGTCAGTGAATAATTCGAAGAAGATGCATTGAAGGAGAGGATGGTCAGCGAATATGCATGTGGGGAACTACAGGCATCTTACTTTGCAAAGCTATGCAACTTTAGGCATGGATCTACATGCGGGAGCTTGGAGATGCAGCGAGACCAGTTGACCGTCAAACGTGACAGGCAACAGTCTAATTTGACATTTGTGCAACAAGTACAGTGCAATGGGACTAACGAGAATTGCGCCGGAGTGCGGCCCCGAGGTATGTACTTTACAATATTTTTTTACATTTATCGCGTTTAACCGTTGAAATCGAGTTCGATCCCGCGGCCGTAAATATTATATCGTGGATTTCTATTTTCTAGAACTCACCACCACCATCACCCGATTGGTCGCCCGTTTGGGCGCCGTCGCCGCCTTCGCCGTCGTCACCGCCGCCGTGGCCGCCTCCACAGGTATGTAATACTTTGGTGTTGGTTTGCATTTGATGTTTATTGCATTTAATGTATCCGTGTTATATCGATATTTGTGTATGTTCTAGGACTTGCCGCAGCCCCCACCCTTGAACCTGCGGATGCGGCAGGAGCCGGCATATGGGGCCGCGCGGCTGCGGCCATTGCAGTGCCAGGGGCTCAGCGACAGCCGCGGCGGTCAATGGTGCAGATTTTTGCTGCACCGCCGCAGCCGCCACCATCGCCTCCGTCACCGTCGTCGCCGCCGCCTCCCCCATCACCCCCATCACCACCGTCGCCATTTTATTAGTTTTTCTTTTATTTTATATATTTTTTCTTTCATTTTGTATATTTACTTTTTTATTTATATATATATTTTTTCTTTTATTTTGTATTTTGTATTTTTTATATTTATATTCTATTTTTATATTTTTATATTTTTATCTTTTAATTTTAAAATAAATTTCTTAAACATATATTATTTCTCAATTTTATTTAGCCATCATCCTTCTTCTCTCCTCACCACCACCTAATTCTAAGATTCGACGTTCCGAACTTTCCCTCCCCCGAATTTAGCTTTAAAATAACTGTGATTGTGCCAATGCTCTCTCTCTCTTTCCCATCTCCGAATATGCGGTTTGTAACACGTCGATCTTTCCCGACATCGTTCGAAACAATTTCATATAAAAAATAAATTATTTCTCTGCGCTTGGGAAAAATTTCTGCTGCATATTGGTTCGCTAGATCGGTGTGGGCCAGGTCTGAAAAATTTCCAGCGGCGGGCCAGATCTGGAGAGGTCTCCGCGGCCGCTCGGCCTGGACTGATCCCCTCCACAATTATGGCTTCCCCCACTCCGCGGCTCGTACGCGCGCAACCAGTCTTCCACTCCCCGCTGTCCCCGCGCCTAAAGTTCCCCCCACCGCACTCCCCCGCGCGCCCTCACTTCCACCCGCCCCCGCGCTCCCCTCAGAGGACCTGGTCTAGAACCCGCCTAGCCCTACTACTAATGAGTACTGCCAATACAGAGCCAAGAAACCGACGTAATTCTTATAATTGTAGCAACGCTAGTTGCCGGCGAAACATTTCTTGAATTTACAGCCAACAAATGTTATATTAATCGCGCGGAAACTCTTCAAATGACATTTTCGTATGTAATAATAGCAATACATGACACTATCAGTATTGTAGATTGACCTACCAAAGATAAATGACAGGTGGGCCTTATTATCTGCCGGGCCTTATTACCCGCACTTACCTTATACCATAACACTTTGCATTCAAGAGTAGTTACATGTTAGTACCATGCAACGCAAAATATAAACTGGAAATAAAAAATTATAATAAAACTATGAAAGTTAATTGAAAGTAAATTTAGCATTATCAGCACATTGTTTCGAGGCTGAAGGGGTTACACCATTTTGGAGACCCTAAGGGCAAAGCTAATTTCGCGATTTTTTGACGGAAAAAGTATACCTTGCATATATAATTTTGACATTACGTGGAAAAAATAATCATTGCAAAATCTTATGTCATTGAAGACGTTGGTGGCGCTAAATATAGGCCATTCGAATACCTGATTGACTGGATTTCTCCATTATTATTTACCAAAAATAAAAAAAAACGAAGTATATTTTGAAACTAGATGCTTGTCGCTATGGTGTCACGCAGGGGATTTGAAAAATATCGCGATTTTGGGTTCTAACACCAGTTCGCCTGAAAAAGTAGAAAATTTTTGTCGGTTTTTTGTGTATAAAAACCGTCCTAGGGGAATAAAAAAACCAGTGTGTATTGCGATACACAATGCATTGTTAGATTACCATGCAAAATTTGAAAGTCCTACGATATTCTGATGTCGAGTTATGCTGTCACCCAGGTCAAAAAGTGTGGTTGCGTGAAAA
Organism: Andrena camellia; assembly: GCA_029448645.1. Lineage (NCBI taxonomy): Eukaryota > Metazoa > Arthropoda > Insecta > Hymenoptera > Andrenidae > Andrena > Andrena camellia. Next base: position 14,852,275 of record CM055680.1, read on the forward strand.
ACTTCAACCTAACTTTAAAGCTCGTCAGGCGCATTTGCGCACATCATACAGGTTTTCAGTTTATGGGCCATATCTCTGTCATTGTAATGAATTTTTTCCATGGGACATTTTTCACAATATTGTTAAAAGTCCAAATTATCATTTCATGGGAATTTTTTTTCGATTTTTTAAACTATCAAGGTAGCGTAAACCCTTAATGACAAAATAACATTACGAAAACTATTGTGTAATACATAAAATCAGAAAGGACAACTGATATAGGTGTACCAATATAACAATTAATCATTAAAACAGTAATATACAGAACTTATTATTAAAATTGGTGGTATTTTGAACAAGAAAATATGTAGACAGAGACAAGGAGGCCATTGTGTTCCTACAGGATGTCATATTCTTGATGATAGACAACGTTTTTTGAGTAACAGTGTAATAACTGTGTAATAACTTCAATTATTCATTTCTAGTTATACATAGTTATTTAAGTACACAAAAACACAGGTATGCGATCATCAGTGTGATCGTTTTTAAACAAAGTGGCGATAGACACTGACTCCAGAACTGCAGAAATTTGCTGAAAGAATTAAGGAAACTTTTATAGTAGTACTGGAATACAATGTTGGTTTGATAAAATTTATGTAAAACAGGAGACTTTTTACAATCGTTTGTTTCTTTTTAAATAAAGGGATTATTCTTTAAAAATCCTTCAATTTTCTGCAGCATGATGTACAAAGTGTTTTGTCACCTAGAAATTTTAATTGCTATATTATAGTATGTATTCACCGAAGCCAGACCTATGGTTTCAAAGTTTTGAGCGGTAGTGTATTTCTTGCAAAGTATTTACATACTGCTTGATTGTGCAATATTTCAAGACTACCTGTATAATTTGTAAAATTTGTAGAATAATAAATTCAAATATGACTAATTAAAATTTTTAATATCCATTATCTTCGTTTTAGTGTTTTTAGTAGTTTGTATAGCATGAAAATGATATTGTTCCTTTAAAAAAATTCAAGGGAATCTTCATTTTTCGATAAAAATAAGAATTTTTTATATTCATACTAGTATTAATCATTGTATGTAAAAAATTATGAAATTTGGTTTCATAACTCTTTCGTCACGATGTACACTTTCGTGTAGAATAAACGCATAAATCGAATGTTTATGATATTCCTATGAATTTTATTAGTACTATGACATAATATAGAAGTATAGAACTCCTATATTATGATCAACAACTAGGGTAGACCGGAGCGAATCGGATCACAGGGCGAATCGGATCAAAATAATAGCGTATTCGGACGGTCGCACTGGTGCGCACTGAGTGTGAACTTTTTCGCTACCGATTGGCTAAAATTCGCACTCAGTGCGCACCAGTGCGATCGTCCGAATACGCTATAAAAATTTAGTCCATATTTTTTACATCGCGATAGAAATGAGCATTTTGATCATTCGTAGTACATCGTCCCTCTCCCCCGCACCTACCGCAATAGCTTGCCAATTGTTTTAAGTCATTGTTTAGAGCTGGCATACAGTTTCAGTGAGATGGACGCATGCGAACGTTACAATTTTGATCCGAATCTAACCTACGTAATCTGCAATTTCGTATTTAAAATAAAAAATAAGCTTGAAAATTCAAATGTGTTTATTGTTATTAGTTTGCACGGTGTCCAAGTTTAGTATTTGATGTATTTTAGACTATTATATCGTAATATGTTTATGTAATTTACAACCTTTGAAATACTTATATGTGGGGCTAATCGGATCACGTCATTTGGGGCGAATCGGATCACTTTTTTTTTCATTTGAATATTTTTATGATTATAAATATGATAATTGTATATATACAGATGGTTCGTACGTACATAAAAAAGAGCAATCAGGGATCATGGTGTCTAAAAAAAATAGAGGAAGCTGTGATAAAAATCAAATCTAAAAAAATTGTATTTACTGTGGTGGCATTGTATTTATTGTGGTGAACAATTAATTCGTCCACTTTCAGAAGATTGTCTGAGAACAGTGGTGCCACGAGAATTGTGCTGCTAGAGGCAGTAAAAAACGGCAATATCCTTTCGATCTGTGTTCTAAGTAGTGCCACTTGACTTCACTGTCATTAAATTAGATTTGTTTAAATTGATTCCAAAGATTTTATTATGAAAATTTCAGTTTCTTCAGAGATTTCTGGGTTAACCGATTCGCCCCAAGTTTCGGGGCGAAATAGATATTTCTCACTTTTTCGCAGGGATCCGAACCGCCTAGTAACCCTAACCCTTACCCGGTTAACCAAGGAAGGTTTCTGTAACCCATACTAACCGCGAGGGAACGGTTCTTAAATTCTAGAAGAAACCAAAGTACAGTAATCCCCCGTTATGAGTCGACGAACGGGACTGGCGGCGGACTCATAGTGGCTTGCGGACATGATTCTCCCTTTCGTACCCGACGGCAACTTCGTATCTGACTCTTTCGTTTTCTCTCGCTCGTTGTCCGGTTCTCTCACTCTCGTCCGCAGGCTTCCAAAAAATGGTGGGGATAGTCGCCGGACTGTCAACGGGAGGATAAAACGGACTCATAACGGGAAATTACTGTAACCCTGTTAACCAGCTACGAGCCGGTTACTAGTGAAATAAAACAGTCTTGTCTAGACTCAACAGTCACTTAAGGCAAGTCAGTGATATGTGAATCAAATACGGGCAATACATATTCAGATCAAATGAAAACACAATGTTTAAAATATACGAGTATCTAATCCATGCAGGATTGATTAATTTTAGACGGTTGTTAGAAACGGAATTTATAGTTTATTTGTTAAACTTCAAGAATTACTCAGCACCAATATCTTTTAGCATCAATATCTTCTACAGCCATGTACGCGGTTCGCCTTATAGCTTCCATTGTTTAATATTTTCTAGCATTCGACAGGTACTACCGAAGCACCGAACAACAGGTCGTAAACTGACACTGACGGTGTCATATTTTAGACAAAAATCGGCCGACAGCGCAAATCGTGACCGAATTCAATAATTTTGTTTTTAAAATACTCGTAAAGGACTCAACAATAACGGAGCACTGCAATAATAGCCATATCTGTTGGTCTAATCTATAAAAAACACTATTTAGTATAACATAACATAAAAACATAAATTATGCAGATTAAAGATACTAAAAATTAATTTTTTGTAAATTTAATATTAGCTGTAAAATAAAAAAATTACATTACAATTACAAAATTTATGTTTTAAATAAACTGTATAGCTGATTTAAATCTTATATTTTTAAATTATATTTCAATTTGATTCGTTTTGTTTTCATTTTCAATATATAAATTTAAAAATAATTTTTTAATAATTGTAATTCGGAGTAATTAAAATCGAATATTTTGTGGTAACTAATTTTATAATATAATTTAAAAATATAAGATTTAAATCAGATATAGACTTTATTTAAAACATATATTTTGTAAAATTAAAGTAAATTTTTTATTTTATAGTGAATATTAAATTTATAAAAAATTAATTTTTAATATCCTTATTCTGTAAAATTTATTTACTGATGTTTTTATGTTATGTTATGCTAAATAGTATTTTCTGTAGATTAGACCAACAGACACTGGATTTATTGCAGTGCTCCGTTATTGCTGAATCCTTTACGAATATCTTAAAAAGAAAGTATTCAAATCGGTCAAGATTTGCGCTGTCGAGCGATTTTTGTCCAAAATCTTACACTGTGCGTCGGCAAACGCTCGCGAATTTGGCGTGGCCAAGTTAATCTGTGACCTCGCATATTTATTACTTTCACGTGCATGCATCACCCTACCAAGGTGTCTCCGATATTGAAATAAAATTCATTACTATTTGGAAACATGGTTACAACTATGGTGTTCACCGTATTACTGTAACCACATTAACCCGGTTAACCGGATTACAGATGAATTCTGTTACCTGGTTAGGCGGGTTAGTCGACGATACGACGCACCGACCCGGGTACGGGTTAGGGTTCGGTTCCCTGCTTTTTCGTTTTTTGTTTATAAATGAAAAAATTTTATGCTTAATTTAAATTTTTATATATTAATGTTCAAGCCAAAGGTGTACTGGTCACGAATATATAATAAAAAATTAGTTTTTTAATGTTTGACTATTATTTTTTTACCATCAAACGCAAAGTGACCCGATCCGTCCCGGTCTACCCTACCCCACTATTTTTAGTGAGTATTTTTTGAATTGATACATCTATATAATCCTCTCCCTGATGCACCGATATTCAACAATGATTTCTTAGTACGATATCAACCTGTTTCATACTGTGGATGATGAACTTCTATTATTAAAGTTTCTTTTTTAGAAGACGCATAATATAATACTTATGCTACTTAATATATTTGCTTCATTATGACATTTCATAAGTAGGTATGGTTGTAAATGTCACTAGAAAATAAGCGCAGTAATACTTACACATTAACGATTATTGAAAATTATTGATAATTTACTTTGTACATTAAACTTGGATGAAACTATACATTATTCTTATACATAGGATTTGATATTGCATTGTATCATATGAAACAACTTGGAACTTGAGTGGAAAGTGTAACAAAATTTTTCACAGGAATAGACGAAAATTTATTTTATCATTACGTACCTAGGTGAAGAAATTAGTAATATGTATTAACATAATTACAGTATTAAATATTAAATGAAACACACTTGATGTACCAAAAACAAGTTTCAAACTTTCTATTATTTTCCACTGCTCATATCCATGAATTATCTGCAAGATGTAAATTACAGTATCTTCATGAGGAGCAATTTCATCCAAGCAATTATCCGTACACGTATTATCAGCCTGTTAAAAATAATCGTTTGCATTGTATTTCGCTAGGGAGTATTACAGTAAGAACAAAATTAATTGGCTGTTGAAGAACGCGCGAGGCTACTCCTACTATTTCGTAATGACTATCCCCATAACTCCATATTTCATCATCTCCCAACATCCATTAATTCTTTCGGTACGTAATTAAATTTGAGTAAATGGCTACCTATTGCTTGCCAGAAAGTGCACAGTTACATATTATTATAAGCTTTTTAAGAAATATAAATACAAAATCCAAGTTTACAGAAGTCAACTGCTGCAGTGAAAGTGTTAAGTTTGACAGAATCAGATGCAGAAAACGTCACCCAACATACATACATTTTCTGTGTTTCAAATATGGAGGCTAGATGGTGTAGCAGAGAGATAAGAGTAGTATCGGGCATTTTCCACAGTTTGGGATGTAACAACTCAACGATCAATTGATTTTGTTCCGACTATAATAATGACATAAATTCAATTGGTTTGATGTAATAATACAATCGATTCTTACAACCCAAAACACTTCATAAGCATTTTAAGTGGGCTAAGCATTTTTCCTGGTGAATACGGTAATCATGACGTAAAAGCATCGACGTGTGCGGTGCCTAATTTTTAAATCAATTTGTATCAATATCTGGATGCAATAGCGTTTCAATTCCTGTGTACGAGAATTTGTGCGGACACTGTGCAAGAATTGGGAGCGTCGCGTGAAAGGGTAATCGCACTAGAACGCATTGAAGGCTGCCGTCTCATTTTTGTTATGGTCCGAATCGATCGAAGCGTCCCTTGTAAACAGACGGACCGTAATGAAACTACTGCGGTTGATAAAAAGAACTTCTACAGAGGTGACATCTCCAGGTACTCTATGTAGACGAATTTTTTACGCATAGTTGCCACATTTTCTGTTCTCTCCGTCTCTGCCGCGCTGTTGCCACAGCTCCTTCTATCGAGAAGCTTGAAGGAATCAGGAATCGTTGGGCTCCAGCTACCGCTGATGGAGGGGGAAACACCTGCAGGGGCGGTAGTTATGTGTGCGTGACTGACACAGGCACAGGTTCATGCACACATAACCACCGCTCCTGTAGGTGTTTCCCCCTCCATCAGCGGCAGTTGGAGCCCGCCGATTCCTGGAAGGAATATGGCACGATAGCTACGTCTAGCGTCAGAGTCTCGCTGAACGTAAAGGAGGATAGCAATAATGAAAGATAGAGAGGTTGGGTAATGAAGTTAGGAAACATGTCAATGAAACAATACTAATTTGCGTATCAATAGTTTTTATTTATACGTAGAAGGATGTAATATTTTGTATAATCAAAGTGCAATTTCAAAGCATACAATTTGAATAAGGTACATCACCGAAGTGTAACACACCAATCATAATGAAATTTATGAATGCTATAATTCTTCGAAAAACATGACACTTTCTTTTTTATCTAGTTATACGTCAAATTATCTTTTTTATCAACAAGAATTGTCTGTTGTTTAAATACAAATTTAATAACGTAATCATTATTCAGCTTCGATCCTCTGTTTGTTTGTATGTTTGTATGGTTCAAATCTGGCAACTCAAATCTAACCCACTTCCAACTATCCAATTGTCTTGAAACTTTGCAGCCGTGCATAGATTGGATGACAATACAATATTTAAAAAAAAAATTAACCCGACGGGGTGAGAAAATAACCCAATCATCAATAAATATAACCCATAACCACAAATCCAAACGACTTGAAATCAGCCACTCACGTTCCTTATGAAAACGACAAAAAGCAGTTGCGTTCAGGACACTACTTAGTCTTATCGCGATTACCGAAAATACACAATTAATCGTGAAATGATCCGTCACGAATGTGCGAATAGTAAAACTAAAACTTTTCAGACGTTCGTAGTATATCACCATCGAAATTACGGTACAAGAAAATAATTATTTTTTAGTGACTTTAGCACTATAGCGTTTAAGAAAACTGTTAGACTGTACACAGCAATAAAAGATATTTGTAAATAAGTCTGAGCTGCGAAATGTAAATCCACAAACACTAAAAACTAGAAAATAAAAAATATATAAAAAAATTTATAATAAACGAGTTTACTAAAAATGCACTAAAAATAAAAAATAATTCTTTTCTTGTACTACAATTTCGATGGTGATATACTATGAAGGCCTGCATAAATTGTGTATTTTCGGTAATCGCGATGCGACTAGCGTTCAGAACGCAGAAGCTTTTTGTCGTTTTCGTAAAGAACGCGATAGTTGGAAGTGGGTTAGGATCCATTTCGGCTGGAATGGACAATGTCGTATATACGGTTCATTCCATGCCAAGCGGATCACTTTGAACCCTCAATGTCTGAGATTTTGTTCAAATTGAAACACATTATAGTGCACGTGAAAATAAGAGGGGTTCAAGTTGCCACATTTTGCCACATTCAAAATTGTTTTATAAATACAGACCCTCAAAGTACACAACTTTCATCGATTTTTTGAAAATTACCTTTCGAATTTGGCAAAATGATTATTTAAATCCTCCTTATTTTCATATGGACTCTAACATATTTCAATTTGAACAAAATCCCCAGGATGACGGGGAGGAAATAGCCGTGGGGGAACAATATTTATATTTACTCATAAAAAAATATATTAAAATGATTGTTTAATGATTGTTTATGTTGTTTGTTTTGATAGAATGTAAAACTTCCACATTCGCTATCGTATCGGCATGAACGTTTGAATAACATACTCCTGAGATTTTCCAGATGAAAATAAATTTAAACACAGTATAAATCGGATTATTTTTAGAATTTTTAGATTAGAATTTAGATTACATTTATATTTAATTACCAAGTACAGTTCTAGAAATAATCCGATTTATACCGTGTTTGAACTCATTTTAATCTGAAAAATCTCAGCAGTATGTTACTGAAAAAGTCACGTTTTACATCTTATTAGTACATAATCCACCGCAAGCAACATTGTATGCCTCTCGAACCGAAATCAGAAGCTGCCGCCGAACAGCCCAAGTCCTGAGCTCGAAGAGAGATCGCGCCGGTTCGGATAAACACGCTGCCGAAAGTTGTTTGAAGCCTTCGAGTAAAAGTCGAATAAACTACAGATAAAGATGAAAACCTTACTCGACGGTTCGAATAAACAAATTATTCTTCTTCGAATAAAAAAATTATCTTTCGCCGTCGAATGAATTCACTTCGGTTCATAACGGATAAACATAAAATATCTTTTATTTGAGTTTATCCAGATATTATCTTTGCCCGTCTCTGTTTTCCAGCCGCTAAGCCTCCCTGATGGCAAAATAGTGATAGGGGAAATGCGGCAACAGCGCGATACGACTCTCAATACATATTGGCAACTATGTCTTTTCTACATTTATCGGCTAGCTTGGACTTGCACCCGTTCTGATGCTACATGGCGCGAATATACCATCAGCGCGGGTGACGGAGAGTCCTTGAAGCTCCATTCTGTCATTTCTCGAGTCTGTCTCAATACAGAAGTCATAAAGTCATTATTATTTCAACGTACGGTGGTTATTAGCGTTCAAACGCACCAGACCATCCTGCACTAATGTCTACTGGAGGCAACTATACCCGCAAAAACTTTCTTCTTGCCGATTCCAGGACGAAAGACGGTTGAACCGGTTTGTTTACTACATCGTGTATACGCAGGGTCGGCGGAACCATTATGCAAGTTATACACCGCATAAGGGCGCCAGCCAAAGGGGATGCTAAAACACTATATCATACGCTTAATAATAAAAGAATCCAACTCCCACATAAACAAAATGTAAATATATTTCTGTTTTTTTTATTGTACCCCGTAAAGACAATACAGATTAAATAGAAAACAGGTGCAAATATTTGGGGGCACCAAAAATTCTCTTGCATAAGGGCGCCAACTAACCTCGCGTCGGCCCTGCGGCACGTCACGCTGGTTCTACGTGGCTGGAGTACACCATTAGCGCCATCAACGGAGAAGCCTTGAAGCCTCATTCTGTCAGTTTTCGAGTCATAAATTCATTATTATTTCAACGTACGGTGCTTATTAGCATTCAAACGCACCAGTCCACCCTGCACTGATGTCTACTGGAGGCAACTATACCCGCAAAAACTTCCTTCTTGCTGATTCCAGGACGAAAAGCGGTTGAAACGGTTTGTTTACTACATCGCGTATACGTCCACGCTTTTCCTAGCTTGTGTGGGCGTACGCACACCTTCAAGGCCCGGTGAGACGGCAGCCTTAAGAAATTAATATGCATAGCAACGGTTTTGAAGCCCCTACTGATATACATACGTATATAAACCACAAATACTGTTATATTACCGTAACAAACAATACACGCATAGTAAGTCTTTGCGAGCGCAAAACAAGAAAGACATAACTTAAACATGAATCGAAAAGTCCTCAAAACCCTGAAAAAGAAAACAGGTTTGCCAACTTCCTAGTGTAATGGTTGCCTGGTGTAATTAGAACAATTACCAAGAAATAATTAATTAGCTAGTGCTTGGCAGCAGTTAGAGACAGCATTAAATTAATCCTACAAATTAAGACAATTGTAGCAATAAAAAAAATGATTTTCAACATTGACCTTGCCTGTCGAGATAACAGAGAAACATGTGTACACAGGGTCTTGATTCGTTGAAGCTGACCAAATATACCTGGCGTAGAAAGCCTTCTAATTTCTAACGAGAAAAAAAGAGCGCACAGAGAGGACGACAAAAGTATCCACTAGGATGGCTCTTATTACTCTTGGTAACACTTTTTTTCGGTGCTTTCTTCGCGGCATCCCCCAGAATAGTTCCAAATAATAAAAAAATAATCTATGTAAAGTTTAAGCCCGATCGGATAACGGGAAAAAAGTTATTGATTATATAAAAAAATATGTCAAACAAAAGTTGTAGATCCAGATAAGGAACATCTTTTATGTTCTATTACCTTTTCTCGTGCAACAAACGGTTTTCGAAAAAAGTCGGAAAAACTAAAACAAAAACATTTTTATTTGGCAAATTTTGGAAGTTTAAATCCTTCTCGAACACTTTTTATTTATGAAGGAGAAGAAAGAATTGTAATATTTATTTTCGAGCACTATTTTTTAATCATTTAAGGGGAGGGGGGCATATACCGAGATATGCCAAAAAGATCAAAATATTTTTTTCCATATTTTCAGTGTTTGATATGTCATGAATGTTTTCTGAAAATTGGGGACCGAAATTCGCAAAAATTTCGAAGGTATAGAGATTAGAAGTGAAGTATGCTCATTGGTGACAAATACGTAATAGCATTAACCTTTAGGGTTCAAAATAAAAAATACACATTTCTTTTAGTCTTCATAAATAAGAAATATTCGAGAAACATTTAAATTTTCAAAATTTAAAAAAAATCGGACATGAAATCTTGCACATTTTAAGCAATGAAAGAGAAACTATGAATCAAATAAAAAATCCGCACTGTCAAAAAACTGAGTAATATGAAAAATTTGAAGTAAATCGGTTGAATAGTTTCTGAGTAATCCTGGGTAACATGTTTGAGGATCATGATTTCGAGAAAAATGCATTTGAATACCTCACTTCTGATGTCTATATCTTCGATAATTTTGCGAATTTTGGTCCCAAATTTTCAGGACACATTCATGACATATCAAACACTGAAAATATGGAATTTGTTTTTGATCTTTTGGGCATATCTCGGTACATGCCCCCCTTAAATGTTTCAAAAATAGTCGTCGAAAATAAAAATTACAATTTTTTCGCCTTCATAAATAAAAAGTATTCGAGAAGGATTTAAACTTTCAAAATTTTAAAATAATATTTTTTTCAGTTTTTCGAACTTTTTTCGAAAACCATTAGTCGTACGAGAAAAAGTAATAGAACATAAAAGATGCTCCATGTCTGGATCTACAACTTTTGTTTGACATATTTTTTTATGTAATCAATAACTTGGAAGATATTATATAAACTCGACTTTGTGAGCTGTTAAATAATTATTCAAATGTTCAAAGGCCCAGAGGCACATTTTCCCGTTATCCGATCCAGCTCAAACTTTACACAGATTTATTTTCTATTATTTGAAACTATTTTGGAGTTGCCGCAAAGAAAATTTAAAGGTCGAAAATAAGGGCCACTCTAATGTCCACCGTTTGTAGCATGTAGTCTTGATGCACAAATATTGCCTGTCCATTTTTAGCGTTTTCGAGAAAAACAGGTTTAAACATACAATGGTACATAAGATTCAAGGACATAAAATGAACAAGAATATTATTTTTGACAAATTTATGAAGTAGATATAATAATACATTGCGTGACAAGGGAGAGAAGAAAGCGATTTCGACGAGCGTGAAGTATGCTGCCCGAATGCAGCGAGGGCAGCATTTCACGCGAGGCAAAATCGCGTCTCTCCCTTGTCACGCACAATACTTTTTTTTTCAATACCTTCTTGAAAATGGGTGTTCTTTTTCTTAGAGCGTATAGATTCTATCTTTTAATAAAAAGGGGTGCTGTGACAGTTGTAATATTAAAATAAAACACACATGATCGATAACGATTAGTCGAACAATTGCATCTTCATACCACAGGGTAACGCCAAACTCCAGTTTCCATGGGAGTAAAGTAAAAATTGCGAATACGCATGCGCGTAAAGTCTTTTTCCCTTAGGAGAAAAGTAGAAAACCCGAATACGTCTGAAATTGATCATTTTGCTCCCGCTCAGCAGGCGTAAAAAAACACCCATTTTCATGCACGTGTTGAAAAAATGTGATTTTTATACAGCATACAGAAACAGTCGAGAACTATTTGTTACATATAGAAACTCTAATTTCACACAAAGTGGACATACAATATCTAAGCCATCGATGTGGGTAGCCAAAACGAATCATCCGGATGCTGTGTGTACTTGTATATCCAAAGATATCGTAGTTTCTATCTATAAACAATATTTATGTGTCATATTATTCTGACTATTTATATCCATATACACATGTATATACAGGGTGTTTCACCTAACTTTATCACCTGAAATATTTCTGCTATACATATTTAAAATTTCATAAAAATGTTTCCTACAAAAGTTGCATAGTTTTGTGGGGGGCCAAACACTATATTATATATGTCGGTTCCCGATGCCCACTTTAAAAACGAATTCAACACCCTACAACGATAAGTCCTTCAAGGTCACTGGAGGTCCTTTAAAAAATTTAAAAAGCATAAAATTTCATCTCATTAACCCCTCTCCACGGAACAAAATTGTTATTACTATACGTTGGCTCCCACAAAACTATGCAACTTTTCTAAAAAACATTTTTATGAAATTTTAAATATAGCAGAAATATTTCAGGTGATAAAGTTAATTGAAACACCCTGTATACTAGTAGGAATTTAAGTCATTCTTATCCAGGACGCCATGTTCTTATAAGTACATCGTAAAACGTAAAATAGTATAAATATTCCTTTCTCCCGTATTTCATAAACAAAAAGTAAAGTGCCGATATCCATATAATATATACATACATACTTAGGTACTTCGTTAACTTGATATGTAACATTCCTGCAATTTAGAGACATCTTGCATATTAATAAGATATAAGCAAGAAATAATTTTAATAGAGCTCCTAGAAATACAGGTAAGTCATGAATGAAGATAAGATGATACTCTTCCTGTGATAAAAAGAACCGTACATACATTAAGTTCTTAATACATAACTTACTATTAGCGACTGTAGCTTCGACCAGCTTCTGAAGTGCTTAAACGCATTTCATATACAGCACTGCAGCAAAAGAATACTTTTACATTGCATGTAAATTTCAAATGCTGCTCGATGCTACTTTTACCACAATTAAGTTTGATTAATATAAGTTATATGTAATCAGAACCTGCACGTTTCAAAGTTGGCAAGCCTATTTAAGTATTCTAAAGTTCTTTTATGACAAAAAATATGGTCGTGACCCTAGTTGCATCCAAGTACTCTCTTTGTACCTGCTGAACCTGATTTCAACGAATAGAAAATTAATTTTGTAATTTAAAGACAACAGTTATATTTTAAATGATTCTCTATTATCAGATGCAAGGAGCGAAAGGTCACGAATAGAAATTTTTTAAACAAACATGACCGATTTGCGTCGTGGGAGCCAACGTATAGTAATAACAATTTTGTTCCGTGGAGAGGGGTTAATGAGATGAAATTTTATGCTTTTTAAATTTTTTAAAGGACCTCCAGTGACCTTGAAGGACTTATCGTTGTAGGGTGTTGAATTCGTTTTTAAAGTGGGCATCGGGAACCGACATATATAATATAGTGTTTGGCCCCCCACAAAACTATGCAACTTTTGTAGGAAACATTTTTATGAAATTTTAAATATGTATAGCAGAAATATTTCAGGTGATAAAGTTAGGTGAAACACCCTGTATATACATGTGTATATGGATATAAATAGTCAGAATAATATGACACATAAATATTGTTTATAGATAGAAACTACGATATCTTTGGATATACAAGTACACACAGCATCCGGATGATTCGTTTTGGCTACCCACATCGATGGCTTAGATATTGTATGTCCACTTTGTGTGAAATTAGAGTTTCTATATGTAACAAATAGTTCTCGACTGTTTCTGTATGCTGTATAAAAATCACATTTTTCAACACGTGCATGAAAATGGGTGTTTTTTTACGCCTGCTGAGCGGGAGCAAAATGATCAATTTCAGACGTATTCGGGTTTTCTACTTTTCTCCTAAGGGAAAAAGACTTTACGCGCATGCGTATTCGCAATTTTTACTTTACTCCCATGGAAACTGGAGTTTGGCGTTACCCTGTGGTATGAAGATGCAATTGTTCGACTAATCGTTATCGATCATGTGTGTTTTATTTTAATATTACAACTGTCACAGCACCCCTTTTTATTAAAAGATAGAATCTATACGCTCTAAGAAAAAGAACACCCATTTTCAAGAAGGTATTGAAAAAAAAAGTATTGTGCGTGACAAGGGAGAGACGCGATTTTGCCTCGCGTGAAATGCTGCCCTCGCTGCATTCGGGCAGCATACTTCACGCTCGTCGAAATCGCTTTCTTCTCTCCCTTGTCACGCAATGTATTATTATATCTACTTCATAAATTTGTCAAAAATAATATTCTTGTTCATTTTATGTCCTTGAATCTTATGTACCATTGTATGTTTAAACCTGTTTTTCTCGAAAACGCTAAAAATGGACAGGCAATATTTGTGCATCAAGACTACATGCTACAAACGGTGGACATTAGAGTGGCCCTTATTTTCGACCTTTAAATTTTCTTTGCGGCAACTCCAAAATAGTTTCAAATAATAGAAAATAAATCTGTGTAAAGTTTGAGCTGGATCGGATAACGGGAAAATGTGCCTCTGGGCCTTTGAACATTTGAATAATTATTTAACAGCTCACAAAGTCGAGTTTATATAATATCTTCCAAGTTATTGATTACATAAAAAAATATGTCAAACAAAAGTTGTAGATCCAGACATGGAGCATCTTTTATGTTCTATTACTTTTTCTCGTACGACTAATGGTTTTCGAAAAAGTTCGAAAAACTGAAAAAAATATTATTTTAAAATTTTGAAAGTTTAAATCCTTCTCGAATACTTTTTATTTATGAAGGCGAAAAAATTGTAATTTTTATTTTCGACGACTATTTTTGAAACATTTAAGGGGGGCATGTACCGAGATATGCCCAAAAGATCAAAAACAAATTCCATATTTTCAGTGTTTGATATGTCATGAATGTGTCCTGAAAATTTGGGACCAAAATTCGCAAAATTATCGAAGATATAGACATCAGAAGTGAGGTATTCAAATGCATTTTTCTCGAAATCATGATCCTCAAACATGTTACCCAGGATTACTCAGAAACTATTCAACCGATTTACTTCAAATTTTTCATATTACTCAGTTTTTTGACAGTGCGGATTTTTTATTTGATTCATAGTTTCTCTTTCATTGCTTAAAATGTGCAAGATTTCATGTCCGATTTTTTTTAAATTTTGAAAATTTAAATGTTTCTCGAATATTTCTTATTTATGAAGACTAAAAGAAATGTGTATTTTTTATTTTGAACCCTAAAGGTTAATGCTATTACGTATTTGTCACCAATGAGCATACTTCACTTCTAATCTCTATACCTTCGAAATTTTTGCGAATTTCGGTCCCCAATTTTCAGAAAACATTCATGACATATCAAACACTGAAAATATGGAAAAAAATATTTTGATCTTTTTGGCATATCTCGGTATATGCCCCCCTCCCCTTAAATGATTAAAAAATAGTGCTCGAAAATAAATATTACAATTCTTTCTTCTCCTTCATAAATAAAAAGTGTTCGAGAAGGATTTAAACTTCCAAAATTTGCCAAATAAAAATGTTTTTGTTTTAGTTTTTCCGACTTTTTTCGAAAACCGTTTGTTGCACGAGAAAAGGTAATAGAACATAAAAGATGTTCCTTATCTGGATCTACAACTTTTGTTTGACATATTTTTTTATATAATCAATAACTTTTTTCCCGTTATCCGATCGGGCTTAAACTTTACATAGATTATTTTTTTATTATTTGGAACTATTCTGGGGGATGCCGCGAAGAAAGCACCGAAAAAAAGTGTTACCAAGAGTAATAAGAGCCATCCTAGTGGATACTTTTGTCGTCCTCTCTGTGCGCTCTTTTTTTCTCGTTAGAAATTAGAAGGCTTTCTACGCCAGGTATATTTGGTCAGCTTCAACGAATCAAGACCCTGTGTACACATGTTTCTCTGTTATCTCGACAGGCAAGGTCAATGTTGAAAATCATTTTTTTTATTGCTACAATTGTCTTAATTTGTAGGATTAATTTAATGCTGTCTCTAACTGCTGCCAAGCACTAGCTAATTAATTATTTCTTGGTAATTGTTCTAATTACACCAGGCAACCATTACACTAGGAAGTTGGCAAACCTGTTTTCTTTTTCAGGGTTTTGAGGACTTTTCGATTCATGTTTAAGTTATGTCTTTCTTGTTTTGCGCTCGCAAAGACTTACTATGCGTGTATTGTTTGTTACGGTAATATAACAGTATTTGTGGTTTATATACGTATGTATATCAGTAGGGGCTTCAAAACCGTTGCTATGCATATTAATTTCTTAAGGCTGCCGTCTCACCGGGCCTTGAAGGTGTGCGTACGCCCACACAAGCTAGGAAAAGCGTGGACGTATACGCGATGTAGTAAACAAACCGTTTCAACCGCTTTTCGTCCTGGAATCAGCAAGAAGGAAGTTTTTGCGGGTATAGTTGCCTCCAGTAGACATCAGTGCAGGGTGGACTGGTGCGTTTGAATGCTAATAAGCACCGTACGTTGAAATAATAATGAATTTATGACTCGAAAACTGACAGAATGAGGCTTCAAGGCTTCTCCGTTGATGGCGCTAATGGTGTACTCCAGCCACGTAGAACCAGCGTGACGTGCCGCAGGGCCGACGCGAGGTTAGTTGGCGCCCTTATGCAAGAGAATTTTTGGTGCCCCCAAATATTTGCACCTGTTTTCTATTTAATCTGTATTGTCTTTACGGGGTACAATAAAAAAAACAGAAATATATTTACATTTTGTTTATGTGGGAGTTGGATTCTTTTATTATTAAGCGTATGATATAGTGTTTTAGCATCCCCTTTGGCTGGCGCCCTTATGCGGTGTATAACTTGCATAATGGTTCCGCCGACCCTGCGTATACACGATGTAGTAAACAAACCGGTTCAACCGTCTTTCGTCCTGGAATCGGCAAGAAGAAAGTTTTTGCGGGTATAGTTGCCTCCAGTAGACATTAGTGCAGGATGGTCTGGTGCGTTTGAACGCTAATAACCACCGTACGTTGAAATAATAATGACTTTATGACTTCTGTATTGAAACAGACTCGAGAAATGACAGAATGGAGCTTCAAGGACTCTCCGTCACCCGCGCTGATGGTATATTCGCGCCATGTAGCATCAGAACGGGTGCAAGTCCAAGCTAGCCGATAAATGTAGAAAAGACATAGTTGCCAATATGTATTGAGAGTCGTATCGCGCTGTTGCCGCATTTCCCCTATCACTATTTTGCCATCAGGGAGGCTTAGCGGCTGGAAAACAGAGACGGGCAAAGATAATATCTGGATAAACTCAAATAAAAGATATTTTATGTTTATCCGTTATGAACCGAAGTGAATTCATTCGACGGCGAAAGATAATTTTTTTATTCGAAGAAGAATAATTTGTTTATTCGAACCGTCGAGTAAGGTTTTCATCTTTATCTGTAGTTTATTCGACTTTTACTCGAAGGCTTCAAACAACTTTCGGCAGCGTGTTTATCCGAACCGGCGCGATCTCTCTTCGAGCTCAGGACTTGGGCTGTTCGGCGGCAGCTTCTGATTTCGGTTCGAGAGGCATACAATGTTGCTTGCGGTGGATTATGTACTAATAAGATGTAAAACGTGACTTTTTCAGTAACATACTGCTGAGATTTTTCAGATTAAAATGAGTTCAAACACGGTATAAATCGGATTATTTCTAGAACTGTACTTGGTAATTAAATATAAATGTAATCTAAATTCTAATCTAAAAATTCTAAAAATAATCCGATTTATACTGTGTTTAAATTTATTTTCATCTGGAAAATCTCAGGAGTATGTTATTCAAACGTTCATGCCGATACGATAGCGAATGTGGAAGTTTTACATTCTATCAAAACAAACAACATAAACAATCATTAAACAATCATTTTAATATATTTTTTTATGAGTAAATATAAATATTGTTCCCCCACGGCTATTTCCTCCCCGTCATCCTGGGGATTTTGTTCAAATTGAAATATGTTAGAGTCCATATGAAAATAAGGAGGATTTAAATAATCATTTTGCCAAATTCGAAAGGTAATTTTCAAAAAATCGATGAAAGTTGTGTACTTTGAGGGTCTGTATTTATAAAACAATTTTGAATGTGGCAAAATGTGGCAACTTGAACCCCTCTTATTTTCACGTGCACTATAACGTGTTTCAATTTGAACAAAATCTCAGACATTGAGGGTTCAAAGTGATCCGCTTGGCATGGAATGAACCGTATATACGACATTGTCCATTCCAGCCGAAATGGATCCTAACCCACTTCCAACTATCGCGTTCTTTACGAAAACGACAAAAAGCTTCTGCGTTCTGAACGCTAGTCGCATCGCGATTACCGAAAATACACAATTTATGCAGGCCTTCATAGTATATCACCATCGAAATTGTAGTACAAGAAAAGAATTATTTTTTATTTTTAGTGCATTTTTAGTAAACTCGTTTATTATAAATTTTTTTATATATTTTTTTTATTTTCTAGTTTTTAGTGTTTGTGGATTTACATTTCGCAGCTCAGACTTATTTACAAATATCTTTTATTGCTGTGTACAGTCTAACAGTTTTCTTAAACGCTATAGTGCTAAAGTCACTAAAAAATAATTATTTTCTTGTACCGTAATTTCGATGGTGATATACTACGAACGTCTGAAAAGTTTTAGTTTTACTATTCGCACATTCGTGACGGATCATTTCACGATTAATTGTGTATTTTCGGTAATCGCGATAAGACTAAGTAGTGTCCTGAACGCAACTGCTTTTTGTCGTTTTCATAAGGAACGTGAGTGGCTGATTTCAAGTCGTTTGGATTTGTGGTTATGGGTTATATTTATTGATGATTGGGTTATTTTCTCACCCCGTCGGGTTAATTTTTTTTTTAAATATTGTATTGTCATCCAATCTATGCACGGCTGCAAAGTTTCAAGACAATTGGATAGTTGGAAGTGGGTTAGATTTGAGTTGCCAGATTTGAACCATACAAACATACAAACAAACAGAGGATCGAAGCTGAATAATGATTACGTTATTAAATTTGTATTTAAACAACAGACAATTCTTGTTGATAAAAAAGATAATTTGACGTATAACTAGATAAAAAAGAAAGTGTCATGTTTTTCGAAGAATTATAGCATTCATAAATTTCATTATGATTGGTGTGTTACACTTCGGTGATGTACCTTATTCAAATTGTATGCTTTGAAATTGCACTTTGATTATACAAAATATTACATCCTTCTACGTATAAATAAAAACTATTGATACGCAAATTAGTATTGTTTCATTGACATGTTTCCTAACTTCATTACCCAACCTCTCTATCTTTCATTATTGCTATCCTCCTTTACGTTCAGCGAGACTCTGACGCTAGACGTAGCTATCGTGCCATATTCCTTCCAGGAATCGGCGGGCTCCAACTGCCGCTGATGGAGGGGGAAACACCTACAGGAGCGGTGGTTATGTGTGCATGAACCTGTGCCTGTGTCAGTCACGCACACATAACTACCGCCCCTGCAGGTGTTTCCCCCTCCATCAGCGGTAGCTGGAGCCCAACGATTCCTGATTCCTTCAAGCTTCTCGATAGAAGGAGCTGTGGCAACAGCGCGGCAGAGACGGAGAGAACAGAAAATGTGGCAACTATGCGTAAAAAATTCGTCTACATAGAGTACCTGGAGATGTCACCTCTGTAGAAGTTCTTTTTATCAACCGCAGTAGTTTCATTACGGTCCGTCTGTTTACAAGGGACGCTTCGATCGATTCGGACCATAACAAAAATGAGACGGCAGCCTTAACGTCGATTTCATGTGTTTAAAATGAACTGCAGAAATATGCTTTGCTACTTAAAAAAGCTAACTAAAGAGAACAAAATTTATTTTTATTTTCGTAAATAAAGCATCGAACGCTTCAAGAATAAAGCGTTTGCATTTAAGTAGTCGCACTTTAGCAATTCAATGTTTTGGCTTCAATATATGCATTAAAATCTCTTTATTTTATTAAAAACTCGGTTAAGTCTTAAACACCTATAGCAGTCATAATGAAATGCTCACAAAATTAAAAAGATTTACGATTAGTGAAATCAAATAGTAGCGAATTGCACGTGAGAAGATACAAGTTCCGCTATTTCGCGTCGATCAAAAATATAAATACAAGTTTACATTTTCCCTATAACTGTTTACATCCATGATCGGTCTAAACGTATAAGAAACCGTCCACGTCACGATTTCTGCAGGATTGTTATCGTGGCCATATTTGTCCCGTTGTATACCGAGGAAAGCGGATTCAGTCGGGGCTGAAGTGACGTGTGGACAGAAAGAGCAACAGGGGTCGCATAGAGGAAAAGACGCGTGAGACATATATGTGTGTATACACACACACACACACACACACACACACACACACACACACACACACACACACACACACACACACGCACACATGTCTCACGCGTCTTTTCCTTTATACATATATATATATATGTCTCTCTCTCTCTCTCTCTCTCTCTCTCTCTCTCTCTCTCTCTCTCTCTCTCTCTCTCTCTGTGTGTGTGTGTGTGTGTGTGTGTGTGTGTGTGTGTGTGTGGGATCAGGAACCCCCACCACCTAAGAGAGGACGCGGAATGACTACGACCAGGGAGTCGGCTGTAGCGCAACGGAATATGAAAAATCGCGGGTTCGAGTGTCCCGTTTCCGAAGCTCCCTTTTTTCCGTAATCCTACATATGTAAATAGAAACAATGGCACATCTTGAACACATTGGACACGAGACAAAGAAGAAAGAATTGGACAAGAGTGAGCTGACGATCAGTGAAAGAAACAGCTTATCAGTACAGACAAAGTGAAGTATAAGAAGAAAGAGAGAAAAAAGGAATTGTTGGTAAGTACCGATGGTTACGCGATGATCGGCCCTGTGGAGTAGAGCGAATTGGCAGCCGCATTCCCGGGGCTCTCGAGCTCTCCTCGGGTACTGAAAGCACTGCTCCATAACGCAACAGCCCCCGCCCCCGCACTGCATCATCATATCCGATAATGTAGTCATTATCTTCGAGGGTATTTTTTTGCAAGTGATATTTGTTCGTTCCCGGCAAATCGTGATTTTTCGGGTATTCGTTATTCAAGACGAGATGCGGTGATTTCACGATGGGTCAGCAGGGTTGGGAGAGGCACAAAGAAATTAATTCCATTAGATTTTCATTCACTGAATCGATTACATTGAACCAATAATTTATTGCTACGATATGATTAACTACTTAGGTAGACTCTTTACTAATTTTCATTGATACCTTTCCTTTACCTTTTTTTCGCACTAATGGCCATTACGATAAAAACCCGAAATTTCTGAGTTAGATACGAATTGCGATGTAATTACGAATGAAGCGTTTATTTGAGCTATGCTAGTTTCGAGTTTCTATTTTTACTACAGGTGTGTGAGAACCCGAAAATGTCGGGTCGAGTCGGAATAAGAATTTTTCTCGGGATCGGGACGGGTTTCCGAATGTTTCGGGATTCTCGAGAATGTCGGGTTTGTATTATTGTACTTCAGAAAATCAACAATGTCTCTACAGTTTTTCTTACGATGCATTGAATGTGTGATGTCGTATTCATTAAACGGGTCCTTGGAATTTTCGGAAATCCCGACCCGACTCGACCCGATGTCTTCCCGACCCATCCCGACTTCGGGATGTCGACATTTTCGGGTTCTCGCTAATCTCTAATTTTTACTATTTTTAGAGAGATTTAGCTAATGAATATTCAATGTATATGGGAATCTTTGTAGTTACTCAAAGTGACTACTTCTTTCTTTCTTATGTTTATAATTTTGAGTCTGTAGAAACTCTATACTTGCAGATGTTGGATTTTTATCGTAAAACATATATTGTATACGATACTGTTACTGTGAATGTTGTATTTAATGCCGAAGTAGTGAGAAAAATTCATAGTGGCACCAAATAAAATATATATCTTAATGTTTAAGTTTGGCCACTACTCAATACATTTTAGTAGTTAAACATATTTTTTATAATGAGCCACTTTGCGTTTTTCATATTTTGAAATAATCGGTAATTGTTCCATTGTTACGAAGAAGGAAGTATTGGCAGTTTAATTCTGAGAGATGGTATGAGCGAGAAGTATAGCAGGATTGAACTAGAATTGTTCGAGGAAATCGATAATTGTATTATAAATACTACCTACTGAAAGTTGAGTAAGATCGAATCGAAATGCACAATTTAAACTTAAATATACCAACCTATTTAATTTTTACACTTTTTGTCAACTTACTTAATATTTCTATTCTGTATCAATTATTGTAAATTAACTTTACATCAGATTTATAAAACTTTTACTGTTTTATGAATATCCATAGTACAGTAGATTAAGTATATTTTTACGTATGTATTAGGAAGTAGAATTCATAAATTTTGTTTTCAAAATAGTATATCATTGGTTACTTTGTAATAAATCCATTATATGCCTCTTATAAAGAATATAAGAGAGTACTGTAGATCTGTGATATGATTACCTACTATTAATCGTTTTAAAAATGATAGAAAACTATTTCATAAAAAAGATGAAAGCAAAAAACAGGTGATCACATAAATGATAAATAATTGTATATATTTTATTAGTCAATATGGAAAATAATGTTTGCTAAAACAAAAAGGCAATATATTTATTAAATTAAAGAGATTTCTACACTTTGGTCCATTTTCAGGTCTAGTGGATTCTTTTTGAATTTTCTAAAGCCATTTTATTAATTTTAATGAATAAAAAATCACGGTGTAATTATTGTTTCGTCCGACGACTACATTAACAGTTATTTATGCTTCGTTAAATCATTTTTAACAAACTGGAAGTCAGAGTTCGATATCCATTATAAAGCCCTTTCAACTTATAAAGTTTAAAAAAAAAATCATTTCGGTTATAAATGGAACAAATACGAAAAACCTCTGTATAACAAACTGTTATTTCCTATACAGCACACTTCGTGACGGCAACATTGCAGGATCGTTGCAGTAACCTTGCAGTGTTGCATGGTTGCAGCGCAATGTCGATGTAACGTTGCTGCGACATTGCCGTGCAACATTGCACGGGGCGGACATAGAATTATTGCTGCATAGTTGCATCAATGTTGCGTTACAATATTGGACGGCAATGTTCCTGCAATATTTCTGCAACGTTACGGCAAGTTTGGCAACGTTTCCATAATGTTCCATAGCGTTCGTGCAACGTTGCTTAACCTAAAATATTTCCGTTGTTTTTAATGATACGACAAAATGTCTAAGGAAAAACATGTTTGCTTCATGGAGACGATTATTCTGACGCAGACGATTTTTTTTCTCAAGGTTATATTTCCCGAAATTTCAAGATCATCAATGGTTTTTTTTTAATGGGATGACATATTTTCATTACTGTAACGTTATAGCCAATAAAAATACAAATTCAACCATATATAATATGTTGTCCTTTTTGTCTAGCAATCATTCTTTTCCTGAGACATTTTCTTCCGCGTAATTCCGTATTCAGTGCGGAACGTTGTAGGAACGGCACTCAGCGTCGTTCTTGCAACGTTCGCACATAATACGGAATTATGCGGAATGTTCCTGAAAGGCGAACACACGGAATACAGTCTTAGATTCCACAGGCCACCTCCGAGGGAATTATATACGAACGTGGACAATATCTGACGCAAGTAATTAATACAATTACGTAATTATTGAATACTTTGCTGACTAAAAAACACAAGTGCCAGTACATAATAAGGCGTTAGCAAGGGAAAGTAGAATACGTTAACATATGGTTATATGTAGAATCGGATGTTTTGTTCATACATGTAATAATATTGCAATTTTCTACGCTTTTCTAGTACTTGAAGAAGCCTTTTTGTGAAATATTTATATAACTTTTTAATAATTTTTAAAGAAATAGCTATCTAATACCTTTAACATCGGATTTTTGATAATCCTGAAATTACCTTCCTCAGTAATAAACAGCTCACAAGGAACAGATCAAGTAAATATTGGTACTGTTCGAAATCTTAGATAATGACAGAATTATATATAGATTATTAGCTGCTAATGAATTACAACGTGAGAAAATAGGGTACGAAGATTGCGTGTGCTCTTTATACAATTAATAAAAACGTGTTGTGGGCACAAGGTTATAGTACGAAATACTATTAATACAGTAATTATTCGCTAAGCCCCGGTGCACACGCACGGTATGCGTCATTTTTCAGCCGCGTTAATTAAGGCTGAGTTCAGACGGACCACTATAGAAGCCCACTACAACCACAAAAAAACGGTTGTGCGTTGTGTCAACCACTGATGGCGACAATTTCGAGATACAGTGTTTTGTTGTCGATACAAAAGCGACAGCCCAACCACTGTTTTGTCGTTGTAGTGGGCTTCTAAATTGGTGCGTCTGAGCTCAGCAATAATGTTATGTTCTAACACAGCGTTCTTCAACCTTTTTACACCTACGGAACAGCGGAAAAAGGAAAAATATTTCGCAGTCCGGCTGACGACTAAGACAGAAATAAAAACCAATGTGGATAGTATTTTATTTATTAAGGGATCATTCTACTTTGATTGGCCGAAAAAAGAAGCTATTTGTAAAGATATTTTTCTCAGCAAATACAACGTATTTATACCTTCGCTATATATAATGAAATAAATCTTTTTGGTATTTATTAAGCTACTCTTATTTTATACAAAAAAAAATTAAAAACAATTTTTGCAATTTGTTTTAATAATTTTTTTTACAGTGTCAATATGGCACCAAAAAAAGAGGTATGTTCACGGCATGATGCTAATAGCTAAGGGTGCGTTCTGAGCATTGAAATTCGCTGCAATTAGCTTAGTTTGGTTAGGTAGATAATTAATTCTTTTTTAAGTAGCTATGAATGTAAGAAAGTATAGTATTTTGCGTACTATATTTTGTTTCAACAGTATATGGTACAATTTACCGAAATATAGTACAATACTGTACTCTACAATACTGTACTCTACAATACTGTATAATCTTAATATACAAAGCAGAAAGTGTTTGTGTGTTTGTCTGTCGCCTAAAAACTTTCGAGCAGTAAATTCTGGGGTCACGAAATGTGTCCCAGCTCATTATGCGTAGCTAATCCAGATGAATGTAACTATTTTCAAAAAAAAAATAAATAAATAAATTTTTTTTTATAAAATCAATATAGCTAGTATAGTATACATATACTGCGCGCATGCGCGAGAGGAGCGCGGCTCCCGGTCCCGATGGAGTGCCCGGGCGGGTTTGGGCCTGCGCCATGAGCGCTCTTGGGGACGGACTCAGGCGGCTGTTTAACGCCGTCCTGAGATCAGGGAGGTCCCCCCCCCCCCCCCGCGTGGAAGGAAGCGAGGCTGGTGCTGCTCCGGAAGCCCGGAAAGCCCGCGGAGTCACCCTCGGCATACCGGTCGATATGTCTGTTGGACGAGGCGGGCAAGCTGCTCGAGCGCGTCATAGCGGCCCGCCTCTGCGACAACCTGGAGATCGTTGGCCCGGATCTTAACGACCGCCAATTCGGCTTTAAACGGCAACGATCGACCATGGATGCGATCCAATTGGTCCGGTCTCTGTCGCGCCGGGCGGCCGAGGGGGGCGGTGTGACCGTGGCGGTGTCGCTCGACATCGCTAACGCGTTCAACACCGTCTCCTGGGCGGCGATAGAGCGGGCGCTGTTACACCATTGCGTCCCGCTCTACTTGCGCCGCCTGATCCGGGACTATCTACGGGGACGGGTGGTCTCCTTCGTCGGCCGGGACGGGGACGGGGTGACGGAAGTGCACCGCGGCCTGCCACAGGGGTCCGTTTTAGGGCCCCTGCTTTGGAACCTGGCATACGACGCGGTGCTGCGGGTGGAGATGCCATCGCCGGGGGTCTCGCTCGTCTGCTATGCGGACAACACCCTGGTAGTGGCTTCCGGGCAGCGCTGGGGAGCGGCGATCAGCCTCGCGGAGGAGGCACTGCGACGCGTTATAGCCATGATCGGGACGCTCGGTCTGCGGGTCGCCTTTGCTAAGACGGTGGCGTTATGGCTCGCGGACAGGGTTGGGACGGGTGTTCCCAACCGAGCGTCCCTGAGGATCGGGGACGCCTGCATCGGGGTCGGCCAATCGATGAAGTACCTCGGTCTGACCCTCGACACCTACTGGCGATTCACGCGCCCCTTCAGAACCCTCGCCCCCCGATTGGAGCGACAGGTATTCGCCTTTCGGCGAATCATGCCCAATCTCGGGGGCCCTCACGAGGGTGTTCGGCGACTATACGTGACGGTCATCCGGTCCATGGCGCTGTACGGCGCCCCTGTATGGGCCGGCGACCTCGAGGACTATCGCGTCGGGAGGGAACTCATCGCGAGAGTTCACCGCCGCGCGGTCCTCCAAGCCGTGCGGGCCTACCGCACGGTGTCACACGCCGAACTGTCCGCGCTGGCCGGGTCACCCCCCTTCCACCTGCTCGCGGAGATGGAGGCGGAAGTTTATTCCGCCGTCCGTACTCTCCGCGACGCTGGAGACCCGCCGGCGAACGGACAAGAAGTGGCGCGGGGCCAGGCCCGGCGACGCATGGGAGCCAGATGGATTGAGTGGCTCTCTCTCCCCGAGAACCGGGAGAGACGCGTCGTCGGGGTGCTGCTGCCCATTCTCGGCGAATAGGTGGGGCGCGGGTACGGCAGGCTCACCTTCCGCCTGACGCAGGTGATCACCGGAGTGGGATACTTCGGGGATTACCTGTGTCGCATAGGGCGGGAGGAGACGTCGCAGTGCCACAGCTGCGACTCGGGCGTCGAGGACTCGGCGGACCACACTCTGGCCGTGTGCCCGGAGTGGCACGACGATCGCCAGGTCCTCGAGGAACAGCTGGGCCCCGATCTCTCGCTGCTGACGGTCGTACGTCGGATGGCGGGAGACGGGGAGTGTTGGGACGCCGTCTCCTCCTTCGCAGAAGCGATAATGCTGGAGAAGGAAGCGGAGAGGGACCGCGAGCGGATGGGACACCCGTCCCGCATGGCAGCCCCTCGGCGGCGGCGACGAGGGAGATGACCCGAGGCCGGGGGAGGCCGTACGGCGGCTTAGTTATTAAGATCGCCTCGCTTCCCAGGTGGCCCCGGGCCGCGCCGACCGTTCCCCTGAAAGGGGAAAGGGTCGGAGGAGAATGGGCCGACGTGACCCCCCCCCCCTCGGTTAGAGAGGGGGTGGAGTCGCGTCGGCGGTGAAGGGAGGTGGGTGGCCCCGCTACGGAGGGCCACCTCCGCCGAAGAAGTGGCCACCGGGCCCGCGTCGTGGCAAAGGGGCGCGGCGCCGCGGTGGTGGAGGTACGGCGGGGTGCTCTCGTATCGCCCCCAGGTGAGGCGATCGACGCAGCGCGGGACGCGTTGGCGAATGGGTTGCCCGCTCTCCGCGCCCCGGCCTCCGTATTGCCAGCCGGGAAAGCGTCGATCGCGGGGTCGCGGGGTGGGGGGTGTCGGGGGACACCTTCCACCCTAGCAGCAGCGGCCCCGTGGGGCGTCGCGACGCGTGGTCCGTCGCGGAGCCCGGAGCCCGATTGGGTGGCTGGGAGAGGCGATTCGCTCCCCCAGGGAAGACCCCGTTTCGGGGATGTCGGGTGCGGAGTGTTGCATATGCGCAGGAGGGGGGGGGGGGGCAAGCGGATGTATCGCTAGTTTGCTCCCGCATCAAGTGCCCACCTCAGGCGCACAGCTCCGCACCAGAGGACGACCACCTTGGAGGTTTTAGTGGGTTCGAGTCCCACATAACCCCTGACCTCCCCGAGGGTTAGGGGTATCCGTGGGGATTTCCTCCAAGTCAAAAAAAAAGTATACATATACTATAGTAGATACTACTTAGGTGGCAACAGTTACATCTGACTCGCACGGTCAGACAGCGATCAGTAGGTACATAGCCAAATGAATCTATATTATTGAAATATGAAATTTTTATATTTTCTATTTTATTTTCATCGCAATATGTAGGGGAGACCGGAGCTAGTTGACTAATTTTTAACATTTCTAATTTTTATAAATAGACCATTGTGTCGAGTGCCAATAAAAGAATATGTTTATGTTTTTTAATACACCTTAAATGGTTGGCACTACCGTCGGGGTGTTATAGTTTTTAAGCGTAATCGGAAGTGCGCGGTCTTTTGTTTCCTTTTTTTGTTTTGCGTTATTACCCGCCTTTATATATGTCTTGCCTTCCGCCTTCCTGTGTGCGAACTACAAGTACCAGTTTTTTGTGTCTCCTCATAAATAAGAATAAAGCTATTGTTTTATTTTGTCCTAAAGTACAACAGAGACCCGTTCACTTGGCCTACCTTTAACATATTGGTATTTTGTTGATTTGCTGCATACCAAAAGTTTAAAAATTTCATTAGGTATACAGGCTTAATTTTGAAAATCGTTTTAATTGAGTCTAGGTTGTAGTTTTTATTGTATTTAGAGTAGTGAGACGAATAAGTCAACAAACTCCGGTTGCGGGGTTAGTTAATAAGTATGATGGGGTTAGTTGACTTGACATTTAATTTTCAGTTTTAACCCTTTGCCTGCGAAAGGCGTATATATACGCTGTCACAGTTCCATCAATATATGCGAAAGGCGTATATATACGCTGCCAATTCCATCAATATAGTATACGAAACGCGTACATATGTATACTATGACCAATAAATTTTTTTTATTTTTTTCACTCCTTCATACTATTTTTTTTTTTTTTTATTAATTGTGATGGTGTTATATACTGGAATTATTTTGTACTTGTTTGTCATGGTCTATTTTGAAGGCCTGAGAGTTTGAAGGGAGGTTAGGGTGTAGAACTGATAGGGGTGAGTTTGGAAAGATTTGTGGTGGGGAAGTGGACTTGAGCAGCTAATCTCTGTGCCTCAACTGCATCTTGAGGATAAAAAATGCAATTTTTAGTGGTATTCCTATGCTTAGTCAAGTAATCCCGTCAGACATTGTTAACATGTTAAGGGCCGTCCGTACAAAACCTCCACGCACCGGATAAAATAAAATACCGTAAATTATAGTCAATGTATCACGTTTCCACAAAATATTTATGAAAAAACATCAAGCAGCACTTAGTGGACAAAAATTCATAAATAGTCGAAACAAATATATTTACTTCCCGCCGACCTTTTTAAATTTTTCATTCTCACTGATAGAACACGCAAGTTTTTGTCACGGCGACACATTAAATGGCAAGCTGATCATTCATATGCTTCAATATTGCGAATCGGGGCATAATTTACTCCATAATACAACAATTAAAGGGAATTAGTCAACTAACCTCGTTAGTCAACTAGTCCCGGTCTCCCCTACATATTTGTAACATATTCTGTGAAATTTTGCTATGCTATATAGTTGCTCATACTTCCTTTTTCTCTTTCTCATAAAATAAGAATACTTCATTATTCTATACGTAATATATAGAATAGATACATGAATTAACGTATTTACATAGGTATTATGAAGTACCTATTATTATTTTAGGAGAAAGGGGAGATATATACTGCAATCTTATATCCCTCAAATAAAACGAATGTTATGAATATTATTTAATAATAACACGTAACCTTTGTACCCGATTTTCTCGCGTTGTACAATCCATTAACAGATAACAATCTATATATAATTTTTTCACTATCTAAGGTTTCGAACAGTACCAATATTTTACTTGATATGCTGACCCCTACTGGGAATGTTTCCTTGTCAGGTGAACTGCCCTCCTCGTCCTAAACATTTTTTATGATTATAAATCAGGAATCTCATAAACCCTTGAAGAAGCTGTATATCATTGCCCTGAAAAGAATTATTCATTGCCTGGGACATGTGAACAGATACATTATTCTGTCGGAAAATATATTCATATTCAGTAAGTTATCTTATGTATCTGCAGTCAGTCCATTTGTTTTAATTTTTTGCCGGATGAGATTTACATATCCGATATTGCCAAGTGTCGCGTTAAATCATTTTTTCACCTTCCTACTCGCCGTATCTTTTAAATTTTTAGACAGAATTATCTTTCAAATTATGGACATAAAATGACTGACTTTCGTCTCTGGTCATCTGGATATATTACCGTTTTTATACACTTTATGTGCATTTCCACTGACATGTTTTGCTATTTTTAATGTTTATCATATATTATAGTCGGGGGCGGATTTGCATATAGGCTACTTGTTAGTAGGCTGCACCCTAGAACGGAAAATTGTGGGCGAAAGAAACTGAAAAATGTAGCACAATGTTTTTGCTTGTAACTTTTTATTTTTTCATCGACAATAAATAATAGCATAGATTTCCGCTCGGAAGTAAAATGTGTACCCATCTATTTTCCTTAACACCGAAAGTGCAGGGTGATTTTTAAACACGAGGCTTGAAATAACTTTAAAAACAATTCTCTTTTTCTTCACATAGCAAATTAGTAATAACTCACATATAAGTTGTTATAGTGAATTAATTTTAAAATTATCTGAACTCTTTTAAATTAAAATAATTGATGATATTTCACAAAAAGGGCGGTAGACGTTTATTAGCTTAGGGGGCCAAATTTCCAAATTCGTTAATGATTATAATTAGCGTTCATTTGTGTTATATTCTTTCATTGTATGTGTGCCCATGATTCTAAAATTTGTTGAATATTTCGAACATTAATTATCATTTCAGTCTTTATTTGTGTTTTTAATCAGCAGAGTACTTTTGAAGGAAACATTATCAACTTCTCTTTGGTATACTATTTCTACACAGTTATTTATGAACAGCAAACTTCGTCGGGAATAATGCGACAAATATAGCAGTAGTATAGCTATGCAGATTGTAACTCAGGTCCTCTGAGGGGAGCGCGGGGGCGGGTGGAAGTGTGGGCGCGCGGGGGAGCGCGGTGGGGGGAACTTTAGGCGCGGGGACAGCGGGGGTGAAAGACTGGCTGCGCGCGCACGAGCCGCGGAGTGGGGGAAGCCATAATCGTGGAGGGGTTCAGTCCAGGCCGAGCGGCCGCGGAGACCTCTCCAGACCTGGCCCACCGTCAAAAATTTTTCAGAGGAGAGAATGACCCACAGCCGAAATTTTTTCATACCTAACCGAGGGAGGGAACGACCTTGGCCCACCCCCGAAAATTTTTTCACCCCTGACCTACACCGATTTAGCGAACCGCCTGGCAGCAGAAATTTTTTCCCAAGCGCAGAGAAATAAAAATAATAATTTATCAGAATTTGTATCGAGCGATGTCGGGAAAGATCGACGTTTTACAAATCACATATTCGGGGAAAGAGAGAGAGAGAGACGGCACTACATAGTTGTAAAGCTAAATACGGGGAGGGAAAGAGACAGTGGTACAATCGCATGCATTCTAAAGCTAACAGTATTTCAAAATGTTTTTTCAATCTTAGCGTCGCAGCGTATCGCGCGATTACCGAGTAATTTGACTCCCCTGGGAGTCCTGCGGGAGTACTGCGCGAGATGATACCCACCATTTGGCGGCGCGAAGAACGGCGCAAAGAACGCATGAACGAAATATAATATTTTTTAAAACGTCGAATCTTAAAAGTATGCGGAGAGGAGGAGAGAAGGAAGGTAAATAAAATAGAGACATAATATACGTTTAAGAAATATATATTGTTACATGCTTTTATGTAAAAAAAAAGAATAATAATAATGAATAATAATAAAGAATATATAAAAGAAAAAAGAAAAAGAAAAAGAAAAAGAAAAAGAAAAAGAAAAAGGAAAAGGAAAAGGAGAAGGAGAAGGAGAAGGAGAAGGAGAAGGAGAAGGAGAAGGAGAAGGAGAAGGAGAAGGAGAAGGAGAAGGAGAAGGAGAAGGAGAAGGAGAAGGAGAAGGAGAAGGAGAAGGAGAAGGAGAAGGAGAAGGAGAAGGAGAAGGAGAAGGAGAAGGAGAAGGAGAAGGAGAAGTAGAAGGAGAAGGAGAAGGAGAAGGAGAAGGAGAAGGAGAAGGAGAAGGAGAAGGAGAAGGAGAAGGAGAAGGAGAAGGAGAAGGAGAAGGAGAAGGAGAAGGAGAAGGAGAAGGAGAAGAAGGAGAAGGAGAAGGAGAAGGAGAAGGAGAAGGAGAAGGAGAAGGAGAAGGAGAAGGAGAAGGAGAAGGAGAAGGAGAAGGAGAAGGAGAAGGAGAAGGAGAAGGAGAAGGAGAAGGAGAAGGAGAAGGAGAAGGAGAAGGAGAAGGAGAAGGAGAAGGAGAAGGAGAAGGAGAAGGAGAAGGAGAAGGAGAAGGAGAAGGAGAAGGAGAAGGAGAAGGAGAAGGAGAAGGAGAAGGAGAAGGAGAAGGAGAAGGAGAAGGAGAAGGAGAAGGAGAAGGAGAAGGAGAAGGAGAAGGAGAAGGAGAAGGAGAAGGAGAAGGAGAAGGAGAAGGAGAAGGAGAAGGAGAAGGAGAAGGAGAAGGAGAAGGAGAAGGAGAAGGAGAAGGAGAAGGAGAAGGAAAAGGAAAAGGAAAAGGAAAAGGAAAAGGAAAAGAAAGGAAAAGGAAAAGAAAAAGAAAATAAAATAAAAATATGAACATAATAAAAATAATAAAAATATGAACATAATAATAAAAATAATAATAAAGAAATAAAAATAGAGAAAATAATAAAAAAATAGAAAAAATAATAATAAAATAAAATGAAAAAATTATTCGGGCGGTGATGGCGGCTGTTGAGGCGCTGCGGCGCGCGGTCGCCGCAGGGGCCCCATCTGCCGATGTGGCACCCACGGGTGCCGTAGCCGCGCGGCCATCCTTGGCCCAATTACGGGGGGCACCTGCGATGGGCCTGCCAGCCACACCTCCAAAATAATAGGTAAGTTCTAGAACAAAGATACAAACGTCGATATAACACTAACACGCGAATGAACATAATAAACATCGAATGTACAAAAGCAATACAAAGTATTGCATACCTGTGGTGGCGGCGGCGACAGCTGCGGCGGCGGCGAAGGCGACAGCGAAGGCGACGGCGAAGGCGACGGCGAAGGCGACGGCGGAGGCGACGGCGAAGGCGATTCAGGTGGCGAGTTCTAGAAAATAGAAACCTCGATATAATTTTTTACGGCTGCGAGATCGAACTCGATTTCGATGGTTAAACGTAATAAATGTAAAAACATATTTTAAAGTACATACCTCGGGGTTATTTCGACACGGCTCAGGGTCGGATTCTGGGGCTATCCGCGTTAATCCCACGTCACTTCAAAAAAACTGTAGCACAAATATCACTTCAAAAATGAAAAAAT
The DNA here is from genome assembly GCA_029448645.1 of Andrena camellia. Classification (NCBI taxonomy): domain Eukaryota; kingdom Metazoa; phylum Arthropoda; class Insecta; order Hymenoptera; family Andrenidae; genus Andrena; species Andrena camellia. The sequence goes on from CM055680.1 coordinate 14,885,200, forward strand.
TAGACTGATGTCTTCAAAGCTTTGAAGACAACTGGTCTCGCTGCATCTCCAAGCTCTCGCACGTAAACTCGTATCTTGAAATCGAGAAGCGCGTAGCTTTGCAAAAGTAAGATGCTGTTGTTCTCCACCTTCATTTTCGCCGACCACTCATTTTCTTCTTATTCGCACTCGTCATTTGGCTGAACCACGTGTCCTTCTTCTTTGGACACATCATTCGAACCACTTTCAACGTCTAACGTACCACTTTGATCGCATATCGAACGTGTATCGATCGTGTATTGAACCACTTTGATCATGTATCGAACGTCAATCGAACCACTCTGGACATGTATCGTACGTTTATCGTACCACTTTCAACGTCAATAGTAGGTAGGCTATGAGAGTTCTGGACCAAATTGTGGCGAGGGATGAGGTGGGGCGGGGGGTACCGAGTTCGTGAGTGTTCGTGGGATGACGTCACAGGGGCTGGGAATTTTGAAGATAGCGCCTCGCGAAAAAATGCAACGTCGCGCTCGTATAAACATCCGCCAACGAAAACGTAGAGCGATAATTATTCGGATATCGTATCGAATATTTTTTAAAAGTTTGGGGCCGTCATCTTATCACCAATGCTGTAATTCGATACACAGAGAGAGAGAGAGAGAGAGAGAGAGAGAGAGAGAGAGAGAGAGAGAGAGAGAGAGAGAGAGAGAGAGGCCGAGAGAGAGAGAGGCCGAGAGAGAGAGAGAGAGAGAGAGAGAGCGAGAGAGAGAGAGAGAGAGAGAGAGAGCGAGAGAGAGAGAGCGAGAGAGAGAGAGAGAGAGAGAGAGAGAGAGAGAGAGAGAGAGAGAGAGAGAGAGAGAGAGAGAGAGAGAGAGAGAGATTCAATGGGAGCACTTGTGAACCGCGCGAGAATAACATTCGAGGCGAAAAGTCTTGAATTTTCCCAGACGTCGAGTAACCGTCAACCCGTACTTAAACCGATAGCGAACTCTAAGGAAACCCTACACCCAAGGCGTCTGATTTACAGCAGACCGGTGTCAGGACCGCCCATACTGCCTATCCTAAAACACAATTGTCATTCCCAAAGTCTATACCTCTAAGGATGCCATAGCGAGGAAAAAAACCAGACATCTGGCTAGCAAACCTATCCAGATTGCTCGGTCGGATCGTCTCACCAGGGTTACGGTTCATGACTGCATTGTTCCACGAGTCAGCGGCATGTGCCGGTTCGCGGTTACCACTTACCACCCGCTGACAGAGCAATCCTACGGTTTAGCTCATAGTCGAAATTCCCAAAGAAAACGATACGATGTCGATTGCCTGTTGGTCATCTGGCAGACAAGTAATTGCCCGCCGTATTAGTACGAAAGGATATTATAAATGAGTCGTTACAGGTATTAATGTGAAAATCGTCCATTTATTAAAACGTATATATACGCGTACTATAGTGGTACGTGATTTACATCGCGCAACATGGATTGCATTCCTAACGCTAACAATTCACAATCGATCAAAGAATGCCGTTCTAAGTAGTCACTTTCGGAAATTAATTTTACATGATCCGTTGGCGCGGTAGCGCTACGTAGAACGTCTACGAAGGCGGTATATTTACTGCTTACGGAGTATAAATTTTCGGTCAACCAGGTGAACATATGATCGATGCAATGTTCATACGCGAATAGTTTACGCATCGTGACTTCCGTCATGTATAAGGTAACGCGATTATCGGTGACTTTGACGAGTTGGTCATTATGCATGCGCGTGAATTCGATTCGCAAATGATCAATTACGACGTGGGTTTGGAGCGACGTTGCGTTGCCGCGTAATCTTTGAAGTATGTCAGCCTCATTTTGCAGCAGAAGCTTCTACGTTGACATTGAAAAGCACAACTCGCCGCCTTTATTGTCGACTATGGTTGCGATCTCGCGCGTCACGGATGCTATCACCCAACATAAAAGCGTAGTCGTGAATACGAACTTGAACGCGGAGTGTATGTTGAACGAGAATACGGATATGAAAAGTTTCGGTACGCGAAATCGCGTACTGTTCAGGACATCGAACGTGCGCGAGTGGTATACGAAGTGCGTGGTCGCTCCCACGTTAGTGGCGATCGAGGAGTTCCAAGATCGCGATAGTGGATGGGCTCTGAGGGCTGTGCTAAACCTCCTAATAAACATTAATAAGCATAACCCTCTTCGCGCCGGTTGCGACGTACCGCTTCCGCGCGCCGTCGTCCTGAAAAAAGCGGTGGTGAACGTAAAGAGCAGAGACAATGCGTGCTTCTTGTGGTCCGTTGTCGCCAGTTTGTACCCTGCTGCTGTTACTACGAACGTGCGTAGGGACTCATCGTACCCACACTACTCGGCGGTGCTTCGCACGGACGATATGACTCTTCCCGTGACGTTGGATCAGCTGGCGAAGTTCGAGAGGTTGAACAACGTGTCGGTGAACGTGTACGCGTGGTCCGACGGAAGCTGCGCGCCTCTGCGTTTGACCAAGGACAAGAGAGAGAGAGAGACACGCGAACCTGCTACTGGTGCAGGATTCGAAGGAGCCAAAACGATATCATTTCGCGTGCATTCAAAGCATGTCGAGGCTGATTTCGAAGCAGCTCGGCAATCACGGACATCAAGTATTCGTTTGCGAAAGGTGAGTCGAATACGGAATATTTCGATCGATGTATTATTTATTCTTATGTTTATTATTGACGTTGTTATCGTTGTAGATGCCTGAGTTACTTCTACTGGTCCGAGTAATTGACGAAACACACCGTGGACTGTCAACGTATGAACGAATGCGCCATCGAGTTGCCGTCCGCGAAGGCGCGAAGAAGGCGCGGATCATAGAATTATGTGGCGTCAGCAGAAATTTTATTCCATACCAATAGACATATTTGTTCCGAACCAACGCAGAGAAATAATAATTTCTTGAATCAACGATCTACCGAATCATTATATAGAAAACAAACATTCTAAAGCTAACAGTTTTTCAAAGCGTTCTGATTTAACATCGCAGCGCAGCGCGCGATTACGCGTGTAATTTAAGTTCCCTGGGACAACCGCGGGTGATGATGTCATTTTCACGACGCGAAGAACGCACGAACGAAATATAATACTTTATATGGAGCGTCGAATCTTAAAAGTATGTGGTGAGGAGAGAAGGAGGGTAAATAAAATAGAGACATAATATATGTTTAAGAAATATATGTATATATTGTTACAATAAATTAATTAAAAAAAATAAAATTAAATGAAAAATAAAAATATAATAAAACATACACTCTAAAAATATAATAAAACATACACAATAAAAATAAAATTAAATTGAAAAAGAATATTTATGAAGGCGGTGGCGATGTGGGCGACGGCGGCGATGGGGGTGATGGCGGTGATGGGGGCCGCGGTCGTCGCAGGGACCCCCCTGGATAAGGCGTCCATGGGCGCCGTCGTCGTGCGGCAATCACGGGGCCGATCACTGGCACCGATCGCAGCATCCACACGTCCAGGGGTGCAGGCTGCGGCAACTCCTAGAACACACACAAATATCGATATAACACGGATACATTAAACGCAATAAACATCGAATGCAAATCAACACCAAAGTATTGCATACCTGCGGCGGCGGCGGCGGCGGCGGCGGCGACCAAACGGGCCCACCCCAATCAGGTGACCATTGGGGTGATTCTGGCGGAGAGTTCTACAGCATAGAAACCTCGATATAATATTTACGACTGCGGGATCGAACTCGATTTCACCGGTTAAACGCGATAAATGTAAAAAATATTGTTGTGTACATACCTCGGGGCCGCACTCCGGGGCTATCCGCGTTAGTCCCATTTGACACGCAGAATTAAAAAAAAAATGTACAAAATAACTTCACTGCCACGTTTGACTGGCAACTGGTCTCGTAGCACCTCCAGGCTCTTGGATGTAAACCCTTATCTTGAAACCGAGAAGTGTGTAGCTTTGCAAACCAGCGTAAACAAAAAAAAGGTTCCAGGACTCATGAAAGATGAGAACAACGGCGCCTTGATGACCGAGTTCGTCGGATTGAGGTCTAAGATGTACGCGACTAGAACGTTTAACGCTGCAGTGGGGTCTACGAGTGAGACTAAAAAGTGAAGGGTGTGCGGAGGCACGTGGTCGCGAACGATATACAATTCGACGATTAGATTCGTTGTCTTAACGATCTCGCCGAGAAAGCGGTTCGGCAGAACAACATTCGATCAAATCGGCACGATCTGTTTTCTGTGAGTGGGAAAAAGAACGCTCTCAGTCCGTTCGACGATAAGCGGTGTATTTTAGCCGATCGGGTCAGCACCCTTCCATGGGGCATTATCGAATCCTCCAGCTCAAGACCCACGAATGCATCGAGCTTGAGCCCGACGAGTCCCTCAAGAATCCTGTTGTATAGTATGTTTGTATGATTGTACGTATACATATACATATGTATATACGTTGCGTCGTAAGCGTTTCTTTCTTTTGTTCATACCATTTATCTATTTACGAATATCTAATATATGTATATAGCGTAGAAAGGATAAAATTTATATTTTATACGTGTTAGTATATATATATATATATATATATATATATATTCCTTATTTTATTAAGATTAATTGTACGTATATATACGAGAAAAAGGAGAATAATTGAATAAACGGACAATGTATGTATTTATATGTATTTATTTATTTATTTATTTATTTATTTATTTATTTATTTATTTATTTATTTATTTATTTCAGTAACATAGAGCGCGTTTATAATCGCGAATCATAGAATATCCTTCCCGCGTATCCACGAGTTCCGCGATGAATCGAATCCGAGCCACTTAACGTACACCTGGTTTACTTTGCGACGAATAATCTTCTCGACCAAATAGACGTCCGGATTCGCGACCGAATGCAGTTCGTACTCGTAGAATCCACCCGAGATCAGCTCTCCCGCGGAATCGCGTAGAATGTACGTCACCGGGTACGTTCGTTGTACGGTTACGATTTCGAACACCTCCGTCGACCAGTTCGGAGTGTAACCCTTCTCGAAGAAGGTCTCGAACTTGCTCACGCGTACCTTGTCACCGATGTTGAATTTCGCGCGCCGTCGAACCCCGTTCGATGCGGAAGGGGAGAGGGGCTCATTCGCGGCGAACGACAAACGCGTCGCGGGGGTCACGTCAACGGGTCGGGCGTTGATCGTTCGTTGCTTGCGATGATTGTAGGTGCGTACGAGTGCAGGTAACAGGTTGAACCAGCGATAGGACGCGTTCAAGGAGAATTGTTTTCACATGAGGTTTTTGCAGCGTGCGATTGAAACGTTCTACGATCGACGCTTTCATCACGCTGTACGTGGAGTAGTGGTTGATCCCGCGTGTCTTCGCGCATCGTTGGAACTCCGCGTTGTAAAACTCCTTTTCCCATGTCGGTTTGTAAATTTCGCTGGCATCTGTCGCTCCGCCGCAACACGGTCGCGAACCCCGCGGCCACATCGCACTCGCTTTTCGCTTACGGATACGGCCCACGCGTACTTGCTGAACATACCGATAATCGTGAGTTGACGTTGATGTTGTTCTTCAGTTGATGTTGTCAGCGTCGGCGTCGGCGGTGATGTTGTCGGCGTTGTCGATGTTGTTGACGTTGTCGATGTTATTGTTGTTAGTGTTGTTGTTGTCGATGTGTTGTTCTTGGGGTTGTCGTCGATGTTGTTGTTCATGTTGATGTTGTCGGCGTTGATGTTGTTGGCGTTGTCGATATTGTAGTTGTTAGTGTGGTTGTTCATGTTGTTGTTCATGTTGATGTTGTTGGCGTTGTCGATGTTGTAGTTGTTAGTGTTATTGTTGTTAGTGTTGTTAGTGTTGTTGTTGTTGTTGTTGGGGTTGTTGTTGTTGGTGGTGTTAGGAGGAATCCAGGTAAACATTTGCGGGTTAATTCCGAAGAAAATTTGGTCGCGGGTTTGTTCTGAAAATTTTTTGACATCGGGCTAGGTTATGCAATATTTCCAGACCTTACCCAACGTCAAAAATTTTTCAGAACAAACCCGCGACCAAATATTTTTCGGAACTAACCCGCAAATGTTTACTTGGATTCCTCCTAACACCACCAACAACAACATCGACAACAACAACCCAACAACAACAACACATCGACAACAACAACACTAACAACGACAACATCGACAAAGCCAACAACATCAACGCCGACGACGACAACATCAACATGAACAACAACATCGACAACTTCGACAAGTTCGGTGAGCACCAGGGTGGACCTTAGTTATTCCTGTCGAAAAATAAGGACCTTACACCGATCACCGAACTCCGTACGCATATACGCATAATGGAACTCGTACAGGCATTCTTTCGATACGTCCAGTACACTCATCCCCACGTATATCGGCTTGTCGAACTTCACTTTGAGTTTTCGCATTTCGATCGCAACCAACTTCTCGGAGAAAATCGTACGACTGTGAAAGTTCGGCTTCGCGATCAGCGCTTCCGCGCCGTAACGACCGACCCACCGCGTCACCAGTCGCACGTCTACGCGATTCCGCACATTCTCCATCGTTTTCCCGTACACCGCGTTGTTCATTAATTTATATAGTCTTCTGAAACTCACTCGTGGCTCGCGTCCTCAAATCGGTGTTCAATTGAATGTAGTCGCGCAACCAAGGCGACTGATCGAATCGCAACACCCGATGAATTCGCGCCACGCGTAAACCGTGTCTCACGCACTGTTTCAGGTAGCGATAGTGGACGACGTATCGCTCCTTATCGTCGAGCGTGGCAAGCAGCTTGGCCTGTTTACCATGTGGCGCGTGCTCGCGCACCGGGCAGAACGGTAGGTCGGCGTGCGCGTCATGAACCTCTTCGGGGTATTCGATGTCCACCTCCAACAGGTATCCCTCGGAGTCCTCGTCGTCCGGCAGGGATGACACGTCTACCGCGGCCACTGTCGCATCGGCCAGTCATCGAAACACTCGTTGCGGCATAGCCTGCGATATCGCCCATCCGTACAAGTTGTTGACGTCGAAGTACATCAGATACGTCGACGCCTTCGACTTGTCGTACATCCCTGCAGGCAGATGTTTGTTGTTGGCGTTCGCGTGCCTGTGCGAGCATGCAGGACGTAACATCACGTCGATTTTTTCGTTTTTAAAATAATTTTTTAAACATATTATAAAGATTCAACCATTTTTTAAATATATATATACAATTCAAAACAGCGTGTGATTATTGCGCCCAAATTTTCTTCGGAATTAACCCGCAAATGTTTACCTGGATTCCTCCTAACACCACCAACAACAACAACCCCAACAACAACAACAACAACACTAACAACACTAACAACAATAACACTAACAACTACAACATCGACAACGCCAACAACATCAACATGAACAACAACATGAACAACCACACTAACAACTACAATATCGACAACGCCAACAACATCAACGCCGACAACATCAACATGAACAACAACATCGACGACAACCCCAAGAACAACACATCGACAACAACAACACTAACAACAATAACATCGACAACGTCAACAACATCGACAACGCCGACAACATCACCGCCGACGCCGACGCTGACAACATCAACTGAAGAACAACATCAACGTCAACTCACGATTATCGGTATGTTCAGCAAGTACGCGTGGGCCGTATCCGTAAGCGAAAAGCGAGTGCGATGTGGCCGCGGGGTTCGCGACCGTGTTGCGGCGGAGCGACAGATGCCAGCGAAATTTACAAACCGACATGGGAAAAGGAGTTTTACAACGCGGAGTTCCAACGATGCGCGAAGACACGCGGGATCAACCACTACTCCACGTACAGCGTGATGAAAGCGTCGATCGTAGAACGTTTCAATCGCACGCTGCAAAAACCTCATGTGAAAACAATTCTCCTTGAACGCGTCCTATCGCTGGTTCAACCTGTTACCTGCACTCGTACGCACCTACAATCATCGCAAGCAACGAACGATCAACGCCCGACCCGTTGACGTGACCCCCGCGACGCGTTTGTCGTTCGCCGCGAATGAGCCCCTCTCCCCTTCCGCATCGAACGGGGTTCGACGGCGCGCGAAATTCAACATCGGTGACAAGGTACGCGTGAGCAAGTTCGAGACCTTCTTCGAGAAGGGTTACACTCCGAACTGGTCGACGGAGGTGTTCGAAATCGTAACCGTACAACGAACGTACCCGGTGACGTACATTCTACGCGATTCCGCGGGAGAGCTGATCTCGGGTGGATTCTACGAGTACGAACTGCATTCGGTCGCGAATCCGGACGTCTATTTGGTCGAGAAGATTATTCGTCGCAAAGTAAACCAGGTGTACGTTAAGTGGCTCGGATTCGATTCATCGCGGAACTCGTGGATACGCGGGAAGGATATTCTATGATTCGCGATTATAAACGCGCTCTATGTTACTGAAATAAATAAATAAATAAATAAATAAATAAATAAATAAATAAATAAATAAATAAATACATATAAATACATACATTGTCCGTTTATTCAATTATTCTCCTTTTTCTCGTATATATACGTACAATTAATCTTAATAAAATAAGGAATATATATATATATATATATATATATATATATATACTAACACGTATAAAATATAAATTTTATCCTTTCTACGCTATATACATATATTAGATATTCGTAAATAGATAAATGGTATGAACAAAAGAAAGAAACGCTTACGACGCAACGTATATACATATGTATATGTATACGTACAATCATACAAACATACTATACAACAGGATTCTTGAGGGACTCGTCGGGCTCAAGCTCGATGCATTCGTGGGTCTTGAGCTGGAGGATTCGATAATGCCCCATGGAAGGGTGCTGACCCGATCGGCTAAAATACACCGCTTATCGTCGAACGGACTGAGAGCGTTCTTTTTCCCACTCACAGAAAACAGATCGTGCCGATTTGATCGAATGTTGTTCTGCCGAACCGCTTTCTCGGCGAGATCGTTAAGACAACGAATCTAATCGTCGAATTGTATATCGTTCGCGACCACGTGCCTCCGCACACCCTTCACTTTTTAGTCTCACTCGTAGACCCCACTGCAGCGTTAAACGTTCTAGTCGCGTACATCTTAGACCTCAATCCGACGAACTCGGTCATCAAGGCGCCGTTGTTCTCATCTTTCATGAGTCCTGGAACCTTTTTTTTGTTTACGCTGGTTTGCAAAGCTACACACTTCTCGGTTTCAAGATAAGGGTTTACATCCAAGAGCCTGGAGGTGCTACGAGACCAGTTGCCAGTCAAACGTGGCAGTGAAGTTATTTTGTACATTTTTTTTTTAATTCTGCGTGTCAAATGGGACTAACGCGGATAGCCCCGGAGTGCGGCCCCGAGGTATGTACACAACAATATTTTTTACATTTATCGCGTTTAACCGGTGAAATCGAGTTCGATCCCGCAGTCGTAAATATTATATCGAGGTTTCTATGCTGTAGAACTCTCCGCCAGAATCACCCCAATGGTCACCTGATTGGGGTGGGCCCGTTTGGTCGCCGCCGCCGCCGCAGGTATGCAATACTTTGGTGTTGATTTGCATTCGATGTTTATTGCGTTTAATGTATCCGTGTTATATCGATATTTGTGTGTGTTCTAGGAGTTGCCGCAGCCTGCACCCCTGGACGTGTGGATGCTGCGATCGGTGCCAGTGATCGGCCCCGTGATTGCCGCACGACGACGGCGCCCATGGACGCCTTATCCAGGGGGGTCCCTGCGACGACCGCGGCCCCCATCACCGCCATCACCCCCATCGCCGCCGTCGCCCACATCGCCACCGCCTTCATAAATATTCTTTTTCAATTTAATTTTATTTTTATTGTGTATGTTTTATTATATTTTTAGAGTGTATGTTTTATTATATTTTTATTTTTCATTTAATTTTATTTTTTTTAATTAATTTATTGTAACAATATATACATATATTTCTTAAACATATATTATGTCTCTATTTTATTTACCCTCCTTCTCTCCTCACCACATACTTTTAAGATTCGACGCTCCATATAAAGTATTATATTTCGTTCGTGCGTTCTTCGCGTCGTGAAAATGACATCATCACCCGCGGTTGTCCCAGGGAACTTAAATTACACGCGTAATCGCGCGCTGCGCTGCGATGTTAAATCAGAACGCTTTGAAAAACTGTTAGCTTTAGAATGTTTGTTTTCTATATAATGATTCGGTAGATCGTTGATTCAAGAAATTATTATTTCTCTGCGTTGGTTCGGAACAAATATGTCTATTGGTATGGAATAAAATTTCTGCTGACGCCACATAATTCTATGATCCGCGCCTTCTTCGCGCCTTCGCGGACGGCAACTCGATGGCGCATTCGTTCATACGTTGACAGTCCACGGTGTGTTTCGTCAATTACTCGGACCAGTAGAAGTAACTCAGGCATCTACAACGATAACAACGTCAATAATAAACATAAGAATAAATAATACATCGATCGAAATATTCCGTATTCGACTCACCTTTCGCAAACGAATACTTGATGTCCGTGATTGCCGAGCTGCTTCGAAATCAGCCTCGACATGCTTTGAATGCACGCGAAATGATATCGTTTTGGCTCCTTCGAATCCTGCACCAGTAGCAGGTTCGCGTGTCTCTCTCTCTCTCTTGTCCTTGGTCAAACGCAGAGGCGCGCAGCTTCCGTCGGACCACGCGTACACGTTCACCGACACGTTGTTCAACCTCTCGAACTTCGCCAGCTGATCCAACGTCACGGGAAGAGTCATATCGTCCGTGCGAAGCACCGCCGAGTAGTGTGGGTACGATGAGTCCCTACGCACGTTCGTAGTAACAGCAGCAGGGTACAAACTGGCGACAACGGACCACAAGAAGCACGCATTGTCTCTGCTCTTTACGTTCACCACCGCTTTTTTCAGGACGACGGCGCGCGGAAGCGGTACGTCGCAACCGGCGCGAAGAGGGTTATGCTTATTAATGTTTATTAGGAGGTTTAGCACAGCCCTCAGAGCCCATCCACTATCGCGATCTTGGAACTCCTCGATCGCCACTAACGTGGGAGCGACCACGCACTTCGTATACCACTCGCGCACGTTCGATGTCCTGAACAGTACGCGATTTCGCGTACCGAAACTTTTCATATCCGTATTCTCGTTCAACATACACTCCGCGTTCAAGTTCGTATTCACGACTACGCTTTTATGTTGGGTGATAGCATCCGTGACGCGCGAGATCGCAACCATAGTCGACAATAAAGGCGGCGAGTTGTGCTTTTCAATGTCAACGTAGAAGCTTCTGCTGCAAAATGAGGCTGACATACTTCAAAGATTACGCGGCAACGCAACGTCGCTCCAAACCCACGTCGTAATTGATCATTTGCGAATCGAATTCACGCGCATGCATAATGACCAACTCGTCAAAGTCACCGATAATCGCGTTACCTTATACATGACGGAAGTCACGATGCGTAAACTATTCGCGTATGAACATTGCATCGATCATATGTTCACCTGGTTGACCGAAAATTTATACTCCGTAAGCAGTAAATATACCGCCTTCGTAGACGTTCTACGTAGCGCTACCGCGCCAACGGATCATGTAAAATTAATTTCCGAAAGTGACTACTTAGAACGGCATTCTTTGATCGATTGTGAATTGTTAGCGTTAGGAATGCAATCCATGTTGCGCGATGTAAATCACGTACCACTATAGTACGCGTATATATACGTTTTAATAAATGGACGATTTTCACATTAATACCTGTAACGACTCATTTATAATATCCTTTCGTACTAATACGGCGGGCAATTACTTGTCTGCCAGATGACCAACAGGCAATCGACATCGTATCGTTTTCTTTGGGAATTTCGACTATGAGCTAAACCGTAGGATTGCTCTGTCAGCGGGTGGTAAGTGGTAACCGCGAACCGGCACATGCCGCTGACTCGTGGAACAATGCAGTCATGAACCGTAACCCTGGTGAGACGATCCGACCGAGCAATCTGGATAGGTTTGCTAGCCAGATGTCTGGTTTTTTTCCTCGCTATGGCATCCTTAGAGGTATAGACTTTGGGAATGACAATTGTGTTTTAGGATAGGCAGTATGGGCGGTCCTGACACCGGTCTGCTGTAAATCAGACGCCTTGGGTGTAGGGTTTCCTTAGAGTTCGCTATCGGTTTAAGTACGGGTTGACGGTTACTCGACGTCTGGGAAAATTCAAGACTTTTCGCCTCGAATGTTATTCTCGCGCGGTTCACAAGTGCTCCCATTGAATCTCTCTCTCTCTCTCTCTCTCTCTCTCTCTCTCTCTCTCTCTCTCTCACGCTGTACCTTGTCCTTCCTTCTATACACGCGTCTAACGTCGCCTGCGTCCGATGCGTTACCACGTGTATCGAATTACAGCATTGGTGATAAGATGACGGCCCCAAACTTTTAAAAAATATTCGATACGATATCCGAATAATTATCGCTCTACGTTTTCGTTGGCGGATGTTTATACGAGCGCGAACAATTGTGTTTTAGGATAGGCAGAATGGGCGGTCCTAACATGCGTTACCACGTGTGTCGATTTACAGCGTTGGTGATAAGACGACGGCCCCAAACTTTAAAAAAATATTCGAGACGATATCCGAATAATTATCGCTCTACGGTTTCGTTGGCGCATGTTTTCGTTGGCGGATGTTTATACGAGTGCGACGTTGCTTTCTTTCACGAGGCGCTATCTTCAAAATTCCCAGCCCCTGTGACGTCATCCCACGAACACCCACGAACTCGGTACCCCCCGCCCCGTCTCGCCCTTCGCCCATCGCGACCGAGAGCGCGGTACCCCCTCCACACCTCGCCCCGCGCCCGCAGTACCCCCGGCCCCGCCTCACCCCTCGCCACAATTTGGTCCAGAACTCTCATAGCCTACCTACTGTCAATCGAACGTGTATGGTAAAATTTTCAACGTTTATCGTACCACTCTGGACGTGTATGGTACCACTTCTACATAATAATTACAACCATCATCATCTTAATCTAGCGTACGTCACATGCAGGAGGTTGGGGATGGGTGGAGAAAAAAACTGTTGGTTTATGGGACAAAAAATAAAGGAATGCGGTGGCAAAGTATAACTTTAAATACGTATAATTACGTTAAACATAAACATAAGAGAGAATGACGTATAAAGTAAGACCGCGTAGCGTTAGTACATATAAAAATCGAGGTACACCAGCGCTGCCAACATTGCAAGTACTATGAAAGTCCCACAAATCCCCCCTCGAAATGATATGGGGATAGTCATTTTGTATCTTTCAGCTGAGCGGGACCTCCCATTAATCTGGACCAATGGACATGGCATTTCCTCAATCCCAATGGCTTTGTCAGTAAGTCCGCTACATTATTCGACGTGTTTACATACTGTAAATAAATTGTCCCATCCATTACTGCATCTCGGACAAAGTGGTGTCTAATCGCAATATGCCTCGTCCTGGACTTATCCACGTAGTTCTTGGCGTGTGCGATGGCCGCCTGACTATCGCTCGGAATAACTACTGGTTTCATATTATCCTGCGAACCCAAAGATGTTAAAAACTGATTAACCCAAGTTACCTCCCTGGCACACTTCGCCAGGGCTACGTATTCTGCCTCCATAGAGCTGAATGCTACTGATGTTTGTTTGGTGCTCCTCCATATTAATGGCGCACCTGCCAGTGTGAGAACGTATTCGGTCGTACTCTTTCTATTATCTGTATCGCTTGCCCAGTCCGCATCGGAATACGCCATTAACTGTTCATTTGTATGGCTATAATTTATTGCATTATATTTAGTGCCCTTGAGATACCTAAGTATTCTCTTGGCTGCATTCCAATGTTGTTCATTGAAATTTGAACAATACTGGGCCAGCTTCCCTACTGCGAACGCGATGTCCGGTCTTGTCCTATGTGACAGGTATAAGAGCCCTCCAATAAGCTGTCTGAACGGGAGTTCTCCACTCCGTGGTTCCCTATCTGATTCATCCAAGAAGCTGTGCTTCTCTTTCATTGGCGTACTCGCTTCCTTTGCCTCCTGAAGTCCAAAACGATTTAGGAGTGTGTCAATGTACTCACCTTGTGATAGCGTTACGCTGCCGTCCTTCAGGTGATTGAATTTTACGCCCAATAAGTTGGAAATTGATCCCAAGTATTTTGTTTCGAAACGGGACTCTAATTCTCTTTTGACTTTTTGTTGTATCGTTGAATTTTTTGAGATGACGAGGATATCATCAACATAGACTGCTAATATTGCTCCTCCGTAGTCTGTATTCATCTCATATACGCAGGGGTCGACGCCGTTTCGATTGAAGCCTGCTTTCTTTAATTCCTTGTCGAGATGCTCGTTCCAACATCTTCCACTTTGCTTTAATCCGTATATTGACTTCTTCAGTTTGCAGTAAAGTTTTTCACAACCCTTTCTTTTGAAACCCTTGGGTTGACGCATATATATGTTTTCTTTAAGGTCACTGTGCAACTATGCACTCTTTACATCGTATTGGTCCAACCGCCAATTCTTCTGCACAGCAAACGCTGTTAACAACCTTATTATCTCGAATCCTGATACGGGTGTATATATATCCTCATAGTCGATACCCCTCCTCTGAGTGAACCCTTTCGCTACCAAGCGAGCCTTGAATTTTTCGATTCCTCCTGCAGTTTCTATTGTCTTCTTTTTAAATACCCATCTGCAGTCCACAGGTATGACTCCAGGAGGTAGTTCCTCGAGTTCCCAAACATTATGCCTGTGAAGGGATTCCATCTCTTCGTTCATGGCCTCAAGCCACTTGTTTGCGTCTTTACTTTCAATGGCTTCTGCATAAGATTTCAACTCTTCAGGATCGCCATCCTTTACTAGAAGTAATTGTGTATTTTCACAATCTTGATTGTTTTCTGATTCTCGTTCGGTCTCCCCCCCCCCCCTTTTGTTCGTAGGGGAAACATCCCGTTCATTTGTGTCTTGCGTATCGTGTTCTTTATCATCTTCTTCGATAGAAGAAGCATCAAAAGTGATTGTATTTTTCGTATTGACTAAATCAGGTAAATTTCTTTGGTTATCAATTGCACTTGAATCCGAAGTTCCTTCAGGTTCCGCATCTTCTTTGAATGTGCAGTCTCTAGATTCTATTACCTGATTTGTTTTAGGGATCCATACCCTATAACCTTTTCCAGATATGGCATATCCCACTAGTATTCCCTTCTGGGCTCTACTCATAAGCTTTGAGGACCTCCGTTCCTTTGGGATGTGTACAAAAGTTTCACAGCCTATTACCTTAAAATGTCTCATGCTAGGCTTCTTTCCACTCCATATTTCGTATGGTGTTTTATCTTCGTTATGAGTATTCGTAACTCTGTTCCTTGTGTACGCTGCCGTATATGTCAACTCTGCCCACGCTGCTTTGGGTAAACCGGTGCCAGCGATATTGCTCCTCACTGAATCTAACAATGTCCTATTCATTCGCTCGGCTACACCGTTTTGTTGTGGTGTGTAAGTCATGGTCTTCTCATGAACTATGCCGTGCGCATGACAGAATTCGTCCCAGCCTCTGGAACAGAACTCCAATCCATTGTCAGTTCTTATTCGTTTTAATAACTTTCCAGTTTGCTTTTCTACCTGTGTCATCCATTTCTTGAATTCTCCAAGTACCTCCGACTTCGCTTTCAAAAAACAAACCTTTCAAACAGCATCGTCTATCATGCTTAGTACGTATCTAGCACCACCCCAACTTTTCACATTCAGTGGACCCATAACATCGGCATGTACGAGTTCAAGTACCTCTGCCCCTTTTGAACTTACAGTTGACTTTAGAAATGGTTGCCTTTTTGATTTCCCCGTTAAACAATCATTACATGGCGTTGGTTCTGATTCGATACAATTCAGACCGATTACTGCTTCAGTTTTAGTCCTTTTTATAATTCGATGTTTGTTAACGTGCATAAGACGTTTATGCCATATATTTAATGGTAGGTTGTCTGAGTTTTCACGCTTTATAGTGGCCACTTTCCCTTTATTTGTTGCTTGTGGCTCTGTTTCTACAATAAATAACCTATCTTTCCTATATGCCTTTATCAGTGTATTGCCATTTTCATCCCGGATATAACATCCATATTTATTAAAGGATACTTTCTTGTCATTTTCTATTAACTGTGTAACCGACAAGATATTGTTCTTAATATCTGGTACAAATAAAGTATTTTTGGCTTCGAATTCCCTAAGGATCCCTTTGGCTCCAATGATTTCTGCGTTAACAACGCCTTTTCCAGACATACGCGTTGTCGCGCCATTCGCTGTTGTAAGGTTCTCAATTTTGGTATTTTGTCCAAGCATTGTGAAGTATTTCCTGTTCGGTGTCATATGATGAGTGGCACCTGAGTCTATTACCCATGCATTCGCATCACAAATTGCAGTGCTTAACGCAACATTCATGTTCTTTGATTTATTGCGATTCTTTTCGGAATTGTTCTTCTTCTTACAGTTTCTTGCGATGTGTCCTGGCTTTTGACACTTAAAGCAAATTACTTCCTGTTGTGTCTCTGACTTTCCCTTTTCAAGTTGCTTTTCTTTTCTGTGCTGGGAAGCAGGATTATTAGTTTTCATGACCATTGCAGAATGCTAACCTTCTGTATTTTCTTTTCGTCTAGTCGCCTCTGCAAGGATTCGTCTCTTGATGGTTGAACATTTAAATTCATCCTCTGGCAGATTACACAGCGCAGAAACTACTGTATCCCATTCCTCTGATAAGCCACAAAGAATTGTCATTGCCAAGTCTCCATCCTCTACTTGGCTGCCTACGTTTGCAAGTTCTGCCACTGTCTCATTTATTTGTCCCAAGTATACCTCCATTGAGTCATAGTCACTCAATTTTATAGAATATAGCTTACAACGCAGTTGTACTACACGGTATTTGCTGTCACGAGGAGCATACAGTCTCTCTAATTCTTTCCATACCTCTCTAGGAGACGTTAAGTGTCTAATGTGCATTTGTTGCTCGTCACAAATCGCGAGGGCGATCTTTGCAAGAGCTTTTCCTTGTCGCGTTAGGAACTTAGCTTTTTCACCGTCTTCTTTTGGTTCGGCTTCGCCGGGTTCTATTATGGAGAATAAATCACTTTCCAATAGTATCATCCGGATTTGATAACTCCATGAGGCGTAATTTGTACCATTTAATTTGTTTATGGTAGTCGTTTTACTTTCTGTAGTCATCTCGGCAGCACGTGGTTGTATGCCCTTTTTGAGGTTATATTCGTTCGCACGTGGCACGCTTACACTTTTCTGGTTAATTAATTTCTTTCTTCGCGTCACCTGGGCCCATAACCTTTTGTTGGTTTATGGGACAAAAAATAAAGGAATGTGGTGGCAAAGTATAACTTTAAAGTCGTATAATTACGTTAAACATAAACATAAGAGAGAATGACGTATAAAGTAAGACTGCATAGCGTTAGTATATATAAAAATCGAGGTACACCAGTGCTGCCAACATGGCAAGTACTATGAAAGTCCCACAAAAACATTTTCATATACATTAAAAATTGATTATATTTATTTATTTATGCATTTCTCTCTGGTGTTTAGACCACCAGTTGAATATTTTAAATACATTTTGCAAGGCACAGTGCTTTGCGTGTCTGCCACATCGCAGAGTATTAACTACATTTAGCTTATTTAGAGATATGATATCCTCGTAGTCAATGTCCAGTGTCTCGATGATCGCGTCCGCTCTCGTATTTTCATCGAGGAAATCCGCATGCTAGTCGCGTTTCTGCAGCCCTTTAACGTATACGATATGGGATGTGTCATCTTCTTCATCGATCGCATCAGCATCAGCTTTCGTAATTAGCTGTTTAGCCATACTGTATGGAACTTCTTCATCTTCCCACTGTAGTCTATGATGTTTTGCCACCAACCACCGGATGCTTGATTTGTCAGATTTCGTAAGAAGATATTGGGGCATCGAACTCTCAAAAATATAGTGCGAGAGAATTGTTCCGTTTCGTAGGACAGCCACTTCCTTGACGACAAATCTTCCATCAACGATGAACCCTTGCAGGTCAACAAATGTCGGTATGGCCATTATCGGTACAATTTAAAGGTCCGCTCGCTTCCAAGACAGACGCGAGAATGCGATCTTTCTCGTAAAGCATCTCGATTTTCACGATGAAATTTTGGCACAGGAGACGGCGGGCAAGTAGCGCGGCAATTTTAATGATTTTTCGCACCATGTTTGTCAGCGGATTGTATTTAACCGACCGATAGTACAGAAGCAGACAGTAGGCTGTAGTATTTGCAGGCACATTCTCTCTACATTCGAATTCTATGCGCACGTCCACGGAACCATTCTTAATCGACTCATTTTGTCGCGAGCAATCAATCACGACGAGGGGGCAAAATTGTAAAAATTCGGTCACGGTGAATAATGCCTCATTGCAACTATATCCATAATACGGTTTACGGAATTGCGTATACATATGAAACAAGATGGCGTGCCTATTCTTCTCAAAGTCCAAGTTCAAGTAATCGTACGCGTAAAATTCCGAGTTGAGAAAAAGTTTTAGATTGATCATTTTGCAGTTGTCGAGCTCAGTAACATCTTCGCTCATCACATTCTTTCGATTAGTCCGTAGACCAAAGAAAATGCATCGCGGCTTCTCCAGCTGCGCAGATGCCTTCACGGCCCACGAATGCTTGGTCGTGCTCTGCAAGAGAGGATACTCGTACAGATCCCACGATTGAAAACAAATGCTTAGGTTTTGCTCACTTTCCAAAGTATGTAGCAACGATAGCTTATTAACGTCGTTAAGCATCACATGAGGCATCCACCATTGCACTTTAAGTAATGCAATTTCTGGTTCCAACATCGGCGATCCTATTAGAGAATTGTTGTCGTCGCGCGATCGTATTAAAATCAATTCGTGACGCGCATTGATAATCCCAGCCAATATTTGAGCGGGATGCAAAAATTGAAATGATTTTTCAATATTGGCCCATTATGTCGTCTGAAGCCCCATCCTGCATTCTCCAAATTTTTGTCTTCGCCAGATGTCAGCGATACATAGTTTTTAAGCGTGCTAGTTATTCCAACGTTGCTGTTGCGGTCAATCTCCACGCCATTCAGCTCGTATCGAATCTCGTCAAATAAGAACGCCACACAATTATTTCCCAACGTCACCGTTAATGCATCATTTGGCTTATTTATCGTCAATTTCCCCTCCACGTAGAGAAAACTTTCACACGGCAATGTGTATAAATCCTGATGCTGGTACGGGTTGTATGTGTGAGTCTGGAGCTTAACGATGCGATTATCAAACGTCGGCTTCCCTTCAATGCTTAGAATGTCAACCATTTTTCAACTTAAATGAGCACAATGAATCCCAGTGATTTCAAAAATGCAATGTTCGCAGCACTGAGCCTCTTCGTTTTAGCGTGATCAGAGCTGTTGCAGTTGCAGTTGTTGTTGTTGTTGTTGTTGTTGTTGTTGCAAACAATTTCGTTTGGATGAAACGGGTTTCTGGTGTCGTTCAACACAAGCATCTCTTTCGTTCGCACCACGCGTATTATCGTCGTCGTCGTCGTACGTGTAGTCTGATGGTAATCTCTTCACCTCGAAAATCGAGCAACCGTCCGTCCTGATCCACAACGCGTAACGTTAGATGCGTAATGACCTGTGTGGTGATCGGAAGGTAAATGATCTGTGCGGGCGTTTCCGATATCTTATATCCTAGTGGGACCCTCGGAGAAAATTCATGTATCGTATGTACGTGCTTCCCATTGTTGTACGCACCAGCGGTCACGCTAAATTCTACGCGAATAATGTTTACGTTCATGATATTAATTGGATCGTCCGATTCGTGCCACCGTCCAGGTTCTAATACTCGATTCGTCGAGAATCCCAGTAGCGATCCAATATTATTGGACTTTGTAAAGTCTACGGCGAACGAGCAGTATAGCTCGCTTTTCATGGTGTTGTTGTTGGGACGCAACACTGTTGGATACGTAAAGTTGTCACCACCACCATTGTCGTCATCATTGCCACCGAGATTTTGAGGATACCGCTCGAGTAATCGCTGCTTCAAATACTTGGCAATAGCATCTATTTCGTAGGACCCGTGGGGAATCGCAATGTATTCGTGAGTGATGTCGACGGTGTTTTTGTTGTTGGTGTCATAGTTTACGGCGCAGTAGAATTTATCGTTACTCGAGTTAATATTCGGTATTGTATGATAAATTTCAAAGGCTGTTAGACCAAGCTCGTAATCATCGTTGCTCAAATCTATGGGTGGAAAGTAGCTTACCGCGAGGGTGCTACTCTTGCCGGTTAGAGTGAATGTTAACGACATATTCCGAGCTGTACTGCTCGACTAGTACTGAATCAGAGTGGTCGGATGTTAACCCTTAAATTTGATGCCGATCGTCTGTAGAAAGCGCAGATACAGTTGTCCACAGTTGCTCTGATTGTACTGCTGATAAGACGTTCTATTGTATTCAATCCGCACAGCATCTTTATCCAGATATTGCACCAATTCCTCAGGCGGTCGAAGATTTTCAAAGCTGTCGAAATATACAGCTCGACACCCTCTCTTTGCATACGCCACCCAATGAGTCCCCGGCCCCTCGACGTTGTCCAAATTTACGATGCCGCTCTCGTTCCGACGTAATCCTCCGGCAGGTAGCGCATTGCGCATAAAAACACCCCTAAGAAATGGAATACGCATACGTTTTGCCAACTCCACCAATTGCGCATCGGTAGTTACGCCCACAGGCATTTTTATTTTCTTTTCGGCGTTTTTTTTTTCGTTTCGATAATCCCCGGTCCGCGCTTGTATGGCGCGAGATAAAGTCCGCGACCTTCCATGGAGCGATTATGACGTTGCATTTCCTGCAGCTGATGTTGCGCCGCCTTATTATCGTTTACGGCCTTGGCGATCCCCGCCTCTCCACCAGTGATCCGAGAACACCTAGCAGCGGAAGAAGTGGTAATATACCACCCCGTTTTGCCACCGGAAGAATCCGCTTTTGCGGTGCTCTCTTTGCAGTCCTTTTGCGAGTTTTTGTTTTCATCCCCATTCCGATTTTCGTCTTGGCCTTCATAGCTGCCCAAACAGCTGTAGCAGCGCCTCTTTCGCCCAGAGTCGAGTCTCGCGCAACGATGCGTTTTCGCGCTTTGTCAGCGAGTACGTTATCTGCCGCGTGCCTTTCGCTGAGGTCGATGCTACACGAATACGCTATATCGTGTTCGCCACACGCTGCATCCAACGGATTGATACCTTGATCGCCTCTAGCCAATTGTTTTGCCAGACGAGTTCCTGGACCGCAAAACTGATATCCCGGGATATGTAATTCGACAGGTAGCGCGATTATCGCCCGATTTAGCAAACCACAACCTTTCTTTACTCTCGTCGGCGACATTCGCCGTCGATATGCGTTCGCTGCCAAGGGCGATTATAATGTTCCAGACACCGGCGATACTGCCGAACCTCAGAATCGGCTTTTATATGCTCGGAGAGTCTGTCCCACAACTGATCAATGTGTCTGCCAAACTCGCGCAGTAGAATAATCTTTGGTATATATTTCACCTGCTCAGAGGTTATGTCTCGAATATTGCAATTATCCGACAGAACGAGAAGCATTTCGAATACTGAGATGTTTTGCTTCGGCGCGGACCTATAAATAGGGCGCGCTGCCGCTTCGATGTATCAAAAATTATTTTCGCGGTTCGCAGCGAGGATGCGATTCGTGCGACAAGCTGCGACGATACGCGTGACAAATTTTGACGATAAATCGCAAATGATGTCCTCGAAAACAAGGCGCAGACATGGTAGCATGCTGCCAAACACCATACGCTGCCTCATTTGCGGTCCATCAAATTGTGGAAAAACCAACGTGCTTGTGAGCTTGTTGGAAAGTCCTCACGGCGTCCGCTTCGAAAACGTGTACATGTATTCCAAATCGTTGCAACAGCCGAAATATCAGTATTTTGAGAATTTATTGACTCCGATAGATGAACTTGGCTACTTCACATTTTCGAATAACAGTGACGTCATCCCACCGAGCGAATCGCTTCCGAATTCCATTTTTATCTTTGATGACGTGGCATGTGACAAGCAAGATACGATAACGGAATACTTTGCAATGGGGCGCCACTCGAACGTTGACTGCTTCTATCTCTGTGGAAATTCAATGCCCTGGAGATTTAGTACTGAAGCATAGTCGGGGTATGAACTTGGGCGATCGGCATTTCTTTCCGCGGGATGAAGAGCGGCGACCACTGCCCAAGCGAAACAGGTGTTGTCCGGGGATTGCACGCTAATCGTCGCTTTCTTCAGCGATATTTCCCGCGGCAACTTGTAGTGATACCCCGCGCGCAGCGGATTGTACTTGTTGACATTGACGGTCAGATTCAGGATTCTCGTCAATGCCCATACGCTGTCGCGTTCCTGGAACTCTTCTAGCGATGCCAGGGTTGGTTCGAGCTGCAGATCGGATGTACCGAAGAGTTCGCAGTTTCGGGTATTGATGCTTTTACAAGCATGCTTGTCACCTGCCACAAATTCGCCGTTGAACACCGTGTTCACTTTGAGGTTTCGATGTTTCCTCAAAGGACCCCGCACATGCTCCAACACAATGGTCGTCGCATCCTGGAGGAAGTTGCGCGGTTCGATGTAATTCGAATTTAGCACAGCACCAGTTAATACGCGACTATCGAACGCAGTGTCTATTTCACGCCACAAAAGTCCCGTGCTCGAATGTCCGACACCTTCGCGCACGAAACTTCCGCGCAACGAATATTTCAGTCCTTCAAGCTGCGCGATTCGAGCAACTAACTATTGTCGAACACCGATCGATAATCAAGGACGTTTCACTCGGCTGTGTTCTTCTAAAGATTCGATACACTCGTTGCACCGTTCTTCCCACGCGAGGTATTCTTCGCGTGAATTCAATGCAGATTGATCTCGTAGTTGGCGTTCCACTTGCGCGAATTTTTCCATGATCGTAAATGGAATGTATTATCCGCGCAATGTGTTACAACGATTTGAGGCTTTGTACAGTTTAGAGCATGCTTTTATGGTTGGTACCACGATTTGGTATCTCTGTCTAACTCTTTCGGTGTTCCCCCTCCCTCGAATGCATTGCATGCAAAAACGATGATCGGTCCCAACATTGTTCGATGCAGTTTCTGCTAATTCCGCATAATTCTTTCAATGATTCACGCGGATGACGAATTAGCGCGCAAGATCACCCGACACAGTTTCTGCCAACACCGCATAATTCTAGGATTCGACGCTTCCAAAAGTATTATATTACATTGAGCACGTGTCGAGACTTTTACTCCGATAAGATTGAAAAACATTACGAAAAAATTGGTGGCTTTAGAATAAAATGTTTTGGTGGGAGGAAGCAATTACGCCTCTATTTATGCCGGCTCTCAGACGTTATTCCATCAATCGCTCTGTAGCCTCAGTGACTTTGATGGATCAGGCAGCGTTACAAAAATCGACCAATAGCATTAATGAAATATTCGCTGGGAGCCCAGATTATTTCGTTCCAATCATGGGAGATGATGGCATAGCTCCATGTGGGGAGAATATTTATTATGACAGGTAAGACTTATTTTCACATATTCTCACAATTTTTTATGTTTATTCCTGATACGAGCGGACAATTTCATAGCTTTGATTGTTCTCTTAGCCCGCGCCGAGCATCGCGTATCATGGTCAGAAGTTACGTATTAACGTCCATGGGCAGCAAATATTTGGAAATTGAAATCAACGTAGGACCTATGGCAAATGTAGAAGTTCTTCTCGGCGACAATCATGGAAATTATCTCATATTACCATGGCATACATGGAATCTGCTATTCGACAGCCATTCATCCATCGAAGAACATGCACAATTGTCTGAACCTGACTCGATGCAGATTGATGAGTTAATATTGGAATTTGTTCGGATCTTTGATTCACCGATTGTAAAGATGACACTATGTGATAATACACTGTATTTCAAACCGAATACAGTATCATTTTTATGTAATCTTGAGCCATGTGTAAGCTATGTGTATCCGCGGTTGCATCAAACTGCGGAAGATGTGAGAGTAAAATTTGAATGTTTTGTTAACGTGTTGCAACAGAGCGGTGTTGCCTGCGAAACATTAGATACGCGTCGTGTTGCTAAAATCATACGCGATAGCGAATATTACGACGAGGAGTATCTCGTAGATTGCGAACTGGTAGCATGTGCCATCAGTGATATTCTGGCTGATGCTCGTAGGAAGAAAAAATGTTAAATTATTATTATTATTCTATTTTCATATTCTTTGACTGTAACAATATATGCATATTTCTTAAACTTAAATTATGTCTATTTTATTTACCCTCCTTCTCTCCTCACCACATACTTTTAAGATTCGACGTTTTAAAATTATTATTATTTCTCTGCGTTGGGGAAAAAAGTGTCTGTTTGTTTGGAATAAAATTTTTGCCGACGCCACATAATTCTATGACTCGCGCCTTCTTCGCGCCGCGAAAATGACGTCATCCTGCACGGCTGCTCCAGGGGAGTCAAATTACACGCGTAATCGCGCGATACGCTGCGATATTAAGATTGAAAAACATTTGAAATACTGTTAGCTTTAGAATGCATGCGATTGTACTACTGTCTCTTTCCCTCCCCGAATTTAGCTTTACAACTATGTAGTGCCGTCTCTCTCTCTCTCTTTCCCCGAATATGTAATTTGTAAAACGTCGCTCTTTCCCGACATCGCTCGATACAATTTCTGATAAATTATTATTATTATTATTATTATTATTATTTCTCTGCGCTTGGGAAAAAATTTTTGCTGCCAGGCGGTTCGCTAAATCGGTGTAGGTCAGGGGTGAAAAAATTTTCGGGGGTGGGACAAGGTCGTTCCCTCCCTCGGTTAGGTATGAAAAAATTTCGCCTGTGGGTCATTCCCTCCTCTGAAAAATTTAAGACGGTGGGCCAGGTCTGGAGAGGTCTCCGCGGCCGCTCGGCCTGGACTGATCCCCTCCACGATTATGGCTTCCCCCACTCCGCGGCTCGTGCGCGCGCAGCCAGTTTTCCACCCCGCTGTCCCTGCGCCTAAAGTTCCCCCCACCGCGCTCCCCCGCGCGCCTTCACTTCCACCCGCCCCCGCGCTCCCCTCAGAGGACCTGAGTTAGAATCGGCATAGCTATACTAGTTATAGCATACCTGTTTCGTTAATTTTAAAAAATATTAAAACTTTCAAGTGCCCTATTTAAATGTCGCGAAGTATAATGACGGTAAGTACATACCGGAAATTAACGATCCATTGATTTTAATTTAGATGTCGTCGATTTCATAGATCACTCGTTCAAAAAGTGTACGACGAGGTCAGATTCCAGAAACGCTTAAACTGGAAGGCCCAGAGCCAGTTTTTTTCTAATTAAGAGCTTACAAAGCTTATTAACCCTCGGAAGACGAATGGTGGATATGGTCGCGTGAGACGAATGCAGAGTCAGTTTGACCCATAGCAACATTTCTATGGTACAGCGGTTTCACGAAAAAATTGAATATAAAATGAATTAAATAATTAAAATTTCTCAAATTAACTGAAATTTATTAATAAAGAAATACATAAAAAAAATTATTTACGTACATTTGGTACATAAAATAAGTGTATCTCCTGTATGATTTTTACAAATAATGTTACTGCAATTTAGGCATCATATACTATATTTTGCCATTGCCAACACAAATATAACATCGTGATAGACTTTGTCAGAGTTGGATCAAAATGACCCTGCATTCGTTGTACGAGGGTTAAAGGCTTACAAGCCCTTTCATGATACAGCCATCTACCTCTGTTCTGTGCTTGTGCAGGATGTATGCAAAATTCAGAAAGCCCTGAGAAAACCTTTAATGGTTTTGTTACATATTCACTTTTATCCACAGTTCTTCAGAAACGTACCTTCGAGATATGTATTCAAACTAATATTTACAGTTAATTCTTAAACCCACAATCTTTTTGTCCTCTTATCGGTGAAATGCTTGCTCTTTAAGTACTTCAATTTTTAAAGAATTTATACTGTAAACTATGACCTTAAGATTGGACTTATTGCGTTCATTTTTTTTAATCCATTATGAAACTGATTGTAGATATTAAATTAGACTAAACCATGAATTATCTCCTGTTATTGAATTTCTAAGTTTCGAGTATTGAAGCTTTACACAAGTGATTTTTCTTTATTAAATCACATTGCAGAACAATGAAAACAGCGGAGGAGATAAATTCATCAAAAATGATAGAATGCTATATTGACTTAGCAAGAGTGCAACGTTTCATTAAAAGACCCCTGTTAACGACATAGGTACTATTGGAAATTGAATCAGGAGAAATTGTTGGAAACTGTAAACAATGAATCTTATCAAGAAGAGTTGGATGAAAATAAATCACGTTAAAAGCCTTACAATTGAATGTCAGTTATTCTACGATCGTTTATCACCTTGCAAAGATTGAAAAAGTAAAGAGGAGACGTGTAATTCTTAAGAGCTGATCGATGTTCGGAAATTCAATCGAATTTTATTTTTACAGAAAAATAGATCAAAATCATGGGACTACTTCGTTACACTTTTTGAAAATCCAAAGTGACAATTACGGTAGAAGTATATTGTCAACAAATTACAAATGAGCATAGAAGCAACATGGGACGGATGAAAACCAATTTCATATAATGCAAGATTATCTGCCGTTTTTTTTTTTACAAAATATACTACTTTGAAATCAAGACTTCTAGGCCTCTTAAATTGATTTTCATTTTCAACAAGCTGGTATAATCAAGACAGTGGATCGTTGGTCTCACAAGGGAAGTTCGGTTATCCCAACATTCTGATTTCTTCGAAACTTTTTTTCATAAAGCATAAGAGTTTTTATCAACTTCAATTTTGGTTCAGGTTGAAATTACACATTTTGTGAACATGCATGAATTTGATTGGAATCGATTGGAACCTCCGTTTTTGAGTTATTACTGCAAAACAAAAGAAACTTTTTTAAAAAGCCTCTTTAAAGATCCATCTGTAGTGTCGTCTATAATGCATATTTTTGAGTAACAAACATATTTTTTTAAAGCTTATGATGTTAATAAACTTTGTGTCAAGGAACATGTCTCAGCATCAATTTATTTCTTTGTAATTAATGGAAAAGAAATTCTTCATTTTTGATAAAAACGACTGCTTAGTACTCTTAAGGGAGGTGTAATTTTAAACAATGAAATTGTTAAGAGAATCTATAAAAAAATATGATTGAAATACAAAAGCAAATAATTACCTGATATAATAAAAAATTTAAAAGAAAAATTATGGTAAATGCTTTTTAGTTTCGTTTCAGATTAAAATTGCAGAATTCGATTCGTTTTTGGGTACGGTTGCATAGTTGCAACATGTAAAGCTTATGCCCACCTTTCAAAATATTTTTCTATACAGCATCCAAATGTATTTTGCATTAGAATGTGTACGTATTTTCAATGTTATAAGAAATATAAATTTCACTGAAATACTTAAAATCTAGTAACTGTAGAAATTAACTAAATTATGTTTGAAACAATGCGTTTTTCTTAATAATTGTAACAAGTTAGTAATAATATTGGTAATAATATAGAAATTATATTAGTAGACAATGATACATTTGCGTGAAAATACTGTTATTTAAAAGTTCTTGAAGTTCATTTAAAACGACGGACGAAATTTTTATATATGCATTAGTTTGAAAGTTTTATATGGCTGTATCGAAAACATGGGAATATTAAATAGATGATTCAATACGTAATAAAATAAAAATTATCGCGTGAATTCGAATTTATGGTAATTATCAAATAGTGGAACGCCATAAACTTCCATTCATGAAAACGTGTGATCGCTTCAAACTCCCTTGGTATTCAACGAATGATATGGTCTTTATGGTTTTATAGTTTCGTATACGATGTAGGTACAGCATGCATCGTAACTGCTTTGATATACATAGTAGCTGGAAGAGGTATTGCCTCGTCGTAAACTCGGTGGAGTGTTAAAGCAAACATGTTTCGAGCATTGACACTAAATAAATTGACTGAACCTCTATATACTACAACCTGGTTATACCGTTTCCAGCCACTATGCTTTCCATTTATAGAAGATAAAATGGAATATTGATCAGCACAGATCAATATTACTGTAACGTATTCGAATATAAAAATTATAATTTACTGCCAAAATTGAATTTTAATATATTACGAAAGAAATATAACATTAGTGAGAATTGAAATTCCTATTGCCTATCTATGTAGGTAATTCTAAATTCACTTGTAATACTCAACTCATGTTACCGACTTCAACTGATTCTAAATCAATTTTCGAAGCAAAATCGAAGAAATATTTCACACTACCCCTACATGAATTGATTCCAATAAAACATTCACTTTGTTTATACACATAAGTTATTCGAGCTACCAAAAGTAATTTATACAGAATAAATAAAGTAATCATTCCAACTATAGATACCTATACTATGTACTTCTTTAAGTAAAAATATATAATTTAACGTCTACATAAACAACTAGAGCACACTAGTTTCAATAAATTTAGAGAAAAATAGTCGTCGCTTTTTCCTCGGAAAAGTAAGCTTTACTGTTTGGGATGAATTGAAATGCGATATATTGGTTGGTATATGGCTGTGGAAGATTAATGTAGCGAAGAGTGCAGTATAATTATGCATTACCTGAGAACATGTGTGTTCAGTCGAGTGTTGAGGGTAAGTGGCGCTTGCTGCTGTGCATACCCCAGTCCCAGGAACCTTTAGCTGTTCCTTATAGTCGGGTTGATATGGCAGCAACATGCGAATCTTTCCCCAACGATTGAAGAAGAGCGCTATCGCACCTGCCCAGAAGATCAATACTAACACCACTATACCCACTTCTACTCCACGGACCTGCAATTTACACAGTCATTCATATACATATGTATACCTCCAGTATGACAGCATTATTTATATCTTTTCCTAATATAACCTTTTATCATACTAATAATATAATAAATGCGAAAGTGTGTTTGGATGTTTGTTACTCAATCACGTCGCAACTACGCAATGGATCTTTCGGAAATTTTGTATACACGTAGTCTAGGACCAGGAACAAGATATAAGATACTTTTTATACCGATTCTTTTAACCTATCTGGACAAAACTTTGCATAATTACTCTCTAGAACCCTGCGGATAATATAGGCTACCATGAAACCTGCTACGAACTCTTGGTTTCTACAGAAGTGGCGTTGGAAGTACCAGCGGTACCATCTTTTAACACTATTCGTAACTTATTTAAAACGAGAAATTGCATTAAGGGGGAACGCAACTGTAACGGTCGGAAAAGTAAGCCATTTTTAAGAATTTTTTCAGGAATAATTTACAGTTTTCATATAAAATTGTTATTACCTACCTTTAGTAGAGGAAGTGCAGTATATTTGGAATACCAGTTTGTTTAAGATGAATAAGAAATTACGGCAGAGGAGGGGAACAAATAAAACTGCATAATATCATGGGGAAACTAATAAACTTTTATATTTCAAGCTCTCAGTAATAATAAAAAACAAAAAGTAACTGAAAGACTTTGGTCTAGATGAAAAATGGCAGGAAGTATCGATTTCGTTAAGGGGCAGGTAATTTGGAATACCGGTATTCCAATTTACTTTCACTTTATAAACTTAAAAAAAACATGTAGATAATAAAATTATTTTCTTTTGTGATCCAATTAAGCTCAAAAATCACAATATAGGAACAATCTTAAGTAAATAATATAAATGGACAGCGCTGGACCAAACTGATGCGGCAGTAGCCGTTACGCGTGAAACAAAAGCATCGCTAAGCTTTGGAATATTCCAAATTACCTTCACCTTCGGTATTCCGAATTAGGGTAAGTGTGGGTAGTACTGCGGACTTTTAAGGTAGGTTAACTTTAGAACCCTCGATACTGCGTTCAAATGAATGAAAGTTCCTCCTTCTTTTTTTAAAAAAAAAGTACGCGTGTATTTAAAAATCGACCTTAATAATTCCATAAAAAAACATGAGGGTGGAGTAATAAGTACAGTTAATTAAAAACACAGAGATTTGTCGATCAATGTGATTGCAGGAGTTACTACGGACATACATGCATTACTGCGTGCCAGTTACTAACGAAATACCAGTTACTGCGCATGTATGTCGGAAGAAAGGTTAGGTTGCGCAGTCGTCGGTCCGCAGTAATATATGCACATGGTGTAAAGTACTGCACCTAATACTGCAGTGAGAAATAAAAATTAAAACTCAATAACGCTAGATTACAAGTATTACTGTTAATACCAAAAATATAAATGTTTTTCAAGTAGCTGTTCATGACCGCCATATCGGGAATCGACCGAAGTTTCGCCTTGACGAATTTCAAACTACGATAAAAGAATTAATAATAACTTTGCTATACACGTTTATTAATAATTATCTGTAATAGAGTTTAAAATAATTTTATCAAAAATTTTCAAGTGATTATGTACTTTCCAACATTAAATATGATCTGTTTTAGAATATCCGCACTGTTATCTACGGTGTTACAAATTAGATAGCGTTAGTAGTTTATTAAATACTTCGGTATTCCAAATTACCAACAGTATTCCAAATATGCTGCACTTCCTCTACAATGTCTGAAGAGACTATAAAAAAATGACTAGAAAAACATGCATAAATTTTTATATATTAATTAATCTATTAGACCCTTCCCGCGCGCTGGTAGAATGTGTAACTATGTAACAGCAGATCTGAAATCAAATTCCATTTTTTTCTTCAAAACTATATGAGTGTAGTTGCCGTTGCATGTACCGATTTCTTAAACAAATTATTTTTGTAAAAATGGTGCGCTGTAAAAGAAAAGTTTCGAAAATCCGCGAATAAGATGGACAGATTTTCGAGCGTATTTCAAAAAAAATGTTTTCGGTCAAAGAATCCGTACGTGTAGCGGAAACTACACTCATATAGTTTAGAAAAAAAATTAAATTTGATTTCGGACCTGATGTTCCATAGTTACACATTCTACCAGCGCGTGTGAGGGGTCTAGAAGATTAATTAATATATTAAAATTTATGCATGTTTTTCTAATCATTTTTATATAGTTCCTTAAGACATTGTACTAAAGGTATGTAAGTAGTATAGCTATGAAAGTTCTAACGCGAATTTGAGTTTCAAGGTCAGGGGAAATCCAAATTTGAGTTTGAAAATTTTCGAAATTTGTTTTTTTTTGCCGGGAGGGCAGCGTGCGGCGGCAGATTACGTCATAGAGATGGCGGAGTGGTGGGGGATATAGCGCGAGAACTGATATCGAATCAATCGATACCGAAGTGCATGGAGCGGGAACCACGGGTGAAGTATTATTAATTTTATTAATTTTAAATATTAATTTTAAGATATTAGTATATGCGAAAAACAGAACCTCGGGTGATGGGGCTTGAACCCAAGACCTCCGCGTTAAGAGTTCGCCGCCTAACCTACTCCCCCAACGCCAGCTCTTCGACATTAGTCTTTCCCGAATTGTACATATACCGAGCATCACACGCGTGCACACACACCATAAGCCGTTGCCAAACGTCAACGCATAAAGTAGGTATAATAGGCCGATTCTAAATCAACGCAGGGCGAGGGGTGAAGCGGGGCGAGGGGAACCGCAGCAGGGCGAGGGGTGGCGGGTGGGGGGACCGCGACTCGTGGAGGTGGGGGCCGGGACCCAGGATCACTGGCGGTAGAGGGGGGTACCTCGAGGTCACGTAACGCGTTCCTCGACGATGACACGTCACGCGTTGTAGGAGGAAGCGATCCGCAACCCTCTTATCTCCCCAAGGCCAGATCGCGCCCCGATATTCGCTACTTTGGAATCGAGTGTACAAGAGAGAGAGGTACGATATTAATCTATCCTCCTCTCTCTCGTTGCAGGGGGTCGGAAACATATCGAGGTACGTCGCGTAGAAGATGCAAGTCGACACCTGCACGGCTATTGCGCAATAACAGTGCCAAAAAACATATAATAGGCGAAGGTCAACTTCCGAGAATAATGAGGTATGTCGCGTAGAAGATGCAAGTCGAAACCTGTATTTCGGTATAGCTCCAAGGTCAGATCGCGCTCGCGAACAAGGAGTGTGAGAGAGAGGGGTACGATATGAATCTATCCTTCTCTCTTTCCAGGTGCATAGTCGAAACATACGGAGGTACGTCGCGTAGGAGATGATGCGAGTCGAAACGTACCGTTTCGTATCGCGTAATCCGTGAATAATAATACGCAGCATCTTTGCGCGAGCAATCGCGAGACCACGAAAATTCAAAGCGAGCCGCGTTTGAACGAGGAGCGTGAGAGTGGTATGACATTTTTGCACATCTCTCTCTCTATCCCTCTCGGTGTCGGAGGTAAGAAAACACAATACGGTGTTACGACGCGTAGGAGCCGCAAGTCGAATCTTATAGTTTGTTATGGCGCGATAATCGAGCCAAAAGCGTATCACTGTAACGATAGAAGGTTGATTTCCGAGAATAGTACACAGCATCTTTGCGCGAGAATTTTGGAAGGTAAACTGTCGAGAAGGAATAATGCGCATATGACTTAAAAGATATCACGTAACAGCAGAATATGATGTGTACAAGAATAAAGCGATGTAATCGAATACTGTTTTCGGTGGTCCATTAGGCTAGAGATGATTATCAAGAGCATATTCGGTGGGAGAGATGCGATATTATTGGAAATGCGTAATAAAAGGTATAGATGTTTTTCAGATCTCGTAACATACCTAGTGTAAGAAACGAAGATCGAAAGAACACTAGTTTTTGGGATAAGCGATATCCTGCGAGGATAGGAAAGGATCGTTTAAGGTATCAAACAATACAGATATTCGTGCGATAAAGTGTTGTATTTATTGGTAAAGCATATATAGACATGTATACATTATTGGGATACGTTGCGAGCATCACGTATAATGGAATCCAAGCATAACGCTAATAATTCACAATCTAACAAAGAATGTGGTTCGAAGTATTCGCTTTCGGAAACGAAAATTTTTCAGAACTGACACACACCGATCTAGCGAACCGCCAAGCGCAGAGAAATAATAATAATCTTTATCTGAAATGGTTTCGAGCGATGTCGGGAAAGATCGACGTTTTACAAATCACATATTCGGGGAGGGAAAGAGATAGCACTACATAGTGGTACAATCGTATGCATTCTAAAGCTAAATTCTGAGAGGGAAAGAGACAGCAGTGGTACAATCGCATGCATTCTAAAGCTAAAATTGTTCAAAATGTTTTTGATCTTAACGTCGCAGCGTATCGCGCGATCTCGCGTAATTTGAGTCCTCTGGAGCAGCCGTGCGAGGTGATGTCATTTGGCGGCGCGAAAAACGCTGGAATGAAAATTTTCAGAGGGGGGACTGACCCCCGAAAATCTTTTTCACACCTAACCGAGCGAGGGAATGACCTTGGCCCACCCCCGAAAATTTTTTCACACCTGACCCACACCGATCTAGCGAACCAATATGCAGCAGAAATTGTTTAATAATTTATCAGAAATTGTTTCGAGCGATGTCGCGTAAGATCGACGTTTTACGAACCATATATTCGGGGACGGGAAAGAGCGAGAGAGAGAGAGAGAGAGAGAGAGAGAGACCACGAAACGGTATAAGATTTTCAATCTTAATATCGCAGCGTATCGCGCGATCGTGTGTAATTTGACTCCTCTGGGGCAGCCGTGTAGGATGACGTCATTTTCACGGTGCAAGGAAGGCGCGAATCATAGAATTATGCGGTGTCAGCTGAAAATTTTTTTCCAAACCAACAACGATCTAGCGAACCATTCTGTAGCAAACAGACATATTTCTTCCAACGCAGAGAAAAAATTTTCAAACAAATATGTAACAAGCATTCTAAAGCTAGCATGTTTTTAAAGCGTTCAGATTTAGCGTCGCAGCGTATCGCGCGATGACACGACGCGAAGAACGCGTGAACGAAATATAATACTATTTAAAGCGTTGAATCTTAGAATTAGGTGGTGAGGAAAGAATGAGGGTAAATAAAATAGAGACATAATATGTTTTAAATGATAATATATTGTTACAGGCAAAGAATATGAAAATAGAATAATAATAATAATAATTTAACATTTTTTCTTCCTACGAGCATCAGCTAGAATATCATTGATGGCACATGCTAACAGTTCGCAATCTACAAGATAATCCTCGTCGTAATATTCACTATCACGTATGATTTTAGCAGCACTACGCGTATTTAATGTTTCGCAGGCAACATCGCTCTGTTGTAGCACGTTAACAAAATTTAAAAATTTCAGCCGCACATCTTGTGCAGTTTCATACAACCGCAGATACACATAGGCTATACACAGATCAAGATTAAATAAAAATGTTACAGTATTCAGTTTGAAATACAGCGGCTTAGTATCTAGTGTTATCTTTACAATCAGAGAATCATAGAAAGAATTATGCGGAGTCGACAGAAATTCGTGAGGAGAGAAGGTCTTATGCTACTGCATAAAAATTTAATTCTAGCTAAATAAAAAATCATAAACATTAATGAAATTAAAAATCTTATAAAAATAATTCTTAAATACTCAGCTATGACAATTAATGAAAATCTATCTCTAAAATACTCAGTATTAAACCCAGACACATATATTACATTTATAATAATTATACATTTATAATTAGTGGTGATATGTTATTCGATTTTATTGATATCTAGTTTTTAAAAGAATTTATTCATATATTTAATTAATTATGAAAAGTATTTTTATTTTTGTTAAATATAACAAATTTATGGGATTATCTATACATTTATATTATTATTGTTGATTTGATGTATTTAAGAATTGTAATTTTAAAATTTAATTTCATTTAAGATAATTTAATAATTTATTTCATTGATAAAAAATTTAAGAATTTTGGTGCAATTTTTTAAATAAATTATATAAATGAATTATGCGTATGGTATAATGATAAAATTAATAACTAATTTAGTGAATATATTTTTTAGATAAAAATGAACTAAAGGAATTCTGCAAATTAAAAATATTCACCTGTTTATCAAAAAACATGTCTTTATGTTTAATAATTTAAAGTCTGCTCTGCCCAATGAATTATTTTTAAGTGGCTGCAGTATATTGATTACATGGTAGCATACAAAGGTAGCATAATAATTAGTCTTTTTATTGAAGGCTTGAATGAATGAGTGGATGAAATATTTCCTGTCTCTAGATTAAACTGTTAATTTAAATTTTAAGTAAGAATGCTTAGATTTTTTCTATGGGACGAGAAGACCCTATAGAATTTTATAATTTATTTTAGGAATAAGTATTAATAAAATTAAGTAATTTATTGGGAAGATATTTAAAATTATTTAACTTTAAAAAATTTATCCGAGTATTTTTGTTTCAAAAGATAGTTTATTAAAAATTGTTAGATTTAATTACCTTGGGGATAACAGCGTAATATCTTTGGAGAGATCATATTTATGAAGATGATTGCGACCTCGATGTTGAATTAGGATATAATTTAAATGCAGCAGTTTAAATATTAAGTCTGTGCGACTTTTAATATCTTACATGATTTCAGTTCAGATCGACGTGAGCCAGATCGGTTTCTATCTATATTTATCTAATAAATTTTTGTACGAAAGGATTTAATTTATAAATTATTTTTTGCTATTTTCAATAAAAATTGGAATTTTATATTTATTAAGATTAGGTGTTTACCCTGTGATAATTGTTGGTTGGTTGGGCTTCAAATTCTAGTTATTCAATATTAGGAGCGATTGGATCAATTTCACAGTCAGTTTCTTATGAAGTCCGTTTATTTTTAACAATATTTTTAACGTAATTTTATTAATTGAAAGTTATTCATTATTGGATTTATATAAATTTCAATATTACATTAAATTTATTTTAATTTTAATCCCAATACTACGACAAGAAAACCGCGGATAGGTCTTTTAAAATCGGAGACCAAGTGCTACTGCACGACGAGACGTTAAGACGCGGACGGTCACAGAACTAACACCTGCATGGATAGGTCCCTACACGATTCAAAACATGCACGATAACAATAATTACAGTATAAAAGGCGACGAACAATCCGCGTTGACGCGAACCGACTCAAACACTTTATAGAATATGGCAGGAATAGGAAAATGGTCGCAGTTAAGAGGGGAAGTAACAGCGCACCAACAACTATGTGGATTTGAAAAAAGAGGCGAAATATATTTATTTAAAAAAAATGTGGGAGAGAAGAATGTTTAAATAAGTATTTTAAAATAAGTAATTTAACTAATCAGGATATTCGCCGTTTTTTGAGGGTTTAATTTAGATTTAAATTTATTTAAAACACAGTTCAATTGGTCTTTCTGATGTCTCGCATCTAAAGCTATGTGCGGGCTTAAAAATTCTAACGAATTTAAAAATTTCTCATTAAAAGGCAATCTCCTAACAGTATGTTTGAAGGCAGATTGGTAATATTTTTTTATATTTTCATAAAAGTCTATAATTCCTTGGCTATTTTCTGAATTACTACTTCTAATTTTATTAATGGTTGCCATCGATTCCTCTCCAATAAAAATTGATTGCAGTGACAGTAAATTAGCTTCATTATATACGTCTATTTCATGTGAATTGGGTGCTACAATATACTCACGCTTTATAAAATTTCCTCCCAATGATCTTAATAATCTAAAACATTCAGGGAACAGGCAATGAACTAGAACTTTCGAATTCCGAAACACTGTGTTGAATCTTGTAAATATGTTTAACGCGTAATTTAAAAATTGCAAATAAGCCTTAGTATAAGGGCAACTTAATGTTCGAAATATTTGGTTTGGTCTTTCGGAATAATTGTGTTCTGCTGCTGCCTCCGCAAAGACAGCAAATAAAACTGTCCACTGACTTAACGTTCTTTCTACAATTTCCGGTAGTGCAACCCATCTGATCGGAGATGGCTGCAGAATTTTTCCCTTACATCGTCCATAAAATATTGCAGGTCTTCTAAAACTTTCTGTTGTTTTTGATTTACTGTAAGACATGTATAAATGAAAGTGAATAATTGCTGTATTTGCAATGGCAAGTAATTCTTCCTTGGGCACATTATTCGACTAGACAATACCACTTTGAACGTGTATCGTACCACTCTGGATGTGTATCGAACGTGTATCATACCACTCTGGATGTGTATCGAACGTGTGTGGTACCACTTTCAACATCAATCGAACGTGTATGGTACAACTTTCAACGTCTATCGTACCACTCTGAACGTGTATCGAACGTCTATCGTACCACTCTGAACGTGTATCGAACGTCTGTGGTTACTTTTCTGAAGGTCACCCTCCATCGGTTAGGCCGGACATGTATTGAAACCCTTCCCTCGGTTAGTTCTGAAAAATTTCAGACGTAACCCACTGCAGAAATTTTTCAGAACTAACCGAGGGAAGGATTTCAATACATGTCCGGCCTAACCGATGGAGGGGGTGATCTTCAGAAAAGTAACCACAGACGTTCGATACACGTTCAGAGTGGTATGATACACGTTCGATACACATCCAGAGTGGTACGATACACGTTCAAAGTGGTATTGTCTAGTCTAATAATGTGCCCAAAGAAGAAGGGGAAGCGGTTCAGCCAAATGACGAGTGCGAAGAAGAAGAAAATGAGTGGTCGACGAAAAATGAAGGTGGAGAACAACGGCATCTTACTTTTGCAAAGCTACGCGCTTCTCGATTTTAAGATACGAGTTTACGGGCGAGAGCTTGGAGATGCAGCGAGACCAGTTGCCTGTCCACCGTCACAGCTAACAGCACTATTTTTGTTTCAAACATTTTTTCATTTTTTTTTTGAAGTGATAAAAGATGGGTTTATTCCGAATTGCACCGGAGTGGGATGATGCGCCGTGCGGGGACAACCCAGAGGTATGTACTTTAAAATATTTTTTTACATTTATCGCGTTTAACCGGTGAAATCGAGTTCGATCTCGCGGTCGCAAATATTATATCGATGTTTGTGTGTTCTAGAACTCGCCACCACCGTCGCCTCCTCACCGCCCCATTGGCCGTCGCCACGGCCGCCTCCGCATGTATCCAATACTTTGCATTGCTTTGTGCGTTTGATGTTTATTGGGTTTAATGTATCCGTGTTATATCAATGTTTGTATGTTCTAGGGCTTGCCACATTTTTCAATATGGCTGGTTCAGCTTTTGGATGAGCTACGTGCAAGGGGAATGCATATAACAGGTAAGGCTTAATTTTCATAACTTCTCGAAATTTTTATGTTTATTCCTGATACGAACGGACAATTTCATAGCTTTGATTGTTCTCTTAGACTGCATGTCCTATGTCAGAATATATGCATCAATATCCACGACCTGCAAATAGAGGTTCGAAACGATTTAGACCGTTGGGCGTTCAACGACGACAATGATGATCCGGACTTTTGGGGGCTACGACGATTATTCGAGCCGTCAATGTGCGTATATGTGTTCAGAGGATTCATTCGATATAATACAATCACGATGTGATACACGTGCACGAAGAAATGTCTGTCTTCCCATGCTTTTGCTATTCAATGTATTTGGTCGCGTGCCGTGCGAGCGATTACTTGCCATTGCAAATACAGCAATTATTCACTTTCATTTATACATGTCTTACAGTAAATCAAAAACAACAGAAAGTTTTAGAAGACCTGCAATATTTTATGGACGATGTAAGGGAAAAATTCTGCAGCCATCTCCGATCAGATGGGTTGCACTACCGGAAATTGTAGAAAGAACGTTAAGTCAGTGGACAGTTTTATTTGCTGTCTTTGCGGAGGCAGCAGCAGAACACAATTATTCCGAAAGAACAAACCAAATATTTCGAACATTAAGTTGCCCTTATACTAAGGCTTATTTGCAATTTTTAAATTACGCGTTAAACATATTTACAAGATTCAACACAGTGTTTCGGAATTCGAAAGTTCTAGTTCATTGCCTGTTCCCTGAATGTTTTAGATTATTAAGATCATTGGGAGGAAATTTTATAAAGCGTGAGTATATTGTAGCACCCAATTCACATGAAATAGACGTATATAATGAAGCTAATTTACTGTCACTGCAATCAATTTTTATTGGAGAGGAATCGATGGCAACCATTAATAAAATTAGAAGTAGTAATTCAGAAAATAGCCAAGGAATTATAGACTTTTATGAAAATATAAAAAAATATTACCAATCTGCCTTCAAACATACTGTTAGGAGATTGCCTTTTAATGAGAAATTTTTAAATTCGTTAGAATTTTTAAGCCCGCACATAGCTTTAGATGCGAGACATCAGAAAGACCAATTGAACTGTGTTTTAAATAAATTTAAATCTAAATTAAACCCTCAAAAAACGGCGAATATCCTGATTAGTTAAATTACTTATTTTAAAATACTTATTTAAACATTCTTCTCTCCCACATTTTTTTTTTTAAATAAATATATTTCGCCTCTTTTTTCAAATCCACATAGTTGTTGGTGCGCTGTTACTTCCCCTCATAACTGCGACCATTTTCCTATTCCTGCCATATTCTATAAAGTGTTTGAGTCGGTTCGCGTCAACGCGGATTGTTCGTCGCCTTTTATACTGTAATTATTGTTATCGTGCATGTTTTGAATCGTGTAGGGACCTATCCATGCAGGTGTTAGTTCTGTGACCGTCCGCGTCTTAACGTCTCGTCGTGCAGTAGCACTTGGTCTCCGATTTTAAAAGACCTATCCGCGGTTTTCTTGTCGTAGTATTGGGATTAAAATTAAAATAAATTTAATGTAATATTGAAATTTATATAAATCCAATAATGAATAACTTTCAATTAATAAAATTACGTTAAAAATATTGTTAAAAATAAACGGACTTCATAAGAAACTGACTGTGAAATTGATCCAATCGCTCCTAATATTGAATAACTAGAATTTGAAGCCCAACCAACCAACAATTATCACAGGGTAAACACCTAATCTTAATAAATATAAAATTCCAATTTTTATTGAAAATAGCAAAAAATAATTTATAAATTAAATCCTTTCGTACAAAAATTTATTAGATAAATATAGATAGAAACCGATCTGGCTCACGTCGATCTGAACTGAAATCATGTAAGATATTAAAAGTCGCACAGACTTAATATTTAAACTGCTGCATTTAAATTATATCCTAATTCAACATCGAGGTCGCAATCATCTTCATAAATATGATCTCTCCAAAGATATTACGCTGTTATCCCCAAGGTAATTAAATCTAACAATTTTTAATAAACTATCTTTTGAAACAAAAATACTCGGATAAATTTTTTAAAGTTAAATAATTTTAAATATCTTCCCAATAAATTACTTAATTTTATTAATACTTATTCCTAAAATAAATTATAAAATTCTATAGGGTCTTCTCGTCCCATAGAAAAAATCTAAGCATTCTTACTTAAAATTTAAATTAACAGTTTAATCTAGAGACAGGAAATATTTCATCCACTCATTCATTCAAGCCTTCAATAAAAAGACTAATTATTATGCTACCTTTGTATGCTACCATGTAATCAATATACTGCAGCCACTTAAAAATAATTCATTGGGCAGAGCAGACTTTAAATTATTAAACATAAAGACATGTTTTTTGATAAACAGGTGAATATTTTTAATTTGCAGAATTCCTTTAGTTCATTTTTATCTAAAAAATATATTCACTAAATTAGTTATTAATTTTATCATTATACCATACGCATAATTCATTTATATAATTTATTTAAAAAATTGCACCAAAATTCTTAAATTTTTTATCAATGAAATAAATTATTAAATTATCTTAAATGAAATTAAATTTTAAAATTACAATTCTTAAATACATCAAGTCAACAATAATAATATAAATGTATAGATAATCCCATAAATTTGTTATATTTAACAAAAATAAAAATACTTTTCATAATTAATTAAATATATGAATAAATTCATTTAAAAACTAGATATCAATAAAATCGAATAACATATCACCACTAATTATAAATGTATAATTATTATAAATGTAATATATGTGTCTGGGTTTAATACTGAGTATTTTAGAGATAGATTTTCATTAATTGTCATAGCTGAGTATTTAAGAATTATTTTTATAAGATTTTTAATTTCATTAATGTTTATGATTTTTTATTTAGCTAGAATTAAATTTTTATGCAGTAGCATAAGACCTTCTCTCCTCACGAATTTCTGTCGACTCCGCATAATTCTTTCTATGATTCTCTGATTGTAAAGATAACACTAGATACTAAGCCGCTGTATTTCAAACTGAATACTGTAACATTTTTATTTAATCTTGATCTGTGTATAGCCTATGTGTATCTGCGGTTGTATGAAACTGCACAAGATGTGCGGCTGAAATTTTTAAATTTTGTTAACGTGCTACAACAGAGCGATGTTGCCTGCGAAACATTAAATACGCGTAGTGCTGCTAAAATCATACGTGATAGTGAATATTACGACGAGGATTATCTTGTAGATTGCGAACTGTTAGCATGTGCCATCAATGATATTCTAGCTGATGCTCGTAGGAAGAAAAAATGTTAAATTATTATTATTATTATTCTATTTTCATATTCTTTGCCTGTAACAATATATTATCATTTAAAACATATTATGTCTCTATTTTATTTACCCTCATTCTTTCCTCACCACCTAATTCTAAGATTCAACGCTTTAAATAGTATTATATTTCGTTCACGCGTTCTTCGCGTCGTGTCATCGCGCGATACGCTGCGACGCTAAATCTGAACGCTTTAAAAACATGCTAGCTTTAGAATGCTTGTTACATATTTGTTTGAAAATTTTTTCTCTGCGTTGGAAGAAATATGTCTGTTTGCTACAGAATGGTTCGCTAGATCGTTGTTGGTTTGGAAAAAAATTTTCAGCTGACACCGCATAATTCTATGATTCGCGCCTTCCTTGCACCGTGAAAATGACGTCATCCTACACGGCTGCCCCAGAGGAGTCAAATTACACACGATCGCGCGATACGCTGCGATATTAAGATTGAAAATCTTATACCGTTTCGTGGTCTCTCTCTCTCTCTCTCTCTCTCTCGCTCTTTCCCGTCCCCGAATATATGGTTCGTAAAACGTCGATCTTACGCGACATCGCTCGAAACAATTTCTGATAAATTATTAAACAATTTCTGCTGCATATTGGTTCGCTAGATCGGTGTGGGTCAGGTGTGAAAAAATTTTCGGGGGTGGGCCAAGGTCATTCCCTCGCTCGGTTAGGTGTGAAAAAGATTTTCGGGGGTCAGTCCCCTCTGAAAATTTTCATTCCAGCGTTTTTCGCGCCGCCAAATGACATCACCTCGCACGGCTGCTCCAGAGGACTCAAATTACGCGAGATCGCGCGATACGCTGCGACGTTAAGATCAAAAACAT
This sequence comes from Andrena camellia, assembly GCA_029448645.1. Classification (NCBI taxonomy): domain Eukaryota; kingdom Metazoa; phylum Arthropoda; class Insecta; order Hymenoptera; family Andrenidae; genus Andrena; species Andrena camellia. The sequence continues at coordinate 14,927,682 of CM055680.1, forward strand.
TTTGAACAATTTTAGCTTTAGAATGCATGCGATTGTACCACTGCTGTCTCTTTCCCTCTCAGAATTTAGCTTTAGAATGCATACGATTGTACCACTATGTAGTGCTATCTCTTTCCCTCCCCGAATATGTGATTTGTAAAACGTCGATCTTTCCCGACATCGCTCGAAACCATTTCAGATAAAGATTATTATTATTTCTCTGCGCTTGGCGGTTCGCTAGATCGGTGTGTGTTAGTTCTGAAAAATTTTCGTTTCCGAAAGCGAATACTTCGAACCACATTCTTTGTTAGATTGTGAATTATTAGCGTTATGCTTGGATTCCATTATACGTGATGCTCGCAACGTATCCCAATAATGTATACATGTCTATATATGCTTTACCAATAAATACAACACTTTATCGCACGAATATCTGTATTGTTTGATACCTTAAACGATCCTTTCCTATCCTCGCAGGATATCGCTTATCCCAAAAACTAGTGTTCTTTCGATCTTCGTTTCTTACACTAGGTATGTTACGAGATCTGAAAAACATCTATACCTTTTATTACGCATTTCCAATAATATCGCATCTCTCCCACCGAATATGCTCTTGATAATCATCTCTAGCCTAATGGACCACCGAAAACAGTATTCGATTACATCGCTTTATTCTTGTACACATCATATTCTGCTGTTACGTGATATCTTTTAAGTCATATGCGCATTATTCCTTCTCGACAGTTTACCTTCCAAAATTCTCGCGCAAAGATGCTGTGTACTATTCTCGGAAATCAACCTTCTATCGTTACAGTGATACGCTTTTGGCTCGATTATCGCGCCATAACAAACTATAAGATTCGACTTGCGGCTCCTACGCGTCGTAACACCGTATTGTGTTTTCTTACCTCCGACACCGAGAGGGATAGAGAGAGAGATGTGCAAAAATGTCATACCACTCTCACGCTCCTCGTTCAAACGCGGCTCGCTTTGAATTTTCGTGGTCTCGCGATTGCTCGCGCAAAGATGCTGCGTATTATTATTCACGGATTACGCGATACGAAACGGTACGTTTCGACTCGCATCATCTCCTACGCGACGTACCTCCGTATGTTTCGACTATGCACCTGGAAAGAGAGAAGGATAGATTCATATCGTACCTCTCTCTCTCACACTCCTTGTTCGCGAGCGCGATCTGACCTTGGAGCTATACCGAAATACAGGTTTCGACTTGCATCTTCTACGCGACATACCTCATTATTCTCGGAAGTTGACCTTCGCCTATTATATGTTTTTTGGCACTGTTATTGCGCAATAGCCGTGCAGGTGTCGACTTGCATCTTCTACGCGACGTACCTCGATATGTTTCCGACCCCCTGCAACGAGAGAGAGGAGGATAGATTAATATCGTACCTCTCTCTCTTGTACACTCGATTCCAAAGTAGCGAATATCGGGGCGCGATCTGGCCTTGGGGAGATAAGAGGGTTGCGGATCGCTTCCTCCTACAACGCGTGACGTGTCATCGTCGAGGAACGCGTTACGTGACCTCGAGGTACCCCCCTCTACCGCCAGTGATCCTGGGTCCCGGCCCCCACCTCCACGAGTCGCGGTCCCCCCACCCGCCACCCCTCGCCCTGCTGCGGTTCCCCTCGCCCCGCTTCACCCCTCGCCCTGCGTTGATTTAGAATCATACAGTTATTTTAAAGTTAAATTCAGGGGAGGGAAAGAAACAGCACTACATAGTGATACATGTGCATTTATTCTAAAGCTAAAATTTTTCAAAATGTTTTTGATCTTAACGTCGCAGCGTATCGCGCGATCACGTGTAATTTGAATCCCCTGGGACAGCTGCGCGAGATGATACCATTTTCGCGGCGCGATGAACACACGAACGAAACATGATACCTGTTGAAGTCAAACGTGCAGTCGAGAATCAAAGAATGAATTATGTGATGAGGAGAGAAGGAAGAAAACGGGCAAGTAAATAGTGTAATATGTATAAAATAATTCTATATTGTTACACGATTTGATATTGGGATACATGAAAAAATATGAATTATAAGTATAAATGAAAAAATAAAATATAAACTGTGAAAATAAAATTAAATGAAACAAACTTTGATATTGGGATACATGAAAAATATGAATTATAAGAATAAATGAAAAATAAAATGTAAACAGTAAAAATAAAATTAAATGAAAAAAGTTTGATATTGGGATACATGAAAAAATATGGCTTATAAGAATAATTGAAAAATAAAATATAAACTGTAAAAATAAAATTAAATGAAAAAATTAATTAATTAAAAAAATAAAATTAAATGAAAAATAAAATATAATAAAACATACACTATAAAAATAAAATTAAATGGAAAAAAGAATATTTATGAAGGCGATGGTGATGGCGACGGCGGCGATGGCGATGGTGAGGGCGACGGTGGTGATGAAGGTGACGGTGGCTGTGGAGGCAGCGACTGATACAGCTGCCACTGCAGCTGTAGCGGCCGATTTGGTCCCATCCTAGATCCAACCGGCTGCGGCGGTGCAACAAATAGTCGCACCATCCATATAGGCCGCTGCGGCCGTCGTAGGGCCCCAGATATCGAGTACGGCGCACTCCATGGTCGCAGCCGCGCAGCCCCATATGCCGGCGATGGCTGCTCCTGCCGCAGAGCGGGCCCCAAATCGTTCCGAATCTGCAGCCGCGGCGCCCGTAAGAGGTGCACAGGGTGCGGCAAGTCCTAGAACACACAAACGTCGATATAATATTGGCACATCAAACGCACAAAGCAATGCAAAATATTACATACCTGCGGAGGCGGCGCCGGTGGCGATGGCGTAGGAGGCGGTGATGGCGTGGGGGGCGGCGATGGTGAGTCCTAGAACCCACAAACAGCGATATAATATTAGTGCATTAAACGCAATAAATATAAATATGCGCAAAACACTGTTGGTTATTAGGTACATACATCAAGGTTATTATTTCGCCATACGGGCTGGTAATGATCGGGAGCGATTCGCGTTAATCCCATTATGGTTGTATTGATGTCACAAGTCGCGGCCACGCTTGACAGACAACTGGTCTTAAAACCGAGAAGTCCGTAGCTTTGCAAAGTAGGATGCCTTTGTTCTTCAGCTTCATCTTCGCTCACCATCCAATTCTTCTTGTTCGCACTCGTCATTTGGTTGAACCAAACCACTTCCCCTTCTTCTTTGGACTCATCATTCGACTAGATCATGTCACTTGAACGTGTATCGAACGCCTATCGTACCATTCTGAACGTGTATTGGACGTCTATTGTACCACTTTCAAAGTCTATCGTACCCCTCTGAAAGTGTATCGAACGTAAATCGAACCACTCTGAACGCGTATCGAACATGTATTGAACCTCTTTTCATAATAATTGTAACCATCGTCTTAATCTAGCGTACATCACATGCAGGAGGTTGGGTTGGGAGGGGGGAAGAAAAACATTTTTTATATGCATTAAAAAATGATTATATTTATTTATGCATTTCTCTCTGGCGTTTAGACTACCAGTTGAATATTTTAAATACATTTTAAAAACACATTGCTTTGCGTGTCTGTCCCATCGCAGAGTCTTAAACACTCTGTACGAAATTTTGTACGAATTTGACACAGGAGAGGGCGTGGCAATTTAATTGATTTTGCGCACCACATTTGCCAGCAGATTGTACTCAACCACCCGATCATGCAGAATCAGACAGTAGGCCGTATTAGTTGCAGGCACATTCTCTTTACATTCGAAATATATGCGCACGTCCACGTGCTATTCTTGATCGACTCATTTTGTCGCGAGCAATCAATCACCACGAGGGGACCAAATTGCAAAAATTGGGCCACGGTGAATAATGCCTCGTTGCAACTATGTCCGTAATACGATTTATGGAACTGCGTATACATGTTAAACAAGGTGGCGTGCGTATTCTTGTCAAAGTCCAAGTTCATGTCATCGTACGGGTAAAATTCCGAGTTGACAAAAAGTTTTACATTGGTCAAGTTGCAGTCGCCGAACTGAGTAACATCTTTGGGCATCTCATTCTTTCGAGCAGTCTGTAGAACAAAAATAATGTATTGCGGCTTCTCCAGCTGTACAGCTGCCTTCACGGCCCACGAATGCTTGATCGTGCTCTGTAAGAGAGGATATTCGTACAGATCCCACGAGTGAAAACTAATGCTCAGGTTTTGTCCACTTTCCACAGCATGTAGCAACGATAGCTTATTAACGTCGTTCAGCGTTACATGAGGCATCCGCCATTGCACTTTAAGTAATTCAATTTCTGGTTCCAACATCGGCGATCCTATTAGAGAATTGTTATCGTTGCGCGATCGTATTAAAATCAACATGTAACGCGCATTAATAATCATGCATTTGTAGTCCTCGCAAAATCCCAGCAAATATTTGAGTGGGATGCAAAAATTGAAATGATTTTTCAATAGTGACCCATCGCTTCGCACAGTGGTCTGGAATTAAGAATTTGGTGACATTTGTCTATAGCTTTTGAACTATAAAAGATATCGAAACGAAATTTGCGCCAAAAAATAAGAAAAATTATCCCCTTCTTATAACGTATAACTTAATATTTTTTACACTTATTTATTTATTCTTTTTTCAATTTTTTTAAATTAATTGTTATACAAAAAATTTAAAGCTTTTTTTGGTACTTTATTCAATACTCTTTTCAGTGGTTTAAGTCGCATGTTGAGAAAACTTTTCGTTTCCAATTTATAAGGAAAGTCAAATAGTAGAGGGAAGTAGTCAAAATCGTTTTTTTTTTAAATTAAAATGCAGTCTTGTGCGATAAAATGTCATCTTGTATTAGTAATTAATGTAAATAATCCATTAAAAAAATAATGTTGAATGCAGTATGGTAAATTTGCGAGATTCCTTACTGTAAGAGAGGATATCTTTAAGGTCCCAAAGAGTCCCACATTCTAACCAAATGAAATATTTTCAGCATATCTTCTTCTATGTAATCACGCAAGAATCATTTCCATTTTTGTCCAACTTTTCAAATTATTACAGTTTGAAGCCGTGAGTGTTACGTCGCGTCGCGTTTTACGGATCACGTCCGCATCGTCCCAAATTCGTAAGGAGGTATGACGTTTCTCCGAAGGAACTCTTTGAACCATAGATATTTGATGTGTTTATGCTATGGCGTAGATAAGCTTCCGAATAAACATTCGACTTTCTGTCTACATTCAGTAAAGGCGGCCACATACGCTCCGGCCGGCCTGTCAGTTCGGCCTGTGCAGGTCGGCTGGACGCCCATAGTGCCACCACACGCTCCGCCCGGCCTGACAGACTGGTCGGATGGTGCATCCACACGCTCCGGCCGGCCTGCGCAGGCCAAACTGACAGGCTAGCCGGAGCGTGTGTGGCTGTCTTAACAGTGACGGCTTTAAACAGTAATAATTTGAAAAGTTGGATAAAGATGAAAATGATTCTTGCGTGATTACATAAAGGAAGATATGCTGAAAATGTGTCATTTAGTTAAAATGTGGGACTCTTTGGGACTTTAAAGCTACCCTCTCTTAAAGTAAAGAATCTCGCAAATTTACCATACTGCATTCAACATTATTTTTTTAATGGATTATTTACATTAATTACTAATAAAAGATGACATTTCATCGCACAAGACTGCTCTTTAATTTAAAAAAAGCGATTTTGACTAGTTTCCTCTACAATTTGTCTTTCCTTATAACATGGAAACGAAAAGTTTTCTCAACATGCGACTTAAACCACTGAAAAGAGTATTAAATAAAGTACCAAATAAACAGCTTTTAATTTTTTTATAACAATTAACTTAAAAAAATTGAAAAAAGAATAATTAAATAAATGTAAAAAGTATTAAGTTATACATCATTAGAGGGGGATAATTTTTTCCTATTTTTTGCTGCTAATTTCGTTTCGATATCTTTTATAGTTCAAAAGCTATAGACAAATGTCACCAAATTCTTAATTCCAGACCCCTGTGCGTCGTGAGAGTCGGATGTGTTTAAATAAAGTTCCTAAATTCTTTTTTTCACTTCTACATTCCATGCGTATTAATTAACATAAAATCCATCAAGTTATGGGCCCAGGTGTACGCCGCGAAAAGTGAAATAGTCTACCCGATTCTCTCGTCTAAAAGTACGGTTCTGTCGGTTCTGTGTTTTTCGTGTGCACGAGGGAGCAGAACGTTTAATGTCAAACGTGTATCTGCGTAGGTATATCGAACAGGTCGATTGAAATCTACAACAAGCAAATTGTGAAAACTGTAATTGGTAACGAGGTCGTCCAGGGAGCGAGGATCTCTGATTATGAGGACTTCTTCTGTGAGGTATGTCAATTTGGAAAGTTACAAGGAAAAGTTCGACAAACTAGAAGTAACCGAACAAAAGTGGAAACCGGGTGAGTACATTCACACCGATGTGTGTGGACCGTTCTCCGAGACATCCATCGGCGGATCCCGCTATTTCCTACTGTTTGTCGACGAGATGTCAAATTACAGGACAGTATATTTCTTCAAGCACAAATTTGATGTTTTCGGAAAATTCAAAGAATTCGAGACTATGATTGCAAACTAGTTTGGCTACAAAATGAAGGTGCTGAAGTCTGACAATGGAAAAGAGTATCTAAACACCCACATGGATAACTACCTAAAAGCAAGAGGCATCAGGAGAGAGTGCACCGCCCCGTACACTCCCGAACAAAATGGGAAAGCAAAGAGGTAAAATCGGACGATTGTCGAGTCCACACGCACAATGATCCATACAAAGGGATTGACACTCAGACTGTGGGCTGAAGCTGTCATCACGGCTGTATACATATTAAACCGAACCCTAGTTCCAAAAGGAATGATGAGCCAAACACCGTACGAGATATGGTGGAACAAGAAACCCGACTTGTCACATACAAAGATTTTTGGTACTGAGGCATATGTTCACGTCGACAAACAGCTCCGAACAAAACTCAACAGGAAAGCAACGAGATTGATTTTCGTGGGATACGAGGCTGACTCCACCGACTACCAGCTGTACGATGCGACAATGGACAAGGTGAAGGTCTCGCGGCACGTGAACTTCAACGAGGGCTCAACCACAACCGTAGATGTGAGCCCTAACCTACACCTCCCGAAGGATTGCAGCCAAACTCCGGATGAAAACCCCAGCGCCATTGTAGAGGAAGCAGAAGAGACAACTGCTGAAGAGGGCAATGGACTTCCAGAAGAACCTGTGACTGTCGAACCTGTGTCGCTGCCCCCTCAACGCAATCTGAGAGACCGAGACTCGATACGTCTACCAAAAAGGTATGAAGCAAATGTCATACAATGCAATGTACCAAAGACATTTCAGGAAACAGTGAGCGGACCTGAAGCCGCAGGATGGACCAAAGCAATTAACAAAGAACTAGACGCTCACAAGAGGAACAACACGTGGTCAATAGTGCAAAAGCCAGAACATCAGCGTCCAATCGACTCCAAGTGGGTCTTTAAGGTTAAGGCTACTCAGAACGCTGACAACAACACTCAAAAATACAAAGCAAGGTTATGTGCTCATGGTTTCCATCAACAGTACGGAGTGGATTACGCGGAGACGTTCGCCCCAGTGGTAAGGTACGACTCACTCAGAGTCTTACTAGCAGTGGTGACACAGCTGGACTGGGAAATGGTCCAATTTGACGTGAGGACCGCTCTTCTCTACGGCGAACTGGAGGAGGACATCATCATACAGATACCCGAAAAAGTGAGGACAACGAAAGCAGACAGCAGCAGTGTGTGTAAGTTAAACAAGTCACTGTATGGCTCGAAGCAAGCATCTCGGTGCTGGAACAGAAAGTTTTGCTGTTTTCTTAACCGGTTTAACTTCAGTGAAAGTGCAGCAGATAAATGCATTTATACGGGTATCGTTAACGAAAAACTGGTCTATCTTGCCCTGTTCGTGGATGATGGACTAATGAAGCCATCAGCGTGATTATTCACAGTCTCAGAAGGTCATTTGACAGTAGAGTCAGTGATGTGAACGTCTATATAGGAATGCAGATTGAGAGAGATCGTGTGAGAAAAACCATGTTTATACACTAAAGTTTATATACGATGCAAATGCTAAATAAGTTTGGTATGGGTAATGCAGGGAGTGTGAATGTACCCTCGGATCCCCACTCTACGCTGAGTGGGATAGAAACCGAAAGTCAGATTCTTGGAACTGTGCCATACCGCGAGATAGTAGGTGCTCTAACGTTCTTGTGTCTAGTATCACGACCTGATATCACATTTTCAGTAAATCAAGTGAGTAGATATTGTAATAGACACAATCAAAGTCACTTGTCAGCGATCAAAAGAATTTTCAAGTACCTGATAGGGACTAAGGAGTACGGAGTGTTGTACGAGGGTAGTGAGAAACGGTTAGATTTAAACTTAATAGGATATTCAGACGCCGATTTCAGAGGTGATGTAGACTCACGGAGATCCACCACCGGGTACGTCTTCTTGATAAACAAGTCACTAGTAACCTGGTCATCACAGCGACAAAAACTGGTCACGCTCAGTACAACTGAGTGAGACCAGAAAGAAAGAAAAAGATTTTAATGCAATTTATACATATTTATTCAGTTTAGCAACACCAATTCGGAGAGCAGCGCCAAGTATTTTGAATACAATATTTACTCGAATTAAAATATTTATTAGTATAAAAATATATCTGCTTAATATTATTTAGTACATTTTTTTCTTTGTATAAATAGCCATTGTGATAATTGGCGCAATTTTTGTATATTATTAGTTTTGTAAAGTTAAATATAGCACAGTAATAAATTTACAACAGTTTTTTTTTTGTTCGTCTGCGCGCGCGCGTATACTTGGCGCATTTTTTGTACCTTTTTTAAAAAAGGTAATTTTGTGGAGATTAAACATACCACAGTCCCAAATGTATGTTAAAAAATAACTAAAATAGATCAAATCGAAGAAGTGGTACCTTTTTGTCCGCTAGTGTAGTGTTACAAAACCCTAATGGAGTTTGTCAAAATGAGCCTTCAGTTTTGAATAATTTGAGTTTAAAGTTTTGCACGGTAGAAGTATAAGTTCGAATACGTTAGCAGTCTTATCAATCAGTGGTTGTAGCTGCGGCGGTAAGGGCCTATGCACACGGCGACTTTTTGCAGCGAAACATTCGCGATACAGTCGCAAAGAGGTCGCGATGCTAGCGCGATGCAGTCGCTGCCCGGCTACCTTTGTACACGTGCGTAGCACAGTCGCGATACAACAGCGATACTAACGTGCGTCTGCCCGACTGGTTCGGTGTTTCGTCCAGTGATGAGATATGGGCCGGGTTTTCTCGTGCATGCGCGGCGATTTTAGCATCAGTATAGTATAAGTTTCGATAAAATGGGGTAGCTTGATCACCCTGCTGCTTTCCCGCCAATAACACTACACCTATTAGTTGCGCGCTAACATAGAGACGGTACTGCAAACGCTGCGCATGCACGTGTTGCTTGCGGTGGATTATGTATTAATAAAATGTAAAACGTGACGTTTTCAGTATTCATTAACATACTGCTGAGATTGTCCAGATTAAAATGAGTTTAACCACGGTATAAATCGGATTATTTCTAGAACTGTACTTGGTAATTAAATATGAATGTAATCTAAATTCTAATCTAAAAATGCTAAAAATAATCCGATTTATACTGTGTTTAAATTTATTTTCATCTGGAAAATCTCAGGAGTATGTTATTCAAACGTTCATGCCGATACGATAGCGAATGTGGAAGTTTTACATTCTATCAAAACAAACAACATAAACAATCATTAAACAATCATTTTAATATATTTTTTTATGAGTAAATATAAATATTGTTCCCCCACGGCTATTTCCTTCCCGTCGTCCTGGGGATTTTGTTTAAATTGAAATATGTTAGAGTCCATGTGAAAATAAGGAGGATTTAAATAATCATTTTGCCAAATTCGAAAGGTAATTTTCAAAAATCGATGAAAGTTGTGTACTTTGAGGGTCTGTATTTATGAAACAATTTTGAATGTGGCAAAATGTGACAACTTGAACCCCTCTTATTTTCACATGCACTATAACGTGTTTCAATTTGAACAAAATCTCAGACATTGAGTGTTCAAAGTGATCCGTTTGGCATGGAATGAACCGTATATACGACATTGTCCATTCCAACCGAAATAGTTCCTAACCCACTTCCAAATATCGCGTTCTTTACGAAAACGACAAAAAGCTTCTGCGTTCTGGACGCTAGTCACATCGCGATTACGGAAAACACATAATTTATCGAGAAATGATATGTCACGTATATACGAATAGTAAAACTAAAATTTTGCAGATGTTCGTAGTATATTACCATCGAAATTGTAGTACAAGAAAAGAATTATTTTTTAGTGACTGTAGCATTATAGCGTTTAAGCAAACTGTTAAACACTATACAGTAATAAAAAATATTTCTAAAAATGTCTGAGCTGTGAAATGTAAATTCTCAAACACTAAAAACTAGAAAATGAATAATATTTAAAAAAGAATTTTTATGTTAAACGATTTTATTAAAAATGCACTAAAACTAAGAAATAATTATTTTCTCGTACTACAATTTTGATAGTGTTAATATTACTTTAATAATTACTTTAAATAATTCACTTTAAATAAAATCGTGGGGCACCATGTACAACCAGAAGTTGAAGTATTAAAGTGATTCATATCCTGTTATGAAATATCGTGCTCCACGATTTTATTTAAAGTGAATTATGTGATATTAACACCATAAAATTTTATTTTATATATTTTTTTCTAAATAAAACACGTGACACTAATCAGTGAAAAAAGCTTGCTTTTATTATTATTTATTTCATGCTTAAATAAATATTATGCCCCCCCCCCCCCCCGCTACCTCTACGCCGCCCGCCGTGGCCTACCCGGCCTCTTTTATTGTCTCCCTTTTCATCTGAAACAGTACAATAAAAATTGCATTTTCTACTTCTACCCGTACATATAGTGAATATGTACGACGCTCGAGACGAGATTCACTACAGTATAATTAAACAATTTTTAATTCTTCATCGAATCGATATGGCAGTCACACCAATGGATTCCTTATGTTTTTTCGAAGAAAATCATGCTAAATTTCGCGAAGATCGGAAGGGAAATGCAAAACTTGAGATTCGTCATTTTTTAGAGCAATATTATGGGGCAGTGAGGACAATCCATTGGTGTGATTGCCATATCGGTTCGATGAAGAATTAAAAATTCTTTAATTATGATGTAGGACTACATTTCACGATCGACCACGTGGTGTCGTTTCGTTTTTGCCGGGCTTCGCCGTCGCCGTTCAAACCAAAGGAACTTCAGAAAAACACACACACACATTCAACATAACTTGCCTTTGACATTTCTTTCTTGAGTTTCTCAGTTTCCTCCTCCTTTTTCTTCTCCTCCGCTTCCTTCTTCTTTTTCTCCTCCTTCGCTTCCTTCTTCTTTTTCTCCTCCTCCGCTTCCTTATTCTTTCTCTCCTCCTCTCTCTTTTTCTCCTTCTCATCCTCCTTCCTATTTCTGGCCACATTCTCTTTCTCTCCTCTCTCCTGGCTTACGCCAGGTCACGATGCCATTCATTATCTGGAAATGAAATAATGAATGTATTATTTTATGGCAAATAGTAGGATTTTACAGCGTGATTCTCTCGCTAGAGTCGTAAAGACAATGCCGCGAATAAGCCACGCCTTGCTGAATTTCGTGGAAGTGACGAATTTCACGTTCTGCATTTCTCATCAGATCTTTGCGAAAATGGCGTCAATCGATGTCGTGCCGATGAAAATGGCCCCAAGCTAACTTCGTTAAAAATAGTCCGATCTACATGATATGATTTTAATCGGGAGAACGCCAGGAATTCATTGGTATCACTGCCATATCGATTCGATGAAGAATAAAGAATTTTTTAATATGCCGTAGTGAATCTCGTCGCGAGCGTCGAAATCCACGAAACTCAGCGACGCGCGGCTTATCGGCGGCATTGCCTTTGAATACTCTAGCTAGAGAGTCACTCTGTATAATAGTATACAATATAATACTCACATTTTCTGGATTCTCCATTTCTTCAACAATTACGTACCACAGTAAATCGCCTATGTGCGTCCGTGTCGTCGGCTTCCTTTCACTACTTGCAACGGACTGACTGCCAGGAATCTGCGAGCTTCAGCTACTGCTGATGGAGGGGGAAACACCTACAGGAGCGGTGGTTCCGTGTGCATGACTCACGCCGGCACAGTTCATGCACACATAACTACCGCTCCTGTAGGTGTTTCCCCCTCCATCAGCGGTAGCAGAAGCTCGCAGATTCCTGACTGACTGTTTGCGTCGTTGCCTGGTTTGTAAAGCGTCATTTGTTTCAGAACGCACCACAGACCAATCTTCGAATTCATGTTTCGCATTCACGGTTCGCGTTTACGTTTTTTTTTTGTAATGGGCAGAAGGATTTTGAGTTGTGTTGCGTTGTGTTGTATTGTGTTTGTGTTGTGTTTACGGGGGTAGTGTAAAATGAGTATCACTGGAAATGTGAACATGCAGAACGTGCAAGAAGATATGGACAATAATTCTCCGTCTCGTCCACGAAAATTACGTCCGTACGCAAAGAGATTATCGAAACGGAAAGTAAATAGCGTAAAGAGAAGGTCCTTAGCCCTTCAGAAAAAGAAACAAGAAAACGCAAAAACGGCAGACGAAACTGCCGTAGGACAACATCCAGAAGAAGTGGCCGGGGAACGTATAGTAGAGGAACCATCAACATCCGATGGACGAAATCATACGCATCAAGAGATAATGTACTTGCCATCTGATGAAGATACTGATACGGCCAGTTCGAGAGAAACTGAAGAGACGCTTGAAGAATTTGTCATAGAAAGTAACGAAGAAGAAAACTTCGTTATAGAAAAATTTGCAAAGAACGAGCCGCAAGAGCAACGATATAATGCATTTCCCAAGTGTGCTTGCTCAATTGCAAAAAATAGGTAAGCATGCAAAAGATAGGGAAGACTGTGGCATTGAACACCTACGAATAACTGGTGTGAAACGTCGTGGCTTCAAGAGCATCTTCAGCGTAATATGCACTTTATGCCATTACAAAGCTGAAATCTGCAATCAATTGGACGAAGCCGAAGAAGTGGATTGCAATCAGGGCGCCGTTAATGCAAAAATTTTATGTGGAGGCAGCTATGCCCACTTGGAACACACTTTGGCAGGAGTGAACATACGTTGCATGTCGAAGAGAGACTTCGTGAAGAATCACGATGAATTCGTCAAATCCGCAATTGCCGCGGCAGAAGAAGAGATGTTAGCAGCGGCTGAAGAAGAAAAACGTTTGGCAATTGAAGGAGGCGACGTTTTTCCCGGATCAGGGACCCATCACATCCCCGTTGTGGCCGACGGAAGCTGGATGAAGAGATCCTACCGCAGTGGATGTTACGATTCTGCGTCTGGAGTCGGCGTGATAGTTGGCTATCATACGAGGAAAGTTTTATTTTACGGCGTTCGAAATAAAGTTTGCAGAATTTGTCGGATTGCTGCGAAAAGCAAGAAAGAACCTCGAAAGCACATATGCTTCAAAAACTGGAGCAGATGTTGAGCATCGACTGCCATGGAAAGCGATGCTATTGTAGAAGGATTCAATACTAGCATAGAAAAACGTGGGCTCGTTTATTCAACTCTGATTGCTTATGGGGACAGCAGCGTGTATAAGAAGATTCTTGATGCTGACCCATATAAGGGACAGATTCGCGTAAAAAAAATTGAATGCACGAATCCTTTGTTGCGAAACTTTTGCACAAAAATGAAAGCGATTGTAAAAAAGACTACACCTGGACCATTGAGACAAGCTGTGGAAAGTAGCATTCGCCGGATGCGCACGGACATCGTAAAAGCCGCAAAGTTTATATACAATCAGAATGTATCAATCGAAGAGAAAACGAAGACTTTGTACCACGACATACAGAATGATTCGAGCCACGAGTTTGGTGAACACAAAGAGTGTGCACAACTAGAATATTTCTGCGATGGAAAGAATACAGAGAATGAAAGAAACATTGTTCCAGAATTGATGAAAATTGGAGTGTACCAGGACGTAAAAGAAATACTTCGTTCACTGTTAGCTCATGCGGAGAGCTTACTCTATAACACCAATAACAACGCTGTGGAAAGTTTGAACGCAATAATTGCCAAGTATATTGACGGAAAAAGATTAAATTTCGCCGAAAGAGGGTCGTATACAGGAAGATGTGCTGCTGCTGGCGTGGAGTACAACAGTAACAAAGTGCACTTGCGATTGAATGCGGTAATGAAGAAAAAAACGCTCGAAGTTGTGCGCCAAATGGAAGAAAAGAAGAAGAAAGAAAAGGAAAAGGGAGCTGCAAAAAAAAGGAAACGAAGGCTGCGCGATATGTATGCAAGCAATTGCCCTCACAGAAAGATTCTGATTATGGACAAAATGCACAGAAGCCAGACATGCCATCCGAAATGTATGAACTGGAGAGGAAAATGCTCAGTGACTGACAAGAAAAAAGACATGCTACTGAAGAAGAAACCATCGGACAAGCAAAGAACCGCAGATGGTTGCAGTACAGGTCTAAATTGTTGACAGTATCCAATTTTGGACAAGTGTGCCGTCGCCAACCTGACACGCTTTGTGCAAATGCAGTGAAGTCATTTCTGTATCCGAAGATAATTAGTGCACCCGCAGTAGAATACGGGAAAGAATGCGAGAAAATTGCTCGCGAAGAATTGAAGAAGTAATATAAGGATATTGCAGAATGTGGAATTTTCATCGACAGTTGCATCCCCTTCTTAAGCCGGATCCAGACCTGAATGAGTATACGCTGAGCAAGGCCGAACGCGCACGAATATTCTGATGTGGACGGGAGAAACGGTAACCAGGGCCGCATGCTTCTTCGTCAGAAAGGGTGAGCGCGAACGCATATGCTAGTGTGGACGTGTCATTCGTGGTGAATCGACGCATGCGACCCTATTCGCGAATGCCGGCGAAGGCACATGGCCTGAGACGACCGTTGTCGGTTTTCTTCCACACATCAAAGGGAGTTTGGAGTGCATTGCGTTCAGCGTGGAAGATAGAAGCAAATGAGATACTTTTCTGAAATCCTCGATGTCTGGGATTTTCATGATACTATTGAAATTTATTGTAGCCCATATGAAATTAGAGTGGGCTAAGTCCTCATTTTTGCAGATTCGAAAATGTTTAAAAAATACAAACTATCAAAGTTTCCTGTTTTCGATGATTTTTACGAAATGGCTTCAGAAATGAATTTTAATGGCCTAAATTATTGAAGGCATGAACTTGCGTCTTTTTTTTTTAAACATGAAGGATGAATCTATGTCAAAGTTGCACAGGGTGCTGTTTTCAGCACCTAGTAGCGAGCAACCAGCCGTCCGTCGAGTTTCAAGCCGTTTGGATTTGCACCTGCACTATTGCAGTTCTCCTCACTGATTCTACTCTTAGCAACGGGACAGCTCAACGGACGGCCGAATGCTCGCCGCTAGGCGCTGAAAACAGCACCCTGTGCAGCCATGATCTATATGAATGAATTCAATCCATTGTTAATATTGTCATAAACAGTTAGTGAAAAATAAAAAAATTACAGTTTTAACAATATAATGCATTTACCATGTAATAGAATTTAAAGCTCTATTTTAATGAATAATATGTGTTTCTTTTCTTCACTACTCCCTGTATTGTTCTCAATTCATACAAACTGACCGACTTGTGTTGTATTAAAAAACCACACGAGATTACTCGCGGAGAACGGCCATACGCTTCGTGGAGGGACGCAGGATGAAAAAGGGTAGTCCGCTCACTGCGCGTGACCCCGCATGCGTCGTCCTTCCTTCAAATTAAACACGGATCCCTTATCTCTCGAGTATAAACACATGCTCGAATTTCAAAACAGAAGCACGCGTTGACGTATTCCGTGCGAGAAAAGGTGGGCCTCAGGGAGGAGATATTGCTTTGAAGAGGGCCTCGTCAAGAGAGTGGCCTTTTGGGACGGATGTAGGGCAGATTGGTTAGGTTAGCATCAATCGGACTTTAAGCCCACCTTCTCTCGCACGGAATACGTCAACGCGTGCTTTTGTTTTGAAATTCGTGCGCGTGTATACACTCGAGATATAAGGGATTCGTCTCCAATTTGAAGGGAAGACGACGCAGGCGGGGTCACGCGCAGTGAGCGGACTACCCGTTTTCTTCCTGCGTCCCCCCGCAAGACATCTTGGCAGCATTGAACAGTAGAATCTCTTGAAATGTCGTGAAATCGGTACTATGTTAAAACAAACATATTTCGGGATTTGGGATCAGGGAAGTGACAGAAATATTACGAGATAAGGACTTCGGCCTCTTTCAGGATGACACAGTCGTCATCTATTGACATCAGTTGGTGTCGTTACTCGATACTTCACATATCGTCACAGGGACTGCAATATATTGCACAATAATATTGAACGTTTAAAGGTCGCATCAGGGTGCAAATTACTTCAAATATATTATGGCCATTTGTGTAGGTACATCACTAAACCTAGACGGAAAACCATTTCTATAAATTGTTTTAGGATCGGTACAATAATCCTGACTTCGTTAGCTGCGTACCAGATGACCACGAACCAGGTACGGGGCAAATTTTTACCGTTCGGCACCCTACGCGGTTTTCTGATCCATCGGAACCGCGAACCGGGAAAAACCCTAATTTTTCCCTTTCCTCCTGCGATCGACAGTTCTCCCTTTTTCGTCCACCTTTCTCGAAAATGACTAATCAGAAAGCTCATTTCATCCCCGTTTTTCAGTATGCAAACCAATAGAGTCATTTTAGTGTCAACTTGCGAAGAAAGTTTGCACGGCAAGATCTGTTCGTAGCGTACAGTGAACCTTCAGTGTAGTTTACCGTATCCCTACAGTTCATTCGACTCTAGAAGGGGAAACAAAAATTGGATATTTTGCCCTAACAGTTCGACTTCAATCGTAAGTACTGAAAGTTATTAATAGTTTTTTTTAATGTTACTTCTATGTATCTATTATATGATTATTCCACGCGAAATCGCACACTTTTCGGAGTAACATTTCGGATGTTGGTAAAACTCGGATATGTTGTAGTCTTTAGTGATATATAAACGTACCTCGAAGGATTTTTAAAAATTTTAAAAATTGTGGATCTTAAAGCTCTTTGAAATATAGAGTTGACCATTCTTCAATAAATTATAACTGTTGAACTAAGAAAGGGATAAAAAAATGAGCTTTTGCGAACTTACAATGGAGACATAAGAGTATCTAATAAAAATTATTACATTTTGGGAAAACAAATTTTTGACCATTTATTTTGCAATTGTTCTAAACAAATGCAATTTTCTCAAAATACGTATCAATTTAAACATTTAAAAAAAATAAGGATATAGCCCTGTTTGTCCTCTTTACGGATACGTTTTCAAAACTATGGACACTTTAAAATTGGCCAAATGAAAATTATTTGAATGCGACGCGCTGCGTCGACAGCACCGATTGGACTGGCGTGAGATATATTTTGAATTATACAGTTATAATTTATTGAAGAAAGGTCAACTCTATATTTTAAAGAACTGTAAGATCCACAATTTTTAAAATTTTTAAAAATCCTTCCAGGTACGTTTATATATCACCAAAAATACAACATATCCGAGTTTCACCAACATCCGAAATGTTACTCCGAAAAGTGTGCGATTTCGCGTGGAATGACTCAAATTTTATATTTTGAACAATAACTATTTATTTTATTAACTTAATCATGAGGGAAGCATATTGAATACACTTACAAATAATTAATCCAAATTGGAATAATTATTAACATAATTTAATTTAAAAAAATTAGTTAATCAGTCTGATAAGACATATATTTTGAAATATATATCATAGAAATAATATTTACTATTAATTTACTAAATAACTAATTGTAAATTTAATTTAAACCCAAAGAAAAATTAAATAATTTAAAGCATAAGAAACAAACTTTTTCAGCCATAACACCTCTGTATAGAGAGAACTCAAAAATGTTGAGAACAGTGCAGTTTATTTGAGAGATAATGAGTTGTAGAGAATAGAAGCGATACAATAGATATGATTTCGGCAAGTGTTGTCGAGATACTACTCTGCTCTGTGTAACCGAGCACTCAGGTCGGTCACGAGAGCGTTAGTGTGTGTATGAGTGTATATGAGATGTTGTATGGAAGAGTATGTATGTATGATGTCGCGAAAAGTAGATAAGAAGTCCATCAGCTGTTAGAGAATGTCCTGGTTGTCTTGTGGCTGATGTGAAAAGGAGAGAAAGAGAGATGGATAGAGAGAGAGAGATGATTCTGCCGAAACATTCCGCCCGCCTTGCCAATCTTAGTTAGATTGGCGATCAGTGAAATGAATCATCGATCGAATGCGTCGACACTAGGTGTTGTCCTCGTTGGTTGAGACTGGCAGTAAGATGAGCTTCACGATTGGCCGCCGATACACCGAATGTTGAGTCCGAACAGTGGCAACGCGTACGCGGTTGTCCTGGCCGGGATGCACGTCGGTCACTCTGCCGAGAGCCCATTTGGATGGAGGATATCGTTCGTCCTTGACGAGAACCAACGATCCAATCTTGAGGGAGTGGAATCGTTGCTGCCACTTCGTGATGGTTTGGAGATGTTGGAGGTATTCGGTGCTCCAGCGTTGCCAGAAGTGGTCCAACATTTGACGTAGGAGTTGCCATCGAGAGAGTCGAGATGTTGGCAGATCGATTAGAGTAGGTTCTGGGATCGCATTTAACGCAGAGCCAGTGAGAAAATGACCTGGAGTGAGCGCGGTCATGTCGTTCGGATCGTCGGAGAGTGGACAGAAAGGGCGCGAGTTGAGGACGGCTTCAATCTGTGAGAGCAGCGTTGAGAATTCCTTGTAAGTGAGTCCGGTGTCTCCGATAACGCGCTTGAGATGGAATTTAACTGATTTGACGGCGGCTTCCCACTTGCCGCCGAAATGTGGTGACGATGGCGGATTGAAGTTCCATTTTGTGCCGTCATTTGCGAGGATGCTAGCGAGATCTTTCATCTGTTCGGTTGAGGCTTAAAAAAGTTTCCGTAACTCCTTGTCGGCACCAATGAAATTTGTTCCACAGTCGCTCGTGAGCGTTCCGCAAATGCCTCGTCGACTCGTGAAACGTTTGTACGCGGCGAGGAATCCTTCTGAGGAATAATCGGTGGCTATTTCCAAGTGGACGGCGGATGATGAGAAGCAGATGAATACGACTATATATCCTTTGTAAGATTTGGCGCCGCGTCCTCGGAACGTCCGGAGGGTCAAAGGCCCGGCGTAATCGACTCCGCAGTGGAGAAACGGGCGCGATCGAGTCGAACGCGGTTCTGGTAGCTGCCCCATGAGTTGTTGACTGATAGCGGCTCGTTGTGGAACGCACGGTATGCAGCGATGTATGAATGCACGAATCGGCACACGGCCTCCTACGATCCAATATCTACGTCGCAACGTAGCGAGAGTGACCTGCGTTCCTCCGTGAAGTGTGCGGTAATGAGTATCACGGATGATGAGGGTCGTGAGTGCGGATTCTCGAGGTAAAATGAGAGGATGTTTCTCGTCATAGTCGAGAAGAGAGTTTCGGAGTCGGCCTCCAACGCGTAAGAGTCCCGAAGAATCAACGAAGAGAGCAAGTCGAATTAACGCGGCAGACCGCGAGAGCTGCGCGCCCTGCGAGAGTTGATGGATTTCATTCCCGAAGTACGCGGCTTGAGTTTTCTTTACCCAGAAAAGTCGAACGGTGTTGAGTTCTTCGGGAGTAAATGGCGATGCTCGATCCGGAGTGCCTTGGATGCGTTTGAATTTGTGCACGGCTCGGAGACACAAAGCCGTCACGCGAAGAAGAGTCCTGAGAGTCGAGAACCGCTCCACGAGAGCCCAGAGTTCTGGAGGCTCGTCTTTATTAGCGATCGCGACCGGTGTTTTGCGAATTTCGAGAGCAACGTCCTGATCAAGCGATGGGTTCGATGATGGCCAAGATGCTGAATGTTTCCACAACCATGTCGGGCCGTTCCACCAAAGAGTCTCGTCTTTGAGTTGTCCAGGAGAGAGTCCGCGCGATGCAAAGTCCGCAGGGTTGTCCTTCCCTGGGACATGGTGCCACTGAGAGTTCGAGAGCTCCTGAATTTCCGTTACGCGATTTCGAACGTAGTCGGCCCATCGGCGGGCATCGCCGCGAATGTAAGCGAGCGCGACCGTGGAATCCGTCCAGAGATGAATCGAAGCTCTTTCGAGATCGAGAGTTTTTCGTACGTGCGAGATAATTCGAACTAAGAGGAGTGCAGCTGAAAGTTCGAGTCGAGGGATGGTCACTGGCTTTAGCGGAGCAACCCGAGTTTTCGCGGCGACGATTGTTACGCGAACATCGTCAAGATCTGCGATCGCGCGTAAGTAGAGCACTGCACCGAGAGCAACCGGAGACGCGTCTGAGAATTCGTGCAACTCCATGGCTCACGATGATGCGCGAGACCCGAGCCATCGGGGCACTGAGATTAAAGAGACGTCTTGCAGATCCTTGTCGAAACTCCTCCAGCGGCATTCGAGTTCTTCAGGTAGCTGGTCGTCCCAGCCGAGCTTCGCTGACCAGAGTTCCTGGATGAAAATCTTTCCGCGGACAACGACTGGCGCAATCCATCCGAGAGGATCGAAGAGTTGAGCTACACGTGATAGCACGGTACGTTTGCTAATATGAGGCGGTTCGTCGCAGCTGCGCGAGGCAAACACGAACGAATCGGTGCGAGATTGCCAGAGAAGTCCGAGAGCGCGGAAGAGTTGAGCGTCTTCGAGTAGCACTAATGATGATTTCTCTCGTTTTTCTGACGGGATGAGTGCCAACAACCTTTCGTCACTGGCAGTCCATTTTTGCAGTGTAAAACATCCGGCCTTGAGACATTCATCGATTTGTCGAATTTTCTCATGTGCATCTGCAATGTCGTCGGGTCCTGAAAGCACGTCGTCAACGTAAATTTCACGCTGGATGATGCTCGTCGCAAGAGGAAACCGCAGTTCCTCATCGATCGAGAGCTGCCGAAGTGTACGGATTGCGAGATATGGAGCGCTTGCGAGGCCGTAGGTTACAGTGCAGAGATGATATGAGAGTGGAGGATTTTCTGGATTGTCTCTCCATAAGATTCGTTGCAAATCCCAATCTTCGGGATGTACGCGAATCTGCCGGTACATTTTTTCAATGTCCGCAGAGAAAACGTGCGCGTAGCGACGCCAGCGAGTGATGACATCGGCGAGATCATTTTGAAGTTTCGGCCCAACGTGTTGCAAATCGTTGATTGAGATTCCGAAATTGGTGCGATAAGAGCCATTAAAAACAACACGTATCCTGGTGGTCGAGCTGGTCTCCCGCACGACTGCGTGGTGAGGAAGATAAAATACGCGACGCGGTGGAACGAGTGATTTCGGAACGCGAGCCATGTGACCGAGTGCTTCGTATTCATTGAGAAACTCGGAGTACGCCGACTTCAGGATTGAGTTTGCAATGAATCTTTTCTCTTGTCGCGAGAGGGCGTATAACGCGGGTTTATACGAATCACCTAGATCTTCTGGAAGTCGTTTGAGAGGTATCCGGACGACGTAGCGTCCATCCTGCAGACGCGAGTGAGTTTCGATGAAGTGCTGTTCGCACTGGGCGTCTGCGTGGGACGGAGTATTGTTCGATTTAACGTTGATTTCTTCTTGCGCCCAAAATCGTTGAACGAGATCAAGAAGGTCGTAATCGACTGAACACTGTAGCCCCTGAGCAGGGCGAACACTCGAGTCTGAGGCCGAGTCGGATGCGACGGATCCCGATAGAATCCATCCTAGAGCGGTTTGCTGAGCGATTGGGCTCCCGGGGCCGCCCCGGCGTAACCCTTCTTCGAGAATCAGGCTGTAGACTTCGGCGCCGCGGATTAAATCGATTTGAGTTGTTGACAAGAATTCTGGGTCGGCGAGCTCGAAACCGTCGAGATGTGGCCATGGTTTCTTGACCACTCGGATAGAAGGCAGATAGGACCTGAGCTTCGCGAGCACGTACGCACCTATCGAGAGCGAAAATGTAGGATTGACACGTGATGCGATGCTGAGATTCATAAATCCGCGAGCGACCGTCGACCGTTGCGCGCCGATCCCGTGGATTGGGAGTGAGACTCGTTGACGCGGCAAGTTGATACGTTGCGCGAGAGATTCTGTGATGAACGTTACTTCTGATCCTTGGTCGAGAAGGGCCCTAACTTCGTACTGGTCGCCGTAGCATCACGTTACCTTGATAAGAGCTGTCGCAAGCAAGACTGGCATGTACTTTATTGAGGACGTCAGAGCGACATTGGTCGAAGCGGACGCGCTCGAGTCAGTATCCTCGCGACGCGGAAGCGCGGATGCACTGGTTTGGCTCCCGGAAGCGATGGGTACGGATTGTTTCGATGGTGAGCTCATCCCTTGAGCGGCTGACGCGCGCGGAGCTGGACCATTTGACGAGTTGGTGGTCCGATGGATCGACGTGTGATGAGGATTCCCACAGATTCGATAGCGTTTTACTGTTCGACAGTTTCGGAATTGATGCGGACCGAGACAGTTAAAACAGAGGTTCTTCTGTTTGAGGAAATCTAGCTTTTCATCAACTGTTTTGCCACGATACGCTTGACATGCTGATAAATAATGCGCGGAATTGCATAGCGGTCACGTGAACGAATATGAGTTTATTGCAGCGTTCGGAGAATGGTCGCTTTTGAGAGGCACGGTGATTTGGTGCGATTTCGCGCCAGATTTACTTTTTGTTGCTGCGGGAGCGGCCGAACGCGATTTTTGAGTCGCGGTTGCGCGTGCAAAACCCTCGAGAGCGTGTATCCGGCATGAGATAAATTTTTGGAGTTCTGCGAATGTCGCGGGTTGTGTCGTGGCGCCGATTTGCATTTCCCAATCGAGTAGAGATTCCGAATCGAGTTTACGCGTCACGATGTAAACAATTATGTGGTCCCAGGCGTCTGTAGGACACCCAAGAGCGTTGAGAGCTCCCAGAGATTCTTTAACTTCGCCGATCAGAGCCTTGAGTTCGGTGGGCGATTTTTGAGTTACCTTTTGGAGTGAGAATAACGTGGAGAGATGCGTATCGATGAGCACTCGCTTGTTCTCGTAGCGGTCAACGAGTTCTTGCCACGCACGCGCGAAGTTGTCATCGGTGACTTCATACTTTCTTACGAGTTGAGCTGCTTCGCCGGTGGCACTCATGTTCAGATATTGCAGTTTTTCGACGTCAAGTATTTCCGTGTTTCTGACAATCATCGCTGAGAAGAGATCACGGAAAGGTCGCCACTCACAATACGATCCTGAGAACTTGGGCACGTCGAGTCGAGGGAGCTTTCTAGAAGTCGGTGCATGAGATGAGCTTGGGGCACTTGATGCGGTGGACGAAGACTGCCCTATCTTGCTCTTGAGTTGATTGAGGTACGAGAGAAGTTCACTCTTTTGGTCGACATAGAGTTCTTCACATTGTTCATACTGATGATCTGTGAAGTACGGTAGCGCGGATCTTTCTTCAGCTTTCAAGGACGAGAGAAGATCGTGATTTTCTTGGAACTTCTTCCAATTACTGTCGAGAATTTCGAGTCTAGTTTGTATTTGTTCGGAGGTGCGCTTTTTGATTTCCAATTTCTTCACATTGGCAACGGCTCGACTGATCAGGCCGTATTGAGTGGTCTGTTTGTCAACAACAGCAGCGACCGTAGCCGACATCGTTTGTAACGTACTAGCACACGAATGTAACAACTTCGCGACACTCCCGAAGCACGATGAGCAGATTTTTACACAGCACGCACGTGCACGAATTACTTTGCACGCGCGAAGATCACAACTGTTGAGAGAGCGCGCGAATGTAGACTTACGGATGCACTCACGTGGTTAGAGGTGAGACGAGACGAGATCGCGGCGAAGGCAAGAGTGAGAGAGAATAACCGTTGAATCTTATCGCCGCAAACACACGAGACTTTCTTTGAGTTTAAAGAACGATTTTGCACTTTTCACTTTACTGATACTGCACTATTCACAACCATCTGGCTCGAAGGACCATTAAATGTATAGAGAGTACTCAAAAATGTTGATTTATTTGAGAGATAATGAGTTATAGAGAATAGAGGCGATACAATAGATATGATTTCGGCAAGTGTTGTCGAGATACTACTCTGCTCTGTGTAACCGAGCACTCAGGTCGGTCACGAGAGCGTGAGTGTGTGTATGAGTGTATATGAGATGTTGTATGGAAGAGTATGTATGTATGATGTCGCGAAAAGTAAATAAGAAGAGGGAGAGGGAGAGGGAGAGAGAGAGAGAGAGAGAGAGAGAGAGAGAGAGAGAGATATGGATAGAGAGATGGATAGAGAGATGATTCTGCCGAAACAACCTCCAATTCAAATAATTAGCAAAATATGTTTTATTAAAATTATTATATAGTTTAAATGAATTGTATTGATATGTAATAAATATTAATGAAATCAAAAATCCTATAAAAATAATTCTCAAATATTCAGCTTGTTGCGGCCGCAAGCAACGCGTCGCGCCGCGCGATTCGAATATGTGCCCGCTACCGCATCACAACAGCTGATGAGTCAGCCGCGGTGGCTTTATAACGTTTTTGACCGCTAACGAGCTTGGCGGAATGCTCGCTCGGCGACCGTTAGTTAAAAGAACAGCACCGTCGTGACAACAACGCCGTTTGAATCAAAACTGTATAGCTCGCGTGCATTGCGCCCAGCATTTTTGTGCGACCAGTATCGCTACGCGCCCACGCGCCGTTTATCTGTATTGGTGTCATTGTCTACGTGTTCTGTACGCTACTGTATTTGTGCTGTCTGACATCTGTGTGATCACACAGTGACTGAATAAAGAAGTGTCGTCCGTACGTCGCCCGATTGAGCAGCCGTCATTCTTCCCTCGAGTCCACCAGAACTGGCAAGTTACAACGCGATTGGCGAAAACACAGCTATAAAAGTTAAAGTAAATGTCTCTCTAAAATATTCAGTATGAAACCCTGAAACAAATTCTGACTCCCCCCTCAACTAAATTAAAAGGAGTTTGATTTAATTAAATTAATACAAATATATCTTTATGTACAGTATACAACAATGGCAGAATGGTCACCCGAACAATGTCTCGAATTAATCGGGGAATATGAAAAACATCCACTTCTATGGAACCCCGAAAATAGTAATTACTTTTCGAAAAATAAAAAGAACGATGCATGGCGGAAAATTTCCAAACAACTTGAAGTTGTCGAGGAGATTGTGCAGCAGAAAATGACCAGCCTGCTTGGCTCCTTTCGACAACAAAGGGCGAAAGGAAAACGTTCCATACGTACTGGGAAGGGTAAGTCGAAAAAAAACTGTTAGTCTTCCATAACGTATTGTAGTACTTTCTGCATTTGAAGAATATATCATTCACATTCTTTATTTAATTATTGAAATAATTGTTACATTACAGCAAGGAAGGAAGTATATAATTCGAAATGGTTCGCATTCCACAGAATGCATTTTTTGCTGGACAGAAATAAACCAGGTAAACCATAAATACAGAAAATGTAAGTAAAATACGGTTTTACAAAATGGGTGTATTTAAACAATTTTCGTCACGCACAGTTATTCTGCCAAGGGAAAGTTCCGTTGGTAACGAAATAGTTTGTAAACTCTCGTCCAATATTCTGTGAGTTTTGTGATGGTCTCCGAGGTACATTGTTAAGTGGCAGAAACGATGAATTGTTGAGAGTGGTTTGTGTTAAAGTCCTCTAGCTTCCTACTACTAATTCCCCGTTACTTTCATTGTCCAACATCCCTGATGGGCAGTATGATGTTCTCGAAGTGGTCGATTTTCTCAGAAAATTGTGTAGATACACAATTGTTAAAGTTATTATCTCAGCTTTTTCCGGCTGCAATAGCATTGGTTTCCTTAAAATCCGAAGCACTGAAGAACATATATCAAAAACATTCTCTACTACTCTTCGAGCCCTACTCAGGCGATAATTATATATTCTCTCTGGTTCCTTTATTGTGATTTCCCGAATATGGTTTCATTATATTTTCGGTGAGAGGAAATGCCTCGTCACCTAGTATGACGTACGGCACGTTCATATTTCTTTCAGGCAGTGGAGTTTTTTCGGGCAAGGCTAAATCTTTACTCTCAATTTTTTTATACAATTCAGTGTGTTTGAAAACACCACTATCCGAAATTCTACCTTGGCAGCCTACATCCACAAATAGGAAATTATAATCTGCATCTACAAGAGCAAAGATTACAATACTGAAAAACGATTTGTAATTGTACAATTCACTGCCACTGTTCATAGGACATTGTAACATTATGTGTTTCCCATCCATTGCCCCCACGCAGTGCCGGAAGTTCCATTTACTTTCGAACTGGGAAGCTATGCTTTCCCCCTATTCCGTAGTTGAAGGCATCTAGACAAACACATAACTATATAAAAGACGCGATATATGTATGTATACAGGGTGAATGAATAACAACTATCATCTGAAATAACTCGTTATTTATTGATTTGAGCAAAAATTATCAATTATACCATAGTACTTAGAAAAATATGCGGTGTCATTTTAAAAACTGAAAGCCACAATGATATCTCAGACAATATAAAATATATAAAAAAAATGTGTTTGCTCGACAAGCACTACCGAATACAATATATTTCATATAAAACACTTTTTCCTAAAAACAATAAGTAACGAGTTATTTCAAGAGACAGTTATTATTAACTCACCCTGTATAAAGATCTGGAAGGATCACTTTTTAAAGACACTAATTGAGATTGAAAACAGCAATCTAATTCGATATATGATTTTACAAGAAACTTTATTGGATACGGGGGCGGAGGCTGACTGTGATCAAACCAGGCCATCTACTCCGCCGAATGATGGCGAAACTGCTGGACCGTCCGGAATAACGGGAAATATTAATTTTATACCCCCACCACCATCAGCATCACCACCATCACCATCACCACCACGAAAAAAAAACACGAAATGAGGAAGATCCTCGATTGGAACAGACGTTCCAAATATTGCAGGATACGTATGCACAAATTAATACGTCGGCGAAAGGCGACAGATTTGGAACATACGGGGAGCATATAGCGCACAAATTGCGCCTATATTCGGCGAGGGTCGCATCAATTGTGGAACACCACATAAATAATGTTATGTTCCAGGCGGACATGGGACATTTTGACAATTATGTAAGCTATGCTATCCCCCCCACAACCCCTTTCACATCACATCCCACTCCCATTTATCCGTCGAGCCCGACTACATTCATACCCAACCCCATCACTCCCACAGACCATGAAACTGTACATTACACATACTCCCCACACCCACAATAAAATTATTTTAAAATGAAATTTGTAGTTTGTACCTACCTTTACACAACTTCTTAAGGGGTCATGCCTAGTTGTAAAAGTCGAAAAATTCGATTTTGGGGTTTTTGCATTTTTTTTAAATATGTAGCGTAGAAAATATTTCCTGAAAGTTTCAAGTGAATTGAAGTAAAATTGACGAAGCTATGCCAGTTTGAAGAGTACGCTGCGAAAACAGGCAGCGCGCGGCAGCAGCGCCCAGCAAGGCCCGTCCTTTTCGGCTTACTACGTAGAGTTATATGATAGGTATTTTTATTGTAGGGATACATACCTACGTTTATTACTGTACTGGAAAGGTTCTAAACGGCTGTAGTTTGTAATTTTTCTAAATACCAAAGGACAACGTAGCAGTATAGCAGTTGGCGTCGAACTGTGCGGTGCGTTTTGCTTGCTTTGATTTTGACTCTATTTTCGCGCGTTTTTTCACAAAATGAATATAAATCAGAAAGTCTTGCGAGTTACGAGATCATCGAAAAGAATACAAAAATCAAGGCCGAAAAAAGAAAACAACAGTTCAACCCGAAAGCATCACAGACCGACGAACAGAGTTTCAGTGCATCTAGAAAAAATAAGGAGGCAGGACGAAATTATAGTACAGCAAGATAATTCTATAGAATATAGAATTTTAAATTTCATGACCGTATTTTTGGCAATTTCAACGTTTGTCAAGTGCAAAGAATGTAACAGTGATGTTAAATTTCAACCTGCAAATACTCGTGGACTCGGTTTCAAGATTGTAGTGTTATGTGGTGAGTGCGCGCCGCAGGAAATTCCTTCATGCTCTTATGCTGGTCACTCATTCGAAATAAATAGGCGCTTTATATTCACAATGAGAGTACTCGGTTTAGGGTTGAAAGGTTGCCAAAAGTTTTGCGGACTAATGGACATGCCACAGTTTTTATATCACAGCACGTATGATCAAATTGTACAACACATTCATGCATGTGTCAAAATTGTTCGTGATTTGGTTATTAAAAAAGCTGTAAATGAAGAGATGAAAGAGACTTCTGGAGAGGATAAAAGAAAACTAACTGCTTCAGGGGACGGGACGTGGAAAAAGCGAGGTTTTACGTCTCTATATGGTGTCGCTTCCATAACTGGCTACTATAGTGGCAAAGTACTTGATGTCATGGTAAAAAGTGCTTATTGTAAAATGTGCGAGACTTGGAGCAAAAAAGAAGGAACCGCTGAGTTTCAAGAATGGTTGGAAACACATGAAGCCAGTTGCACATTGAATCATAAAGGATCTTCAGGCAAAATGGAAGTCGACGCTATCGTAGAAATGTTCAAGCGTTCAGAAACTCTGCATGGTGTGAAGTACGTTAATTACATCGGGGACGGTGATTCGAAAACGTATACCGGTATTGTAAATGCTGCTCCATATGAAAATACTGCTGTAATAAAAAAAGAATGCATCGGTCACGTTCAAAAAGAATGGGTACTCGATTACGCCAGTGTAAAACCAAAAATAAAGGGATCGGCGGAAAAGGCAAACTAACGAGCAAAATGATAGATAAATTAACAGTTTACTACGGCCTGGCTATACGTAGACACTGCGATTCAGCGGAGAATATGAAAAGTGCTATTTGGGCAACATACCATCACTATAGTTCAACTAATAAAAATCCGAAACATCAACTTTGCCCGGCTGGAGCGGACTCGTGGTGTGAGTGGCAGCGAGCGTATGCCGAGTTGGCCAAGAAACAGAAGAGGAAAATAAAAAGTTACAAACATAACTACAATGCTTTACCGGATGATGTTTTGACGGCTATCAAGCCAATATACGAGGATTTAAGTAAGAACGAATTATTAGGTCGATGTGTTGGCGGATTTACGCAGAATAATAACGAGAGTTATAATCAACTTATATGGAAGATTAGCCCAAAAATTATTCCCAGTGGTTTGATAACCGTCGAAATGGCAGCATATATAGCAGCCTGCGTTTTTAATGAAGGTTCAATAACTCTTTTAAAAATAATGGAAGTTATGGGAGTCCATAGTGGCAAAAATGCCCATGAATTTATGACGACAGAAGACAAGGTCCGGATCACCACTGCCGAGCACCGCGCGCAAGAGAATACACGAGAGGCCAGAATGCGTCGTAGACAAGAGCAAATTCATCTTTTGGAGGCAGCTTCTGCAGCAGAAGACTTGCTATATGGGGCTGGAATCGATGATTCTGTGTAAGTTAAAAAATTATCATTTTCTTTTGGTGTAAACTTGACCTCAACTTTAAACACGTTTTACTCGAAATCACATTTCTTAGAAAAGTCACGAGCGGTGAGCAAGATATCGCGGGAACCGTTACACCAATCGACCTAAAACTTTTTCAGGCTTCTTTTGCATACCAAGGAGCAGTTCGTGAACGAAGGATTTTTGTTTTTGATGAAAACTCTATTTTTAATTCACGAAAAACGAACAATTCAGACCTCGAAAAATCATGATTTTGCGTTAAACGGCCGCCATTTTGTCTGAAATTATTTTTTTAAAAAATCCTTCGTTCACGAACTAGATAAACTCATATATTAACAGAATTTTCTTGGCTTTCTGATTTTAGATGACCCGGCTCGGAGAAATCGTGCTCACCGCGCAGCGCATTTATAAAAACGGCTTCCGCGAGAGTGGCTGTTATTCTTTCATTTTTTAATATTTTCCAATAAGAAAATTACTGAGAATTGCTCAATATATGTACTTTTAAAATAAGCAAATAGTTGTAAAAAATATAAATTCAATTTTCCACAAAAAATTCCCGAAAATCGCGTTCTTTTTCGCTTGCCAACTAGGCATGACCCCTTAAACCATCAATTAGCGCAGGACAAACTTCCATTATAATAGTCGATATTGCTTGCTTCGACACTTTAAACACATATTGCAAGCTTGTATACGAATCGCCTGTTGCTAGAAAGCGTAAAGTTATTGCCAACCTCACTGAAACGGGAATAGCGTCCCTGAACCGAGTATCTTTCTTGACCACTTTAGGTCAGATCATCTGAATCAGCACTTCAAAATCTTCACTGGACATTCGTACAAAATTTTGAAACTGTCCCGTGCTAATTTCCACTTTTAATTGATTCAGAATATTGTGTCCCTCTTCTTTTCTGCGTTTATAAAGTTCTGTAATCCACCATCGTCTCTCTACTTTTTTTAGTCCGCTTTTCTTTTAATAGTTTGTACGTTAAAAGAAACGCTGCGCTCGCAATAAGGAGATGTTCCTTCGATGTCATCTTTACAACTGCGGAGTGGGCTAACCTAAGCACAGAAGTTGGTGACGAGAGACACATGGCACTTTCGACCTCTCTGCATGCGGCATTCGTGCGCGTTCAGTCTTGCTCAGCGTATACGCATTCAAGTCTGGATCCGGCTTTAGGAGCTTCACCGGATGAAATCATCGGTCAAGAGGGTATTGTGGAAATCAAATGCCCCAAATCAGCGGAGAACTTTACGCCGGAAGAAGATATTGAAATAGTTCCCGCTGTCCGGCGCATATTCACACGTAAAACAGGTATTTCAATCAGCAAAACGCATCACTATTTTTATCAAGTAGGTACAAGGCCAGTTACATATTACTGACAGAAAGTACTGTATATTCTGCGTTTGGACCCCGAAGGGTTTGAAATCTATAAAAGTAGAGAAATGATGCGTTTTGGAAAACAGAAATGGAGCCAAAACTGGTTCAATTTTATTTAGAATGCATGCTACTCGAATTAATAGATAGTCGGCACAATAGGTGCCTGCTTTTTCGGGAGCCTCAATTTATATTAGCAGAAAGAGCGAAAGAAAAAGCGAAAAGTTTGAAAAAACGAAAGAGGTCTTCCTCCGAAAATAGTGAAACTCCGATCTTAAGGTGGAGTTTCCTAGCCGCGATCCGGCGGCGGCGGCCAGCGGCCGCTGCGGGCGGCCAAATCTAAGTACCGCTCTTATGGAGAAGCATGCAACCGTTTTCCTAGTCGCGTTTTCGAGCGGCCGCGGCCGCGCGTCTGCTACAGCAGCAACCTAGGCTACTCGCGACGCAACACAATGCGATGAGTGTCTGTTTTCCGCCATGATGACGGAATCTACTAGCCGCGCGGATAACCACGGCGGCAAATCGCTTGACTGCTCCAAAGGGAGTCATAGCCGCGGCCGCGCTGCGATCCTACGCGACAGTGGGACAGAATCACAAAAAATAAGGAAACAAGGCAGAATTCAAAAGTTTTGGGATTATGTTTTTTTTTTATATATTTCTTGTAAACTAATAATATGAGTTCCTAAAAAAAGGGGAAAATATCGTGGCGGCTATTTTTGATCTGTGTGTAAACACGTGTCAAAGTTTGTATGTTTTTTCTGGTGGAAAATTTTGAATCGAGTCTTTTAAATCGTGATGATATAAATTTTTTGAGAACCGAAATGAGTAGTATCGGTTTTGGTAAGCAATAGCAAATAATTAGTTACATACAGTTCTTTTTCATAAGAAACCCATTGAAGAAATATCAGCAATTATCGGCTTTTTAGTTACACTCCGGGAACTTCCGAACAAATTTCTTTTTTGTTATATAATCAACATCTATTTGGCTTTGCAACTACGAAAACAAGATTTGGCAATATTTACCAATAATGGAGTAATTACCTGTATTCTATGTCGCATAGCGAGGCTGAATCTCGAGAAATAGGGGGAAATTCAACATCATATTTTTCGCACTGAAACTGCGGAATATAATTAAGGAAGTTCATAAAAGAAAGTATTAATATACAACTCATACGGAGGATTAACGTTATTTAAAAAAATGATGTCAATAATTCCAATAAAACTAGAACAATTTGATAAATATACCTATATTACTATGGAAAGTGCAGAAATATTGTACGCGCAAAATATTCTCATTGCAATACAAACGAAGATGTTTTAAACATTTTATCTTTTTATTCTCATCCAGTACTAGTGTTTTATAAAATATGTTCATAAGATTCGACATTTTGATTAGAAAAACTGGCATCTTGAATTTGTTCTCTATTCTTGGGATTGACATCCACTGTGCGTTGGGATAAAAGCGGGATCGGACGCAAGCGAGAATTCATTCGTTGTTTTCGACTGATAATTTCATATTTCCCAAGTACGTTTCAACAACATCTGTTTGTCAGCATTTCTAAAGGGCGGTCCAGAACGTAGTGCCGTCTTTAATAATTTTAGGTATTCTTCAGTCAAACAATGAGTTAATTCGTATATTGCTCTGTCGGTGGGTAGTACGATGGGTTTCGGACCCGGATGTAGATACTGCTATTAACCGCCGCGCCGACTCATGAGACAATATGGTCATAAACCGTGACTCCGGCGAGAAGCTTTGGTCGGTCTGCCTGATTAACTTTTTGGAATCAGATGTGGCATTTTCCTCCACGAACAAAATAAGATGTTCTTATGTTAGATCGAAAAATGTTTCCCGACAATGGTGTTGGAAACGAAATCACTCTGAAGAAGTTTCAGTACGTCTCGCGGTGAGACACAGGAAGAGACGGGGTAGTCGGCCGATTGCGCATGTTCCCGTCTGCATCGTCCTCCCTACAAAATTTGAGAGAAAGCACTTATCGAGTATAAACACGCGTTGGAATATAAAAACAGAAGCACGCGCTGACGTATTCGGTACGAGAGAAATAGCCATAGGGAGGAGATATTACTGGGCAGATGTGAAAAGCTGCTGCTTCAAAGGAATGCTGGACCGATTGTTTATAATATAATCTCCTCCCTATGCGCGTGCTTTGGTTTTGATATTCCATCGCGCATTTATACCCGAGAGATAAGAAATCCGTCTTTAATTTAAAAAGAGAACGACGCAGGCGTAACCACGCGCAGTCCGCGGACGGCAACCACTTTTCTTCCTGCGTCTTTCCGCGAGGCGTATTGATGGTAGATTTGGTGAATATTACTAATAATAATACTAATTTCATTGGTAAATAAAAACTGAACAGACTGCCCTATGTCCCTAGCACGACGGAATAGGGTTCGACTAAACGACCACCGTTGTTTGTCGTTTACTTAACTCGTTACAGGCCGTGACGAGGACAACCTCTCCCAGTGCCTCACCGAATTTTATGGCTTTCGACCCTCGAAAGGGTTCGAATACTATTAAAAAGTCAGAAATGTCCAGGATTTCCGTATTTCCCATCGGATCTTTGTGAAAATTACGTCAATGAATTCCTTGTGTTTCGCCCATGAAACTGACACCACGAACGACACAATTCGGACCATATGAAAGAAATTTCATGAAAATTTAGTTTATATCATTTCATGTTGTCTTCGTTAATAATAGTCCGATGAACATGAAATTTCACATAATTTTCATCGCAAAAACATAAGGAATCCATTGGTGTCACTTCCATATCGAAACGAAAAGAATAAAAAATTATTTTATTTCTGAAGCAGGTATGAATCCTTGGCCGTAGACCCTTTCAAGTGCGCTTGAACGGAAGTGGGAGCCCGAACGCCGCGCGGCCGGAGTCTGGCTGCCGCCATGGGCCGCCGCCGCCGGATCGCGGCTAGGAAACTCCACCTTTATCGAACCGGCGTCGCACCGCACTGTAAAGTGCAGGGCCACTGACTGTGTCAGTGGTCACAAGTGTCGGCAATCGCGCTTTTCCTCGCGGATCGTACGATTACGCGAGTCGATCGACGCCGCTGTAACTTTCCCAAGAAAGTGAAAAAGGAAATAATTAATTTAATTCACCCTTTAATTTTTTCAGACACATTTCTAAGTTCACAGGAGCAGACAGACGCAAGGTAGAAGAAAAGATACAGATGCGGATCTACGTTGCAAATTATTTCCATACGTAAAGGTGCCGAGTCCGGTTTGGTCAAAGAACGCCAGGCTGGTACATACGGGCGTCGCAGGTATGCAGGATGTTCGACGAAATATTGAAACAAACTTCTACTTTTATACCCAACTTACTGAAATGTCTGCGATCATTTCTTACAGACGGACTTTTTATAAATTTAATGCGTACATATTGTATAGGACAGTAATGCCAGGGCAAATGGAGTGCCACATGAAATAATAAGTACCATATTTCAGGTAATGTTTGACACTTTATAAATCTACGGTAAAATTGTGTACACTTATAAAACAACAATTAAGTATTTCCATTACATAATGTGTTACAGATCTACACTGTCATACGTCACAATTCATTATGAGCGATGTGGTAGAATTGTAGGAAGGCGGCGAATGGAGAAGAGGAATTACCCAGAATGAGAGATAATAAGAGAATGTAATTCTTCGAAAAATATAGTGGCGGGCGAAAGAAAGTTTCCAACTTTTAAAATCGCATAACTTTTTTAGAATTGGTCCAATCGACATGAGTTTCTTTTTTGAGAAGCTAAAAGGATTAGTTTACTATCAAGGAGAGGTTTCCAGGTGTCCGCCTCCGATTGTTTTGAATTTTGGATATGTTTTAGAGGACCGAAAAATAAGAAATACGTGTCTTTTTATTTTTGCCCGTTTGCATGTTTAGGGGGAAAAACCACCCTCTAAAGTTTATAAGAATAGTTGGTGCCCGTCTCCGATTGCTTTGGTTTTTGGATATGTTTTAGAGGACCGAAAAATAAGAAATACGTGTTTATTATAGCGGCTAGTTTTCATGTTTAGAGGGTGAAACCACCCCCCAAAGTTCATACGGGGTACAAAATTGTGTTGAGTAAAACTTGATATAAATTTAATTTGCGTCATAACTTGCTGTATGGACGATGTTCTTGTCGTCAGTCACCGTTATTAGAGGGTAACTATGAGGGGTGGTTTCACCCCTTGAACATGCAAATGGGCCAAAATAGAAAGACATGCATTTCCTATTTTTCGGTCCTCTAAAACATTCAAAAACCAAAGGCATCGGAGACAGGCACCAGCTATTCTTATGAATTTTGGGGGGTGGTTTTACCCCCTAAACATGCAAACGGGCCAAAATAAAAAGACACGTATTTCTTGTCTTTCGGTCCTCTAAAATATATCCAAAAACCAAAGCAATCAGAGATGAACATCTGAAAATTTTATAACTTTGGGGTTGGTTTCACCCCCTAAATATGAAAACGGGCCGCTATAAAAAAACACGAATATCTTATTTTTCGGTACACTAAAACATATCCAAAATTCAAAGCGATCGGAGGCGGACACCTGAGAACCTCTCCTTGTAAGTGACGTGTTTCGTCGTTTTGAAAAAAAAATGCAATTGGTCAGAATATCAAAAAAAAAAAAAAATAGTAAAGGTTGTTTTTTAAACTTTTTTGAGCCTGTAATGAAAATTGAAAAGACCCGTTTGTAGATTGTAGTAAGTTGTATACGTGCCTAAAATTTTATAAAAATCGGTTAACGTTTCTCTGAGCTACAAATCTTTAAAGATCGCAGAATAAGGTTGAAAATCGCTGGTTTCGGGAATTTCCGCGATTCTAGACCTTATTCAGCGATCTTTAAAGGTTTGTAGCTCAGAGAAACATTAACCGATTTGATAATGAAATTTTAGGCATGTATTGTTACGCTCGGAACGTAAAATTTTTCTTTTTGGACGGGTTCTGCATCAACAACGCCTAGCGTTATGGGAAATCCCTCGTTGATCGTACTCCTGCCCAATAGTTAATAATAATTCAGTAAAACAAGAAGCCCTTTCTTTGGAACGTTGTCGTCTCGACATATTACCGTTACGCGATAAGGATAAGGCGGCGCTGACGCAGCGGCGTTCTCACCAGAGAGTCGCGCTCGAAAAGAAACAGTAGTTCTCTTGCTGTGCCGAATCCGCTCTATGTAAGCGGCGGGGGTGCGTTTCAACAATGTCTTGCAGCATTGTGGGAGAACCCTCGTTGAGAACACCTCTGACCGTTGCGTTAAACATTGTAACATAATTACAATGATATCGGCGCACTGGATCGGTCAGGTTAAAACAATAATTATTTTAATGAATTAAAATAATACGACAAAGCTATTTTGCATTTATAAAACAATTATTCCCTTCAATTAAAGACAAAATACCTCTTTCAAAA
This sequence comes from Andrena camellia, assembly GCA_029448645.1. Lineage (NCBI taxonomy): Eukaryota > Metazoa > Arthropoda > Insecta > Hymenoptera > Andrenidae > Andrena > Andrena camellia. The sequence goes on from CM055680.1 coordinate 14,964,146, forward strand.
CACTCCAACATCGTATATTCAATTCTTTGTATGGGTTGTAATCATGTTTATATCGAACAAACTTCTAGACTTTTAGAAAGACGAATATATGAACATAAAAGAAATATTTTTCATCTCCCCTACAACATACTGCGTTAACTAAGCATTCGCTAGAGTTTGATCATAGGTTTGACTTTGAGAATGTTAAGATTGTTGATAAAGAAACTAATTTAAATCAGAGAATTCTTTTGGAGACAATTCACATGATTAAACAGCCTAGCGTAAATCTTAAGTATGAAACACCTAAAATACAGGAATATTACGCAACATTACTAAAGAAGTAATGTCTTATGATGTTTTTGCTCCATAGAATCACATATGATCTAACTAATTCCTACATATCAGTTTATTGGTATGTAATTGTTTGTTTGCTCGGTAACACATTTAAGAGTGTATATAACACTTCATATGGGCAAGAATGTTTGGTTACTGTATACTGTATATCCTTTAATTTTTGAATTTCGGAGTTTTAGATATGTTTACAACTGTCAACGATATTCACCCCCCTTTTTCACCTTCTAAAAGCAGATGTTTTGGTTCACGGTTTACCTGAGTCTTATTCCAACCGACTCGCGAGTCACATGTTTTGCCTTAGCACGGTGACTTATTTTCAATAGCACACGCAGTATTTTATATATGTTTTTAACTTTCCTTGAAGATGATTTAAACCAAGATCGAAACGTCGGAAACTAATATATATAATTAACTAATTGAAAAATAGCTTTGTCGTATTATTTTAATTCATTAAAATAATTATTGTTTTAACCTGACCGATCCAGTGCGCCGATATCATTGTATTTAAGTTTTACGGTCGAAATTTAGTTAATTAAAAATTGTAACATCATCAGTAACGGCTACATCAGAAATGCGCAGACTGGGTTGCTTCTTAGAAGATTGACGGAATTGTATACTCTACATCCGGTGCAGGGAAGCGCGCCCACCCACGGTCTTGGCGCACGTTTCGGAGCATGTGTGGATTATTAATTAATTAGGAATTGTTTTTGTTAAAATTAGATGTCTAACACAATTTCTGATAGTCTAAGCACTGTGGGATTCCCCTAGTCAGAAATTGTTTATATGAATTGAAGGGTCGGATGCAATAAGGGGACTAGCAATCGAAAATGCGAAAAAGTATTGTCCAAACGCTAAGAAATATTGGAAAATTAAATGTTGTTAAACTGTATTTTAAAAAATATAATGTTATAAAGCTCGTCACGACACACATTTTGTCTATTTACGGTTTTTTTTATCGAATCATTAGTATTCGAGATAAAAATTATAAACAAAAAAAATTTCTTCGACCAAAATCATTATTTCTTTAAACATAAATTGCGATAACTTGAGTAAATATTAACGGATCGTTATGAGACATGAAACATAAAACTCAGAAAACTCTAGCGAAGCCGTAAAATGTATGCACAAAACCCTTATGTTAAAAAATGTAATAATATTTAATTTAAAACTAATACTGGACATAACCCATGTCTTTCAACGTTCGCCGTTAAAAAATATCAAGGGAATTTTGAGATACATATAACTTGCAGCAACAAAGCCGGGAGCGCCTCTCGTGGCAACTCCCCATATACTCCCCCCCGAGTGACAACGCCTATAATCTCTTACACTCTAATATCACATTGTTTATCGTGGGCTGTTGCGCTTACATTGAGTCCTACAATTTTCCGTTTTGGGATTCTTACATTGAGTATCACATTTTTTCTTTTTTGTACAGTCTTTGGTTTCCTCTAGTTTCACATGCTTGTACTTTTGTCGTCGAGCGCAAACGTCACTTTTTTATTTCGTTCGTACGTTCTTAACGCTTGATGCCCAAGACCCGGCGCGCTCGCGGACTGCGTCTGGCCCGCGGTCGCCTCGCCGAAATCCTCCGGCACGAAATCTGCCGGTTTTAAATTTTCAATCGTTACGCTCCGCGGTGCTCCGTTTATCTCGATCTTCAACACACGGTCCGAGACGCGCTCGATTACTTTGTGTGGACCGGCGTATGGTTGCTCCAAGGCCTTCTTCAAGCCCCCGACGCGGAAAAATACGTGCGTGCACGAGTCCAGATTTTTATATACAAACGCACGCCTTCTATGTCGGTGTTCAACCGGCACGGGCCTGACCCGTCTCATCTACTCGCGGAATTCCTCCAAGAATATCTGCGGATCGGGGCTGAAATCGTCCGGCAATATGAATTCACCGGGAATCCGGAGCGTTGTGCTACACACGTCAGCACAGCGCAAGGGGTTAATAATTATCTATATCCTTAAGGGGTTAGGCCACTATAGACGAAGCACAGTTATAGTCATATTCGGCAATTTTTTGGGGAAGATAATGAAATAAATAGAAGATTCAATATGAACCTGTTATTGTATCTCTCGACGGAAAAAGCCGTATTTTTTCGTACCAAATGACGGCTGTAGAACCGTGATACGCGAAATCTTACCGAACGACGTTTCCCGCGGTGTTTAATCTCGCGGCTATTGGGATACCTACTGGAGGTGTGGCTTAAATTTCAGCGTTGTTGTGTTAAGTTGGCAAATTATTAAAAGTAGGTCCGGATCCCACCAAACATTCCGAATAAGTATGTATTAATCGAAAAAGTACAAATTTAGTGTTCAAAAAAATTTAAAAACCCTCATTTTTCACAACATGGCTATATAAACACTGATAATCATATGGACTTCGACAGATTTCGACCTACTCTCAGTAGTTCAATTTTCTGTCACTAGTTAGCGTATTGAAATTCTAGGTTTCCCAATACAGTTTGACCTAGAACAAAAAACCAAAAAGTTTCATTTTCTACATGTCTGAAACGAAAGAAGTACATATGGATATCCATGAACATTCATTTTTGACGAAATGGTGAACATGCGGAGAAAAAGTGCATTATTGTTTTTATAAAAGTATCAATTGCAAAGAATATGTTCAAGATATCGTAAAATCGGTATATACTTCTTTAGTTTTAGGCATGTAGAAAATAAAACTTTTGTTTTTTTGTTCTAGGTAAAACGGCACAGCCGTGAGGTTAAACACCGTGGAAAACGGTACTCGGCAAGATGTTGCATATCATGGCTCTAACGCCGCTATTTAAAAAAAAAGACTTTTTCCGTCGAGAGTTGTACAATAACAGGTTCATATTGAATTTTCCATTTATTTCATTATTTCCCTAAAAAAAATAGCTGAAAATGACTATAACTTTGCTTCGTCCAAGGTGGCCTAATCCCTTAATTAAAGTTCTTATTTTATTTCAATTCACTTTACCCCATACATGGGGTAAAGTCATCCATCTTGCGTCATTTCTTTCAAGTTGAATTTTAATATACTCTAAGTTTATTTTAAATATTGCTATTCATCATTTATCAATAGTAATGTTTAAATTATATTATAAATTTATTTTCACATATTTTTATTGAAAGGGAAATATTTTATTCTTCTTTAAACTTTTTTAGGCTCACTTTACCCTGGTCTCCCCTTCACGCATGATAATGACATCACCTTCTTTTTGCACTATCTGTCCGCAATGTTTTAAGAAACAAATATGTACCTACAAGGTTGATCACTTGTGTATAATCTGAACGAACTTGACTAGAAATTAACGTGAATCTTTTGCCCATATTTATCAATATAGATATTGAAGTCCATGCATGATTATTACCAGTACGATCATTGGAATAAAGTTCTAGTATATGATTGCCCAAAATAACTAAATTTAATAAATTTATATATTTTTATAATTTTGAACTAAATAATAAATGTAGGGTACTATAAATTTAATGATCTCATATTTTCGAAAAGGTATAAATATGTATAACCTTTGTCAAATCGAATTCGCATACGACTGTTCGTTACCTCGAGTAAATGCTTTATTAAATTATTTTTATGCAATTTCTGGCCATTTTCGCTGATTACTAGCGATATGTCCTCGAAGTTTATGACAAACGCTTAGTGGCATTCACGTTCTGTTTTAACATATGGAAAGAGCATGAAAAGTTGTGTCTTGTACGCTCATAGCCCGGAGTCTAGATGCAAGCTCCATCAAATCTAGTGTTAGCTACCGACACACGCGCGAAAGATTGTTCTTTCTCTTGGGGTTGTAAGGCCCAAGTGACTCCGTGGTACGCGGTGCTGATAGCTATCACTCGCCAAATTAATTTTGGGTGATTATTTCAATCGACGCGATAAAGGAACTTGCTGATCCGTATGATGATCAGACAAGAGCACGAATGTTTTTTATTGATGATCTTAGTTACGAATGCTTGACTAGATCAGCGCGTTAGTCCGTACGATGACTAGAATAAGAGGGCTGTTCGATTGAGAATCTTTGTCACGAATGCTTGACAAGATCAGCGCGCTAGTCCGTACGACAACTAGAATAAGAGGGCTGTTCGACTGAGAATCTTTGTCACGAATGCTTGACAAGATCAGCGCGCTAGTCCGTACGACGACTAGAATAAGAGGGTTGTTCGACTGAGAATCTTTGTCACGAATGCTTGACAAGATCACGTGAAGTCGACTGTGTCGTTGATTGTATCGTTCGCTCGAGAGACGATTGAATTCTGCCTCGTCCATCTTTTCGACGTCGAAGGTAGACAAGATATCAGAATTTCGGGAGGTGCCAAAATTGCTGATTGGCTAGCTTTTTCTCGAAGAGGAGGAACTCTCCTTCCGCGATTTCGGTGGTGGAGGAAGAGGCCTCTCCTTCTTGGTGACGTAGCGGAGGAAAAACCAGACATCTGGCTAGCAAACCTAGCTAGGTTGTTCGGTCGGAGCGTCTCACCAGGCTCACGGTTTATGACTGTATTGCCCCGCGAGTCAGCGGTGGACTACGGTAGTAAACCACCCGCCGACAGAGCAATTTAACGGATTATCTCAGAGCGAAAGCAGTAGAAATTACCAAAAAAAAACGGCACGATGTCGATTGCCTCTTGGTCATCTGGCAGGCAAATGGTTCCCCACGAACGCTTCGAGAATAAGCAATTGCCCACCGTAGAAGACGTTGAATTTTCGCCTCGCCCTGAGCCCGCTTTGTCTTTTAAGACGGAACATCTAGAGCGAAAAGGAAGTGGTCGGTTACGTGCGGACACAGTGGACATGCAATGCGCAACGTCTCGACTCTTCCCCATATTTCTGCGAATGCTTTTCACTATACATGATGGCAATAGACATTCCTCATAGAGTAAAACTTCCTGATCACGATCCTCTTATTGCTTTTTCAAAAACATTATATCTTATCCTTGGAATCTCAACATATTTGGAATTGTGTCTCTAGTAACGTGCGGACATTCGCAGTAACGTTCAGACAAATCGTAGAAAGAACAACCAAACCACCATGTAATGATGCATAAGACTGATTTTATGTTTAATTATCATATAAAAAACAAAAAATATTTCTTTATTATTATAAAACTAAACTTTTCTCCATCTTGTCCTATACTTAACATGAGTGGCACTGATTTCTTTATAACAGGGTTTGAAAGAGTTCTGGAACTTTTCAATATGTTCTATTTAAAACATGGACGGTGGAACTTTTTTAAAAATGTTCTCACATTACAAGTTTCCATGAGAACTGATAAAGTAAAAGTTCTTGAAAATGAAAGTTCTAGTTGGAATGGAACTTATAAAATATAAAAATAAACGTTTCTCTATAACAGGAACAGATATTTCGTATATCAATATTAAAAAAGTTTTCAATCGTTGTAACAAATACCAACGAATAGTACTACAACAATAATAAATAATTATTACAGTTAAATCGATATTCTGAATGTGTTATTTATTTGTAATATTTACCTATGTAGATAATTTCTACGCAGATATTATAGAATTTTTGTGTATTTTGGTTCATGTAAGTTATAAAAAAATGTTATTTATGTATTATACTTGACAAATTTTCTTTTCTGTTCTATACTTCTTATTAAACTATTAATTACTTACGTTATGATTTTCATATCTTTTATTAAATAAACACGAAGAATATGATATTATATTGTTAAATAAAACTACTTAGTACCTAATAGTATAGTACTTTTCTTTATCTTATGGAACCTCTTTTAATAATATTCTAATGTAACTGTTTCTATGGAACTTTTATTATATAGGTTCTAAAGTATCTGTTCTATGAGAACACTTTCTTAAAAAGTTCCTAAGGGCAACATTTCTTTCAATAAAAATTCCACAGCAACAGATATTTTCTTAAATGAAATATATGTTTTAACAGAATTTTTTAAAAATAAGAGTTTCAGAACTTTTTCGATCCCTGCTTTATAAGATATCAGTAAATAAACTTACCTCTATACATTTATGAATGAAAAAAAATATAAATATGATATCAGAAAAATAACAATCGACGTGGATATTTTACGAGTCTTAGGGTGTGTTTCAATTCACGTTTACTGCGCATGAAATTGGTGGCATCGTATTGGTGGCATCGTACGATTCCCTACAATTTCTCTCACTTGCCACCAATACGATGCCACTTCCCGTGCAGTGAGCGTGCAGCAATCGCATAAACTCAGAGGAGAAGCAGTCACTGCACCGCTCGCTGCCTCGGAAGTGGCATCGTATTGGTGGCAAGTGAGAGAAATTCTACGGAATCATACGATGCCACCAATACGATGCCACCAATTTCATGCGCAGTATGCGTGAATTGAAACATACCCTTATACATGGCACTTTAAATAATGTCGGAGCATTGATCGTACTTTATCTAACTAGAAATAATCACACCACTCATTTACGCCGAAAGCTACACCACAATATAAATACAGACGGCAAAGCCTTCCCGCGGTTATATTTTTATTAATTATAATTAAAAATGATTTCTTCATACAAATTTATATTAATGTGATTCATTATCTAATAAATATTTTATTTTGATTTTAATTATTATTTTACTACGCTTTCGTCTGTAGATCGGCAGACGATAGACAGGCCTGCCGGTCGACATTTTCGCGGTGTCCGCACATTACCATATAAGATCGTGTTGTAGTCATGAGCTGCAGTTCCGCTGTATTTACACAAGTGCATAGGTAGCCCAGGAGATATTGAATCCGCGTTGGTGTGTATTTGAATTCGCAAGTTTGGAACGGATGATAACTTCACCACGGGCGGTAACGTGCAGACACTAAATTTTAGATTTTGGCTACTGCTTTACACATCAGCCGAAAGGATGAATTGTTTTGCACCCATGTCTTTTTGTACCTCGAACAGTGTACAACAAGCCACACGATTAGTTTTAGCGATGTAAACGCAGGAAATAACGGAATATCTTATTTAAAGAAATCCCTATTACTGGTTCATTTAAATTGTAGTACAAAGGGGACTTCATCATCGATTTCCGACCCAGTATACGAGTGAACTGATTCTGTCATATTCATTTTTTTGTTGATATGGAGCATATTCTATATAATAACACGCTTAAGGTGGATGTTCGTTTGTTAGCAAAATCTTTCCAGAGGCTTTTCTCGTACTTCTCGATGACCTACGAGGCTCAGATTCGGCATGTAGTTTCCTCGGCACACAAAGATGTCGTAAAAAATCCAAAACCTGAAAAATTCGATAATGGGTAGTGCCTGTGGCCGAAAACAGGTATTTATGTACAATGTAGTAGCCGCTACTACATTTTATGTAGGCCCGCACGCGGGTCGAGCTCGAGCTCGAGCTGTAAGACGAAGCGAGACAAAGTAACATGCTTTCTCTCTTTCGTAGCCGACGGTACCTTCGTTTCGACTCTTTCGTCCTATTTCGCTCGCTCACGAGTTCTCTTACTCGCGACCGAAGGATTCCAAGAAGTGGTGGAAATACAAACGCGCGCTAACGCAGGATCGAAATGCGCCCTTTATTTGGGCTCTCATGGAGGCAAACAAAAAAGCGCTGTTGTAAAAGTGAATGTGCTCCACAAATTTCTTTGATTCGGGGCCTTTGTCACACATTAGTTGTCCACGATATTGTTGCGGACACCCGATGGATGAGATCCATGGCCCGCTGGTGTCCGCAACGAAGACAGGCGACAGCGAGAAGAAGGTGATCGTAACGGTCACCTGTCAAACTGTCAGAAGGGGATCAGCCGCGATCGCGTAACGACGCGACTCTATCTAACTCTATAACCGTCGTAGATTATAGAACTTGTATTCCCCGTTCGTTATTGTGTTACCTTTACTAAATGTTCCGTTATAGTTGTTATCCATTAAAATTACGTTATGCCCAACCAAACTCGTAACAATGGTGTCAGAAGTGGGATGCCCATTCGAAGGGGCATGCCCACTCGCGCATCCGCGGCCGCCACGAATCTTCTACCCACAGCGACGGGCGATACTTCCATCCAGGAGCTGTTCACCTCCCTACAACTTAGCATCGTGGGCCAGATGCGAGAACAACGGAGGGAGGACGAGGCCCGCTGGCAGAGGGAGGACCGTCGCCGGGAAGAAAAGGAGACCGCCGACCGACAGGCACAGGCAGCCTTCGAGGCCCGGATCACAAAGCTGGAGGAGCGGATACAGGTCGTAACCGCTTCAGTTTTAAACCGAAATGACGCGATGGATAGCGGCGCGAACCCTCGGGGTGGGGAGGTAGTGCCCGTTGTAAATAGTGATTCCCCCGCAATTTACCCTACCCCCGTCGGTGCGTCCGCTGCCGTCCCATCCCCAGAACACCGCGTACTCGACTTGGGATACACGGTGAGACCGACCATTTTCGACGGCAAAACTTCGTGGGAGGAATATCGAGTGCAATTTGCGCGTGCTAACGGTTGGTATAACGAAAAAAAGGCTACGGCCTTGATCGCTTCTCTCGGGGGCTCGGCGAGGAGCGTCCTCACGACGCTCTCCGCTACCCAGTGCGAAAATTTCGCAGATGTTGTTTCGGCACTCGAATTCCGCTACGGGGCGAAAAATTTGTCGAATCTAAACTATGTGCTCTTTCAGAGCCATAGACAGCGGAGAGATGAGAGCATCTCCTCGCTTGCCGCCACAATCGAGCGATTAGCGCAGTCCGCTTTCGCCGATTGCCCGACAGAAACACGCGACAAGCTCGCCGCGTCTCAGTTCGTGACGGCGTTGTCGAACTCGACAATGCAGCGGGAACTGCGACTAGGCGGCTTCACGACTCTAAGAGCTGCCGTGGCGAGAGCTCTAGAAATTAAGGCCGTTGAGTCGATGACGCACAGCCCTGCGGTCGAATCGCGAGAACGATATTCCGAGAAACGGAAGGCTAAACCCTCCAACAATTTTGAAGGGTTCCCGTCGAAGAAGAGCAGAACAGAGGACCGAGCGAACAACCCGCCGAGGACCTGCTGGCTCTGTGGCAAAATGGGCCACCTTCAGAAGGATTGTTTCAAGGCCAAGAACGGCCAAACCAGGGGAGACCCCCCGAAGAAGCCGGATCAGGGAAACGGGAAGAGGACGGCGTAAGGGGGAGACGCCGGACCAGAAGGAACAGTTCCCCGGTCGTCAAGAGTGTGGCGATGCAGGAGGCGGCTGGGCGTCAATGGAATCCGACCGACGAGATCAACGTATGGGGGAAGATCGGTGGAAAACCGTGTAAAATTATCCTAGATACAGGTTCTCCGGTCAACCTTCTGGACAAAGAGCTGTGTGCGTCGAAGGACATCTTCCGAACAAGACTCGACGTTCGCTCCACCACTGGAGAGAAAATGAAAGTGTTCGGGAAGAAGAGCCTGGAGATCAGCGTGGGAGAACTTTCGAGCGTGGAGGAATTCTATGTCGTCAACATGGTGGAAAAGTGCATCTTGGGAGCAGCGTTCCTGAAGAAGCACTGTTGCAGCATAGATCTATCCAGGAATGTGCTGTGCCTTCCCGACAAAACAGAGATATGCCTCGGCGAACCGACCGCCGAGGAGAAGAAACAAGAAGAAGAAAGGGAAACGGTCGTCCCACAGCATCTGGAGGAGCTGTACACCCGCTGCTCATCAGGTTTGACAGATAGACAGAAAAAGCTATTTGCTGAATTGCTTTGCGAATTTCAGGACGTTTTCGCCACGGATCCGAGCCAAATTGGAAATTGCGAACGTGTGGAGCACACCATCAATACTGGAGATTGCCCGCCAATAAAACAGGCGCCACGGAGGCTGCCTCTACACCGTCGAGCAGAAGTGGAAGAGCTGCTCAAGAAGATGTTGGCGCAAGGCGTAATCGAAGAATCCCGGAGCCCGTGGTCTTCTCCGATCGTCCTCGTGAAGAAGAAGGATGGAAGCATACGGTTCTGCGTAGATTTCCGTCGCCTGAACGAGATTACCAGGAAGGACTCGTATCCTCTACCCCGGATAGAAGACACCCTGGATGCCCTCACTGGATCATCGTGGTTTTCAACCGTGGATTTGCAGAGCGGATACTGGCAGATCTCTATGGACAAGAAGGACCGGGAGAAAACTGCGTTCTCAGTAGGGACGGGACTGTGGCAGTTCAAGGTCATGCCCTTTGGACTCTGCAACGCCCCTGCAACATTCGAGCGACTGATGGAAGACGTACTTCAAAATCTAACCTGGAAAATCTGCCTGGTTTATCTGGACGACATCATCATCTACGGAAAGGACTTTGAACAGGAGCTCGGACGCCTACGGACAGTGTTTTCACAATTACGTCAAGCTGGACTACTGATGAGCCCCAAGAAATGCTCATTCTTCTGCTGAGAAGTAAAATATCTGGGCCACATCGTGACGGAGACTGGAGTCAAGACGGATCCGGAGAAAATTAAAGCCATTTCGGAATGGCCACAGCCGAAGAACGTCACGGAATTAAGAAGTTTCCTAGGATTGTGCACATACTACAGGAAATTTGTAACGGATTTCTCCAGCATCGCCTCACCGAGACCAAACAGGATTACAAATGGACCGAAGAATGCCAAGGAGTTTTTCAATAGCTGAAGAAGAAACTAACCGGAGCCCCGGCGCTAGCCTACCCAGTGATCGACAAGGATTTCATTCTGGACACGGACGCCTCTAACTTTGCCATAGGCGGTGTCCTCTCACAGGAACACGAAGGACAAGAAAAGGTCGTGGCTTATTTCTCCAAGACCTTAGGAAAAGCAGAGAGGAACTACTGCGTCACCCGAAGAGAACTACTGGCAGTGGTGAAATCCATCGAGCACTTCCATCACTACCTCTACGGAAGAAGATTTCTGATAAGAACGGACCATGCGGCGCTTCGTTGGTTGTTGATCTTCAAGCGTCCTGAAGGACAGGTCGCCCGTTGGATAGAGCGACTTCAGGAATACGACTTCGAGATTCGCCATCGGGAAGGAAGAGTCCATGAAAACGCCAACGGACTTTCAAGAAGACCTTGTGTCGAAGAAAATTGTAGGAACTGCAATCGACTGGAGAAGAAAGAAGCAGAAGAGGAAGGGCATACCATGAAGAAGATTCACAGGATATTTTGCGAAGAGACGAAGCACGAGTGGAAACGAAGCCAGGAAGAGGATGAAGAGATCGGCTTCATCCTTAGAAAGAAAGAGGAAGGGGAGAGGCCCGGCTGGCAGGACGTTGCTCGCTTTTCCACACGGCTGAAATATTACTGGTCCATATGGGAATCGCTGGAAATTCACGAAGGTTTGCTTTTCAGGAAATGGGAGTCCCACGATGGCACAACGACATCGTTGCTTTTGGTGGTGCCGCAAGAAAGGGTTGCAGGAGTGCTAAAGGAGTTCAGTAGTAGGGCTATGAGAGTTCTAACCCAGGTCCTCTGAGGGGAGCGCGGGGGCGGGTGGAAGTGAGGGCGCGCGGGGGAGTGCGGTGGGGGGAACTTCAGGCGCGGGGACAGTGGGGAGTGGAAGACTGGTTGCGCGCGCACGAGCCGCGGAGTGGGGGAAGCCATAATCGTGGAGGGGATCAGTCCAGGCCGAGCGGCCGCGGAGACCACTCCAGACCTGGCCCGCCGTCAGAAATTTTTTCAGAGGGAGGGAATGACCCCCGAAATTTTTTCACACCTAACCGAGGGAGGGACGACCTTGACCCACCCCCGAAAATTTTTTCACCCCTGGCCTACACCGATTTAGCGAACCGCCAAGCGCAGAGAAATAATAATTTTTATCAGAAATTGTTTCGAGCGACGTTTTACAAATCGCATATTCGGGGAGGGAAAGAGACGGCACTACATAGTTGTAAAGCTAAATTCTGAGAGAGGGAAAGAGACAGCACAATCGCATGCATTCTAAAGCTAACAGTATTTCAAAATGTTTTTCAATCTTAACGTCGCAGCGTATCGCGAGTAATTTGACTCCCCTGGAGCAGCTGCGCGAGATGACATCATTTTCGCGGCTCGAGTCACAGAATTATGCGGTGTCAGGAGAAATAATACTTTTGGGAACGTCGAATCTTAGAATTGAGGAGAGAAGGAGGGTAAATAAAATGGAGAAATAATATAAGTTTAAGAAATTTATTTTAATATTAAAGCATGTAAAATAGAATATAAATATATATAAAAAGAATAAAATAAAATATAAATATAAATACAAATATAAAAAAGAATATAATAATAAAAAAGAATAAAATAATAAAATAAAAGAATAAAAGAATATAATAAAAAAAAGAATAAAGAATAAAATAAAATAGAATATAAATATATATAAAAAGAATAAAATAAAATATAAATATAAATATAAATATAATAAAATATAAATATAAATACAAATATAAAAAAGAATATAATAATAAAAAAGAATAAAATAATAAAATAAAAGAATAAAAGAATATAATAAAAAAAGAATAAAGAATAAAATAAAATAAAATAAACTAAAATAAAAATAAGAAAAAAACTTAAAACTATTGGGGTGGCGACGGCGATGGGGGGGATGGGGGCGATGGTTGCGGCGGTGAAACGAACAGCCGCCGCCGTCGCCGAGCTCCTCCAGGATATGGCCGCAGCCACGCGGCCCCATACATCGGCTCGTGCCGCATCCGCAGGTGCAGCTGTGGTATGTCATAGAACAAAGATACAAATATCGATATAACACTGATACATTAAATGCAATAAACATCGAATGTCAAACAACACCAAAGTATTACATACATGTTGAGCTCCGGCTGCGGCGACGGTTGGGGCGACCAAATGGGGCCGCCCCAATCGGGGGATCACTGCGGTGATTCTGGCGGAGATTTCTAGAACACAGAAACCCGCGATATAATATTTATGACCGCGGGATCGAACACGATTTCACCGGTTACACGTGATAAATGTAAAAAAAAATATTATTGTGTACATACCTCAGGGCCGCACTCTGGCGCGATTCGCGTTATTCCCATTGCACAAAAGTTTCTCACAAAAAATCAGACTGCTGTGTTCAAAGCTTTGAAGACAACTGGTCTCGCTGCATCTCCAAGCTCCCGCATGTAGATCCATGCCCAAAGTTGCATAGCTTTGCAAAAGTAAGATACCATTGTTCTCCACCGGCATTTTCGCTGACCATCCTCTCCTTCAATGCATCTTCTTCGAATTATTCACTGACAACCCTCTCCTTTTTCTTCTTCGCACTCATCTTCTCCCCCTTCTTCTTTGGACACATCATTCGACCATACCACTCTAAACGTGTATCAAACATCAATCGAACCACTTTGATCACGTACCGAACATCAATCGAACCACTTTCAACGTCTATCGAACGTGTATTGAACCACTTTCAACGTCAATCGAACGTGTATCGTACCACTCTGGACGTGTATCGAACGTGTATCGAACGTGTATCGAACGTGTATCGAACGTCTATCGAACCACTCTGATCGCGCATGGTACCACTCTGATCGCGCATGGTACCACTTCTACATAATAATTAAAACCATCATCTTAATCTAGCGTACATCACATGCAGGAGGTTGAGGATGGGTGGACAAAAAAAACTTTATGCATTAAAAATTGATTATATTTATTTATACATTTCTCTCTGGTGTTTAGACCACCAGTTGAATATTTTAAATACATTTTGCAATGCACAGTGCTTTGCGTGTCTGCCACATCGCAGAGTATTAACTACATATAGCTTATTTAGAGATATGATATCCTCGTAGTCAATGTCCAGTGTCTCGATGATCACGTCCGCTCTCGTATTTTCATCGAGGAAGTCCGCAAGCCAGTCGCGTTTCTGCAACCCTTTAACGTATACGATATGGGATGTGTCATCTTCTTCATCGATCGCATCAGCAACAGCTTTCGTAATTAGCTGTTTAGCCATACTGAATGGAACGTCTCCATCTTCCCACCGCAGCCCATGATGTTTTGCCACCAACCACCGAATGCTTGATTTGTCAGACTTCGTAAGAAGATATTGGGGCATCGAACTCTCAAAAATATAGTGCGAGAGAATTGTTCCGTTTCGTAGGACAGCCACTTCCTTGACAACAAATCTTCCATCAACGATGAACCCTAGCAGGTCAACAAATGTTGGTATAGCCATTATCGGTACAATTTAGAGGTCCGCTCGCTTCCAAGACAGACGGGAGAATGCGATCTTTCTCGTAAAGCATCGCGATTTTCACGATGAAATTTTGACACAGGAGAGGGCGAGCAAGTAGCGCGGCAATTTAAACGATTTTTCGCACCATGTTTGTCAGCGGATTGTATTCAACCGACCGATCGTACAGAAGCAGACAGTAGGCTGTAGTATTTGCAGGCACATTCTCTCTACATTCGAATTCTATGCGCACGTCCACGGAACCATTCTTGATCGACTCATTTTGTCGCGAGCAATCAATTACGACGAGGGGGCCAAATTGTAAAAATTCGGCCACGGTGAATAATGCCTCGCTGCAACTATATCCATAATACGATTTACGGAATTGCGTATACATATGAAACAAGATGGCGTGCCTATTTTTGTCAAAGTCCAAGTTCAAATCATCGTACGGGTAAAATTCCGAGTTGAGAAAAAGTTTTAGATTGATCAGTTTGCAGTTGTCGAGCTCAGTAACATCTTCGCTCATCACATTCTTTCGATTAGTCTGTAGACCAAAGATAACGCATCGCGGCTTCTCCAGCTGCGCAGATGCCTTCACGGCCCACGAATGCTTGGTCGTGCTCTGCAAGAGAGGATACTCGTACAAATCCCACGATTGAAAACAAATGCTTAGGTTTTGTCCACTTTCCAAAGTATGTAGCAACGATAGCTTATTAACGTCGTTCAGCGTTACATGAGGCATCCGCCATTGCACTTTATGTAATTCAATTTCTGGTTCCAACATCGGCGATCCTATTAGAGAATTGTTGTCGTTGCGCGATCGTATTAAAATCAATTCGTGACGCGCATTAATAATCACGCGTTTGTAGCCCTCGCAAAATCCCAGCCAATATTTGATGCGAAAATTGAAATGATTTTTAAATATTGGCCCATTACGCCGTCTCAAGCCCCATCCTGCATTCTCCAAATTTTTGTCTTCGCCAGATGTCAGCGATACATAGTTTTTAAGCGTGCTAGTTATTCCAACGTTTCTGTTGCGGTCAATCTCCACGCCATTCAGCTCGTATCGAATCTCGTCAAATAAGAACGCCACGCAATTATTTCCCAACGTCACCGTTAATGCATCATTTGGCTTATTTATCGTCAATTTCCCCTCCACGTAGAGAAAACTTTCACACGGCAATGTGTATAAATCCTGATGCTGTATAGGTATTCTTATCTCATCGCTGTATCCAAACGTCGTGTTGACGTACGGGTTGTATGTGTGAGTCTGGAGCTTGACGATGCGATTATCAAACGTCGGCCTCCCTCCAATGCTTAGAATGTCAACCATTTTTTCAACTGAAACGCGCACAATGAATCCCAGTAATTTCAAAAATACAATGTTCGCAGCACTGAGCCTCTTCGTTTTAGCGTGATCACAGCTGTTGCGGTTGCTGTTGTTGTTGTTGTTGTTGTTGCAAACAATTTCGCTCGGATGAACCGGGTTTCTGATGTCGTTCAACACAAGCATCTCTTTCGATCGCACCACGCGTATTATCGTCGTCGCCGCCGTACGTGTAGTCTGATGGTAATCTCTTCACCTCGAAAATCGAGCAATCGTCCGTCTTGATCCACAACGCGAATCGTTAGATCCGTAATGACCCGTGCGGTGATCGGAAGGTAAATGATCTGTGCGGGCGTTTCCGATATCTTATATCCTGGTGGAACCCTCGGAGAAAATTCATGTATCATATGTACGTGCTTCCCTTTGTTGTACGCACCAGCGGTCACGCTAAATTCTACGCGAATAATGTTTACGTTCATGATATTAATTAGATCGTCCGATTCGTGCCACCGTCCAGGTTCTAATACTTGATTCGTCGAGAATCCCAGTAGCGATCCAATGTTATTGGACTTTGTAAAGTCTACGGCGAACGAGCAGTATAGCTCGCTTTTCATGGTTTTATTGTTGGACCGCAACACTATTGGATACTTGTCGTCATCATTGCCACCGAGATTTTGAGGATACCGCTCGAGTAATCGCTGTTTCAAATACTTGGCAATAGCATCTAGTTCGTAGGACCCGTGGGGAATCGCAATGTATTTACGAGCGATGTTGTTGTTGGTGTCATAGTTTACGGCGAAGTAGAATTTATCGTTACTGGAGTCAATGTTCGGTATCGTATGATAAGTTTCAAAGGTTGTTAGACCAATCTCGTAATCATCGTTGCTCAAATCTATGGGCGGAAAGTAGCTTACCGCGAGGGTGCTACTCTTGCCGGTTAGAGTGAATGTTAACGACATATTCCGAGCTGTACTGCTCGACTAGTACTGAATCAGAGTGGCGGGAAGTCAATCCTTAAATTTGGTGCCGATCGTCTGTAGAAAGCGTAGACACAGTTGTCCACATTTGCTCTGATTGTACTGCTGATAAGACGTTCTATTGTATTCAATCTTCACAGCATCTTTATCCAGATATTGCACCAATTCCTTGGGCGGTCGAAGATTTCCAAAGCTGTCGAAATATACAGCTTCGCATACGCCACCCAATGAGTCCCCGACCCCTCGACGTTGTCCAAATTTACGATGCCGCTCTCGTTTCGTCGTACTCCTCCGGCAGGTAGCGTATTACGCATAAAAACACCCCTAAAAAATGGAATACGCATACGTTTTGCCAACTCCGCCAATTGCACATCTGCAGTTACGCCCACAGGCATTTTTATTTTCTTTTCGGCGTTTTTTTTTTCATTTCGATATTCCCTGTCCGCGCTTGTATGGCGCGAGATAAAGTCCGCGACCTTCCATGGAGCGATTATGACGCTGCATTTCCTGCAGCTGATGTTGCGCCGCCTTATTATCGTTTACGGCCTTGGCGATCCCCGCCGCTCCACCAGCTAGTGATCCGAGAACACCTAACAGCGGGAGAAGTGGTAATATACCACACCGTTTTGCCACCAGAAGAATCCGCTTTTGCGGTGCTCTCTTTGCAGTCCTTTTGCGAGTTTTCATCCCCATTCCGATTTTTGTCTTGGCCTTCATAGCTGCCCAAACAGCTGTAGCAGCACCTCTTTCGCCCAGAGTCGAGTCTCGCGTAACGATGCGTTTTCGCGCTTTGTCAGCAAGTACGTTATCTGCCGCGTGCCTTTCGCTGAGAACGTTCCTGCGCGAATACGCTATATCGTGTTCGCGACACGTTGCGTCCAACGGATTGATACCTTGATCGCCTCTAGCCAATCGTTTTGCCAGACGAGTTCCTGGACCACAAAACTGGTATCCCGGGATATGTAATTCGACAGGTAGCGCGTTTATCGCCCGATTTAACAAACCGCAACCTTTCCTTACTCTCGTCGGCGACATTCGCCACAGTTTTTAATCAGTGGCGCTGGACCGTCGATATGCGTTCGCTGCCAAGGGCGATTATAATGTTGCAGACACCGACGATGCTGCCGAACCTCAGAATCGGCTTTTATATGCTCGGGGAGTCTGTCCCACAACTGATCAATGTGCTTGCCAAACTCGCGCAGTAGAATAATCTTTGGTATATATTTCAACTGCTCAGAGGTTAGGTCTCGAATATCGCAATTATCCGACAGAACGAGAAGCATTTCGAATACTGAGCTGTTTTGCCTCGGCGCGGGCCTATAAATAGGGCGCGTCACCGCTTCGATGTATCAAAAATCATTTTCGCGGTTCGCAGCGAGGATGCGATTCGTGCGGCAACCTGCGACGATACGCGTGACAAATTTTGACGATAAATCGCAAATGATGTCCTCGAAAACAAGGCGCAGACATGGTAGCATGCTGCCAAACACCATACGCTGCCTTATTTGCGGTCCATCAAATTGTGGAAAGACCAAAGTGCTGGTGAGCTTGTTGGAAAGTCCTCACGGCGGCCGCTTCGAGAACGTGTACGTGTATTCCAAATCGTTGCAACAGCCGAAATGTCAGTATTTGGAGAATTTATTGACTCCGATAAATGAAATTGGCTACTTCACATTTTCGAATAACAGTGACGTCATCCCACCGAGCGAATCGCTTCCGATTTCCATTTTTATCTTTGATGACGTGGCATGTGACAAGCAAGATACGATAACGGAATACTTTGCAATGGGGCGCCACTCGAACGTTGACTGCTTCTATCTCTGTCAGACATATGCAAAGATTCCCAAACATCTTATATGCGACAATGCGAATCTGTTGATTCTGTTTAAGCAGGATGGCATCAACTTGAAACACGTGTACAACGATCATGTAAACACTGATATGTCTTACGAGGATTTCTGCACTTTGTGTCGTAATTGTTGGCAGCTGAAGTATGGTTTCGTGGTGATAGACAAGGATAGCGCGATATCCAATGGACGTTACAGAAAGGGATTTAACGAGTTTGCCGTACCGTGAGATGGTCAATCATTGTCAAAACGTCGGTGGGAAAGCAACGTCTGCGGTGCAACAATGATCGATATCGATAGTCTGGAGATTAAGGATCGCGAGAGAATAGCGAAGGAAATTGCAATTACCAGCGAAGCCATTCGCAAGAAACATCAGGCTTTGAAGACCGGCAAGATGGAGGAAGATATCGCGTTGGAGAGATACTTTAAACCTATTGTCGAACCCTTAAAACATATTGTGAAAAATACCGCAGCGGCAGAAGCTGAAATATCACCGCTGATGAGCACAAACGTTGAAGGGAATGAAACATTAACGCCGGAAAGAAAAATCCTGCCGAAATGGAGCATATCGCGGAAGAGAAAGAGGAAACCACGCACGTCATCGGAGTATTCACTCGTAACCACTACACCAGTTCAATCGAAGCGAAACCGGCAGAATGTTGCATCAAACGATTCCCCGGTTCCTCCCCCGCCAATAAATACATTTCCCAGTGTACAATTGCTCAAAACCAATGATGATGATGATGATGATGAAGATGATGACGATGTTTTTGAAACTACTCCCGATGAGTCGTTTGCAGCATCTATTAGACAGCAACTTCAAACACCCGCGGGACAAGAAACGTTTCGCAGCCATTTGGGTCCCCTGTGACAAAAATATATGGACGCAATCATAAGTAGGGATAAAGAAACTGTCACAGACACTGTGTATGGCGTATACTTTGGCGATAGTAGAATGATGCTTGGGGATAAGGCGTTCGATATGGACAAGGCTGATAATATAATCATCGACGGTGTAAAATACAGAGGAACGCCCGGCCTTTACGAACTGATTTTCAAGAGAATTCCCGACGATGCTGTATACACCGATGCCGATAAACAAAAATACAAAAGTATACTGCTGGCGACGAATGCCTCCAAACGCGGTCATTCTGCTCAAAATCCCATATTGGGCAACAAGGGATACAAGTACAAACATGTAATTGCACCGCTACTCCCTCGTGTATCAACCAATAAAGCAGGGAAAGGTCTAACGGCGCCGCGAGTCATGGTGGTAAATGATAACAAGATCGATTACATGCGCTGGGACGATCCCAACGAGCTTGTGGATCGATACCGTTTGCTGGAAGCGTCGCGTCAGGCGGGCAACAACTCGCACGACAATGAAATTCTGTCGATTGTGGAGGAACTCTACGAGGGAGGCTTCATTATAAATAAAACCGCGCACCGATGATGCGCACTGTATGCATCGAGATGCCGATCAACAAATTTGGAGTATCGCTCGAGAAGAGTGGCGCAGCTAGAATGGATTATTACAAATGGAACGGTTTGCTTCGAAATTATATGCGACACAACGCTCTTTGCGTAGCCGGTGCCGACTTTGATGCAAAATCACGCAAGATACGACGCGTAGCTCAACCGGTGGCTGATAGCGATGCCGTCAATAAACTATACGTGGAAAAGAGCATTAAACTTTTGAGAGAGCAGCAGGAAGAATTAGAGAAGAAGCTGATCATGTTTAAGAGAGAGATGCTGGCGCTGCAAAACAGCGTTCAAAAGATATCGCAGGCGTCGAATTCTATCCCGCAGCAGCGCTGCGAAGGAGAATCATGCGAGACGGTTGAACTTGTCAACGGACCGATGGGGCGCACATAATGCGCGTACACGATAATTATCGCATCATTCGTGTCAAAGACACCTCTGCGATCAAACATGCAGCCATCGTCGAAATCCAAGAGTAAAGAAAACCATGGTCACAAGAAGCGACAACTCGTCGAGGAATTGCATGCTCCAGCTCGAAGACATTTCCCGCGGAGGCGAGTCATAGTGCATGGATACGATGATCTGTGGCAAGCTGACGTTGTAGAAATGCGTCCATACTCGCGATTCAACCAAGGTCACCACTACATACTCACCATCATCGATGTGCTGAGCAAGTATGCATGGGCGGTACCGCTCAAGACTAAAAGTGGTGCTGAGGTGGCTAAAGCGTTTGCAAAGATATTTAGAGATCGATATCCGAAAAATTTGCAAACCGATCAAGGAAAAGGATTTTACAACGCCGATGTGCAGAAACTCTTAACAAAGCATGACATTAATCATTATTCGACGTATTCGGTGATGAAGGCCTCTGTCGTAGAACGTTTCAATCGAACTTTGAAGAACAATATGTGGAAACTGTTTACGCTCAATGGAACCTACAGATGGACCGATGCGCTATCGCGTCTACTTGCAGAGTATAACGCGCGAAAACATAGAACCATCGGAATGCGTCCTTGCGATGTTACCCCAGCGATCGCCGATAAGCTGCTGGCCACCGTATACAGCAACGTAAAGATCGCTGCTCCGGCAAGTTTCAAGTTGGGCGAGTTTGTGCGCGTGAGCAAATTTAAAACCATCTTCGATAATGGCTACACGCCGAATTGGACAACGGAGGTGTTCGAGATAGCCAAAGTACAGGCAACTAATCCCGCAACGTATCTGCTCCTCGATTCCTGTCGAAAACCTGTTGCCGGAGGATTCTATGAACACGAGCTGCAACGCGTCACCGATCCTCATGTGTATCTAGTGGAAAAAGTATTGCGTAGGAAGGGGGATAAGGTATACGTCAAGTGGCTAGGGTTTGATAAATCGCACAATTCTTGGATAAATAAAAATAATGTATTGTAACATAATAATAATAATACATGGTTCAATAAATACAATGATACATATACATGGTTCAATTTTATTTTTATGCATAATTCCACCATTTATAATGCTTTAATAAATATAATAATTTCTATACATGCGCGAAGAATTTTACAATGGTATATTATAATGTCCCCAGGGCAGAGTGTCGGTCGAATCGGGTACGATACATCCCTTGTCGTCGTGTGGGCTTAGAGCGATTTTCGATTCCGAAATGGTGTACACTTTGTGCAATTTCGACCGTATGCATGATTGTCTGCGAACCATTTCGATCTCCCTGTGCAAACACTGCGCGTAGTCGTCGAAAGTTATCGTCCTGGCTATGACGTTGGTCTTGACGCCTTTCGCATTTTTCGTATCTTTTTTACCGTCTACGCGGAGTGCATACATTTTCGCTCTAAGACCTACGAATTCGGTCATTATCGCACCGTTATTTTCTTCCTTCATCAGCCCCGGAACCTTCTTATTTAAGCGCGGCATATTATATGGATTGTCGATGGGATAATCGGATGTGTCAAATCTATCGATATTGTGTTTCATGGTCTCGTAGATATCTTCGCATTTAATGTGATAAATGAGACTGTCTGTGTCGGTGTATAGAATTTTACAATTTTGTCCGTGCAGGGGAGTCATGTGCTCGTGATGAAATTCATATAAACAAATTTTTGATATGTCCAGAATGCACATACCCACGTATATCAGTTTGTTGAATTTCACCTCGAGTTTTCGCAATTCAACGGCTATTAAATTTTCCGAAAAACACTTCTGCTGTGGAAATTCGGTTTCGCGATCATCGCCTCCGCGCCAAATCGCCCTTCCCAATGTGTTAAAAGTTTTACATCCACATGATTTCGCACATTTTCCATAGTTTTACCGAATACCGCATTGTTCATCAATTTGTATAAATTTTTTCAAAATCATTTGTCGCGCTTGTTCTAAACCGCGTATTGAGTTCGATGTAATCGCGGAGCCAGGGGGACTGATCGAATTGAAGCACGCGGTGTATCTTTGTAATACGAAGACCGTGATGCGTGCACTGCTGCAGGTTGCGATAATGGATAACGTAACACTGCTTATCGTATACCGTCGCGAGTAACTTGTCCTGTCTGCTGCCAGGTGGTTTGGCACGCGTCGGGCAGAATGGTAGATCGGCATGAGCGTCGTGCAGACGTTGTGGATATTCCAGATCTACCTCGAGAATGTATCCCGTGGGCGAATCGACAGCGATTGAAGACACATTAAAATTTGCAACATCTTCGACCCATTGAAATTTGGCGTATGGCAGGGGTTGACACATTGCCCATCCAGACAAATTATTTACGTCAAAGTACATCAAGTACGATGACTGTTCCGTGGCGTCGTAAGATGACATGTACTTGTTATTTGCATGTGCGTATCTTCCGGAACATTGACTTAAACCACCGCGTATACCGCGTTCGACAAACATGACCATATCGACGTCTGTGAGCAATTCGAATGTAATTTTGGTATGTTTTAGCATGGCATCCCACGTGAAACCAGGTAAAGTATAATAATGTGCCGAATCTAATCCGTAACTCTTGATGCAACTTTCGCGAAAATTTTCAAAAATATCTGCCAGCAACAAGACATCTGTTTTCAAATACAAATCGCTGTATTCGCCCAAGGTTCGAATGTCGAAACGCTGCCAGACAGTCTCGGCGTGCGCGTAATCGTGCTCGGACACTGTCTCGCCCGTTAACGAACTGTGGAATGACTCGCGCGGCGGTAAGCATGGGTCCTGTAGCTTGTTCGCGCAATCAAGGTATTCATACGGAAAGACACCCCGTCGCGTCAATAAATTGAAATCCTTGGTGGATAATGTTTCAAATTTGGATCGTAAAATTTTTAATTTATCTGTGCTAAGAAAAGATGCTAATTTGTCGAGACTGGTATTGAGAAATTTGTACGAATCGATGAATCGCAATTTAATACAATTTCGCGACTCTGATTCAATCGTATCTTCGACATTTTTTGTGAAGGAAATATATTTTTCTTTAGTTATGGGTAATACGTCAATGCTGCCTTCGAAAGCGGTAGCTATTTCCTCGATAATAAAATGTGAATCGTAGCCGGATAAATTATGAAAAACGATGGGGATGTAAAACGCATTTTTATAATTTAAATTGCTCTCCGAATGTGTCGGGCCTCTAAACCGTCCGGATAGATGGCAATGATCGCGAACTCGTATATCGCTAGCCTCGAATGGCTCTTCGCAAATATGGCAATCTGTTGCATTGCGAAATGTTGTCCACTGTTCGCAGGTTAAATCCAACATGGGAACATTACTGGTCAGGACGGGTTTGGCAAAGTCTGCAAAATTTTTCAGTTCTTCGACGAACCATGAAACACAATCCGCGTCGCGGCGACATCGATACATCGATAGCGATGTATCGTACGAACAATGCATATAATAGCCGATACTATGAACCTTATGTTTCTGGTACGTGTGCAATTTGCGATCCTCCTCACCCCTCCGATTGTCCTCCATTTTCTCGATGATGCACTCGAGATCTGCGTACACCACGAAGGGGAGCCGCTCCTTTCTGCAGTGGTTGTCGAAGCTGAGCAGATTGTTGCCTTCGCTGGGCAGCAGAATGGCACAGTCGTTCATCTGCCTGCAGTCCACTGCGTGGGCCTCCAACTTCTCGGTGGATCCAAAATAGTGCATACATCTGTGAAAACCAAAAATATTTTATTCAATTTGTTTCGCGAGACATTTCAACATTTCATATGTTTATATACGTACCGATCGCAGATGAATTTCTTTCCATTGTGTCTGCTCAATTGCGTGCTCACCAGCCTGGACAAGTCCTTGATCAGCACAAAGTGCCCCACATCGCCGTGCTCTTGGTTCGGCGTGTAGAGCAGGCTGACGTGCCGATCCCTCTTTTAGCTGGCGAGGCGCAGTGGGAAGACTGTTGGCCCTTTCTTCTCCTCGAAGCTGTACACATTGACGGAGACGTTGTTCAGTCGTTCAAACTTCCCAATCTGCTCCAGAGACATTGGAAATTCAATGCCCTGGAGATTTAGTACTGAAGCATATTCGGGGTATGAACTTGGACGATCGGCATGTCTGCCGGCGGGATGAAGAGCGGCGACCACTGATCGTGCGAAACAGGCGTTGTCCGGGGATTGCACGCTAATCGTCGCTTTCTTCAGCGATATTTCCCGCGGCAACTTGTAGTGACACCCTGCACGCAGCGGATTGTACTTGTTGACATTAACGGTCAGATTTAGGATTCTCGTCAATGCCCATCCACTGTCGCGTTCCTGGAACTCTTCCAGCGATGCCAGGGTTGGTTCGATGACGCATCGTTGGTACCACTCCTGCAGATCGGATGTACCGAAGAGTTCGCAGTTTCGGATATTGATGCTTTTACAAGCATGCTTGTCATCTGCCACAAATTCGCCGTTGAACACCGTGTTCACTTTGAGGTTTCGATGTTTCCTCAAAGGACCCCGCACATGCTCCAACACAGTGGCCGCCGCATCCTGGAGGAAGTTGCGCGGTTCGATGTAATTCGAATTTAGCACGGCACCAGTTAATACGCGGCTATCGAACGCAGTGTCTATTTCGCGCCACAAAAGTCCCGTGCTCGAATGTCCGGCACCTTCGCGCACGAAACGTCCGCGCAACGAAATTTCAGCCCTTCGAGCTGCGCGATTCGAGCAACCAGCGATTGTCGAACACCGATCGATAATCGAGGACGTTTCACTCGGCTGTGTTCTTCCAAAGATTCGATACACTCGTTGCACCGTTCTTCCCACACGAGGTATTCTTTGCGTGAAATCAATCGTGCAGATTGATCCCGCAGTTGGCGTTCCACTTGTGCGAATTTTTCCATGATCGTAAATGGAATGTAAATGTAATGTAATGTATTATCCGCGCAATGTGTTAGAACGTGTTTGACGCTTTGTGCAGTTTAGAGCATGCTTTTATGGTTGGTACCACGACTTGGCGTCTCTGTCTATTTCTTTCGGTGTACCCCCTCCCTCGAATGCATCGCATGCAAAAACGGTGATCCGTCCCAACACTGTTCTATACAGTTTCTGCTGATATCGCATAATTCTTTCCATGATTCACGCGTATGACGAATTAGCGCGCAAGATCATTCGATGCAATTTCTGCCAACATCGCATAATTCTAGGATTCGACGCTTCCAAAAGTATTATATTACATTCAACACGTGTCGAGACTTTTATCCTTGAGAATGGGGATTACATTACATGCAATCGCGCGATATGCTGCGACATTAAGATTGAAAAACATTCTGGAAAATTGGCAGCTTTAGAATAAAATGTTGTGGTGGGGGGGGGGGGGGGGGGAGGCAACTAGCCTCTATTTAAGCCGGCTCCCGGACGTTATTCCATCAATCGCTCAGCAGCCTTAGTGACTTTGACGGAACAGACAGTGTTCCAAAACTGTATAATACCAGTGCCGAAAGAAACGCTGGACGCGTAAATTATACCGTCCCAATGATGGGTGAAAATAGTATGGCTACATGCAAGGAGAATACATTCAACAGGTATGGCTCAATTTTCACATATTCCCACAATTTTTATGTTTATTCCTGATATGAGCGGACAATTTCATAGCTTTGATTGTTCTCTTAGCCCGCGCCGAGCATCGCGTATCATGGTCAGACGATACGCATTAACATCCGTGGGTAGCAAGTATTTGGAAATTGCAATCAACGTAGGACCTATGGCCGATGTAGAAGTTGTTATCGGTGACAATCATGGGAATCATCTCATATTACCATGGCATACATGGAATCTGCTATTCGACAGCCATTCATCCATCGAAGAACGTGCACAATTGCCTGAATCAGACTCGATGCAGATTGATGAGTTAGTATTGGAATTTGTTCGGATCTTTGATTCACCGATTGTAAAGATGACACGAGGTGATAATACACTGTATTTCAAACCGAATACAGTATCATTTTTATGTAATCTTGAGCCATGTGTAAGCTATGTGTATCCGCGGTTGCATCAAACTGCGGAAGATGTGAGAGTAAAATTTGAATGTTTTGTTAACGTGTTGCAACACAGCGGTGTTGCCTGCGAAACATTAGATACGCGCAGTGCTGCTAAAATCATACGCGATAGCGAATATTACGACGAGAAGTATCTCGTAGATTGCGAACTGGTAGCATGTGCCATCAGTGATATTCTGGCTGATGCTCGTAGGAAGAAAAAATGTTAAATTATTAATCTACTTTATGTAACAATATATATATATATATATATATATATATATATATATATATATATATATATCTTAAACGTATATTATTTCTCCATTTTATTTACCCTCCTTCTCTCCTCAATTCTAAGATTCGACGTTCCCAAAAGTATTATTTCTCCTGACAACGCATAATTCTGTGACTCGAGCCGCGAAAATAATGTCATCTCGCGCAGCTGCTCCAGGGGAGTCAAATTACTCGCGATACGCTGCGACGTTAAGATTGAAAAACATTTTGAAATACTGTTAGCTTTAGAATACATGCGATTGTGCTGTCTCTTTCCCTCTCTCAGGATTTAGCTTTACAACTATGTAGTGCCGTCTCTTTCCCTCCCCGAATATGCGATTTGTAAAACGTCGCTCGAAACAATTTCTGATAAAAATTATTATTTCTCTGCGCTTGGCGGTTCGCTAAATCGGTGTAGGCCAGGGGTGAAAAAATTTTCGGGGGTGGGTCAAGGTCGTCCCTCCCTCGGTTAGGTGTGAAAAAAATTCGGGGGTCATTCCCTCCCTCTGAAAAAATTTCTGACGGCGGGCCAGGTCTGGAGTGTTCTCCGCGGCCGCTCGGCCTGGACTGATCCCCTCCACGATTATGGCTTCCCCCACTCCGCGGCTCGTGCGCGCGCAACCAGTCTTCCACTCCCCACTGTCCCCGCGCCTAAAGTTCCCTCCACCGCACTCCCCCGCGCGCCCTCACTTCCACCCGCCCCCGCGCCCCCCTCAGAGGACCTGGGTTAGAACTCTCATAGCCCTACTACTGAGTTCCACGATGCGCCAGCAGCTGAACACTTCGGACTTTGGCAAAGATCCGCCAACAGTTCTTCTTGCCTACATGTCGACAGGACATTCAAGAGTGGTGCCGGCGGTGTGACACCTGTGCGGCGAAGAAGGGACCACGTCAGAGGGGAGCAGGAAACCTGAAAGTGTACAACGTGGGAGCTCCGTTCGAGAGGCTTGCCCTGGACGTTGTGGGTCCGCTTCCGAGATCTCAGGCCGGGAACAGGTTTATGCTGGTCGTGGCGGACTACTTCACCCGGTGGCCGGAAGTAATCGCGATACCAGACCAGCGAGCTGTCACAGTGGCAAGAGCTCTGTTGCACAACGTAGTGTGTCGTCATGGTGTACCGTTGGAGATACACACGGACCAAGGGAGAAACTTCGAATCCTCCGTGTTCAAGGAATTGATGAAGCTGCTGGGGATCAGGAAGACACGGACGACTCCTCTGCATCCTCAATCCGATGGGCTGGTAGAACGTTTGAATAGAACGTTGCTACAATATCTCGCTATGTTTGTTTCAGAACATCAGCGGGATTGGGACGAGTGGATCCCCATGTTCCTCCTAGCCTACAGATCAGCACGACATGAGGCTACCCAATTGACGCCAGCGATGATCCTGTATGGCCAAGAACTTCGCCTACCCCTGCAGTTGTGGAGAGGATTGCCTCCAGAAGTGGAAGAAGACGAAGACATCGAACAGGGATACGCTGAATGGATCCGAGAGAAGATGAAGAGGATCCACGGATTTGTTCGACGTCGTCTGGACCTCTATAGTTCGAAGATGAAGTCGTGGTACGACAATCGTGTCCACGCGGTGGAATTCCGGACTGGAGAACGAGTGTGGTTGTTCCAACCAAGAAGAGTCAAAGGAGAATGCCCGAAGCTGCAAACGGAGTGGGAAGGCCCATACACGGTGGTGGACCGGATCAACGACGTCATCTACAGGATCCAGCGTTCGCCTAGGAAGAAGTGCAAGGTGGTACACGTGCGCCGCCTTGCGAAGTACGAAGGACGATTCCAAGAGGAATGAAGACGTCGCGGAACACGTCAAGAAGCAAGAGAGAAGATTAGCAAGAAGCTAATAAGTGGACTGCGGAGGCTACCTTCGTAGCTCGGCCCCCCTCTTTTTTTTTGTGTGTTCCAGGTGCACGATACCCCACGACGAGGGACAAGGTTTTGGGGGACTGCTCCCGCGGCTCGAATGCAACCCCAAAGCCCCCGAATGTGCCACAATAGCGTGGTGGTCCGCAGCGGGGTGCGGAAATACGTGAAAACACCCCGCTAACTCTCCTGACCCGGATCTTGGTGGCTTCTCCACCCAGAATCTTGTTCACAATGGAGGTCCGGGTTGACTGAGGGACAGAAAACGGGAAATGGTGTCCCCCACCACCGGACGAACGTGCAACGCAGTCGCTCGGATCGTTCGGAGGGGACATCGCGGAAACGGGGTCGTTGCCGAGCTGCACCGAGACGGTCCCCTGGTTTAGCACCGGAGGCCAAGAAGAGAAATGGGGCCATCATGCAGCCACGGAATGGATGACTGGAGGTGATGTCAAGAACCAAGACAGAAGACAACAGGGCTGATGAGTTTGGCAGCTGGACTGGGGGCTGGGTCGCTCGTACGCTCGCGACAAGCTGCGACCCCCTGCGGGCGTGCTCGGCCTCCCTGTCTGGTTTCTCAACTTGTCCGGCTCCAACGAACTCCCCTTCCCGCGCGAGAAAAGAAAATAATGTCTGTTTGTCTCTTTCCCTACTAAGAGAACCTGGTACACAAACTTCGTGCAGTCCTGGTGCCACCAAGTCTCGAACCTCCAGAGGCAAGACTACCCACGACCGTACAGAGGAAGCAGCCTCAGCGCGGTGGGGCCGTCACGGAACCTTCCTGGAGACGGAATCCCAGAGACGACGAAGGACGAGGAGGCGGGACGCTCCGTCGAGGGACAGTCCAGCCGCCCTTCATGGAGTTCGTCGCGGGACCCATGGAACCGGACCAAGGCACCATTGGGATCCCAAAGGCAGTACGAGAGAGGACCATGCAGACTGGACAAGTCATGGACATCGGAACAGAATACGTCGCGGGTACGAAGACTAAGAGGAAGCGACGCGATCGGGACGACCGCTTTTCAAGGAGGGAGAGCTGTGTTGCGGACACCCGATGGATGAGATCCATGGCCCTCTGGTGTCCGCAACGAAGACAGGCAACAGCGAGAAGAAGGTGATCGTAGCGGTCACCTGTCAAACTGTCAGAAGGGGATCAGCCGCGATCGCGTAACGACGTGCCTCTATTACCGTCGTAGATTATAGAACTTGTATTCCCCGTTCGTTATTGTGTTACCTTTACTAAATGTTCCGTTATAGTTGTTATCCATTAAAATTACGTTATGCCCAACCAAACTCGTAACAATATTATTAAATATTTGAGAATTATTTCGTTTCTAGGGGCGGGGGTCTCAGATGTCGCCGGTCAGTGAATTTTGACACGTATGTGACGTAGGCCCCTCGAAATGCCCTTCAGGCGACCAATTAGACAGGCATCCTTTTGATACGCAAAAGTTGTAAAATTTCGTATTTCGCAGCGTAAATTGTTTTGTTACATGGGTCCTCGCGTCGCTTTCCTTCGAATAGGCGATTCAGCGGAATTTCCTCGCGCGTGGCAGTCACGTTGCGTCGAGCGGCATAGCGACAGCCGTAAGGACAACGTGACCGTTGCCAGCCCGGGCCCGGAAATTTCCAAAGAAGGAGCGATCGACAACTGCCGACGGGGCAGTTTCTCCCATTCGTAAGTTTCGAACGAGTCGTGATTCGTAACCGCGAGCCCGGGGAAAAGACAGTCGTTTTAGAGACCTCGAGTCAGGAAGTAACGACGAGCCGACGGGCCGTCCAGAAATCGCGCCTTTGTCTCCGCGTCGATCAGGTTAGGCGAAATGTAACTCCGCTCCGATATACTGAGAAACGGCCTCGCCGGGAGCGCTCTTACGCGGCGATACGGGCCACCGCGGTTGCGAAGACGTGTGACATAGCGAGCAAAGCGATAGACGGCGAGCGTGCCGACTACCGTGCGTTATCTACGGACACAGCGAGCGAAACGACAGACGCCAGGTTCACCGATTTCTGAGCGCTAACTAAGAGAACCGCGAGCGACCACGACCTACGCTAGGTCCAGCGACACGCGAGCGATAACAGAGACGGAACACCGTCTCAGGGTTATGTCATTATTATCTCTACGCCTTTTATTCCCATAAATCCTGTGCGTCATATTATTCTGACCCTTCTTATCCTCCCTTTCCCTGGTAAGAATAGTCAAGGCGTGCTTTAGCACCTTAAAAGAGCAAGAACCCGGTAAATCATTCCAACCGCTCGAGGTGATTTACAGGAAAGTCCCTTCAGGACGTAACAAACTGGTGTCAGAAGTGGGATCTGATTCTTCTAATCATTTCCTTTTGGAAAAGAGAGCGTGCCGTCGCTACATACCGCGACCTGCCGCAATCTTATCTGCTTGTAACTTGAATACGCTTCCTACTACTCAACGCCTTCTGCCGAGCATTGCATAGCAATGACGGGTGGTATACTGAGATCACCCCCACTTCAACCGTTATCTACTTCCCAAACCTCTGCTTCCGGGGCTCCTACTATCCCTCCTCCCGTACCGCTGACCTCGGGAGCTGGACCATCCTTTAGCTCGCGAACGAACGACCTTAAAATGTCTGCAATAGACGTATGGCGTTTCCGCGAAGATGGGGAGAGAGTGTATCGGGCGCATGACTACATTCCCCGTTTCGACCCTGGTTTTGTATCGTTGGAGGAATTCGCTGCCTCGATACAGCGCACTACAAAGCGTGTACCACCCGGTCAAGAAGAGAGATTTCTGACCGAGGTAATATACAAATTAACTGATCCTATCAGATACTATGTCGAAGGGAAAGATTGTCAAAGCGTAGCTGATCTGCTCTCCCTTCTAAGGGTCCGATACTCCCCATGCCGTGGTTATGAGGAGCTACGCGTATAAGCATGTTTCCACGGGAACGTATAATAGACTTTATCCACCTCGTGGGCCGCCTGTATCGACAGGTGGCCGTAAGAGCGAAAAAATTGATCGGAGAAAATATCGAGAGAAGTATGAGAGACGTAGAGCGGTTGGCTCGCTCCTCGTTTATTACAGCATTATCTCGAAGGATTTCGACCAAGCTAGCTTTATTAAATCCAGAATCGCTGGACGACGCGTTCGATTTAGCGTTACACATACAAAGACGAGAACATTAATTATCCGGCTTACCGCGCAACGATACGTACGGGTACGCCCGGAACGCCCGTCCCCATACGACCCCCAGAGAAGATAGACAGAATGGAGACAACCGATCGAGTAGGGCTCCTATGACGAGCCCTATTCCTCGTACTCTGCTTATAGTTACCCCCGCTATCGAGATGAACATTATCGCGATTCATACAGCCGCGAGCCGTATTACGACGATGCGTACCGCCGCGAGGCGTATTATCGCGACTTGACGCCGCCGCGTTGGCCAACGACCTTGCTGACGAGGCAAGGCGAGCGTTCGCTGGACTACGAACGTAGATCGTCCGCTCCCTCGCGAAGATCTGGATGGGAAAGACCATGAAATAATAGACACTCGCGACCTCGCGAACGAACGTATGAACCTCGCGAGTCTAGAACATACCTCGCGAATCGCGGACATACGAGTCTCGTGAGTCTAGAAGCTATGAGCCCCGCGAATCGCGAAGATACGAATCTCGTGAACCGAGAAGATATGAAACTCGCGAGTTGCGAGGATTGATGGAACGCGTATCATCTTTTGAAAAACGCAATCTTTTAAACTACCAGCGCGCCCGCCCGTTCAACCGGAACGAGGCGGGCGGGTCCTCCTCGTAGGCTCAAAGATCGCCTCAAAATCAGAGCCAGTAACGGTTCTCGGACGCGCAGACTCCCCCCGCATCCGGGTCAAGGCCAAACAACTGGAGAATGGCGAGGGAGAATTCATCGTAGACACAGGTTCTGCGCTGCATTTGTTAGAGATACGGTCCGCGAGTTCGGAGGCCCCAATTTTAAGTAGAGACTCCATCGAAGTCGGGAGTTTGAACGGGAAGGTTATGACTTTAGGGACGACTCGCCTGAAAATTAAGGGCAGTTGGGCGCTTTTTCACGTAATAAACATGCCCTATTTACCTGACGGGATTGCAGGCCTGGTCGGGAGCCCGTACCTGTTTCAGGAGGAAGCCATCGTTTCTTATCACCAGTGAACTATGGTAACAGCGAATCGCCCGATCCAGCCCGTAGTTTTCTCAAATTCCAAAGAATTAGAAAGTACATTAGAAGCATGTAAACGGAGCCATGAGGTCTTCCAGGCTTACTTAAAGGATCACTCAGAATTAGAATCAAACGGGAACGAAATAAACGTCTGTTTCCCCGAAAACCGCGATGGTCCCGCGGACAAAGAACGGAATGCCCCTCACCCTTCTTCGTGGAGGAATTCGGCGCTCTCGAAGCTCCGGATCACGGAGATTATCGGGCGGAATGTAAACCCTCCGAAGAGCGATTAGAGCATATAGTAACAACCCTGAAATTAGAAGAACTAGACCCGGAACCGCGTCGGTGGATCGAAGATTTGGTTACCAGGCATTCGGACAGGTTCTTCGTACCCGGAGACCCACTTGAGGGAACGACGGCGATAGAGCATACCATCCTGTTGACCGATGCAACGCCTGTATTCACGCGACAATACCCACACTCCCTGCTGATGGATGAGGAAATTACCAAACAAATGCACAACCTGGAGGAGCTGGGAATAATCGCTCCCTCATCGCCGCCACATAATTCACCGCTGCACGTGGTCCCGAAAAAGGCGGACCCAGACGGAACGAAATGATGGAGGGTGGTCGCAGATTTCAGAATCCTGAATGCAAAAACGATAGACGGCGGTTTTCCCTTACCGCGAATTTCGGACATCCTCAATCGCTTAGGCGGAGCTAAATACTTCTCGATTTTCGACCTAGCGAACAGTTTCCATCAAATTCCTATGGCCACCGAAGATCGTGCAAAAACCGCGTTTACTACCCCGGACGGATACTACGAATACCTCCGCATGCCCTTCGGATT
This sequence comes from Andrena camellia, assembly GCA_029448645.1. Classification (NCBI taxonomy): domain Eukaryota; kingdom Metazoa; phylum Arthropoda; class Insecta; order Hymenoptera; family Andrenidae; genus Andrena; species Andrena camellia. The sequence goes on from CM055680.1 coordinate 14,997,799, forward strand.
AAAGAACGCTCCAGCTACCTGTCAGCGTTTAATGAACCACGTGTTGACAGGACTTATCCGTAAGGAGTTATTCATTTATCTAGACGACGTGGTTGTATATTCGCGCACGCTCCCGGAACATGAACACAGACTCGAGAAATTCTTCGAACGCTTACGCGAGCATAACTTAATGCTACAGACGGAGAAGGCCAAGTTCTTGAAGGACAGGGTCATATACTTAGGTCATATCATAGCAGCTGACGGCGTCAGACCCAATCCCGAAAAGATAAAAGCCGTCGCTTCCTTCCCCGTACCAAAGAGCATGAGAAACCTGAAAAAATTCTTGGGTCGTGTAAATTACTATCGTCGTTTCATCCCAGATATGGCGAAACGCGCTAGACCCCTTACAAATTTGACAAGCACAAAAATTCCATTCTTTTGGACTGAAAAATAGCAAGAAAGTTTCGAAGATCTGAGCCAAGCACTCTGTACAGAGCCGGTCTGACGATATCCAAATTTCGACGAACCATTTATCATTACCACTGACGTGTCCGAGGTAGCCGTCGCCGCAATATTGAGCCAAGGGAAAATAAGCGAAGACCTGCCAATAGCGTATGCCTCGCAGGTATTATCACCTCCCCAAGAAAATTACTCAACAACGGAAAAGATTATGATGTCTCGCGATAATCTACGCCGTAAAACAATTCCGGACGTATATTTATGGGCGGAAATTTTTCTTGGTAACCGACCACCGGCCGCTTCAATGGTTATTTTGGGTAAAAGATCCGGTGTCGCGACTCGCTCGATGGAAGATCACGCTCGCCGATGACGAGTATAAAATCGTTTATAAACCCGGCCGTTTTAATGCAAACGCGGACGCGCTATTGCGAAATCCGGTCTTACAAGCGTTCCCAACTATCTCGAAAGAAACCCTGCCTAAGAGCGAAAACCGCCATCGTTCAACTCCACGTTAGAAGGATACGATCTCGATCAGGATTCGCACACAACAGAAAGGGACAACGCGCTGGTATAGAAAGTCGGGCCAATTCTACCGTTCTGGACACAACTGAAGGACTGACGAGAATGCCCGAATTCCTAGATACGGAAGACGAGGACCCAGAAGAGAGCAACGAGGACTCTACCATCCTTAGTGACGGCTCTTGCGTAGGCCCAAGCATGGACGAAGAAATCACCATCTTGAAGAGTCTTGAAGAAGAGTCCCCCTATAAGGAAAGGGGGGAAACATCGATCCCCCAGGAAAACATCAGTCCTCAGAAGGAGGGCTGCCCCATCGTAAGAGTTGGTCAATAAGCAAGTCAATATCCGCACGACCAACTCGCCTTCCTGAAGAGTCTTGACGAACCACCACGCTACGAGGTGATCAGCCCCCGGAAGATGGACCTACGATCAGGCCCAAAGAAGCGGGTGTCATGGGGAATACCTCTGCATGCAGAAGCCCTGAACATCCCGCAGTCAACTATGATTTGTCCGGAGGGCGAGACCCTGGAGGAACTAACAGACCAATCGCCTCCTGGGAAAGTTTCAAACATGAGTCCAAGGCCTGACGTGACAAAGGTTCCCGACTCAACGGAGTGGTTCGAAGTAACCATCGGGCCATCCACCGACCCACCATATTCTCCAACAATCACAAGGGAATCATCTGAATACAGGAGAGACGCACTGGACGCCTCGAAACACAAAGTTCGGCCAACGCGATGCGAAGTAAAAATCGTAAAGACCACGCTTGCGTCCGCTCCAGATAATTATGCCCATTTCATATCCTCCGACAGAATACTAACTAGCCCAATTTGTAAAACTTTAAAAGCTACTGGACTTCTTGAGGAAATAAAATTATTATCCGAGGAATTAACCAAAAACCGCGTAATAATCACCCATAATGAAGAAGGAAAAATATTCAGAATCGTCGGAGCGGGAAGCTTCTACCATGAAATGGGAGAAGACGAGCTTGCGTCGGCACTAACAGCGCTCAGGGGCGCCGCGGAAGACGAACGCGCTCGCTCGTTTCAAGTAGCGGCGCATGGCGAAACCCTACACCGATTCGACGCCGAGACGCTCCAGAATTACTTCCAAGTGATTTTCCAACACACACCCGTCACAATTACGATTTGCACGAGCGAAATTCAATTACCACCGGAAAACGAACGAGGAGACATTATCCGTCACTATCACGAAAGCCTAATAGGAGGGCATAAGGGCATGGCGAAGACGTATCGACGAATACGCAGCCTATTTGACTGGCCACGCTTACGCCGAGACGTAGAGGATTTCGTACGTAGTTGCCGGAGCTGCCAAGAACAAAAGCTCGTACGCATCAAAACATGGGAACCAATATTGATCACCGATACGCCTGCAAGGCATTTCGATAAAGTAGCCTTGGACACAGTAGGGCCACTTCCCCCTACCCCAAGCGGAAACCGTCACATACTTACAATGCAATGTCAATTATCAAAATTCTGTATGGCCGTGCTTTTACCGGACATACGAGCCGTTATCGTGGCAGACGTGTTATCGCGTTACTTTATCGCGATCTTCGGCGCACCGCGCGCAATACTCACGGACCGCGGAACGAGTTTCATTCATAACATAATACAGGGAATAACCCAAACTTTCAAAATTAAACACGTAACCACATCGGGATATCGACCGCAGACCAACGGTTCTCACGAAAGAAGTCATCTTAACGGAATACTTAAAACATTATCTAGAAAGGTACGAGGACTGGGACTTGCTCCTTCCATTCGCTATGTACTCGTACAACACCTCGGTACACGAAGCGACAAAGTTCACCCCATACGAAGTAGTCTTCGGACAATTAGCTCGAGATCCGTTTACGCCTATGTCCCGTGAGGAATTGCTAACGTACCCGGAATACGTGCAAGATCTGGTAGAGCGCTTAGACGAAATTCGAAAGACCACACGATCAAACTTAGACACTAGCAAATCGTGTTCGAAAAACATTTATGACCGAAAAAGTAACCAGGTCACATTCACGATAAACGACCTCGCTTACGTACAAAAGGAGCTTCGGCTCCACAAATTCGATCCACATTACATCGGCCCTTTCAAAATAAAAGCAATTACCGACCAAAACAATGCAATATTAATTTCGGACGAGGGCCAACAGATTATTAAACATTTCGATAAACTGAAACATGCTTATATTAAAGATAAACCACCTTGACGCCAATGCAGTGTATTCAATGGTTTAAGCTTACAACGGACCGGTGAGCGAGCTTATCTAGCCGACTGTCATAACCACGGTCCCACACTCCATAAACCTGACACCTTCCTTTTCTTCTTTATCTCATTTGTTTCTATATTTGCAGTAGTCACTTACTTAAAACAATAGAATTCCCCCGCGAAAGGCATTTTCGGAAAACCTACATACCACAACCACCATGAACAGACGTGGCTTGCTTTTGTTCACGTTCCTATGAATGAGCGTCACCAGTAGAATCATCGACGGGGATTACCAAATAGCACTGTTTTACCATAACCCGGGGTTGTACTACGAAAAGATCTGACCTCTTCGAGTCTTCCACACACCATGGAGAGTGGTCACGGGTATCGGAGTCGCGACGTATTGACCTCGCGACCACAACCTCAACGCCAGATCAACAGAATGAAAGCACTACGCACAACATATAATTCGACATCTTGCCCAGCCGACGACCTTAACGCAGCCCTGCAACGAAAGCTCCTCGACGCCAAACGCTACGAGGAACTGCTCCTAAGCATATCAAGAGACACGGTAGTGTCTCGCGCCAAGTATATATAGGTATATGCGCAGCGCGAGGCACAGAGTGTCTACAGGGTGTCCGCGGGAAGACTGAACAGATGGATATCGCCTAAAGTATTGGAGATAAAAAAATAAAAAAAATACGAAATCGCATGGTACGAGGGGGCCAATTTATTAGCGTATACGAATTTTTTCTTCGGTTATTATTTTAAAAGATACGATGGTCAAGTTCGGTTTTTTAAATGGAACTATTTTTTTTGAAGAGGTCACTTGATAGAGCGCTCCAAGACAAATTTAATAAGCTATAATGTATGCACTTTATTTCCACTGGTTTTTAAGATATTGCGCTTGCAAATTTACTGATTTTCCTTGGAAGAAAACCCGCTGGGATAGCAAGGACCGGGGACGGTCTTGCTGGCGCCACGGGTGGCCTTGCCTATTGAAACAAATACCTACCTGCCAAAGGTCTACGCCGGGAATGGCAGGCCCAAAGGCTGGACAATTCTTTTCCGTCAGAAATGATACTTAGGTAGGTACATCTGCGGTATTGAGAAGCGCACCGTAACTTTTATTTTGCACTTGCTCCTACGCTCGGATGGTCGGTTCTTTTGGGAGGGATGCAAGTTCGATTGGTTAGAGTTAGGAGGTGTGAAAGTTGCTAGACCAAATTTCAGCCATAGGGGGCAGATTGTATTAGGACCAATCGGATTTGCATCCCTCGCAAACGGCTGCTCTCTTGAGGAGAGCCTCTTCACAGCAAAACCTCCCCCCCCCCCAATGCCCACCTGCTCTCGCACGGAATACGTCAACGCATGCTTCTGTTTTGATATTGGAACTGGTGTTTATACTCGAGAGATAAACCTCGAGTCTTCAAAGCTTTAAACCTTATCCTTAAAGACTCAGCCTTTAAGGCTAATGTCATATGAAGCTCGAGCTCTCGAAGCTGGAGGCTCTTGTGTTTAATAGTAATGAAGTTAACTCCAAGTCCTTGATATTATATATATCTTATTTTGTGCAACCACTATTGTAAAACGTTAAACTTAAACACATAGAAAGATGCTTTTTGATGGTTCCACCAATTGGTTGGATCCGTGTTTTAATACTACAATAAAAGTACAAAACTATACAATAGTATTCTTTTGTAATTGTAGTCATTTGTAACAAAACTCTTTGATAAAATTATGATGAAACACAAAAACAACAACACAATCACTATAATATAAATTTCAGTATATTATCTGGTCTTCTTATAACTTGTATAGTGTTCGTGCTCACTACACTCTTGGTTCGAACGTTTCTCAACATAAAACTAATTGATCATTGTCGTACAACATCAGTTTACCGACTGAGCTAACCGAGCAGATCATAAAGGCGATTTAAGATTTAACCGATTTTGTTTCAATCGTCAAGGAAACAGAACTAACCGAAGTACATAACCTAAGGAATTCAAGAAATTGATCATTTTACTTTGAAAAGGATAATACCTCCTTAAGGGTTTCGAGGGTTTAGCTTTAAAGCTTCAGCCGTAAGGTGGAATAACACAATATTTTGTAATAAAGGAAAGTTTCACACATTGCTTAAAATATATCCTATCAGTAATAGTTTAACGAAGTTTGGGCGTCAAAGAAATAATTCACAAAAAACCCAGTTTTCTGGACCTAACTATATTATTCTGCCTTAAAGCTTTAAAAGCTTGAGTTTTATATAATATTGGAGTGTAAGACTTAGAACTTCTACTGTCTACATTAAGTTTTAAGTGAAGGCTTCCAAAACTCGAGCTTTGTACATCACTTCACTATATACAATTTATACGACTCGAGCCTTCGAGCTTTAAAGGCTCGAGTTCTCACGGCTACAAGGTTCGAGCCTTTAGGGTTTGAACCGCGACTCGAGCTCTTGAAGCTCACGGCTCGAAGCTCATATTTACAACACTAGCTTGGGTTTGTTTTACATAAGAAAAGTGTTTTCGTTTTGTTCCTACGTGCCTTATGAGCTGAGATATTTCGATATAAAGTTGCAATTTGTCGAATTTTATGTTCTGAAGATTAAGAATCGTCATCGTCCTACACTTCTAGGCAAGAGGGGAGGATGAAAGGGTGAGTAAATGTCTCTCAGGCACGTCGTTCATTTTACGATGGTCTCGGCCAATCGCGAAACAAATTGTCACGTGACAGCCAGGCAGAGAGCAGATGTGTCGAGGTAAACGTAATTTAGGTAGTGTCAAATAATCATAACCTCTAAAGTGTCAAATAAGGAAACTTGTTCAAATTTTTTAAATGTCACGAGTTTTTACACCATATAGGACACTGAATTATTATCTCAATTAACAAGTTAAGTCGCCAAAATTTTTTAATAGACTATTTATGTAGAGCTTATAGAAACAGGGGGGACGCACAGACTTTGAAGTTGTCCGGAGAATGTTCGACAGAGAAGCATCTTCTTTTGCACAAGTTTCTACAAAATAATATATTGTTTTTATACTAGCACACTATTTTTACATTAGAGTTTTTGTGTAAAGCTTATAGGAATGAAGAAGACGCACGGTCTTGGAGAGAAATAAAGGAGACGCACAGGCTCCGATAAAAATGAAGTGGACGCACAGGCTTGGATAGAAATGAAGGGAATGCACAAGCTCGGATAGAAATGAAGGGGATGCACAGGCTTAGAGGTTGTCTGGAGAAGGTTAAATAGACAGAGAAGCATCTTGTTTCATACCAGTTTCTGGAAATTTGTCAAATAAGGTAAATCGACAAAATTTTTCAAATTAGCGTAGCATTAAGAATTAAGAAAATTATGGCGTACTGCTTGCAATGTAGAGTAAATCACATTAGTGAAGAAAGTACGCTGAAAACGCATCTCCCTTGATACTTTCCAATCTTTTGTGAAAGATATTCGTAATACTTTATTAAAATTCACAATAATTCCCACGCTATTCATTAATTTTATTAGTTTCCCATTAACAATATTTCAATTCACCTTTGCTCATTTTTGTTAAATTATCATCATCATTTAAATTTCCTCCAACAAGACTTTCTGCCATACGCTCTGACCTTCTTCGGACACATTATGTAGTCTCTACACGTACTATAGCAAAAGTCCACTCTTTTTCTATAAGTTCTATATTATGTTGTAACTAAAAAATGTGGCTTTTATATATTTACAGATAATCGAAGCAGAAGATCATGCAGTGTGATCTACATCGGAGAAAAAAATTTATTGTGACATAGTATTTTATTAATTAAACGATTTTATTCAGCTTTGATTCTCTGTTTGCTTCTTGTATGTTTGCTTCATATCTGAAAACGCAAATTTAAACCAATTCCAACAATACAATTGTCTTGTAGCTTTGCAGGCGTACGTAGTTTGGATGGCAGTGTAATATATTGTTAAAAAAAATAACCCCGAGGGGGTGAAAAATTTATCCAGTCATCAATAAATACTACGAAATGTGTGAAATCCCCACAAAATTACCTTTTCTAAAAAAAGGCACAAAAAGAGCGCCAAGTATATAATCCCATTAAAAAGAATCCCATTTAAAAGCATTGTCGTAAATTAATATAAACTTATTAATGTGCTATATTTAACTTTACAAAAGTAATGATATGTACAAAAATTGCGCCAATTATCACAATGGCTATTTATACAAAGAAAGAATGTATTAAATAATATTAAGCAGATATATTTTTATACAAATAAATATTTTAATACGATTCAAAATGCTTGGCGCTGCGAAACCAAAAAAATGTTAATTGTCTTGGTTAATAAATAAAACAAGACAAGACACCACCGAGACAAGAAAGAAAGAATAAGATTTTAATGCAATTTATACATATTTATTCGCTTTAGCAACGCCAATTCGGAGAGCAGCGTCAAGTATTTTGAATCGTATTAAAATATTTATTTGTATAAAAATATATCTGACTAATATTATTTTATACATTTTTTCTTTGTATAAATAGCCATTGTGATAATTGGCGCAATTTTTGTATATATCATTACTTTTGTAAAGTTAAATATTGGACATTAAAAAGTTTATTTTAATTTACGACAATGTTTTTAAATGGGATTCTTTTTGATGGGATTATATACTTGGTGCTCTTTTTTGTACCTTTTTTTTGAAAAAAGGTAATTTTGTGGAGATTAGGAAAACCACAGTCACAACGTACCAAGCGATCGGTACCATTGGGATTCATCGCATCGCTTATTAAGACCCTTTTCGGAACCCTTGACAACGACAACGCACAATATTATAATAAGTAAATAGATAAACTCTATAAAGACCAAAATCGTCTTGCCGAATTATTAGGAAATCAAGCACATATTATAAGATCAGAATTCCAGGATATACACGACACACTAAAATCTGTAACAGGTTCCGTGCGAAATATGGGTGATAGAATTAAGGAAATAGCGTCAGCTACCCGTCAATTAGACGATCGCGAAACAAAAATGGAATTATAACTAGCTTTTCGTCGTACGTTTCTAATGACCAGACACGTGGACGAATATGTAACCGCGTTAATCGTAATCACGGACGCGCTCACGTTCGCGAAACTTGGTATCCTACATCCGGTCGTTCTGTCCCCCAGTCAGCTCGCGCAGACTAGCGAACGAATCCGTGAGACCACGCCATATGAATTCCCGCTGACTACGGAAGAATTAAATTCCGAACAACTAAAAGGGTTGACCAAATTAAACGGAGCTTATTCACAGGGCCGAATCATCTTGTCACTTCACATTCCTTTATTGAACTCAATTCCCTTCGATCTCTATTACATTCAACCGTGCCCTTCGTTCCAAACTATATCGACTAATGTCTCTACCCCTATATTCCTAAAACCAAGAACACAATACTTAGCAATCAGTCGAATCAACTCTCAATCTTTTATGCCCGACGATAATTACATCACAGGATGCAGGAAACACCCTCGGATGTATATGTGCGAACTCAGCCTACCACTTCAAAACTTGGAAAAAGCACCAAGCTGCGAGACGGATGCCTTATTAAAACCACAAAATATCAAGTGGCCTAGCTGCAACATTCAAGCTCTCCCCGGAAGCCGAACCTTCCTCAAGAAGATGGTCACACCCAACACCTAGTTATATTCAATCAAGGACACCCAAGCACTGCAGGTGCAATGCAACGCTTTAGGGTGCAGGAATATTACAAATGAGGAGGGATTGTCAGGCTAAAATCGGGACCGACCAGATCTGGGCATCCAGAGTCGACACCGAGGCCTTGACAACCATCTACAAACCATCTATTGACATCAACATTTCGGAAATCCTGCTAACTCTCACGGAACATCACGTGAAAATTTTGGCCGACCATCAAGAAAAGGAACCTCAGGGGACTCTTCAAGATGTCCATGCGAAACAAACATAATCGCACTGGAGGACATAGAAAGACAGGCAAGGGAGCTGGCCACTCATCACCGAACCCAAAATCTATCGACGTATGTTACCTACCGACTACCAGGGCTGGGAGGAACTTTCGTATCCCTCTTTATTGTCTGGATTGGATACCGTTTTTGGATGGCACGCCGGACACAACATCACAAGCCCTTAAGGCAGGAGGCAAAGGTCGATATAGAAATGATACCACACCGTCCTCCCTCTCAAATAATTTCCAGACCCCGTCCTCTAGCTATTACATCTTTTCCTGGCGACCTACCCGTTATACCGTCCACGAGGACAAGAAAGAGAACCCACGTAGAACGAGCGAGAAGTTTTGCGGGTTCCGAGCCATACTTCGAAGTATTCTAGGCCATAGTTTGCTGATAGCAGCAAAAACCCCTGCGCGTTAGCCTTAGAACCACCCCCCACGCTAACGGAGCGTAGTCTCGAGTACTACCACCAGGAGCCCCCCTCTTTTTTTCTCTTTTTGTTGGTACTGTGTTATTATTAGTTTCTTTGTTGCTTTGCCTTTTATAACCAAAACGTAATAATATATTCTTCAATAGCTTTGCTTAATACCGGATCGTTTATTGTAACCCTTTTTGCGACCTGTAAGATTTAATAGCGTTAACCGTTAATCATAGTTTTAATCCGCGAATAAAAGTGTACGCGCGGACAGCTTCGCACGTGCTAACGACGAAACGGCCTCTCGAAACAATTTCGTGTCTAAGTGGGGAGGTGTTACATGGGCCCTTCTGGCCCATCCCGTGCCTGCTGTCCTCGCGTCGCTTTCCTTCGAATAGGCGATTCAGCGGAATTGCCTCGCGCGTGGCAGTCACATTGCGTCGAGCGGCATAGCGACAGCCGTGAGGACAACGTGACCGTTGCCGTCCCGGGCCCGGAAATTTCCAAAGAAGGAGCGATCGACAACTGCCGACGGGGCAGTTTCTCCCATTCGTGAGTTTCGTGCGCGACGCGACTCGTAACCGAGAGCCCGTGGAAAAGACAGTCGTTTTAGAGACCTCGAGTTAGGAAGTAACGACGAGCCGACGGGCCGTATAGAAATCGCGCCCTTATCCCCGCGTCGATCACGCGAATCGCGCTCGGCCGATCAGATTAGGCGAAGTGTAATTCCGCTCCGATATACCGAGAAACGGCCTCGCCGGGAGTGCTCTTACGCACCGATACGGACCACCGCGATCGCGAAGACGTGTGATATAGCGAGCGAAGCGATAGACGTCAGGTTCACCGACTTCCGTGCGCTACCCGAGAGCACCGCGAGCGATCACGACCTACGCTAGATTGAGCGACCCACTGGCGGTAACGGAGACGGAGCGCCGTCTCTAAGGGTATGTTATTATTATTTCTATGCCTTTTATCAGAATATACTCTATCTTATTGTTATTCCTATAAATCCTGTGTATCATATTATTCTAACCCTTCTTATCCTCCCTTTCCCTGGTAAGTATAGTCAAGGCGTGCTTTAGCACCTTAAAAGAACAAGAACCCGGTAAATAAAGTCCCTTCAGGATGTAATAGATTCTACAGGAGTTTCCAACAAAAATGGTGGTTATCTTACGCGTCTTATTATATAGGATAGTAATGCCTGGCGAAGACAGGCTAAAAAACTTGTACAACATAGTACTATACTAAACTAGACTAAACTAAACTAGGTATATACTATACTAAACTAGGACCACTTCTCATGTGTACCCATATATTTTGAAAAATATGTATTCGAACTTACTTGTATATAAGCTTGAGGTTGCTGCGAAGAGGGTGTAGGAGGAAGAGGAGTTCCGCCAGTTACTGCTGCATCCTGTTGAGGGGATGTTCGCGGCGGCTCTGAAATATTCATATACGTATTTTTTTTATAAAGTATAGGTATATACATATATTAAACGCCATAAAATAAAAATTACGTAATTATGTTATTCTCATTACGTCGTAATCGTAACTTGATTACAAAGAAACTTCATGGTAATTGGGATACATATACCTACTGTATGCAATATAATAAGAAAATTTTACTGATTGAAAAGAAACTAATATGTTAATATAAATTTTTAACGTAATATCTTCATGGTAGTAGGTCTATTTTTAACTTACATTTTTCGTATAATATGATTTTAATTCTGATGTTTTTCATGTTTACGGACAATTTTACGCAGATTACATAATATATATATATTAAAATATATTAAAGTAAGATATATTACAGCGAAACAGCTGAACCACACCTAAAAGTACGAAGAAAATACCTAAACATAACATTCGCAAACAAAACCACTGCCTTTCCCCAGAACCCTGTATTTCAGAGTGACTCCAAAAAGAATAATACCACTCTCACACAGTCAAAAAAAAAAAGAATACGCCCCTACGAAAGAGAACTTGAAATGGAAATCCAGTCTACAATGAGGAAATCAATCCATAGCATCCCTCCTTGGACTATTCCAAAAATAGAATCCAACATCACACTACTTAGGGATAACAAAAAAGACACCAACCCTAGTCTGGTAAAACCCTTATTCCAAGAACTAAGTAGAAGAAACATACACAAACCACTTAGATATATACACAAACTGTTCTAAAACACAAAATGGCACTAGTTATGCTTTCACCTCTGGACAATCTATCTATCTATACTATTATATAAAATTGAAGTTGCATACTTTGAAATGTGGCTTCTCAGTAAATATGAACTGTAGCCACAAGTGTGTTACATCACTTTGTTCGTCTTGACGAGAGGAAGGTTTTAACCGACCGGGCGAGCGCTTCTCGCTTGCAAAATAGCACCGCGGCGGGAATAAGTGGTCGAGCGCTCGATCCGTAGGCACGCACTAAGGAAGGATTTTTAGAACTTCCATCCCCAAAGGGGGTATTTTGCTTGTCGATCATAAAAGTGAAACTCCACCAAGAAGAAACTTCTATCCTTTCCTACGAACTAAGCACGATAAAACATGCTATCGAAATTATAGTCAACGAACGAAATAAACATTTCGTTAATTTTGCGACTCTGCAAATGCCATCCAAGCAATTCAAAACCAATGGATAAATGCAGGGTTCGTAGCGATTAATTGCAGTGAATGGAGGGGGAATGAATGCATGAACTGCGCCTGCGTCGGTCATGCACACATTACCACCACTCCTGTAGGTGTTTCCCTCTCCATTCACTGCAATTAATCGCTACGAACCAGTGATGCCAGAACCGTGGGTTTTCGCTGACGGGCGCTACCACCACTCCACGACCAAGCGTACACCCTCCTAGCGCCTGTACCGCACCACACAAGCATACCCGTCCCTCCATCTGTGTACCGTATGCGCTGCGAGAATTCGTTTTCCCGACATCGAAGCGCTTGGATCGCAAGCAAAAAGTCCAGTGTTCAAATCCCGGTGCGGATATTCTACTTTTTTCTTTAATTATTCTTTAATTTCTCTTTCTATATTCTCAGAAGACTAAAGGCTTGAAAACTATTAATTTACAAAGCATTTTCGCAGCTGGTTAATGTACAATGTTGGTCTTCTGTCTTTTTTACACATAAACAGAAATAATCCCTTCAAATACCACTTACAAAATAATCTCCTTTCTAGGATGGACTCTTTAAAATTCACGTCACAATGAACAGTTACAAAATCGGTGATTTCCGTTTCAGGTAAGCGAGTCGCCCGCTCCGCTATTACGGTCGACTCACCACCTTCTCGTGGTTTCCCTCGAGCAAAGGCACAATTTTGGTAAATAATCAACGGGCAAATAAGCAGATATAGTGTTCCTCGGGTAAGTCCCCACGGTTGCGAATGGATATAATTCGTGACCTCAAGGTCTACCCTATAGCAAAATTCCTTACAGTGATCCCATTGAGTCACGAGGGGCAAGAACCCACGGTTCTGGCATCACTGCTACGAACCCTAGATAAACGGTCCCATTATCGAATGAAGAATGCTGAAAATCTTATACCAAGGCAATCCACAGGAACAACTCGATTACAATAATTTGGGTCCCTGCCCACACAGGCCTTAACGGTAACGAAACAGCGGATATAGCGGCCACAGAAATAGCCGACTCACCAATCTCCGAACATAGCACCAGCGTCCCTTCGGAAACCACACTCTTATTCTTAAAGAAAAAAAATAAAAGAAGAATGAAACGAAGAATGGAAGTCCGCAATTAAGCCGAGACTTAATACCGGTATGATGCTCATACCGATATTTCGTCAATAAAGCTATACCGAAACCGATATCGTACCGAAACAGATAAATACCGAAACCGATATGTTACCGAAAACCGAAATAAATACCGGTATTTTTCGGTATTTCTTTCGGTGACATAGTGGGAAGTAGTATAGCTAAGAGACTTCTAACGCAGGTCCTCTGAGGGGAGCGCATGGGCGGGGGAAGTAAGGGCGCGCGAGGGAGTGCGGTGGGGGAACTCTGGGCGCGGGGGAGCGGGGAGTGGGAATCTGGCTGCGCGCGCACGAGCCGCGGAGTGGGGGAAGCCGTAATGGTGGAGGGGATCAGTCCTGGCCGAGCCGCTGCGGAGACGTCTCCAGACCCGGCCCGCTGTCGGAAATTTTCCAGTGGGAGGGAATGACCCTGAACTACCCCCAAAAACTTTTTTTCACCCCTGACCCACCGCCGAAAATTTTTCCCAAACCAATATGTAGCAAATAGACATTTGTCCCCCAGCGCACAGAAATAATAATTTTCATCAGAAATTGTATCGGACGATGTCGGGAAACATCGGCGTTTCGCAAACCGCATATTCGGGGGATGGGAAAGAGAGAGAACATTACTTAGTGGCACAATCACAGTTATTTTAAAGCTAAATTCGGGGGAGGGAAAGAGACAACTTAGTGGTACAATCGCATGCATTCTAAAGCAAGCAAGTTTTAAAGGGTTCTGATTTAACGTCGCAGCGTATCGCGCTATTTCGCCTAATTTGAATCCTCTGGAGCAGCCGCGTGGGATGATGTCATTTTCACGGCGCGAAGAACGCTCGAACGAAATTGAAAACATGCAGAAACATCGAATCTTAGAATTAGGTGGTGGTAAGGACAGAAGGAGGAAGGTGGGCAAATAAAATTGAGAAAGAATATATGTAAAATGATTATATATATTGTTACAATATAAACATTTTTAAATATAAATATAAAATAAAAAATTAAAAGAAATGTAAAAGAATATAAAATACAATATAAATATAAATAGAATATAAATCGAATATAAAAAATAGAATAATAATAATAAAGAATATAAAAATAGAATATAAATTGAATTTAAGAATAATATATGAAATATAATAATGAAATAAAATAAAAGAAAAAGTAGAATATATATATATATATATATATGTATACAGAAATTAGGGCGACGGCGGCGATGGGGGCTACGGCTGTCGCAGGGCCCCCAATTGCCGGTACGGCACCCATGGGTGCCGTAACCGCGCGGCCATCCGTGATCCGACCACCAGGCCCGACCGTCGCATCTGCAGGCCCTGGTCGGGCGCGGCCTGTGGAGCGTCCTCCGCCAGGAGCCGCGCAATCACTGCTGCCAAAGTCATTGGCAGCATCAGCTGCTGGTCCTGGAACACTCACACGAACATCGATATAATATTAACTCGTTAATCATAATAAACATGAAACACACAAAGCAATGTAAAGTATTACATACCTGTGGAGGCGGCGACGGCGGTGGTGATGGCCCACGGGGCGGCAAGGTGGGCGAAGGTGGTGGGGAGTTCTAGAACATAGAAACCCACGATATAATATTGGCACGATCGCCTGATTTGATCTCGCTCGATATGAAAGGTTAAACGCGATAAATGTAAAAATATTGTAAAGTACTTACCTCAGGGTTGTCCCGACATGGCTCGGGGCCCCACTCGGGAGCAATACGCTCCAATCCCATAGCAAGTGTCACGCAAAAAAATTGTATCAAAAGTCGTGATGTTAGCCACCACAATTGACGAGCAACTGGTCTCGCAGCGTTCATACAATTTGTCACATGTGGATCCATGCCTAAAGTTGCATAGCTTTGTAAAATAGGATGTCTTTGTGCCCCGCCTGCATTGTCGCTGACCATGCTCTCCTTCTATGCATGCATCTTCTTCGAATTATTCACCGGCCATCCTCTCCTTTTTTCTTCTTCACATTCATCATTTGGCTGAATCGCTTCCCCTTCTTCTTTGCACACATCATTCGACTAGACCATACCACTTTGAATGTATATCGGACGTGTATCATACCACTTTGATCGCGTATTGAAAATCTATCGTACCACTCTGAACGCGTATCGAACGTCTACCTAACCACTCTGATCGTGTACTCAACATGTATCATACCACTCTAAACGTCTATCGTACCACTTTCGACGTCTATCGTACCACTTTGATCGCGTATCGAACGGCTTCTACATAATAATAATTATAACTATCGTCTTAATCTAGTATACATCGCATGCAGGAGGTTAGGTTGGGGAGGATGAAGAAAAACATTCTTATATGCATTAAAAATTGACTATATATATTTATGCAATTCTTTCCGGCGTTTAGACCACCAATTGAATATTTTAAATACATTTTGCAAGGCACAGTGCTTTGCGTGTCTGTTACATCGCAGAGTATTAACTACATTTAGCTTATTTAGAGATTTGATATCCTCGTAGTCAATGTCCAGTGTCTCAATGATCACGTCCGCTCTCGTATTTTCATCGAGGAAATCCGCAAGCCAGGCGCGTTTCTGCAGCCCTTTAACGTATACGATATGGGATGCGTCATCTCCTCCAACGATCGCATCACCTACAGCTTTCGTAATTAGCTGTTTAGCCATACTGTATGGAACATCTCCATCTTCCCACTGTAGTCCATGATGTTTTGCCACCAACCACCGGATGCTTGATTTGTCAGATTTCGTAAGAAGATATTGTGGCATCGAACTCCCAAAAATATCGTGCGAGAGAATTGTTCCCTTTCGTAGGACAGCCACTTTCTTCACGACAAATCTTCCATCAACGATGAACCCTTGCATGTAAAAAAATGTTGGTACGGCTATTATCGACAGAATTTAGAGGTCTGCTCGCTTCCAAGATAGACGGGAGAATGCAGTCTTTCTCGTAAAGCATCTCGATTTTCACGATGAAATTTTTGTACGAATTTGGCACAAGAGAAAGCGGGCAAGTAGCATGGCAATTTAATTGATTTTGCGTACCACGTTTGTCAGCGGGTTGTATTCAACCACCCGATCGTGCAGAATCAGACAGTAGGCTGTAGTATTTGCAGGCACATTCTCTTTACATTCGAAATCTATGCGCACGCCCACGGTGCTATTCTTGATCGACTCATTTTGTCGCGAGCAATCAATCACCACGAGGGGACCAAATTGCAAAAATTGGGCCACGGTGAATAATGCCTCGTTGCAACTATGTCCGTAGTACGATTTACGGAATTGCGTATACATGTTAAACAAGATGGCGTGCCTATTCTTGCGAAAGTCCAATTTCATGTGATCGTACGGGTAAAATTCAGAGTTGAGAAAAAGTTTTACGTTGGTCAAGTTGTAATCGGCGAATCCAGTAACATCTTTGGGCATCTCATTCTTTCGATCAGTCTGTAGAACAAGGATAATATATCACGGCTTCTCCAGCTGCGCAGATGCCTTCACGGACCACGAATTCTTTGTCGTGCTCTGTAAGCGAGGATACTCGTACAGATCCCACGAGTGAAAACAAATGTTCAGGTTTTGTTCACTTTCCAAAGCATGTAGCAACGATAGCTTATTAACGTCGTTAAGCATCACATGAGGCATCCACCATTGCACTTTAAGTAATGCAATTTCTGGTTCCAATATCGGCGATCCTATTAGAGAATTGTTATAGTTGCGCGATCGTATTAAAATCAATTCGTGACGTGCATTAATAATCACGCGTTTGTAGTCCTCGAAAAATTCCAGCAAATATTTGAGCGGGATGCAAAAATTGAAATGATTGTTCAATATTGGCCCATCGCGTCGTTTCAAGCCCCATCCGGCATTCTCCAAATTTTTGTCTTCGCCAGATGTCAGCGATGCGTATTTTTTAAGCGTGCCAGTTATTCCAACGTTTGCGGTCAATCTCCACGCCATTCAGTTCATATCGAATCTCAATCTAATTAGAACGCCATGCAATTATTTCTCAACGTCACCGATAATGCATCGTTTGGCTTATTTATCTTCAATTTCCCCTCCACGTAGAGGAAACTTTCACACGGAAATGTTTATAAATCCTGCTGCTGTATAGGTATTCTTATCTCATCGCTGTATCCAAACGTTGTATTGACGTATGGGTTGTATGTGTGAGTATCGAGCTTGACAATGCGATCATTAAACGTCGGGTTCCCTCCAATGCTTAGAATGTCAGCCATTTTTCAACTTAAATGCGCAAAATGAATCCCAGTGATTTCAAAAATGCAATGTTCGCAGCACTGAGCCTCTTCTTTTTAGCGTAATCGGAGCTGTTGCAGTTGTTGTTGCAAACAATTTCGTTTGGATGAAACGGGTTTTTGGTGTCGTTCAACACAAGCACCTCTTTCGTGCGCACCACACGCATTATCGTCGTCCTCGCCGTACGTGCAAACTGATGGTAATTTTTTCACCTCGAAATCGAGCAAACGTCCGTCTTGATCCACAACGCGTAACGTTAGATGCGTAATGACCTGTGTGGTGATCGGAAGGTAAATGATCTGTGCGGGCGTTTCCGATATCTTATATCCTGGTGGGACCCTCGGAGAAAATTCATGTATCGTATGTACGTGCTTCCCATTGTTGTACGCACCAGCGGTCACGCCACATTCTACGCGAATAATGTTTACGTTCACGATATTAATTGGATCGTCCGATTCGTGCCACCGTCCAGGTTCTAATACTCGATTCGTCGAGAATCCCAGTAGCGATCCAATGTTATAGGGCTATGTAAAGTCTACGGCGAACGAGCAGTGCAGCTCACTTTTCATGGTGTTGTTGTTGGGGCGCAACACTGTTGGATACATATCGTTGTCACCGTCATCGTTGGCATCGGTGCCACCGAGATTTTGGGGATACTGCTCGAGTAATCGCTGCTTCAAATACTTGGCAATGGCGTGTATTTAGTAGGAGCTGTGGGGAATCGTAATGTATTCATAAGTGATGGCGGCGCTGTTGTTAATGTCATAGTTTACGGCGAAGTAGAATTTATTGTTGCTGGAGTCGATGTTCAGTATTGTATGATAAGTTTCAAAGGTTGTTAGACCAAGCTCGTAGTCATCGTTGCTCAAATCTACCGGCGGAAAGTATCTTACCGCGAGGGTGGTACTCTTGCCGGTTAGCGTGAATGTTAACGACATATTCCGAGAAAATATTCGACTAGTATTGAATCAGAGTGGTGGGAAGTCAATCCTTAAATTTGGTGCCGATCGTTTGTAGAAAGCGTAGACATAGTTGTCCACAATTGCTCTGATTGTACTTCTGATAAGACGTTCCATTGTATTCGATTTTCACATCATCTTTATCTAGATATTGTACCAATTCCCTAGGCGGACGAATATTCCCAAAGCTGTCGAAATATACAGCTCGACACCCTCTCTTCGCATATGCCACCCAATGTGTCCCCGGCCCCTTGACATTGTCCAAATTTACGGTGCCGCTCTCGTTTCGACGTACTCCTCCGGCTGCTAGCGCATTGCGCATAAAAACGCCCCTAAAGAATGGAATACGCATACGTTTTGCCAACTCCTCAAATTGCGCATCGGTAGTTACGCTCACAGGCATTTTTATTTTTTTTCGCGTTTTTTTTAGGTCGATATTCCTTGTCCACGATTGTATGACTCGAGATAAAGTCCACGACCTTCCATGGAGCGATTATGACGTTGCATTTCCTGCAGCTGATGTCGCGGCACCTTATTATCGTTTACCGCCTTGGCGATCTCCGCCGCCCCACCAGCTAATGATCCGAGAACACCTAGCAGCGGGAGAAGTGGTAATATACCGCCCCGTTTTGCCACCGAAAGAACCCGCTTTTGCGATGCTGTCTTTGTAGTCCTTTTGCGGGTTTTTCTTTCATCCTTATTCAGATTTTCGTCTTGGCCTTCATAGCTGCCCAAACAGCTGTAGCAGTACCTCTTTCGCCCAGAGTCGAGTCTCGCGCAGCGATGCGTTTTCGCGCTTTGTCAGCGAGTACATTATCTGCCGCGTGCCTTTCGCTGAGGTCGTTGCTACGCAAATACGCAGTATTGTGTTCGCGACCCGCTGCATCCAACGGATTGATACCTTGATCACCTCTAGCCAATCGTTTTGACAGATGAGTTCCTTGACAACAAAACTGGTATCCCGGGATATGTAATTCGATAGGTAGCGTGTTTATCGCCCGATTTAACAAACCACAACCTTTCTTTACTCTCGTCGGCGACATTCTCCACAGTTCTTAATCAGTGGTGCTGGACCGTCAATATGCGTTGTCTGCCAAAGGCGATTATAGTGTTCCAGACACCGACGATACTGCTGAACCTCAAAATCGGCTTTTATATGCTCGGGGATTCTGTCCCACAACTGATCAATGTGTCTGCCAATCTCTTGCAATAGAATAATCTTTGGTATATATTTCAACTGCTCAGAGGTTAGGTCTCGAATATCGCTATTATCCCACAGAATGAGAAGCATTTCGAATACTGAACTGTTATGCTTCAGCACGAGCCTATAAATAGGGCGCGTCGCCGCTTCGATGTATCGAAAACATTTTCGCGGTTCGCAACTAGGATGCGATTCGTGCGGCAACCTGTGACGATATGTGTGACAAATTTTGACGATAAATCGCAAATGATATCCTTGGAAACAAAACGCAGACCTGGTAGCATGCTGCCGAACACCATACGCTGCCTCATTTGCGGTCCATCAAATTGTGGAAAAACCAACGTGCTTGTGAGCTTGTTGGAAAGTCCTGACGGCGTACGCTTCGAGAACGTGTACGTGTATTCCAAGTCGTTGCAACAGCCGAAATATCAGTATTTGTAGAATTTATTGACTCCGATAAATGAAATTGGATACTTTACATTTTCGAATAAACGTGACGTCATCCCACCGAGCCATTGGCTTCCGAATTCCATTTTTACCTTTGATGACGTGGCATGCGATAAGCAAGTTACGATAAGGGAATACTTTGCAATTACAGTGCAATGTTGCACTCGCAACGTATTAGCGACATTCCTGTAACGATCCGGATTGAATACGGACTTACATATTAGCACTCGATGTTTTTATTAGCTATTATCAATTAAATGGCAATAGTAGAGACACTGGCAGTAATTGACACATGTAACAATTCTTTACAAACACCCTTTTGTTGTTGTATATAGTTTATGAGTTTGTTTAAAGCCTATAGTATTAATTAAGTAATTGTGTTAGTTACTTATATCACATATGTCGACAAACAGAATGTTTTCTTACACTGTAGTCTTACATTGTACTTGCAACTGTAAGCTGCGGGCCTGGAAAGCTGACCGCGGGCCTGGAAAGCTAACCGCGGGCCTGGGGTTTTTCCCTACGCCTGGTCACCGCATGGTCGGTTCGGCAAGTACCCTTGACTCGCCAAATACGCGGTGACTACACGAATAAATCTCATTTTTCAATTAAAGTATTTGTTAAAGTCTTTATTGTGGACTTATTATTCCCGCTCACCCTCAGTCATCCCTACACAACCTACATGGAGCGTTCTTGAAATGTCGACACATAGAATACAGTGTTACATTTCACTGGCAACCTCCGAGGGAATATATGTGATCACGGACAATATGTGATATAAGTAATTAACCCGTTCGCCTATAATATCGTGTGAGTCCTGTGGTATGTCGATTGGGACAAACGTAAACAACACGTGTCAGGCTCGTGGTTTGTAGATAGCGCTCAACGTAAACAACGCGGGTCATGTTCATGGATATTTTTTGCCGAAGTCTTTTTATCTCAGTTACGTGTTATTCTTGGCCGCACTCTCACGTTCAGATATATATTTTTAAACATATTAGAAGAATACCCTTAAAAATGTCTTCAAGACGAGAATTCAGCCGAACCGTGAAGTGGCTCGACGCGTGACCAATCTCTGGTGTTGATTATGCGCTGGCCGTTGGAATTTAAATCGTAGAGCAAGTGGTTGATACAATTAGTTGATTAGCACCATAAGGTTTAAGCAAACTGTTAAACTGTATACAGCAATACAAGATATTAGTAAAGAAGTCTGAGCTGTGAAATCCACAAACACTAAAAACTAGAAAATAAAAAAATATATAAACAAAATTTATGTTAAACCATTGTATTAAAAATTAGCTAAAAACTAAAAGCATTATTTTCTTCTACTACGCAGCATATTTCATAACAGAATATGAATCAACTTAATACAACATCAAGCGTCGAAATTAATTTGTTGTGAGATATCCGGCTCCACGATTAGGGAGATGTAATGGGGTTTGTCAAAACAAATCTTCGTCTTTGAATAATTTGAGTTTAAAGTGTTGCACAGTAGAAATATAAATTCGAATACGGAAGCAACTTTGTTAATCAACGGTTGTAGCTGCAGCGGTTACGTGTTCGTCTACGGTGCCACAGGTCGCGGGTTACGAATCTTCATGGCATAAAAGAATTTTCAATTTATAAAAGACACACGGACGTTATACCACTACGATTCTGTACACATTCATGTCCTCGGGTCCCCTCAAGGACACGTCCGGTATATATATATATATATATATATATATATATATATGTATGTATATGTATATAAAATACCGTTATTTTTTGGGCCCTACTGCCCGAAACGTTGCGCGGCCATTGCTGTTAAATCTCAGAAACGTTGCATGACCATTGCTGTAAAATCCCGAAGCCATGTTGCATAAATTAATACTGTAATGTTGCACGGGGGCGGACTAACAATTTACTTGTAACGATTCGGCAATATTCCATGTAATATTTCAAATATTGTACCACAACGTAACTGAGGCATTCCTGCAACAAAGTGTGATGCAGGGTTGTGGTGCTGATACGCGCGCAATTTAAAATCTACATCACCCCTCTGACTGTCCTCCGTTTTCTTCAGGGCACACTCACGATCGGCGTACACCACGAAAGGAAGTCGCTTCATCCTACTGTGGCCGTCGAAACAGAGCCATTTGTTGTCCTGGCTGGGCAGTAGAATGGTGCTGTCGTTTATCTCGCGACAATCAATGATGTGGACCTCCAACTTCTCGGTGGATCCAAAGTAGTGTAGGCATCTGCAAAACCAAAAAATTTTCTTATTTAATTTTTATTTAATTTTTTGCATGACATTTCCACATTTCATAAGTTCATACACGTACCGATCACAGATGAATTTCTTTCCATTGTGGCTGCTCAACTGCGTGCTCACCAGCTGGGACAAGTCCTTGATCAGCACGAAATGTCCTACGTCGCCATGTTCCTGATTCGGCGTGTACAGCAGGTTAACGTACCGATCCCTATTTTGGCTGGTGAGGTGCAGTGGAAAGATTGTCGGCCCTTTCTTCCTCTCCTCCTCGAAGCTGTACACGTTGACGGAGATGCCATTCTGCCCCTCAAACTTCCCAATCCGCTCCAGAGACAATAGAAATTCAATGCCCCGGAGATTTAGCACCAATGTATAATGCGGGTATGAACTTGAACGGTCAGCATGTCTGTCGGCAGGATGTAGCGCGGCGACCACTGCCCATGAGAAACACGCACTGGCCGGGGATTGCACGCTAATCATTGCTTTCTTTAGCGACAATTCCCGCGGCAACTTGATGTGACACCCCGCGCGCAGTGGATTATATTTGTTGACATTGACGGTCAGATTGAGGATTCTCGTCAATGCTCATCCGCTGTCGCGTTCCTGGAACTCTTCCAACGGTGGGTTCGACGACGTATCGCTGGTACCGCTCCTGCAGATCGGATGTACCGAAGAGTTCACAGTTTCGGGTGTTGATGCTTTTACAAGCATGCTTGTCACCTGCCACAAATTCGCCGTTAAACACCGTGTTCACTTTGAGGTTCCGGTGTTTCTTCAAAGCACCCCGCACATGCTCCAACACAATGGTCGCCGCATCCTGGAGGATGTTGCGTGGCTCGATATAGTTCAAATTTAGCACGGCACCAGTTAATTCGCGGCTATCGAACGCAGTGTCTATTTCGCACCACAAAAATTCCGTGCTCGAATGTCCGGCACCTTCACGCACGAAACGTCCGCGCAACGAATATTTCAGTCCTTCGAGCTACGCGATTCGAGCAACAAACGATTGTCGAACACCGATCGATAATCGAGGACGTTTCACTCGACTGTGTTCCTCCAAAGATTCGATACACTCGTTGCACCGTTCTTCCCACGCGAGGTATTTTTCACGCGAAATCAATCGTGCAGATTGATCCCGCAGTTGGCGTTCTACTTGTGCGAATTCTTCCATGACCGTAAATGGAATGTAAATGTAGTGTCTTTTTTCATGCAACGTGTTACAACGATTTGAGGCTTCGTGCAGTTTAGAGCGCGCTTTTATACCCATGCCACGATTTAGTATTTCTGTCTAACTCTTTCGGTGTTCCCCCAACCATCTAATGCATTGCATGCAAAATCAGCTATCCGTCCCAACATTGTTCTATGCAGTTTCTGTGGACACAGCATAATTCTTTCCATGCTTCATGCATATGACGAATTAGCGCGCAAGATCATTCGACACATTTTCTACTGACACCGTACAATTCTAAGATTCGACGTTTCCAAAAGTATTATATTACATTCAACACGTATCGAGACTTCTATCATTGAGGGCGGGTTCAAATTACATGCGATCACGCGATATGCTGCGACGTTAAGATTGAAACACATTATGGAAAATTGTTAGCTTTAGAATAAAATGTAGTGGTGGGGGAAGCAATTGTACCTCTATTTAAGCCAGTCTCTGGACGTTATTCCATCAATGGCTCAGTAGCCTCTGTGACTTGCGATAGACGAGCAGTTCTCCAAAAAAATGTGTAGTACCAGTGCCGAAGGGAACGTCGAACGCATGAATTATTACGTTCCGATCGTGCGAGATGATGGCATAGCTCCATGTGGGGAGAATACATTTGACTGGTAAGGTTTAATTTTCATGTCTTGTCGAAATTGTTTATGTTTATTGCTGATACGAGCGGACCATTTCGTAGCTTTGATTGTTCCCTTAGCCCGCGCCGATCATCGCGTATCATGGTCAAAAGATACGCATTAACATCCGTGGGCAGCAAATATTTGGAAATTGGAATCAGCGTACGACCTATAGCCGATGTAGAAATTGTTCTCGGCGATAATCGCGGAACCATCTCATATTACGGTGGTATACATGGGGTGCCCTAGTCGACAGCCGTACAACCATCGAAGAACGTGCACAATTACCTGGATCAGCATCGCTACGGTTTGATGAACTAACGGTGAACTTTTGTTGGATCTATGATTCTCCGATTGAAAAGATGACAATGGATATTAAGTCGCTGTATTTCAAACCGAATACACTAACATTTTTATTTAATCTTGAGCCGTGTGTGGGCTATGTGTATTCGCGGCTGTATCAAACTGCAAAAGATGTGCAAACAAAATTTAAAACTTTTGTTAACGTGTTGCAACAGAGCGGTGTTGCCTGTGAAACATTAGATAAGCGCAGTGCTTCTAAAATCATATGTGATAGTGAATATCACCACGCGGATTATCTTGTAGATTGCGAACTGCTATCATGCGCCATCAATGATATTGTAGCTGATGCTCGTAGGCAAAAATGTTAAATTATATTTATATTCTTTTAATTTTAAATAAATTTCTTACACATTTATTATTTCTCCATATTATTTACTCATCATCCTCCTTCTCTCCTCACCACCACCTAATTCTAAGATTCGACATTTCTGCATGTATTCAATTTCGTTCGAGCGTTCTTCGCGTCGTGAAAATGGCATCGTCCCTCACGGCTGCTTCAGAAGATTCAAATTACGTGAGATCGCGCGATGCGCTGCGACGTTAAGATTGAAAAACATTATGAAAAATTGGTAGCTTTAGAATAAAATGCTGTGATGGGGGAAGCAATTGCACCTCTATTTAAGCCGGCTCCCGGATGCTATTTCATCAATTGCTCAGTAGCCTCAGTGACTTTGATGGAACAGATAGCGCTCAAAAAAAAATGTGCAGTACCAGTGCCGAAGGAAACGTTGGATGCGCGGATTATTTCGTTCCGATTTTGCGAGATGATGGCATAGCTCCATACGGGGAGAATATATATTATGACTATTAAGGCTTAATTTTCACATCTTGTCAAAATTTTTATGTTTATTTCTGATACGTGTTGTGGCAGAGCGTCGCTTTGGTTGAATGTCGCAAATCTTCACGGTTCTCTGGCACTTTTCTTGCACTATGATGTCGTGCAAGAGCCCAATAATTTGAACTGTTGTTCAACGGTGAGAAGCAAGGTGATGGGGATGATTGAGTAAAACACCGCACACAATTTCAATACAATACTTAGTCTATATATATTAAACAGAAACTCAACGATAAAATATATAACCGGAGATGTGGTACATTGTCAAAAACGGATAAGTCATAAAGTGTACTTTGACAGTACTCTGCTCGCAAGCAGAGCACGATGTAATTCAGCTTGTCTCTAATTTATTTCTGCCTGGTGGCACATTCGCTCTCGACCGATGACTCCAGGATTTCTCGCAGGGGTGGAGTCTTCAGGCTGCGGTGATAACAAACTAAACTATTGGTGGAGTTATAACAGAAAGGTCGTAAGATAAAACTGTCTATTGGTGGAGGTGGAGGTTGTGAGGCGTGAGAGAGGGAACTTCCAAATCTCGGAACTGCACTGGAAAAGCTTTCTCTAAATATAGGCATCTAATTTATGACTTCAAGACGGTGCATTGGCGATAGTCTAAACACGTCGACGCGAGGCCACCCGAATGGAACATCGAGAATAAATGACTGGACAACAGCCCTACGCTTAAGCTGACGAAAAAGAGACGCGTATCCTCTAACCTAAACACGACGATACACCGATTGCTCTTTCTGGCCTCGAGAGTTTGACGCCTTACATTTTCTCGTCTCAACAATACGAGTGGCCAATTTCATAGTTTTGATTGTTCTCTTAGTCCGCGGGCAGCAAATATTTGGAAATTGGAATCAGCGTACGATCTACAGCCGATGTAGAAATCCTTCTCAGCGACAATCATGGGAGTCATCTCATATTCCCATGGCATACATGGGGTGTACTAGCCGAAAGCCGTACAACCATCGAAGAACGTGCACAATTGCCTGCGAAAATGACATCATCCCGCACGGCTGCTTCAGAGGATTGAAATTACGCGAGATCGCGCGATACGCTGCGACGTTAAATCAGAACGCTTTAAAACTTGCTAGCTTTAGAATGCATGCGATTATACCACTGTATAGTGCAGTCTCTTTCTCTCCCCCGAATTTAGCTTTAAAATAACTGTGATTGTGCCACTAAGTAATGTTCTCTCTCTTTCCCGGCCTCCGAATATGCGGTTTGCGAAACGCCGATGTTTCCCGACATCGTCCGATACAATTTCTGATGAAAATTATTATTTCTCTGCGCTGGGGGGACAAATGTCTGTTTGCTACATATTGGTTTGGGAAAAATTTCCGGCGGTGGGTCAGGTGTGAAAAAAGTTTTCGGGGGTAGTTCAGGGGCATTCCCTCCCACTCGAAAATTTCCAACGGCGGGCCGGGTCTGGAGACGTCTCAGCAGCGGCTCGGCCAGGACTCATCCCCTCCACGATTGCGGCTTCCCCCACTCCGCGGCTCGTGCGCGCGCAGCCAGATTCCCACTTCTCCCGCCCCCGCGCTCCCCTCATTTCCCCATGTGTTAGAACCCGCCTAGCCATACCACTATCGTTCAGACAACGAATGTAATCGTCGAATTGTACATCGTTGGCTAACACGTGTCTCCGCACACCCCCTCACTTTTTTAGTCCCACTCGTAGACCCCACTGCAGCGTTAAACGTTCTAGTCGCGTACATCTTAGACCTCAATCCGACGAACTCGGTCATCAAGGCGCCGTTGTTCTCATCTTTCATAAGTCCCGGCACCTTTATGTTTACGCGGGGCATAACGTACGGATTGTCCATCGCGTAATCACTCGTATCGAATCGGTCGACGTCGTACTTCATCGTTTCATATACATTATCGCATTCCAGACTATACATTAAACTATCGGTGTCAGTGTACAGGACCTTACACCAATCACCGAAATTCGCACGCATATATGCATAATGAAATTCATACAAGCATTCATCCGATACGTCGAGCACACTCATTCCCGCGTATATCGGCTTGTCGAACTTCACTTTTAGTTTTTGCATTTCGATGGCCACCAACTGTTCCGAGAAGATCGTACAACTATGAACGTTCGGCTTCGCGATCAGCGCTTCCGCGCCGTAACAACCGTCCCACCGCGTCACCAGTCGCACATCTACGCGATTCCGCACGGTCTCCATTGTTTTGCCGTAAACCGCAATGCTCATTAATTTATAAAGATTCTTTTGAAATTCACTCGTGGTGCGCGTCATCAAATCGGTGGTTCAATTGAATGTAGTCGCACAACCAAGGCGCCTGATCGAATCGTAACACCCGATGAATTCGCGTCACGAGTAAACCGTGTAGCACACACTGTTTCAGGTAGCGATAGTGGATTACTTATCCCTCATTATCGTTGAGCGTGGCAAGCAGCTTGGTCTGTTTACCGCGTGGCGCGTGCTCGCGCACCAGGCAGAATGGTAGGTCGGCGTGCGCATCATTAATTTCTGTGGGGTATTCGATGTCCACCTCCAACAGGTATCCCTCGGGTCCCTCGTCGTCGGGCAGGGATGATACGTCGAACGCGGCCACTGTCGCATCGTCCAGCCATCGAAACCCTCCTTGCGGCATAGCCTGCGACATCGCCCATCCGTAAAAGTTGTTGACGTAGAAGTACATCAGATCCGTCGACGTCTTCGACTTGTCGTACATCCCTGCAGGCTGGTGCTTGTTGTTGGCATGCGCGTACCTGTGCGAGCACTGACTCAGACCAGCGCGTATGCCACACTCCACGAACAGTAGCATGTCCACGTCCGTCAGTAGCTCTAACAGTACGTCGGTGTACTTCAGCATCGCGTCCCACGTGAAACTTGGGAGTATGAAATAATGCGCGGGATCCAGATCATAACTTGCGATACAGTCGGTGCGGAAACTTTCGAATACGTCGGCGAGTAACAATAAATCCGTTTTACGTATAAATCGCTGTACTCGCCCAATGTCTGTACGCGAAAAGTATTCCACACGTTCACGGCTTGCGCGTAATCATGTTCCGACGCGGCGCTATCGTTCAGTCGGTTATAGAATGCTTCGCGGGACGGTAAACACGTATCGTTCAACTTGGCGTACGACGATACATAGTCGTATGGGAAGACGCCCTTCCTTGTTAGGAGATTGAACTGATCGTCCGACAGGGACTGAAACTCTCATCGTAGAATCGTAAGTCGTCCTTTGCCAAGGTCCGAAGCGAGTTTCTCCAGACTAGCGGCCAGAAACTTTAGCGAATCGATTAATCGAAACTTCAATCCTCTCTTCCAATCGTTGTACTCGGCGTCGATTCCCTTGACGTGTTTCGTGAACGATATGTACCGCTCCTTCGTCACCGGCAGCAGGTCGATCTGTCCCTCGAACGCGGACACCTATTCCTTCAACACGAAATGCGCGTCGTAGCCTGATAGATTATGAAACACTACCGGTATCGTGTACGACCGCTGAAATTGCAAGTTACAAGACACGTGGGCCGCGTCTCGGTACTCGCCCGTCGAGTGGCAATGGTCACGCACTTTATGATCCCCGCCGACGAAGGGCCATCCTCACACGTGATACACGATCGCGTCGTTAAAATTGCGCCACTGTTGACTCGTCAACGAGTTCATCGGTTTCGCGTTCCGCAACCATGAATACGCAATGTTCGCAAAGTCTCGAAGTTCCTGCATAAAGCATTTCACGCATTCGGTTTCATGTCGATGTGCGCGATAACGACACAGAGACGCGTCGGTGGAACAATGTATATAATACCCCACGCTGTACGCTCTATGCTGCTGGTACGTATACGTGCGACTCCGTTCCGCAGGCTCGATGTCCTCCAGTATGCACTCAAAGTCCGCGTACACGATGAATGGAGCTCGTTCCTTATTTTGTAAATTTTTGAACTGCAACCATCTATCCTTCGCGGACGGCAATTCGATGGTGCACTCGTTCATACGTTGACAGTCCACGGTGTGTTTCGTCAATTGCTCGGACGAATGGAAGAAGCTGAGACACCTGCAACGATGATAACATTAATAATGAACATAAGAATAAATAATACATCGATCGAAATATTTCATATTTTACTCACCTTTCACAAACGAATACTTGATGTTCGTGATTGCCGAGTTGCTTCGATATGAGTCTTGACATGCTTCGAATGCACGCGAAATGGTATCATTGAGGATCCTTGGAGTCCTGTACCAGTAACACGTTCGCTTATCCTCAATCAAACGCAGAGGCATGCAGCTTTTGTCGGACCACGCGTACAGGTTCGTCGACACATCGTTCAACCTCTAGAACATTGCCAGCTGGTTCAACGTCACGAGAAAAGTCATATCGTCCGTGCGAAGCACCGTCGAGTAGTGTGGGTACGATGAGTCCCTACTCACGTTCGCAGCAGCAGCAGCAGGATACAAACTAGCGACGACGGACCACAAGAAGCACGCGTTGTCATAGCTCTTTACGTTCACCACTGCCCTTTTAAGAGCGACCTCGCGTGGAAGTGGCACGTCGCAGCCAGCGCGAAGTGGGTTATACTTATTAGTGTTTACTATGAGATTTAGCACAGCCCTCAGAGCCCATCCACTATCGCGATCTTGGAACTCCTCGATCGCCACTAACGTGGGAGCGACCACGCACTTCGAATACCACTCGCGCACGCTCAATGTCCTGAACAGTACGCGATTTCGCGTACCCAAACTTTTCATGTCTATATTCTCGTTCAACATAAACTCAGCGTTCAGGAGTGTATTCACGGACATACCAGAATGTTCGCTGATAGCGTCTGTCACGCGCGAGAGCACCATTCGTCGGGCGCCCTCCGAAAATCTATGCAGATCGATGTAACCCACGTTAATTACAGCACGAGTCGAAATACGATTCCGAAACGCGGTTTCCACAGCCTCCCATACGATTTTAGGTGTCGTCGATCGAGCCGTCACCCCGAGCCCTACTCGCAAAAACCGTGCTTGCACGATCGTACGCAATGTCTTCGTACGTGCGATTAGCGATGCCAGACACTGTTTCGATGCCACCGGCACTCCTTCGCCGCACTGATACTCGACGATGAGTCGCAAGCATCCGTCGCACCGATCCATCCAGTCCCTGAATTCCACAATGGTGCGTAAAAACGTTGCCATTTGGTAAAGAACATTGAACGTGTTCATAAACACATCCATGTTTACTTCTCTTTCTTCTTCTTCAATATTCAATATTCAAGTAAAAGGCACCTACGATCGGGCACGAGTGGTTGATGCCACTCTTCTACGTAATGCGGTTCTGATCCGGATATCGAAAACTCAGGGGAATAATGATACGTGACAAGTTTTGTCGCGAACATCTTTACCGAACGACTACGCGGCTCTGATTGAATATACTAACCACCTATCCTAGCCGAGATTCATTATTATTATTATTATTATCATCGTCATCGTCATCGTCATCGTCATCGTCATCGTCATCGTCATCGTCATCGTCATCGTCATCGTCATCGTCATCGTCATCGTCATCGTCATCGTCATCGTCATCATTATCATTATCATTATCATTATCATTATCATTATCATTATCATTATCATTATCATTATCATTATTATTATTATTATTATTATTTAAACGGGAAAACCCTTTAGAATACAAACTATAACATAAAATAAAATAAAATTAAAATAAAACAGTCTGCATGTAATAACATAATTCTAACTAAACAGTTGCACTCGGAACGACTCGAGCGAAATTGAAAACAGGTCAATGTCATCAAGGCTCTGATTCAACTCCTCCATAGCGCGGTTTATGGGATCGGCAGTATAGTGACTATAGGCTGGAACCCTCGATACAAAAAGG
The DNA here is from genome assembly GCA_029448645.1 of Andrena camellia. Lineage (NCBI taxonomy): Eukaryota > Metazoa > Arthropoda > Insecta > Hymenoptera > Andrenidae > Andrena > Andrena camellia. The sequence continues at coordinate 15,029,115 of CM055680.1, forward strand.
GGTCTCGGACGCAGTGACTGTTGTGGGGCATGAAAACAAATCAATGCCACTTAGCTCCTGAGAGTTTATCTGACCGTGGATTAATTTATATAAGAACAACAGATCAGAACAGACCCGACGATCACTAAGGGTTGTAAACCTTGTCCTTTGTAAGGCAGAACTGTAATCATGATCGCAAAACCGCTTAGGGCTACCTGTTACCCTCATGGCTAGCCTAAGGAACTTATGCTGGACCCTTTCAATTAAGCTAACATATTGCTTATGCCTTGGGTTCCAAATTACCGATGCGTACTCTACCTGTGGTCTAATGAGTGCAACATATAACAACTTCAGTGTTTTGATCTGCCTGAAATGTTTAGCAAATCGAGCGATAAACCCTAGGGTTTTCATCGCCTTACAAGTAATGTTCCGATAGTGGTTTCGGAAATCAAGCCCGGTCGTAAACGTAACCCCAAGGTCACAGACTTCAGCCACTTCAATCAGTGGGGTGTCACATGGCTCATACGCCGATACAATGCCACTGGTAGCCCTATGGGTTCCCAGTACAACACATTTCGCCGTATTTAGCTGCAACTAGTTGGTGGCACACCACCGCTCGAACCTATGGAGGTCATCCTGCAACATATCGGCGTCAAGGGCAGAACTAATGGTTCGGAATATTTTTAGGTCGTCGGCGTACATAAGAAATTTACTATGTAGGGATACCTCTTTGAGGTCGTTTATAAAGAGAAGGAATAGGAGGAGGCCAAGGTGCCATCCCTGAAGGACACCTGAGGATACGTTAACCGGAGTTGATAACTGGTCCCGTACCCGTATAACCTGCACACGGCCTTCCAAATAGCTGCCGATCCATAATAGAAGCGACCCACCAATACCGATCGAGGCTAATTTCTTCTGCAAGATACCGTAGTCCACAGTGTCAAAGGCTTTCCGGAAGTCCGTGTAAACGGTATCGACCTGCTGACCCTCATCGAGTGCAGTTGAGACAAAACAGTGTTATCCCGCCAGATTTGTTGCCATCGATCTACCAAGAACAAATCCGTGCTGCTCGTCGACAATGACATCCGCGAGACTAGGCGTTAAGTACTCAGTTACAATCTTCGAAGATCTTAGGCAGGGCCGATAATTTACAAATCGGCCTATAGTTTCTAACATCCGAGTACTCACCTGCCTTAAATACGGGTGTAACTAGGCTGGTCTTCCAAGCTGCGGAGAAAATACCCATTAATAGTGAAGAATTAAAAATATGCCAGAGGGGCCTGGCAAGAATGAAGCGACATTCCCTTAAAAACAGAAGTGGGATGCCATCAAAACCCGGACCTTTAGCTGTATCAAGCGAATCCAGCTTGGAATATATTTGACATATAGGAACGAACAACGAGTGTATGTTCACGCTACTACTAGAGGACAGACCGGGATTCAAGGCAGGCGACACTCCGGCGAGAGGATAGGTCATCAACTGTCACGTGCGTCGAAGCAGAAGTTTGATCAAGGTGCACCTTACCGGGAATATAATGCCCACCACGCTTGGTGTTTACAAATTTCCAGAAGCAGGATACATTGTCCAAGACCGCACTCTCGACACCATCAATATAAGTGTTGCGAACACCGGGTATAGGCCCGTGCATAGCCTACTGGTGCTCGCAGCTGAAGAGGATCAACCCCCTTCGAGAGGACGATCGGGAAACGGCGAGAAGACTGTCTTGCACCGAATGCCGTAGGTTGTACTGCCGTGTACCAATTATCCTGTACCAAATATAGATGTGTCGTGCACCCGTGTCAACTATTCTACTCCCTTTGCGTCAGGGTGGCCTGCATCGAAACCCCCCGGCGCAACAATATAAATACGGTGATCCCGCAACAGGGCCGCCTTACACTGCGATCGGAGACAGGTAAAGTTCAGAAAATCACTATGAGCACATGATCGCTTGAAGATTTTGTGCGCCCTTTTCTTGTACCGAATCAGGTACTTCAATCTCGGGGAAAACCACTGCGGAAACGTGGAGCGTACGATTAACCGGACCGGGATATAGGCATTAATTGCCAGGTTAACATGGCAGTACAGACGCTCAAGGGCTAAGCTAGGCTCTATATTACCGGTCTCCTTATCCCAATCAATTGAATTCAAGTAACCCACTACGCTAGGAAAATCACCACGTTTGAAGTCTCTATATTCCAAGTTTCCACCCACGAAGTCCCCTTCCGAGCCCAAGTCACTGAACTCCATATACAGGGGTGGATGATAGGCGTCTGGTACAATTAGGGCCTCTATAACCCGATCAACAGTAACATTAGTGTTACTAACAAAGATGAGGTCGAGGATTACATCATAAACATTAAACACGGTGTTCACTTGAGCTAGATTGCAGTACCCTGCACATCCTAGGAGGAGATCAATTGCGGCCGATTCATTCGACGATACCCCCGGCTTCCTAAAGCACGCTTGACCCGAGTCATTGTACCAGACAGCATGTGGGAGGTTGTAATCACCGTACAACGAGAGAATGTCTTCACTATATTTATGGTATAATTCGATGATACAATCAACATGACTGGCAAAAAGTGAAGGCTGGGAAGCTGGCGGAAAGTAAATGGCCCCCTGTAGTAAATGTTTATTATTGTGGAGGTGGACTCTGACAGAAACCTGTTCGACATCTGAACAGTTAACCGATAAGGCCGGAAGGGATCGACTTCTTGACGGCAATGAGGACTCCACCGCCTCTAAAAATACTTGTACACGGGGATCTATCGCATCTGTAAACTGCATAGTTACCTAAACCCAGCTCACATGAAGATATGGCGGACGTAAGCCAGGTCTCCACTAAAACAATAACGTCATATGACACAGCAGACGAAAGTAGCGAATTAATTTATATGTCCAACTTAGTACGCAGACCTCGAACGTTTTGATAATAAACTAAAGGGTATCGCTTGAGTTTTTTGTGTGGAATCCTGACGGAATCTGCCCGGCACTATCTTCGGTACACCACGTATATATCGTATGGTCATGTGGGTCTCCCCTACTCATGAAGGTCACGCAGCTTCGACCTGAGCTGCGTAAGAGTCCCACGTTGAAGCTTGGTCTTGTCACCGGCTATTTTGAATGGCCCCTTGTAACGATGCTTATTTTGGAGGATCGTCTTAACAGCTGTTGCCGAGTCCAAGCGCACACATAAGGGTCTACAGAATGTCTGGCCCGGTTTCCCAAGGCGACGGGTGACCAGCTTCTGGGTACCGAGGGGACAAATTCCGCACAGTATTGCCCGTGCTCCATCAACATCGGCCGGTCTTGAGAGCTCCGGCGTAGATTCCTGAGGCTCCGACATCCCAAAAATGATCACATTTTTGGACCTAGCTTCCTAACGTTCAGCTCCTCGATAATGTCATCCGTCCAAGGAGCGAGCGGTTGCACCGAAGAGTTGGAAGGATTATCCTCAAGCACCCTGACACGTTCTGACAGCGAACTGATCTCCAACCTCATGTCAGAAAGTTCTGTTCTAATACCGGAGAGTATATCATCGCTGAACACCTCAAGCTCCTTCTTAATTCGCTCATAAGTCCCTTCATTACACTGGCAGAGGGTAATGAGGAGAGTGACTGGAGTATGGCTGCTGGTATTGCCGTAAGTGACTGTACCGGCGGAGCGGTGGATTGGCTAACGGCAGTCCGAAGGCTTGGAAATCCAGAACGACAATTTAACAGTTCACCGTCATGCCAGGTATGACCCGAGCAGCTGAGACACTTAGGTCATGGGTGGCTGACTGTCCCACAATCACGGCAGATGACCGGATTGACCACCATAGCACTACAACCCTTGCATTTCTTGAATCCTCCCGTCATTTCAAATTTCCACACTGACAGACAAGGCTGCTACTTGGAGACGGAGGTCAACGATCAAATTTATACTTTGGCCACTACACAGTCCCGATTCCAGAATTATGCAGCACTATAGAACTGTGCGACCAAGACTTGGAAAATAGATCCAAGCGAAAAGCCACAAGAACCAAAACGGGACCAGTGGTAACTGGTAACGGTCACAGGAACTTCACTGTGTAACACGGTCACGCATGTGCTAACGCTCAATCAAAACAATCAACCTGTCACCTCGGCGGCTGAGTACATAATTCATGAGTCGTTATCACTCCGAAATCTTTTCTTCGCACTCTTTCTCTCTCACTCTCAATGTCTCAATCAAGTCACAAATAAATTTTTACCAATCATTGACCAAACCAGAGCTGTTAACCATAGTCAAACAGCACAAGCTCGCAAAACAATATGTACTGGATGAAATCGCTTTAGAAATGGGACATGAAGTTATTAGACTCCCACCTTATCATTGCCAGTACAACCCCATTGAGTTAATTTGGGCGCAAGTGAAGAGGTACGTATCCGAACACAACAAGTCATTCACTATGGCAACAGTAACAGGATTGGTGCATGACGGGATAAACAGGATTACTATAGAGGATTGGAAGAAATGTGTGGAACACGCCGAAAAAGTTCAAGAGGAAGATGCCTCTTTTTGGAGGATGAAAATGATTCTCGTCGGCGGCTCCTGGTAATCTTCGTTCTGCACAAATTCGGCGAACACTACATGCTTCGGCCGAAGTTAGCTGTGGCGTATTCACTACACTCTGTAATATATCGTTGTGTCTTCTACGCAAGGCTCTAAAAAAGGAGTACACTTTGTATATTAATTGTTTCGACTCCTTTTGTGTCTCCTGATTTTCGAGACATTATTGAAATTAATAAAGACAAATTGAATTTTTTTTATGGTGGTGTTTGTTGTATCTATTTTTCCACATGATTCCAGTGCTTTGATGGGGTTTAAGGTGGTATTTTCTATACGCGTTTACACGCACGTGTCCAGACGCGTATAGGAAATCCCGCCTTTAGATCTGCAGATTAAGCCGACTATGTCATAATGTTAATGTTGTGTGTTCTGAATCATCATTCGCTTGAAAGATCTAATTTGGAGATAAATTGTCCATAGAATAAGATAGCTAACAATCATTTCAGACATCAAAATAGATATGATGGTGAATAATTCCGTTTACACGGCAAATTGAGCCATGGCCGTTTATGGTCATTTCTACCCAAACTATTACGGGGCACGCATGCCGCTTAAGCCCTGTCACGCACTTGCGACAAGTTGCCGGCAACTTGGTCGACAAGAGACCGGAAACCTTTGTTGTTCGCCGCGACCAGGTGCGTACGAATTCATATATCCCCGTGTACCTCATGTTCGTCGGCAACTTGTCGCAAGTGCGTAACAGGGCTAACGCTGGGTTTTTTACATTTGTAAACAATTACTCTTCAATTTGTCAAAACACATGTACGTTCGGCAATATTTATGTTCATATCTTAAATGTTTGTTAAGAACAATTTATCCCAAAATTGGATCTTTCAAGTAAATTGAAGAATTCACATTTTCCTATTTATCTACCCAAGAAGATATCAAGAAAGCAGCACTCAAAGCTCAACAGTCAACAGGACAGGTGAAGATTAGGGAATGACGAGCTTATGAAAAATAAAACTCTACGGATAAGAAAATGTAGTTGAAAAGTTTTTTTTTGAAGTAATTGAAAAGTTGAAGTACTGGCGTCTCGCCTGGGGTTTTGTATGATTTTCCCCTACTTAACGCTGTGGACAAATTTCGAGAAGTTTATTCTTTAATTGAGGCCACAAAAATGTAATATTTTCGTTCCATCTTTGCATTGCGTTTCCAGGTTTCACTGCAGTCCAAGAATAGCATTAAATAATAATAATAAATAAATAAATAAAATGTACATGCAATTACATGTAAATACTATTACATTTTTCGTTATAATTTCTCTTCAGCATTACAATGTCTGTACAGTATTTATTCGCGAGGAACTCTGGCTCGCTCTCGTGCCATCTCGCTCTCGCCATCGGCAAGAAAGACGCGAGAAACGACCGCTCGGAATCGTATCACGTCTATGTAACCAAAGTGGTGGGGATGCTTCGCTGCGTGTGTACGTACCTCACGGACACCAATTCTCACCGCGCACCGAGTAGGCGTAGTCCGAGAGAGAGAGCGAGAACGTAGAGAAAAGGAGCACCGAGGCAAGCAAGCGGTGTGGTGGGAGAATACCTCTCACGAAACTCACCGGCCAATAAATCTGAACTCAATCTTAAGGGGGCCGTTTCAGCGGGCCTTGAATGTGTGCGTACGCTCACACAAGCTAGGAAAAGCGTGTACGTATACGCGTGTAGTAAACAAACCGTAAATTACAACTTTCGCCCTGGAATCGGCAAGAAGGAAGTTTTTGCGGATATAGTTGCCTCCAGTAGACATCCGTGCAGGGTGGTCTGGTGCGTTTGAGCGCTAATAACCACCGTACGTTGAAATAATACTGAATTTATGAATCGTGTACTGAGACAGACTCGAGAAATGACAGAATGAAGCTTCCAGGATTCTCCGTCACCGGCGTTGATGGTATATTCGCGCCATGTACCATCAGAACCGGTGGAAGACCAAACTAGCCGATAAATGTAGGAAAGACATAGTTGCCGAGACGTATCGAGGGTCGAATCGCGCTGTTGTCGCATTTCCCCTATCACTATTTTGCCATCAAGGGAGCTTGAATGAATCACGGCGAAGCGGTTGGAGAAAAGAGATGGGCAATGATAATATCTGGATAAACTCAAATAAAAGATACTACAGTATTGTCTCATTACGGGCTCGGTTAGGTGTACTATTAGCGCGCGGAAAGAAGGCTTCTGGCAGGCGGTGCGGTCCGCCGCTAGCTCCGCCTGAATCTCCGTCTGTGTACATTGAAGTAAGTAGATGTGGCTGATGCCACCAACAACAAAAATACATGTGCTCTGTCTTTATGAGTGTGCACCAATCGGTGACAAAAACCAATCGTCATAGCGGCGGACCGCACCGCTTGCCAGAAGCCTTCTTTCCGCGCGCTAATAGTACACGATGTGGACTTTTCGCTATTCCCATTACTTCTGTCTCACTCTTGTCCGGCGAAGGCGAGAGCGAAATGGAACGAGAGCGAGCGAGAGGCACTGAAAGCGAGCGAGGGCAGTACGAGATAGACGACGGGATGATGTTTTGTCTCGCTCCGTCTTTCGAACGCCTAACACTCCGTCCTTTGCGTTCGCGGCCGTCGCGCAGGCAAGGCGTTTCATCTCGCTCCCCCCTTCGGCCAGAAAGAAGCGAGAAACGAACACTGGGAATTAGGGCTTTGTTCGCGATACAGGCTCAACGCCGCGCCGGTCCCGACCAGCGAGGACTTGGGCTGTTCGGCGGCGGCTTGTAATCTCGGTTGGAGAAGCATACAGTGCTGATAAAATGTAAAACGTCACGTTTTCAGTATTCAGTAACATACTGCTGAGATTTTCCACATTAAAATGAATTCAAATACGGTATAAATCGGATTATTTCTAGACATGTACTAGATAATTAAATATAAATGTAACAATTCTAATCTAAAAATGCTAACAATAATCCGATTTATACCGTGTTTAAATTCATTTTCATTGTAGTATAAGAAAATAATTATTTTTTTAGTTTTTAATGCATTTTTAATAAAATCGTTTATTATAAATTTTTTTATTTTCAAGTTTGTAGTTTTCGTGGATTTACATTTCACAGCTCAAACTTCTTTACAAATATCTGTTATTGCTGTATGCAGTTTAACAGTTTGCTTGAACCCTACAGTGCTAAAAGTTCGTAAAGAACGCGAATGGTTGATTTTAAGTCGATTGGATTTGTGGTTATGGGTTATTATTTATTGGTGACTGGGTAATTTTTTCACTCCCTTGGAGGTTTTTTCCATAATTTTGTATTGTCATCCAAGCTACGCACCCCTGCAAAGTTTCAAGACAATTGGATGGTTGGAAGTGGATTAAAATTGAGTTTCCAGATTTGAATCAAACATACAAACAAACAGGGGATCATAGATGAATAAAATCTTTTAATCAGACATTCCAAAATATATGTATTGTTAGTACTGATCTCTAGTTTATATTGATAAATTTTTACAATCGTGGAATAACAATTCCGAAGAAAACCATGTACAAAAGTATTAAATTCAAATATACTTTTGTCCAAATTGATGTTTTAAAAAAATGATTACGTTATTAAATTTGTGTTTAAACAACAGACAAATCCTTATTGATAAAAAAGATCATTTGATGTATAGTTAGATAAGAAAGAAAGCGTCATATGTTTTTAAAAGAACTATAGCATTTATAGATTTCATTACAATCGGCGTGTTATACTTCGGTGATGTACCTTATTCAAATTGTATGCTTTGAAATTGCACATAGATTATACAAAATATTACATCGCAAATTAGTATTGTTTCATTGACATGTTTCCTAACTTCACTACCCAACCTCTCTATCTTTCATTATTGCTATCCTCTTTTACGTTCAGCGAGGAAATAATTTAAATTGGACCACTTCGAACGAAACGGGCTTTCAATTCTGCAAATAAATTTTATCTGTAATATCATTAATAATGACAGTTCAAATTGTGTCAGGTTTGGTATCTTTCCATCTTTCCTTCTTACACTCTCGGATCTCTTTATCTATCATTATTGCTATCCTCCTTTACGTTCAGCGAGGCTCTGACGCTAGACACAGCTCTCGTGCCGTATTCCTTCAAGACTTCTCGATAGAAAGAGCTGTGGCAACAGCGCGGCAGAGACGGGAGAACAGAAAATGTGGCAACTATGCGTAAAAAATTCGTCTACATAGAGTACCTAGAGATGTCACGTCTGTATAAGTTCTTTTTATCGACCGCAGTAGTTTCATTACGGTCCGTCTGTTTACTGAGGACGCTTCGATCGATTCGGACCATAACAAACTTGAGACGGCAGCCATAAGTGGGATCCCGAACGCTGCGTGACTGGTGTCTGGCCTTGAGGCTTCCGCGCGAGGCTGTTTCGCAAAGTGGTCGAGGTATGCAAATTCCAGACTTCGAACTCTGCGAGACACTGTCGAGACAAAGTCGATACTGTCCGTAGAAAATACACTCATATACGCACCTTATTACCCACTTTTTCTAGTACCGAATACGTCAGCGCGTGCTTCTGTTTTGATATTTCAACGCGTCTTTATATTCGAGAGATAAGTGATCTCTCTTGATTTTGTAGGGAGGACAATGAAGCCGGGAACACACGCAGTCGGCCGACTATTCCATTTATTCCTGTGTCTCACCGCGAGACGTACTGGTATTTCTTCAGATCAGAAATGGGCATTATTTATATAAAAAATGATATAAATAAATTATTAAATAAAAGAGACATTATCTGTATTTGTTGTACATATAAATAACGCTGAGTTATTTATTATTCGCAGCTCCATGAATAATGTTCTCATTCCATGGGAATTCATCGGATGCTTCGAATAATGTTCTCACTTTCATTTATATTTATATCCGAAAGTTATTTAATGCTGTGTAACCACAGACCAGGTATAGAATAGACCTTTCATTGTCTTCAGTGTCACCGTTCTGAAGTACCGATATTCTGAAATAACCAATGGTTTTTGAGCGCCCTCTCCGATTTTCGAGCGGTGGGTGCGGAAAACATAATGTGTTTCTAGCATTGACACAGGTAAAGCTGCCGATATCACCGATGAAAGTATAGAAGCTGTGTTATACAGGATATCCCACTATTTTGGTTCACCTCAAATACCTATTATTTCAAGTAATAAGCGAAAATATTATTTATAAAAGTTGTCTAGTTGTAAGAAACACAAAACACGGTGAAACTAGTTTCTTTACAGCGATAGATCGGATGTGGAGGTCACTTTTATTTTTTCAAATGGATTGTCAAATTTTTTATCGTCAAATTCAATAGAATAGCGAATTCTAAGTATAAAAATACTAAAGTGCATTAATCCTAAAACTTATTGTTTCTGAGATATTCAACATTGTCCATCCTATTACTTTGATTATGAAACATATTCGAAGCTATGCTCAGTTCATTTCGGATAGCCAGCCGTTGAATGCGGAAATAATAAAATAAAACAATAAACACGAATGTGAAAGGGCGCTTTTTTACTCTTGAAAGTATAAACATGCCATGTGAGGCGTGTGTAATAAACCAATTGAACGACACTTAATATAAATTCAAACATATTGATATATTTATTAAAGCATGAAAAGTAAGCCATTTTTAAGAATTCTTTTTCAGAAATAATTTACAGTTTTCATAGCAAATTTTTATTACCCACCTTTAGCGCGCTGTCTTAAGAGACTATACAAAAAAAATAAATAGAAAAACATGTATAAATTTTAATATATTAATTAAACTTCTAGAACCCCCACGCGAGCTGGTCGAATTGGTAACTATTGAACAGCAGGTCCGAAATCAAATTTCATTTTTTTTTATCAACTATATGAGTGTAGTTTCCGTTGTGCGTATGCATTTTTTGATTGAATACAAATTTTTTGAAATACGCTCGAAAAACTGTCCATCTTATTCGCGGATTTTCGAAACTTTTCTTCTAAAGCGCACCATTTTTACAAAAATAATTTGTTTAAGAAATCGGTACGCACAACGGAAAATACACTCATATAGATTATAAAAAAAAATTAAATTTGATTTCGGACTTGTTGCTCCATAGTTACACATTCGACCAGCTCGCGTGTGGGGGGGGGGGGGGGTCTAGAAGATTAATTAATATATTAAAATGTATGGATGTTTTTCTATTTATTTTTGGTTGTATAGTCTCTTAAGACAGCGTGCTAAAGGTAGGTAATAAAAATTTTCTATGAAAATTGTAAATTATTCCTGAAAAAAAAATCTTAAAAATGGTTTACTTTTCCGGCCGTCACAGTGGTGTTCCCCCTTAAACGAATAAATCAATTTATCACGCAGGAGAATATAACGAATATTCCAACCAGTTCAAACAATATTTTGGAAGTATGTGAAGCATTCCTACAATACATATTATATCGAAATTGATGCGATTTTGTTTTTCAGCTACCTGTCTTGCCTCTTTTCACTATTTCACACCTTCAAGGGGAAGGACGACAGGAAGTCATAGTAGTGCCAGGGATAGGGATACACCACCACAGTGGTTCGCGTTATGTCGGTGTGCCATCCTTTCAATGGGATTGACTCGAACCAACGCGAGTGCAGCGAGCCTAAATTTTCTTATATCAGGGGTCCCGTCCCGAGTCCTAGGGCCTCTTCTTCGACAAATGATTCGATTTTCCTACTGACACGGGCGGACCGTTCCTCATGAGACTTTCCTATTTTTCGGGTGCCTATTCTTTCTCTCGCGTGTTCGACGCTTGCACTATTTAAAGAGCAAGCGGAAGGGGTACTATTCATGTGTCATTTATTCATACTACAAAAAAACAATTGGAAAGAAATCTCGGCAGCAAATTTCACTACACGTTTGAGAACAAAATATTTGGCCAAAACAACAAGAAGAGGTTTTGTTTATCACATGCACACACTCTCACGTTCTCTCTCTCTCTCGCATCCATTTCCAACTTTTGTTGGAAACAGTTTTTCTTAAAATCAATCCAAACTATTTCTCGATTTCTAGATGCTAGAAGTCAGGCAAAAGGTCGAAAGCTAAAATGGTTCCAAAATGTGAAGCGAAAATCACATTTAATACATTGACCTGCAGGAGAATCGTTTACAACACTTGGGTTTTCCCCAACCACTTACCCAATAACTGTCTACCCAGATTATGTTTACCGCGACGCGACCCCCTCAACCATTCTTTGCGCGCTGCCTGAAAACTGACTCCTGTCACAATTACACACCCCAAAAATCAGTCACACCAAAATCACGTCACACGTCACTCTTTCAAACAGTACTCGCTCCCACAGAACACACCTATCTGCTCATTCTCCACATTCATTGTACAGTGTGTAGAAAAATTATTGGTCGTTGCTCTTGGGGGGGGGGGGGGGATCTACACTTCTGGATCGGTGGACATTTGTATAAAAAGTGTCCACGGAATTGTTTATAACATTGAAAATTAATGTTATATTTTTTGGTAAACTTCTCAAAAAGCTACCCCCACACCGATTTCAATTACCTTCACATATATTGTCAAAGTCATCATTCTGAACAACATTTCCATTTAAACTTTTTAGCGGTCGGCTTTGATTTACGAAATATTCGCAAAAAACTTTACTTAACACTAGAATAAATTACCGAGTTTAACACACACATCGGTTCGCTACCATGTTTTACGCCCCCCCCCCCCCCCGCCCTAATCTAGCCCCAACCAGTACTAATACCGTCGGCTATGAAACAGATTTCAATATATTATGCCGAAATTTTTTCATATTTTTTTTATAACATATGTCAAGGGTATTGAAATCGGTGTGGAGGTAGCTTTCAATATACAGTATTGTCTCGTTAGGGGCTCGGTTTGGTGTACACGATGTGGACTTTTCGCTATCCCCACCACTTCTGTCTCACACTTGTCCGGCAAAGGCGAGAGCGAGATGGAACCAGAGCGAGCGAGAGGCACTGGAAGCGAGCGAGGACGGTACAAGACACACGACGCGTTGATGTTTTGTCTCGCTCCGTCTTTCGGACGCCATGACACTCCGTCCTATGCGTGCGCGATGGTCGTAAGCGCTTACGGTGAGCATGGGAACCTCTTCGCAAAATCTTGACACAGGCCCGGCTCAAGTCTTTTTTGCGCCGTAGGCAAACTTGTCAAATTGCGCCATTTATTATAATACATTTATTAGACATTATTTATGACATTACTGTGCAAAATTAGGCAACTGCTAGGACGTAAGTTTGACAAGAAGTGCAACATGGTATTTTCATTGCTGGTATTGTTAAAAATAAATTTTAAAATAAAATATTACAAATTGTACTGCAACTGTTTTAAACTACGATTAAAATTTCAGAGTATAGTAGTATGTCTAGGCGGGTTCTAGACCTGGTCCTTTGAGGGGAGAGCGGGGGCGGGTGGAAGTGAGGGCGCGCGGGGGAGTGCGGTGGGGGAATTTTAGGCGCGGGGACAGCGGGGAGTGGAAGACTGGTTGCGCGCGCGCGAGACGCGGAGTGGGGGAAGCCATAATAGTGGAGGGGATCAGTCCAGGCCGAGCCGCCGCGGAGACCTCTCCAGACATGTCCCACCGCTGGAAATTTTTCAGAGGGGGGACTGACCCCCGATCTCTTTTTCACACATAACCGAGCGAGGGAATGACCTTGGCCCACCCCCGAAATTTTTTTCCCTCTTCCCCACACTGATCTAGCGAATGTCAGAAATTTTTCAGAGGGAGGGAATGACCCACAGCAGAAATTTTTCATACCTAACCGAGGGAGGGAATGACATTGGCCCATCCCCGAAAATTTTTCAAACCTGGCCCACACCGATCTAACGAACCAATATGCAGCAGAAATTTTTCCCAAGCGCAGAGAAATAATAATTTTTATCAGAAATTGTTTCGGGCGATGTGGGGAAAGATCGACGTTTTACAAAACCACGTATTCGGGGACGGGAAAAAGAGAGCATTACTTAGTGGCACAATTAAAGTTATTTTGAAGCTAAATTCGTTGGAGGGAAAGTGACGGCACTACATAGTGGTACAATCGCATGCATTCTAAAGCTAACAGTATTTCAAAAATGTTTTTTCAATCTTAACGTCGCAGCGTACCGCGCGATCGTGTGTAATTTGAGTCTTCTGGAGCAGCCGTGCGGGATGACAACATTTGGCGGCGCGAAGAAGGCGCGAATCATAGAATTATGCGGTGTCAGCAGAAATTTTATTCCAAACCAACAGGCACTTTTTCCCCAACGCAGAGAAATAATAATTTCATGAATAAACAATCTAGCGAACCATTATGTAGCAAACAGACATTTATTTCCAACGCAGAGAAATAATTTTCAAACAAATATGTAACAAGCATTCTAAAGCTAGCAAGTTTTTAAAGCGTTCTGATTTAGCGTCGCAGCGTATCGCGCGATCTCGTGTAATTTGAATCCTCTGGGACAGCCTTGCGAGATGATGTTATTTGGCGGCGTGAAGAACGCGCGAATCATAGAAAGAATTATGTGGTGTCAGTAGAAATTGGTAAAGAGAGAAGGAGGAAGACGGATAAGTAAATGGAGAAATAATATGTTTTAAGTAATTTATTTAAAATTAAAAAATATAAAAATACAATATAAAAATATAAATTTAAAATTAGAAGAATATAAAAATGCAATATAAATAGAATATAAAAATATAAAATAAAAAGAAAAAATATAAAAATAAAATATAAATAGAGACAGAATACTAGGAGGCGGATACAACGCACATTACACAGAAATCAGGGATAACCAGAGACCAAATTACCTAAACGGAAACTACAGAGGCAGAGACCAAAGCATGATTGCAAGGTTTGGATGTGGGAACAAAGAACGGGAAAGCAAGTACTGGAAGCATGCAAGTGATCGGCAAGTATGCAGACTATGTAATGCAGCTAGAGAGAAGCTGGGTCACGTGCTACAAGACTGTAAAGAGCTGAAAAGAGAAAATTCAACGATCAGAGGGATACTAAAGGGAGAAGAAGAAGAAGGAGCGAAGTAGATGCGTATGGTTCTGGCAAAAGGAGAAGAAAAGAAGAACAAGATGAAGGAAGAAGTCAAAACGAAAGCACAATCTTGAGATAACAGTCCCAGAAACACTTACACACATAACACATGTAACTCCATTTTGCAAAAAATAAACCTATTTACTACTAGAATATAAATAGAATATAAAAATATAAAATAAAAAGAGAAATAGAAAACTATAAAAAGAAAAATATAATAATAATAATTTAATTTATTGCTCATTTTCGTGTTACAATTTAACGATCGTATACTTTTTCCATTTCATTCCCGCGATTGTGTCAGTGTCCAACCCTTCTAATGTATCCTGCTGTGTCTTAACAATTTTTTCTATTTTACAAGTGTTTCCTAATCTATTCTATGCTGTATAATCTTCTTTTATCACTTTCCAGTTCTTTCGATCTTTTCCTTCTCCCTATTTCTCCTGTAAAATAGCCAAGTTTTTCCTTCTCTTCTTTCCAATTCCTGCCACTCTCTCCACTTTGCTTCACATGCTTCAATCACGTGTTTTACTGTTTCTTCCTCTTTCTTATAAAGCCTAAATACCCTTTCTTCTTTCTTTAGCCAATATTTGCATGCCCTTGTTTCACTACTTTTTTGATTTTTCCCCCCAATAGTATTTCGGCTTATCTCCAGGTTTCCTTGCCACCTCTCTTAATTCTCTTAGGAACGTTGACTCTTTTACTTTCGTCTCTCTTTCTTGTTCTTGGATGGCTTTACTTATCTGCTCTATTTTGATCGACACTTCTTCCCCATTTAATCTTCTTCTTTCCAATTCTTCATTTGACCATCCTCTCCCTTCCAAGAATTTGATTCTCATTCTTTCCCTTTTCGTAACTTCATTTCCTCTCATTACACTTCTCCCACTTTCATATCTTATCGATCCTTCTTCCGAGTTTATTAGCCTCTCTTCAAACTTCATTGCTCATTCTCCCATTTCAATTGCTATGCCATCTCTTCCTGTTTCTTTTAACAGCCAGTATGTTGGTGTTGATCTCTCCAATTTCATTATCCACCGAATGTATTTCGCCTGCAATTATCATAATTAATATAAATTGTATTAATCTCGAAATTAAAAGAGCTAATTATAAATTATTTTTTATGTGGAATAATAATTATAAATTTATAATTAGAGGTGATATGTTATTCGATTTTATTGATATCTAGTTTTTTAAATGAATTTATTCATATATTTAATTAATTATGAAAAGTATTTTTATTTTTGTTAAATGTAACAAATTGATGGGATTATCTATACATTTATATTATTATTATTATTGATTTGATGTATTTAATAATTGTAATTTTAAAATTTAATTTCATGTAAGATAATTTAATAATTTATTTCATTGATAAAAAATTTAAGAATTTTGGTGCAATTTTTTAAATAAATTATATAAATGATTTATGCGTAGGGTATAATGATAAAATTAATAACTAATTTAGTGAAAAAATTTTTAGATAAAAATGAACTAAAGGAATTCTGCAAATTAAAAATATTCACCTGTTTATCAAAAAACATGTCTTTTTGTTTAATAATTTAAAGTCTGCTCTGCCCAATGAATTATTTTTAAGTGGCTGCAGTATATTGACTACAAGGTAGCATACAAAGGTAGGATACAACAGGGACTCCTACCGGTATGTAAAATACCGGTATTATACCGGTATTTTTCGGTTGTATCTTCGTAACCCTTATAGAAACCGAAACACGAAAATACCGGTATGTGATCATACCGCTATATAAAAATACCGGTATATTTACCTATATTTACCGGTAATTTTTTCGGTTTTCGGTTATTTCAATTTTCAAGATATTTGTAAGCAGAGATTTAAAACCGGTATTATGTTAGCGAAATTATATCGAAGCCGATATAGTACCGAAATCGCTGTAATACCGAAACAAAACGAATTACCAGCATTTTTCTGATACTATGTAATAGTGTGATCGCGATTGAAAAAGAATACGATGGTACAATGTTGCAATCGTCGAAACGTCGATCTGAAACGCTAAGTGTCGCGACATCGGTTGGTGCGACCCTATGTCGTCTGCCTTATGCCAGAAAGGGATAGCAGCAAGGCTCGGCGCTAAAGTGGAGCTGGAATATAAACAAATGAAGATTTGTTCTCGAGATCAGGGACAAGAGCGTAGAGCCTCAGTCTGATGATCGACCATTAAGTGAATAGGTATTAGCAGCAGGGAAAGATTTTTAAAATTTATTCATTTATTAAGTATTTATAGATTACCTAGGTACTACTGAATTTATTGCTTTAGTCAATTTAATGTAATAGTCACTAAGCTATTGTTTGTTTCTTATTAGATTATTAAGTAGTATACATATACTGTTAGTATCAGTGTTAGCATCAGTGTTAGTAACTATCAGGGTTAGTATCAGTATTAGTATCAGCGTTAGCATTAGTGTTATTATCAGTGTAGAGTTAGTATCCGTATTAGGGTTAGCGTTAGTGTTAGTGGTTGTGCACTCAGACGAAATGGGTCGAAAGAGAACAAATATTGTTCACGAATACTTTAAATATAATTCAAATAATAAATCGACATGTTTGATTAATGAGTGCGGTTATCATGTCTCAGTAAGTGTTTGTAAGTATTTGATTATTATTTTATGACTCACATTTGCGTACTTTTAGGGAAAACACGCCACCAATTTGTTGTCGCATTTATCTTCAAATCATCCTACTGAATTTACAAGAGTTATGCTTGACAAGCAAAAGCGAAAAACTGAAGAACTGGAGGAAGCAAATTCTAATAATAAAAGCAAACGCATTAAGCAGGGTGTGTTAGATGAATGCGTAAATCTAATAACGATTCATGGACGGCCTTTCAGTTTAATTAATGACACCGCTTTCCAAAATATTATTAATATGATACCGTTATCTTCAATTTCGAATTTAAATATTTCTTCCCAAGACGTGCGTAATGCCGTTATAATGAAAGCAAAGTTGTTTCGAGAAGAACTTAGGGAGAAATTCAACGGCAAATTAGTATCGCTAAAAATCGATGCTGCGACCTGTATGGATCGTTCATTTTTAGGAATAAATGTGCAGTACGTGGATGGAACGAAACTGGTTCTAAATACTCTAGCAGTGAAAGAAGTTTATAGTAGACATACTGCAATAAATATAAAACAAATTTTGAAAAATGTCCTTCTTATGTACGGGATATCTATACATCAGATTTATTCGATTACGACCGATAACGGATCAAACATGATTAAGCTCGTCAAACTCATAGGGAACGATCAACAAGAAAATTGTAATAGTAAAGACGATAGCGACAGTGAATGCGATAACGATGGCGATAGCGATAGTTGGAATTTGGTACCTCTTAATGAAACAAATCTTAGTGATAATGATGAAGAATATGAATTTTCGTTATCGGATGACGAAGAAAGCATTTTAAATAATTTAAATTCTAATGATAAAGATGTAAACGCTCAAAAATTAAAATATAAAATTAGATCTATCCGTTGTGCAGCTCACACACTCCAGTTAGCTGTCTCGGATGTTTTGAAAGATGACAAAACTGCAGCCATAATAAGTGAAGCTAGAGGAGTGTGCAAAAAGTTACGAGCACCAGGAGTGAGGAGTATATTAAAGGCAATGCAAAAGAAGAAACCCATAATAGACTGTCCTACACGCTGGCACTCAACATTGGATATGTTGGAACGTCTTGTGGAATTAAAAGATTGCTGTGACAAAAAAAATAAAGATCAATATTTACATCCACAAACATGGATAGAAATTGAAGATCTAGTGCGTTCTCTAACCCCAGCTCGTATTGCAACCAAACGATTACAAGAAGAACAACTTGTGATTGGAGATTTTTATCTAACGTGGTCACGATGTAAATTAGAAACTGCCAAGATCAAAACGTCATTGGCATGTAGACTTGTTGAGGCAATGACAGGTCGAGAAAAAAATTTATTTAATAATGATGCTTTCCTGGCAGGAATGTTTCTTGATGTGCGATTTAACATCGTGTTAACGCGACAACAAATAACACAAGCCAATAACCATTTGATACGTACTTGGCAATATAAAGAAAAATACAGGAAGAACATCAGACGTTGCATAATAATGATAACTGTGCACCGAGCACTTCAATTGCATGTGAAGATGAATGTGAAGCAGACGATGTTGAGAAAATGTTAAGGGAGTTAGACAATAAAAAACGCGGTACTAGTACTTCTACACATACCTTGAACAATGTATCCTACCTTTGTATGCTACCTTGTAGTCAATATACTGCAGCCACTTAAAAATAATTCATTGGGCAGAGCAGACTTTAAATTATTAAACATAAAGACATGTTTTTTGATAAACAGGTGAATATTTTTAATTTGCAGAATTCCTTTAGTTCATTTTTATCTAAAAAATATTTTCACTAAATCAATTTGTTACATTTAACAAAAATAAAAATACTTTTCATAATTAATTAAATATATGAATAAATTCATTTAAAAAACTAGATATCAATAAAATCGAATAACATATCACCTCTAATTATAAATTTATAATTATTATTCCACATAAAAAATAATTTATAATTAGCTCTTTTAATTTCGAGATTAATACAATTTATATTAATTATGATAATTGCAGGCGAAATACATTCGGTGGATAATGAAATTGGAGAGATCAACACCAACATACTGGCTGTTAAAAGAAACAGGAAGAGATGGCATAGCAATTTAAATGGGAGAATGAGCAATGAAGTTTGAAGAGAGGCTAATAAACTCGGAAGAAGGATCGATAAGATATGAAAGTGGGAGAAGTGTAATGAGAGGAAATGAAGTTACGAAAAGGGAAAGAATGAGAATCAAATTCTTGGAAGGGAGAGGATGGTCAAATGAAGAATTGGAAAGAAGAAGATTAAATGGGGAAGAAGTGTCGATCAAAATAGAGCAGATAAGTAAAGCCATCCAAGAACAAGAAAGAGAGACGAAAGTAAAAGAGTCAACGTTCCTAAGAGAATTAAGAGAGGTGGCAAGGAAACCTGGAGATAAGCCGAAATACTATTGGGGGGAAAATCAAAAAAGTAGTGAAACAAGGGCATGCAAATATTGGCTAAAGAAAGAAGAAAGGGTATTTAGGCTTTATAAGAAAGAGGAAGAAACAGTAAAACACGTGATTGAAGCATGTGAAGCAAAGTGGAGAGAGTGGCAGGAATTGGAAAGAAGAGAAGGAAAAACTTGGCTATTTTACAGGAGAAATAGGGAGAAGGAAAAGATCGAAAGAACTGGAAAGTGATAAAAGAAGATTATACAGCATAGAATAGATTAGGAAACACTTGTAAAATAGAAAAAATTGTTAAGACACAGCAGGATACATTAGAAGGGTTGGACACTGACACAATCGCGGGAATGAAATGGAAAAAGTATACGATCGTTAAATTGTAACACGAAAATGAGCAATAAATTAAATTATTATTATTATATTTTTCTTTTTATAGTTTTCTATTTCTCTTTTTATTTTATATTTTTATATTCTATTTATATTCTAGTAGTAAATAGGTTTATTTTTTGCAAAATGGAGTTACATGTGTTATGTGTGTAAGTGTTTCTGGGACTGTTATCTCAAGATTGTGCTTTCGTTTTGACTTCTTCCTTCATCTTGTTCTTCTTTTCTTCTCCTTTTGCCAGAACCATACGCATCTACTTCGCTCCTTCTTCTTCTTCTCCCTTTAGTATCCCTCTGATCGTTGAATTTTCTCTTTTCAGCTCTTTACAGTCTTGTAGCACGTGACCCAGCTTCTCTCTAGCTGCATTACATAGTCTGCATACTTGCCGATCACTTGCATGCTTCCAGTACTTGCTTTCCCGTTCTTTGTTCCCACATCCAAACCTTGCAATCATGCTTTGGTCTCTGCCTCTGTAGTTTCCGTTTAGGTAATTTGGTCTCTGGTTATCCCTGATTTCTGTGTAATGTGCGTTGTATCCGCCTCCTAGTATTCTGTCTCTATTTATATTTTATTTTTATATTTTTTCTTTTTATTTTATATTTTTATATTCTATTTATATTGCATTTTTATATTCTTCTAATTTTAAATTTATATTTTTATATTGTATTTTTATATTTTTTAATTTTAAATAAATTACTTAAAACATATTATTTCTCCATTTACTTATCCGTCTTCCTCCTTCTCTCTTTACCAATTTCTACTGACACCACATAATTCTTTCTATGATTCGCGCGTTCTTCACGCCGCCAAATAACATCATCTCGCAAGGCTGTCCCAGAGGATTCAAATTACACGAGATCGCGCGATACGCTGCGACGCTAAATCAGAACGCTTTAAAAACTTGCTAGCTTTAGAATGCTTGTTACATATTTGTTTGAAAATTATTTCTCTGCGTTGGAAATAAATGTCTGTTTGCTACATAATGGTTCGCTAGATTGTTTATTCATGAAATTATTATTTCTCTGCGTTGGGGAAAAAGTGCCTGTTGGTTTGGAATAAAATTTCTGCTGACACCGCATAATTCTATGATTCGCGCCTACTTCGCGCCGCCAAATGTTGTCATCCCGCACGGCTGCTCCAGAAGACTCAAATTACACACGATCGCGCGGTACGCTGCGACGTTAAGATTGAAAAAACATTTTTGAAATACTGTTAGCTTTAGAATGCATGCGATTGTACCACTATGTAGTGCCGTCACTTTCCCTCCAACGAATTTAGCTTCAAAATAACTTTAATTGTGCCACTAAGTAATGCTCTCTTTTTCCCGTCCCCGAATACGTGGTTTTGTAAAACGTCGATCTTTCCCCACATCGCCCGAAACAATTTCTGATAAAAATTATTATTTCTCTGCGCTTGGGAAAAATTTCTGCTGCATATTGGTTCGTTAGATCGGTGTGGGCCAGGTTTGAAAAATTTTCGGGGATGGGCCAATGTCATTCCCTCCCTCGGTTAGGTATGAAAAATTTCTGCTGTGGGTCATTCCCTCCCTCTGAAAAATTTCTGACGTTCGCTAGATCAGTGTGGGGAAGAGGGAAAAAAATTTCGGGGGTGGGCCAAGGTCATTCCCTCGCTCGGTTAGGTGTGAAAAAGAGATCGGGGGTCAGTCCCCCCTCTGAAAAATTTCCAGCGGTGGGACATGTCTGGAGAGGTCTCCGCGGCGGCTCGGCCTGGACTGATCCCCTCCACTATTATGGCTTCCCCCACTCCGCGTCTCGCGCGCGCGCAACCAGTCTTCCACTCCCCGCTGTCCCCGCGCCTAAAGTTCCCCCCACCGCATTCCCTCGCGTGCCCTCACTTCCACCCGCCCCCGTGCTCCCCTCAGAGGACCTGGTCTAGAACCCGCTTAGACATACTACTGAGTATGGTCATCAATAAACTCAATTAAATGTATTATAATAAAGGGCTCAATTAGACAAGTTCGCCTAGGGCGTAAAAAAGACTCGTGCCGTGCCTGACTATCGGACCGTTGTGTGAATGCGTCGTGCAGTCACGATTGCAACGCAGGGCGCACGCCCGCCGCATACGCAAAGCGTTCCATCCCGCTCCTCCCTTTGGCCAGAAAGAAGCGAGAAGTGATCGTCCGGAATTAGGGCTCTGTTCACACTGACGGCTCAACGCCGGTCCCGACCAGCGAGCCGCTAACGAGGTGTATTATGCCGAATTTTTTTTATTAATATCTGCGAAACTGAGGCCGACCGTCAAAAAGTTTAAAGCGAAATGTTGTTCAGAATGGCGACATTGACAACATATGTGAAGGTCATTGAAATCGGCGAGGAAGTAGCTTTTCGACAAATTTACCAATTTTTTTATACCAACGTATTCTGCGCGTTGGAAAGGGAAAATGTTTGAAAGAAGCCATTTGACGCAAAGGAATCCTTTGGTCTGGAAAAATTGTTAAAGATTTCGGAACGACTTGATTGTGTAGAGTTACACATATATGTAGGCATGGACCCACCACTACTTTGCTGCTTGATACGAGACACATCATAAGATTACCATAATTTATTAATCATTTTTTAATTAGTTATTATAAGAAGTGTTCAAAATGATAAATGATAGTGTATCTCTGTACACAGAGTATCCCGGGTATACTGTTGAAGAAAATTGAAAATGTTGAAAAAGTTAATATAAACCCATGTCCGCAAATAATTTATTAGGGAAATATAAGATAGCAGAGATTCGTTACATCGTAAGCGAAGTTGCACAATGCTTCTCCGTTGTGTGGGTCTGTAGAGTTGCTGATTGATAAAGAAATGAAGAAATTTTTATTGGCCTTTTAAAAATGGTGTATTAACGTGACATCGGGACACACTGTATCTAAATGCTCACCACTATTATAACTTTCATTCCTACCGCTTATAGCGCTGCACTCTTATTTCATGCTTAGCCGTTAACGTTGGATGCGACACGGAAATGGTAATGGGGCTCTAGAGCCCCAAAATTGAGTGACACAGAAGACAATAGAGTGAAAGGTCTATTCTATACCTGGTCTGTGGCGTAACGTCCCAGGGGGACTCGAAACCATAGGAAGCCAACCGTCGGTAAAACAGAGCTATCCTACATTACCACAAAATTATCGCGCAAACCCATTGGACGTACGTTTATAAATAATTTATTAGTTAAGCAAATATTAATGAAGCAGATATCTTAGGGTCACTAGAATAATTAAATATAACTGTTAGCAAAAGCTTAAATCAAAATATAATGTAATAAGTGTGATATATACTCCGAGCGCGGTACGAAGTACTTCCGACCATTTGGAATGAGCATCGATTATCACTAAAAACATGTTCCCTTGTACCGGCCCCAAAAAATCAACGTGAATTCGAACCCACGGTTGCTTGGGCCATTTCCACGGAGTTAATTTGGCTCTTGGGATCCCGACCTCCTTCCAAACACTGTTTACATGACTTCGCGATTTCTTCAATATCTTTATCGAGTGACGGCCACCAAAAAAAAGACCTCGCTATTTCCTTTGGCGCGCCCGACGATCGCGAACGTTCGAGTAACGAAAACAATGAGAGAACGAATAGAGAGTAGGTACCCCACACTATTTACAGACGAATTAGGGACCTTTAAGGGAAAATGCGTGGAATTAACGTCGCAATCGGGAGTGAGACCCGTCTTTAAGAAAGCAAGGCCCTTACCGTTCACACTGATTAATAAAGTAAATGCAGAATTAGGCAGACTGCTCAAGGCGGGAGTGATAGTTCCGGTAGAAACGAGCGAGTGGGCTACGCCGATTGTACCCGTACTAAAGACAGATGGGTCGGTCCGCATATGCGGCGACTTCAAGGTCACATTGAATACAAACCTGGTTGTGAAACAATACCCACTGCCGCGTAATGAATTCATTTTGCGAAAATTAGCCGAAGGCGAGAGATTTAGCAAGATCGACTTATGCGTATCAACAAATACTCTTAGCCGAAAGCAGTAGAAAGTACACAACGATCGCGACACACCGAGGGTTATTTCAATACACGAGATTAACGTACGGAATCGCGTCAGCGCCGGCTGAATTCCAACAAATTATGGACGATTTAACCGCAGACGTAGACGAAGTTGATTTCTTTTTAGACGATGCGTTCGCCACCGGAGAAACGGAAGACCAACATTTCCAAGTAGTCGACCGAATGTGCAAAAAGTTATGGGAAAATGGTTTCAAGATAAATAAAAAAAATGTGTTTTCAACGCAGAAAGAATAGAATATTTTGGGTTCGTAGTAGATAAGAATGGGATGCAGCAAACCTTCGAAAAAACAAAAGCCATTGTAGAGGCACCGCAACCACAAAATATTAAACAATTATAATCCTTCATCGGGTAAGTAACGTATTACGATAAATTCGTTAAAAATCGCGCGACCTTATTGCAATCCCTGTATGCGTTACTACAAAAGGGAACGAAATGGGTATGGACGCCAGATTGCACGCGCGCCTTCGAAAATATTAAGAAAGAATTATCCTCACCAAAAGTTTTAACGCATTACGACCCGAACAAAGAATTAATTTTGTCTTGCGATGCTTCACCGTATGGGGTAGGAGCGATGATAGCGCATGCGATGAAAGATGGAACGGAGCGACCGATAGCGTTTGCGTCGCGAAGTTTGAGCGATGCTGAAAAAGGATATGCACAGATACATAGAGAGGCGGCGGCGATAATGTTTGGCGTTGAAAAGTTCTACGTGTACCTGTTTAACAGAAAATTCACGTTAAAAACAGATCACAGGCCGTTAACATTGATCTTCGGACCAAAGATAGGGATACCGCTAATCGCAGCGAATAGGTTACAGCGCTGGTCTTTGTATTTATCGGCATTTCAATATCAGATACAGTATATCAAAGCGCAGGACAATGCAGTGGCCGACGCCCTGTCGCGCCTACCACTGCCGGAAAAAACAGAAAAGAAAGGAAACATACATAACGTTAACATAATTTATATACAAGAGAGTAATTTTATTAAAGCCGAGGACATCAGCCGAGAAATGAAAAAAGACACCGTATGCGGCCACGTAATCAGGGCAATTCGAGAGGGATGGCCAGAAAGTATCAAACACGTTGAGCAGGAACTACAGCTGTTCTATAACAGACGTAACGAGCTTAGTATTGAGGGTAACTGTGTTTTTTGGGGAAACGGAATTCTAATTCCCGAGACACTAAAATCTCAGGTTCTCGCAGAACTGCACGCGTCACTTTGGCATAGTGCGAATGAAGGAAATTGCGAGATCTTTTTTTTGGTGGTTGTCACTCGATAAAGATATTGAAGAAATCGCGAGGTCATGTAAACAGTGTTTGGAAGGAGGTCGGGTTCCCCCAAGAGCCAAATTAACTCCGTGGAAATGGCCCGAGCAGCCGTGGGTTCGAATGCACGTTGATTTTTTGGGGCCGGTACAAAGGAACATGTGTTTAGTGATAATCGATGCTCATTCCAAATGGTCGGAAGTTATTAACATGAAAAAAATATCACAGCAGAGAAAACGATCCGTGTATTAACGAGAGTATTCGCGCAATACGGATTTCCATTCCAAATCGTGTCGGATAACGGGCCAACGTTTACGAGCGCGGAATTCGGTAGTTTTATTAAAAACAGAGGAATCAAACATACGTTCACGCCCCCGTACCATCCAGCGTCAAATGGAGCTGCGGACAATCTGGTAGGGACCTTTAACGACAAGATAACAAAGATAATGAAAAGCGGAATCGAACTCGAAGAAGCAGTCGCGAAGTTCCTCTTACACTATCGAACAACGCAACACGCCACGACGAAAGTTACGCCGGCATTGTTAATGTATCGCAGGGAACTACGCACGGGATTCAGTTTGTTGCGTCCATCAGTCGGACGTATGGTAGAAAGAAAAACAACAAGCGCAGATAAAAAATGAACCGGTAACAAAAAAAGCGTTCTTTTGGCGTGGGGGAGGAGATCATGGTCAAAGATTTTCGCAGAAATCAACCCGGGTGGACGCCCGCAAGAATAATCGAGCAAAATTCCCCAGTAACGTTTGGAGTAGCGATTGCGAACGGCGGGCAGGCGAAAAGACACGTTAACCAAATGCACAGGGGATACGCGCGCGATGATGAAGAACGGCCGAAAACGGTAACGCCAGCGGTAAACATGCCAAGACCCTCCGCGCGGTTAGCCTGTAAAATAAATGCCAACGTAGCGATAATCACTTAATATCTAAGCTTAGGTTAAGAGGCATTGTGTTAAATATGCAAGGGAGAGATGTGATATATACTCCGAGCGCGGTACAAAGCAGTCTCGCTTAGGCCGTCAAATAAACAGGTCGTCTACTCCCTAATCCCGTGTCGATTACTTGTCTCCCTCGGACACCACAATAAGCGAGTAAGATTCTGCGCATGCGCTAAAACACTGAATTTTCGAGTATAAAAGGAGGTGCACGCAGCATAGCACTCACTTCAATTCTGCCAACAGGAGTTCGCTCGCGACCGTCGCCGTGACCGGTAGTATATTGTAACTGTGCTTCGTCTCGATACAGCAACCACATATCCCACCTGTTGTGTCTCTTTACGTTCTTCAACGCCGTATCATCTGGCCTCTGTTGAAAATAATCGCCAGGAATTCTCGGGCCTGGTCCAGATTACGACCTATGCCCCTTCCCCCCACAGGGTGATAGGCCCTTCAAAATTGCCGCAGGTGGCGGCCAGGACCCTCCCAGGGTTTACGAAGACCCTCCACTGAACGATGGTCCTAACTTGATCGAATTAAACGTTGCAAAACTGGTGAGTGCATCTATTTCACTGCTCCAACTCCACATACAACCATGTCCTCCGGTAAACGCCGAGCCGGGGACACGGTAGACACTCAGCTTATTAACACATCGTCCGATAACTCGGATGTCTCCCCGAAAACCAAAACTATGGACTCCTTTAACAAAGCTGGGGCCGAGGCTAGAAATGGGAAAAAATCAAAGCGTGATAAAACTAAAAGCGGAGGAAATTCTAAATCCCCCAGCTCCTCATGCTCGCAAGTTTCCATCCCCGTTTCTATTGCCTTAAATCCCCCACTTGCGGGGGATTCGCGCATCTATTGGGATAAATACTATTCCAAAAAAACTACACGCAATGTTTTAGATGCCAGGCCTTCGGCCACTCAGCAACTAATTGTTGCCTTCCCCGTAAGTGCGTCAAATGCGCCGGGGATACCACTCATCTGACTGCTAAAAAGCTAGGGATCAGGTCATAGATCTTCCTATTATACTAAACGTAGTGGTATCAAACCGCTTGGCCGCGTTAGAAGCCTTCAAACCAAGCCTGAATTCGCCATCCAAAAAATCTTGCCGGAAGTTACGCAGATCGCCTCGGGCATAATAAACACACAGACAGTTCGCCCAAGACCACCAAACCAGCGGGTAACGAGACTCTAAACACTAGCACCAAGCCCCCCCCTCTGTACATCACCAACTTTGCCTATAGCATCCCGAAGTTCGAACGCGAATTGACAAAGGACTTTGGAAGCACCTTTAATATCAAATACCTTGGAAATAAGATACGTTTGCAATTTGATAATGTTCCCTCATTTAAAAAATTTAAACAAGCCCTCGCCGACGGAAACGTCCCTTATTTTACTTTCTCGCTTAATACGGAAAGAAATTTATTCATCGTCCTCAAGGGCCTCCCGGACACCCCTCCGGAAGAGATTTTAGAAGAACTAAAGGCCAAGGGGTTACACCCCACCTCCTGCTCTATCACGGGTGGTAGAGGTCAAAATAGCTCCAGCCACTACGCGATGTACAGAATAAATTTCCCGTCGGGAACTGCCCCTAATGAGGTTTCTAAAATCAGTTTTCTATTTAGCACACGCATCTATTGGGATAAATACTATTCCAAAAAAACTACACGCAATGTTTTAGATGCCAGGCCTTCGGCCACTCAGCAACTAATTGTTGCCTTCCCCGTAAGTGCGTCAAATGCGCCGGGGATACCACTCATCTGACTGCTAAAAAGCTAGGGATACTCCCCCCAAATGCGCAAACTGTACCGGACAGCACACCGCTAACTTCGGCCAATGTGCCGCTCTTCTCAATTACATAAACAAACGCAAAACCTCTCCGAGACCCAATAACGGAGTAGCATTCAGTACCCTTGCTAATCCAACCTTAAACATACCACCGGGACGGGCTCCTCCACTCCCCCAACCACGCCCTTTCCTACCCACTCCATCCCCTTTTCCCACTTACGCTGATGCTGTTGTCGGCATTCAAACAAATTCTCCCTCTCCCTTCCCCCCTTCCGGCTCCGGGACCCCTGGCCAACAGGAATCTAACAACCGCCCGATAAACGGTCCACACTCACTGCTCGAATTAATCTCCTCCTTTAAAGAACTCAACTCCATAGTAAATATTGAGCAAATGCTCTCGCTTACTCGATCCCTAATGCCGGGTTTACACCAAGGCGAACATGAACAATAACACGAACAAAAACGTTTCCGTCTTTTCTCGCGAACATGTTCGCTAACACGCTGTTCGCCTCAGTGTAAACGCGAAATAGCAGTGTTCGCTAACATTTGACCCTACTAATAGCCGTGAAATCGTCCGGATGCCCAAATCCATGACAGTTGGGCCTTGCAATCCCTTGCCATTGTGGCACTGCTCGTAAGCAGACAACCCTCTAGGACCATCCGCCGGTAGGTACTCCACAGAAATAGTATGCGTGACAAGCTCGAATAAAATGTTTATATTTTTTGTTTTAACATAATGAGAATATTTCCAACGTATGGATGAGATTTTTCTAATAAAAATGAAACCAAACCCGACGCTATTCAGACAAGTTTGAATTCTGCTTATAATATATAATGGCTTTAAAATATCAATATTTTTAATACTAGTCAATAACAGATTTGCTTGAAAAAGAAGATAAACATTTTGTGTGGAGGTGATTCGTGTTTAAAGCTGTAGGATATTACTTACTAGGAAATAAGGAGAAAGTATTAGTGGGTTTAGAACTATACATATACTGTATAGATATGCATATATTTAAAAACATATACAACACTACACAAAGATAGTTATACAATATACAAACATTGATATACAATATACAAACATATGAAATATACAAACACACAATATACACGCATGTAAAACATACAAACATTATACAATATACACACACACACATACGTACATATACATAGGACATATAGATATTTACAAATCTCGCAACTTAAGAAATATTTTATATGTATCTCTGTTGAGATGGGATTTGCCCATGCGGGCCTAAAAACAATTTTCCAAATTCAGAACGATCGTCTCTTGCCAGACTGGACGGTTCCTCTGGTACACTTTGCAGTGGAAAGTATGCACCTTCATTCGAATCTGTCCTCCACTCGCCCGGAATAAAATCTCCTGTGTTTGAGTCGAAGAGGTCGAAAGTACCGGGCGGCGAATAAATCGACTGCGTGCTAGCGTTTCGTCTTCGAAAATTATGTAAATGGACGCACGCTAAAACGACCATGGTCGCTTTATCAGGTTGGAGTAAAATGGGACGTGTCTGTATTCTAAAAACCGAGGACAATATGCCGAAAGCATTTTCAACTACAATGCGGGCTGTGGACATTCGGTAGTTAAATACTCGTTCCATTGAGCCACGTATTTGATATCCGATAAATGATTTTATTATGTGTTTTTGTAACGGAAACGCATCGTCTGCAACAAACACGAAAGGCAAATCCGCGGCTCCCCCGGGTAGACGGCTGCTCCGTGGGAGATCTAGTTCTCCCCTTTGTATTTTATCATAAATGGAGGTGTTGCTAAAAACACCTCCATCTGAAATTCGTCCCTGGCAGCCCACGTTAACAAAAATAAAATTCGCCGAGGCATCGACAACTGCCAGCAGAACAATAGCCAGCTAAAGGAGCCCTTGTAGTTAAAATAATCACTCCCGCTGTTGTGTGGTGCTTGAATTGCCACGTGCTTTCCATCAATAGCGCCCACGCAGTGCGGAAAGTTCGTTTTTTTATAAAATCTTTCCGCTACTTCTAGCCACTCTGTTGATATTACTAGAAGCTGGAAGAAAAAGTTCAAGTTAGTTTAGTTCAGTTTGGTTAGCAATAGTCATTATTTCAGTACTGAAGGCAGTAAAGCATATAAAATAAAGTACTGTCAATTAAAATATAGTTACCTTTATCGTATCCTCTAGAACACCGACAAATGCTTGGCAAAATTCCGGGATTATTAACGATATAGTTGATTTCGCTACACGAAACGTGTACATCAAACTTTGAAATGAATCCCCCGTGGCGAGAAATCGTAATGTTATTAATAATCTACCGGTGGCCGATACACTTTTTCGGAAATTGGTGTCGTGCCGAGCAATTTGAGGGCCAATTTGCATTAATAAATGTTCAAAGTCATTGCGCGACACCCGCGCAAAATTGTTGAACTCAGTTGGGTCACTTGGGTTTAAATCTTCGAGGAGGGAATATCCTGCACGCCATTTTAATAACGCCCTCGTCCAGCATTTTCGCCTCCTCCTTTGCTGTATTGCAGTATTTAAAATAATTGCAGCGCAAGAGACAATCAGATCACCGTCACTGCTGGACATGTTCTCACTGCTTTAATAAACTCTGTAATAGGTACTGTGATACTACAAAGAAGTTGAGACGAAACACTTCTGTCCCACACGATCGACGGTTCAAATCAAACAAACTGATTTTTGCAATTCAGGTACGCCGCCTTTTATAGACAGCAGTTTCCAAAGATGGCCATTAAACACCCCGCTACCCTGGCCCCAGCACAGAATGAGCGACCACTCAGTGGCCGAAAATTAAAGAAATATACAGGGTGTCCGCGGGAAGACTGAACAGCTGGATATCTCCTAAAGTATTGGAGATAAAAAAATAAAAAAAAATTAGGAATCGCATGGTTCGAGGGGGCCAATTTATTAGCGCAGACGAATTTTTTCCTCGATTATTATTTTAAAAGATACGATGGTCAAGTTCGGTTTTTTAAATGCAACTATTTTTTTGAAGAGGTCACTTGATAGGGCGTTCCAAGACAAATTCAATAAGCTATAATGTATATACTTTATTTCCACTGGTTTTTAAGATATTGCGCTTGCAAATTTTCTAATTTTCCTTGGAAGAAAACCCGCTGGAATAGCAAGGACCGGGGACGGTCCTTGCTGGCGCCACGGGTGGCCTTGCCTATTGAAACAGATACCTATCTGCCAAAGGTCTACGCCGCGAATGGCAGGCCCAAAGGCTGGACAATTCTTTTCCGTCAGAAATGCTACTTAGGTAGGTACATCTGCGGTATCGAGAAGCGCACCGTTACTTTTATGTCGCACTTGCTTCTACGCTCAGATGGCCGGTTCTTTTGGGAGGGATGCAAGTTCGATTGGTTAGAGTTAGGAGGTGTGAAACTTGCTAGACCAAATTTCAGTCATAGCGGGCAGATTGTATTAGGACCAATCGGATTTGTATCCCTCGCAAACGGCTGCTCTCTTGAGGAGAGCCTCTTCACAGCAAAACCTCCCCCCCAATGCCCACCTGCTCTCGCACGGAATACGTCAACGCATGCTTCTGTTTTGATATTGGAGCTCGTGTTTATACTCGAGAGATAAGGGATCTGTGCGAATTTTTAGGGAGGACCTCGCGTCGACAGCGGGCTACCCGTTTTCCTCTTGTGTCTTTCCACGAGGCGTATTGACGGTGGATTGCAGGAGCGTAGATGTCTGGATGCCAGTTATTGAATTCAGGAGACGACAGAAACACTATAATATTAAAGTAAATCGTATTCCTCTTGGGCAGGTGTACTGATAATGATCGAACTTGCGCCCTACTTCGCGCAGACCGATTACACGGAGGGTACTCGAGTCACACACTGCACATATGATACAGGGTGAATCTGGAGTTACGCCCGTCGAAGGATGCGGCCTGGTACCCCGTGACGAGGACAACCCCCCAGCAGTGCCCCACCGAATTTTAAGGCCTTTTCCGGAAAAAGGTATGAATCCTGGGCCGAACGTAGCGAATTGAGGTCGAGCCCCCGCAGTCGAGGCTGAAATATCCCTTACAGCATATTAAGAAATTCTTTTCTTCCTTATGTTTTTCTGATGAAAATCATACCAAATGTCATGCAAATCGAACTGCTTTGACACAAGCTATTTGTACTCCTTATGTAAAAGTTGTCCGATTTACTCGCACTGCTGGGGGGTTGTCCTCGTCACGGGGTACCAGGCCGCATCCTTCGACGGGCGTAGCTCCAGATTCACCCTGTATCATATGTGCAGTGTGTGACTCGAGTACCCTCCGTGTAATCGGTCTGCGCGAAGTAGGGCGCAAGTTCGATCATTATCAGTACTCCTGCCCGAGAGGAATACGATTTACTTTAATATTATAGTGTTTCTGTCGTCTCCTGAATTCAATAACTGGCATCCAGACATCTACGCTCCTGCAATCCACCGTCAATACGCCTCGTGGAAAGACACAAGAGGAAAACGGGTACCCCGCTGTCGACGCGAGGTCCTCTCTAAAAATTCGCGCAGATCCCTTATTTCTCGAGTATAAACACGAGCTCCAATATCAAAACAGAAGCATGCGTTGACGTATTACGTGCGAGAGAAGGTGGGCGGGCATTGGGGAGGAGGTATTGCTGTGAAGAGGCTCTCCTCAAGAGAACAGCCGTTTGCGAGGGATGCAAATCCGATTGGTCCTAATACAATCTGCTCCCTATGGCTGAAATTTGGTCTAGCAACTTTCACACCTCCTAACTCTAACGAATCGAACTTACGTCCCTCCCAAAAGAACCGGCCATCTGAGCGTAGAAGCAAGTGCGAAATAAAAGTAACGGTGCGCTTCTCGATACCGCAGATATACCTACCTAAATAGCATTTCTGACGGAAAAGTATTGTCCAACCTTTGGGCCTGCCATTCGCGGCGTAGACCTTTGGCAGATAGGTATCTGTTTCAATAGGCAAGGCCACCCGTGGCGCCAGCAAGACCGTCCCCGGTCCTTGCTATTCCAGCGGGTTTTCTTCCAAGGAAAATCAGTAAATTTGCAAGCGCAATATCTTAAAAACCAGTGGAGATAAAGTGTATACATTATAGCTTATTGAATTTGTCTTGGAACGCACTATCAAGTAACCTCTTCAAAAAAATAGTTCCATTTAAAGAACCGAACTTGACCATCGTATCTTTTAAAGTAATAATTGAAGAAAAAATTCGTCTGCGCTAATAAATTGGCCCCCTCGAACCATGCGATTCCATATTTTTTTATTTTTTTATCTCCAATACTTTAGGAGATATCCAGCTGTTCAGTCTTCCCGCGGACACCTTGTATATTGTAAGTCCGGGAGAGTTCGACCACTTTTTGGAAAACAAATTGTAGCATCGTTGTTTTTCAAATTTTTGTCGTTTTATGCACATTAAAGCAAAGCCCAAGCAATTGAGGGTATATATAAATTATAGTGTGCGATAATTTCAAATATTTATTTTCATTTTCAATCAAAAACATTGGCACTGCAACTGGTCGGTCTCACCCGCATGTCGGGGTTAGACCGTCCACCCACTACGAGTAATCAAGGTAGTGATCGACCCCTTATCAAAAAAAATTAAAAACGATTACATACGTATTGTTGGTGTTACACTGTAGTTATATGCATATTATATCCCCAATATCGGAAGAGTGTAAATAAACTTTCCTGTTTTTCAAATATCGCCACCACTGTAAGTTGGTCTAAAAACATTCAGCCTCGCATAAAGTCTTAACTGTATCTTATAATTAAAATATGGATTTGTGACAATGGTCAATGTAAGATAAACAACAAGCGCCTTCATTTCTTTTGTGTCAATGACACACAGTGCCCTATCTTGCGTCAGGCTTAAAATATCAGCACTGGCCGGACTCTCCCAGTAGTCGAACACTCCCGGACTTACCCTACACACACACACACACACACACAGAGGTTGCTTCTGCAAAACGTACTAGTGGGGAAAAGATAATTTTCCTTGAAAAAATAACTCGAAAATATATAACAAAACTTTTCCTTTCAAACAATTAATGCTGAAAATTTGATTTCGATCATGATTTGTATTCTATCATTTCTATTACCTTCACACCGATATAAATTGGTAAAGGGTGCACAACAATGGAACATGTGCTTTTAAAAAAACTGATGTCGCTGCGGAATGAATTGTGAAAAAAGGCAGCCGTGTAAGCGCGTGTTGTGTGCATCTTGGAAAAGAACATTCGGTGTGAATTGAAACAACTATAAACATAAAATGGTATCTCACGAGCAGAGAGGAAATAGTTGGAGCAGAAGGATGGTGGTTGTTCACGAAGTGAACCAGGTATCGTCAGATATGTTCGTCCACTGCGTTCCTACCGAAGCAAACATCTTTGAGAACGTTCGTACGCTGTATTCTGTTCGTGTTCGTGGCGGTGTAAACGCGACGAGAACAGACGGACACGTTTTTGTTCGTGTTTTTGTTCGTATTCGCCTTGGTGTAAACCCGGCATAATAAACCGACTGTGACCCTGCCGATCCCTGGCCGAAAAATTTCAAGTTTTCTTTACTACACTCAGCAGCATAGACTGATCAATGCCTTTGCCAAAAATCATGCTCTGGAATGCGGACTCGCTTCTCCGGAAGCGAAACGAACTGATCCTCGCGGTGGCCGGGCTCCGCCCCAGCATTGTACTCGTTACGGAGACCTGACTCACTTCCCAGGAGAATTTCACACTCCCCAGCTACTCGGTGGTTCGTGCGGACCGCCCCGTCAAAAGCGGGGGCGTAGCAATCTTTATACACAATTCCGTAAACTCTACAAACTTCATTCCGGCCAGTGCTCCCATGCACGACGCCTGCTTCATCAAGCTTACCGCCCCAAAACGCATCGTTGGCGTCATGTACGCCCCCCCCCCCCCCCCCCCGATGCCATACAAGACTCAAGGGTTTTTGATGCACTCGTGCGAATGGGATCCCCTTTTCTTGTCGGGGGAGACTGGAATGCCAAGCACAAGTTTTCGGAATAACTACTCAGCGAACAAAATCGGAAACATCCTATAAAACCACTTTTGCAAATTCCCGAACCGGATTGTTCACCCCGAAAAATTTACTTACCAGTAGGGCAAAACCAGGCCATCAACGCTCGACTTCTTTATTACTGATTATCGCAGCGACCTCACCTGTGAAACAACTGAAGATTTTGACACGCCTCACCGCCCAGTTGTTCTGACTGCCAAACACTCTGCTGGACCAACCGGCATTGACACTACCACAGACTGGGAAAAATTCCATAATTTATCAGCCAACCACACAATCAGGCGTAACCTCAATTCCACTACTGAAATTGACAGTACAATTAAAGAACTCACTTCCTGCATGCACGCATGCCGTCGACTAGCACGTCAACAAACAAGGAGGCTCACCTCTTAACCCACGCAACTTTACTATCGCTCATTCGGCACAGACGCGCTCTCCGTAAAAGGGGGCAGATACTTGGCACGCAAATTACATGTGGCCAAATACGCGATATCTCCGCCACGATCCGTAAGAGAATCTCACACCTCCGGATCCTGGAATGGGACCATACTCTCCGGTTTTTCGAAAAACCTGAGCCCACTTTCTGGGGCACTTACCGGAAAATCACCTCCACCAAAGAAGCGAGAACACTACCACCTCTCCTAAGTGGCCAAATTTCTGTGACTTCTGATAAAGACAAGGCGGACCTACTGGCCACCACTTTCGTTGAAATTTACTCCTCCGCAGCCCGCCGTCCCTCGAACATGTACCTCTCTGTGGACAATTTTAAAGCTTGGCTGGGCACAACAGAAGGCGAAAACTCTCAGGCCATTCCTTTCTCCCCTGGTCAAATAAAAAAGTATATTAACCACATGGCACCGCGAAAGGCCCTCGGAACCGACGGGATATCGGTACTAATGCTGAAGCACGCGTCGCGCAAAATTGCAGGCCAAATCTGCTACATTTTTCTTTCCACTATAGCGCTGGGATACTTCCCAGACGCATGGAGAATCTCTGAAGTCATCCCGATCCCCAAGCCGAGTAAGCCGCGCGAGCTAACGACTAGTTACAGGCCAATCAGCCTTCTACCTATCCTGGGGAAGCTCCTGGAGAGGTGCATCCACGCGTTCTTAAATGACTTAATTGCCGGCCACCAGTTCGGCTTCCGCGCGGGTCACTCAACGATACAACAAACGCTCCGTATTGCACAATATATTACACACGAGCTTAATATCAACCGCAGTGTAGCACTGATTTTGTTGGACCTGTCAAAGGCATTTGACTCAGTCTGGCACGGCGCCCTTCTGTTTAAACTACAAGCTATTGGGCTTCCGATAAGCTTTATAAAACTGATGGATTCCTACTTCTCCGCTAGGTACATTCTGTGAGTTGCAACGGCGCTAAATCCGAACTCCACCGAATTTCGGCAGAGGTGCCGCAGGGCTTCATATTGGGTCCTACGCTGTTCAACATCTTCATAAACGACCTTCCAATTAACGCCGGCTCCGAACTCGCGCTTTACGCGGAGGACACGGCAATATACATCTCCTCGTGGCAACTCTCGACAATGGTGATTCGCCTACAAGCCTACCTGGACAAAGTTCTGGAGTTTTTCGCTGACTGGAAGCTCCAGTTTAACCCGGAAAAACGGAATCTATCATTTTCTCTAAACGCACCAAAATCCTCGCCTACAGAACAAATAATAAAATCCTTATCAATAACAGTACTGCCCCTGGAGTAACGAGATCAAGTACCTCGGCATCCTCCTACATTACAAAATGTCCTGGAGCGCGGCCATCAATGATAGAATCACCAAAACCTTAAAAGTTGTGGACTTTCTGCATCAGCACATCAATCATAGCCCCCCCCCCCCTGAGCATTCATATACGCCTAAACATCTACAGAACATGCATCCGGCCCGTGCTTACGTACGGGACCCAAGTTTGGTGGATAACATCCAAATCAAATCGGACTCGCCTTCTAAGAATCCAAAACAAGATACTTAAAATCATCATTGTCTCACCCAGAATATATCCCACCTGCGCCCTGCATAGCGACACCAACATTCCGCTCATCTGGGACCACATACGCAACCTCATTGACAATTACCAAGTCCCTGAACACCCAAACCCCTTGACCCGTCAAACGGGTACCTATGACCTAAAAAAAAATCCCCTATCGGGTCAAAATTCCCTTCCCCATGTCCAAATGAACCCCTTCTTTCCACCCCACCCCTCTCCCCAAATCCTTCCAAACCCTCCTACTCCCCCCCCCCCTCACTCACACTAATCTCAATGCTTTCTATTTTAAATACGCAACTCCCATGGCATACCACTATCATGCACGCTACTCGCTAACGTATTGAAGTTCCCATGACATCGACGCTCCTGAACGAGAATCAGTATTTGCATGAAGCCCAACATGATATCTTCGTCATCCGACGGTTGCACGCACATGGCTCTTTTTCTTTCTATCTCACTGCTCTGCCTGCTTTGTCAGACTGTCATACAAGGCCACTTTTTCGCCTCCGCTAAGTATTTAGCCAATCCACACGCCCCCGCTGCGAGCGATTTCTATACTTCTTTTTCTTCCAGGTTTATCTGCCCACTGCTGTTTTTTGTAAAGTTTCCGCAGAGCTGCACTACAGGACTATATAAAACACATGAGGACGGTAATCCCACTACACTAATTGGCCGGTAACTGGGCATCAGCTTAGAGGGACGGCCCACAGGAGGGAATCTCGGCAAATTTTCCCTTCCTCCTATTCAGCGAAAAAAAAAACATCAGTCACTTCAATTCTGTCAACAGAAGCGAGCTCTAGCAGCAGACCTAGCCAAGAGAAACGGTTTCGCCTCGGAGGCGGAAGTGGCCGTTCTTGCAGCTAAGCATTGCCAAGAGTATGAACTCGCCCCGGAAACGGAAGCGGCCATACACTGCAATACACGAAGTCATTATAGAGTAAAAATCTGCCAGAAGTAACGACCTCGCCCCGGAGGCGGAAGCGGCCGTTCTTACAGCAGACGTTGCCAAGTGTAAGAGCTCGCCCCGGAGACGGAAACGGCATTACACTGCAACATATACATATACCTAGTTTACATAATTTAACACGTATATAAAAGAAATACAAAAAAACAGAAAAACATGAAAATATATAGTCATAGCTGTAAGAATATTAGTTATTGTTGTTACGTGGAGTTAAGTGTTGTCCATAAAACACATTGTTTAGTTTAAAAGATGGATTTCAATCCTTTGCTCCCTACCAACAAACCCCCACCTATCCTACGCTCGAGGGGACGCCGCTCTCCTCTCGAGAGCCTGCTAGCGCTCAGTTATTCCAAGGCAACTGGACGTTACAGGTTGGATATTTTTTGGTGACAGCTGTAGCATATTTCGTTTGAAAAGGATATTTCACTTAGTAAAATCACTCCAAAAGTGAGTATTTTCTTAGAAATTTTTCTTTTTTTTTGGTAAATTCTACAGAGGCTTAAAACATTACAATGCCTGACACACTTGAAGAAGCAATGGCTAACCTAGTAATCAATACAGAAACTCGGGAAACTCAAAAAACTCCAGAATATATATACATATCAGAAACTATGGAAATTGTAGAAAATGAAAATATTCCAGGAACTTCAAATCCTCAAATTAATATGAATACAGCTACGAATATATATCCTCACCTACCACACATTAGCTTACGCGATACAGCAGACACATTCCCTCCTTTCAACGGTAGAAATATACCATTACACCAGTTTGCTAAAAGTTGTCGACATGCACGGCGCATGATAAATCCAAACGCAGAATACGGACTAGTTCAGCTCAGTAAAAATAAGCTTTACGGGCAAGCCTCAAGAGTAGTTTTAAGCGGAGAATATAATACAATTGGCGACCTTATTTCTGTACTAAGCTCACGTTTTGCACCATTACATACTTCCATTCAATTATACGGCAAATTATAAAAAAAACGCGCAATTGCTAAACGAGACAACGGTAGACTATAGCAGCCACGTGCCTAACTTACTTTTGCCAATTAGACATTGTAACACGATAGAAGTACTTGGGTACGAAGCTCGATTCAATATAAACGCAGAACAAAACGCTGTTAAAGCCTTTCTAACGGGATTAAAAATCGAAATACACAATAGAATACACGAATGCACCTTCAGCAGTCTTGATCGCGCTATCAATATCGGTATAAAACAAAAGCAGAGTACAATGAGTATCAAATAAGAACGAGAATAGCAACGGGAATAACACAGACTACCCAATGTATAAACTGCGTTGGATATGGCCATGACATCACCACCTGCAGTAGCCAACAAATCTCACGCACCGGCTGGCGACAAAAAATTTGTCAAAATTGTAAAAAAACGGGACATACAATACAGGAATGTAGGAGCCGTAACAAAAACGATACATTCTGTGACTTCTGTCGAAGGCCAGGTCACATGACACAAGATTGTAGAAGCCGAAGTTACACGAATAGAGCCCCTCAATCCAACACATATTGTGATTATTGCCAAAGACCGGGTCACACGATGCAGGAGTGTAGAAGCCACAGTTATGCAAACAGAGTACAGCAGCCAGAAATATTCTATGAATACTGCAAGTACAGAGGACACACTATAGCACAATGCAAGAAAAAGATGTACTTCGATAAAAAGAAGGAAGAAGAACAACCTCGTACGGTACGTCAACAGGCCATACTCAGACTTAAAACGAAGCAAATAAGGAAACATCCTAATATCCTTCTTTCTGATGCAGGATTCAACGGAGAAGAAGCAACACTAATGATCGACACCGGGTCTGATCTAAATGTAATTAAGAAAAGTGCTATATCTCCCGACATTCCAATCCTCACGGACACTCTCTTCGACCTCAATGACATTACGGATGGTCTACTTAGTGCCATAGGGTATATCAAAATAAGGACTTTAAATACAGAAATTATTCTCCACGTTGTAGAGGACCTTCCCATCAAACAAGATGGAATATTAGGGACGGATTTCTTCCAAACCAACGGAGCTACTATTGATTACATGAATTCAGCAATAACTATCGAAAGAGAGACTATTCCATTCATCGACACAGAGATGGTCACAATACCAGCAAAAACAAGGAGCCAAATATATGTACGAGTCCTTAATACGCAGTCTAACACAGGATATATTCCAAAAATCAAAATTCACCCCAACTTACATATAGGAAATGCAATTGTATTAAATAACAATGGTGTGGCATATCTCTTTACAATAAACACATCTACAAAAGACATTAAAATCCCTGTACCGTCGGTCGAATTAGAACCATTTATAGAAGCACCCATGGAAGAGGAAACGTTAGACAAATACAAAAAAACTAACAGGACACACCAATTACTCCAACAATTACGATTAGAGCATTTAAATTCAGAAGAGACAGCCAGCGTTGAGGAGTTAATTAAAGAACGTGCAGACAGATTTTACCTTCCGGGAGAAAAATTAGAAGTAACAAATAAAGCCTACCATAGAATAATAACAGAAAATGACGTCTCTGCCTTTACAAACTAATATAGATATCCCCAAACATATAAGGCAGAAGTAAGAAAACAGACTAAAGAATAAATTGAGAAGGGAATAATATAGCCCTCGTCATCTCCCTACAATTCAACTATATGGATTGTACCCAGAAAAGAAGATGCACAAGGCGAAAAGAGATCCAGGATTGTGATCGACTTTAGAAAACTAAATGAAAAAACAATTGGACATGCCTATCCTTTGCCGAACATAACTGACATATTAGATCAGTTAGGAAGTGCAAAGTACTTCTCCGTATTTGATCTCGCATCCGGATTCCACCAAATTCCAATGCATCCAGATGATCGTCATAAAACAGCCTGCTCCACAGTATACGGATATTTTGAATTTAACAGAATACCATTTGGTCTTAAAAACGCACCAGCCACTTTCCAAAGAATTATGGACCAAGTCTTAACGGACCTTCAAGGAACTCTTTGTATATCTGGGCGATATTGTTATATATGCCAGCTCTCTCAAAGAACACGCAACAAAATTTAAACGCCTAATGAATAAATTAACAGACGCAAATATTTACCTCCAACCAGATAAATGTGAATTTTTAAAGAAAGAAATATCGTACCTAGGACACATAATAGGAGAGGAAGGAGTCAAACCTGACCCACGGAAGATAGTGGCCGTAAAAGAATTTCCAACGCCTACAACAATCAAAAACGTAAAGCAGTTTTAAGGACTAAGCGGTTACTATAGAAGATTCATTAAAGATTTTTCAAAAATTGCAAGACCACTATCAAACCTCACTAAAAAAGATTATCAATTCGAATGGACTCACAAACAACGAAAAGCATTTGAAACTCTGCGAGAACCTCTTTGCAAAGAACCTATATTACAATTTCCGGACTTCGAAAAAACATTCAGTATTACGACAGACACCTCAGGTATTGCTGTAGGTGTAGTTCTTAGTCAGAGTGAAATCGGAAAAGATTTACCAGTAGCCTACGCATCTCGGGTCTTAAATGATGCAGAAATACGTTATTCTCCAACAGAACGAGAACTTTTAGCAATTATATACGCGGTATTCCACTTTAGACCTTATATTTATGGTAGAAAATTTTACTTGATAACGGATCATAAACCGTTAGAATGGCTACAAAATCTGTCAAATCCGACATCTCGTTTAATGCGATGGAAAATTAAATTAGCAGAATATGACTATAAAATCTTGTATAAACCAGGGAAATATAATATAAACGCAAACGCATTGTCAAGAAACCCGATAGCATTACCGTTAGACGCAAAACGAGCGCATTCGGAAACGAATTCTCCCGAGAATAAAAAACAATTTCATCAACATAATACGCGATAACAGGATACTACTGCCTCAAACTCGGGAAATCCAGCTCCACGCAAACAACTTAGAATTATTTCTTCGGATTCTTCATCATACGACGAAAGCGACTCAATAAATACAAAGCGGAAAAATTAAAGCGGAAAAAGGAAAAAACACTTCCTCACCCCAACCGGAAGTAAAGAAACGAAGCGTCGAAACATATACACCCCCTCAAATCTCGATACCCGAAGAAGTACATGCGCCCCCTCAAATCTCAGTACCCGTAGAAGTACATGCGCCCAGTGATGGCAGAATCGTGGGACACGGGACAAACGCCTTTCCCCGACTATGACCTACCGTCGTCTCCCACTACGGCCTACCGTCGTTCCCCACTTTCTTCCCACCGCACTGCACACAAGCATATCCCTACACCTATGCGTGTGCTCGGCTGCCGCAGCAACGCACAGGGACAGAAGTAGGGATATGTTTGTGTGCAGTGCAGTGGGAAGAAAGTGGGGGACGCCGGTAGGGCATAGTGGGAGACGATGGTGGGTCATAGCGAGGGTAAGGCGTTTGTCCCGCATCCCACGATTCTGGCATCACTGCATGTGCCCCCTCAAGACATAATACCAGTAAAAATACATATACCCTCTCAACATAAAAACGACACAAGAGCATCCAGAACACCTCACATCAAGAAACCCCAAGAAGAAGACTTAATAGAAGAAATCGACGAGACACTCATAGTACCAAGGCATAGTTACAAAGACCCTCCGAAAATTAGTGCAGAAACAAGCACAAACAAAAGCACTCACCATACACCTAAGAGGAAAAAACAAAAATTAAACTCCAGTACTGACACTGCTCCTATAACTCCCATAAAAATTAAGAAAGGGAGAATTCTTACCCCCCCTTCACTATCTCTTCCACCATTATCTATTTCTCCACCGTTATCTCCTCCTCTACCATTATCTTCTCCTACACCGTTATCTCTTTCTCCTCCACCACACACAACAGGCAGACCAAGAATAGTATCAAACATTCCTGTCAAAAAATAATATATTAAAGCAGAGGACCACCTATCAGAGGTCTGCAACGGGCGGATATATCGCGGGTCTACCCGCCTGTTACCCGTCCGTCTTTCGATTCACCTGACCCGCCCAAACCCGCCGACGGATTAACGGGTCACCGTCGATTTCTACCCGCCCATACCCGCCCATATCCGCGCTATACCCGTTAATACCCGTCCTACGCTATACGCGTCTTACCCGCGCCTTCAAACAGAGTTAATATTTTATTTATATTATAATTATTAACAAAGGGAAAGTAACAACAATTCCAATACTTCAGAGAAACATAAAAGCATTTAATGTATGACTAATAGCATAAAATTGTGTAGCATAAAAATAATATTGCATCATATACATGCTATTACAAAATAAAAAACACAAAATATTGTAATTAAACATAAATGAAGTGACATTTAAAACTGATATTAGAAATAATTAATGATATAAGAATTTACGATTTCATGCGTAGCTTCGAAATAGAAAAATACAACGAATAATAGAAGAGACGAATGTTTCCTAGCATTCAAATTTGAGCAATATAAAGACAACATACGAATATTTGTCGTATCACTAACAATAAAGATTTGGTGCCAAAAATTGTTACAAATAACATTTTGCAAGTGTGAATTGGAATTATCATAGAATACTTGAACAAGTTAAAACTGTCCTAGCAAATGACGGTTTCGGATGAAGATGAGAAACAATATTCCTAAAATGAACTGATACGGATAGCATATTACAATAAATATAAATAATTCCTACTTGTTGCCAAAAATCAGTGTTTTGTAAAAAAAAACATATATTGTAAACCAATTATATATCGTATGTGGAATTTAGAATTGTTTGAATGATATTGTGTTTTGTTTCATACTTATCAGAAAGATGTTATCAATATATTACAATTCGTTTTATACAACCAAAGCAAGAAATATATAATGGTTTCATTAGCGGAAGACGCATGTTTTTGTAACTCATCAAGTGTCTGCCAGCGGGTAGTCTAACAAGGTCGCTCGTTACCGAGCAGTTCCACAAACGAAGTAAATAGCGACACCGAAATGTCGAAGTTTCGACAAAAGTCAAGAACCGAGAAAACAGAGTATTTCATGAATGACCCGAGAAATAGACCAGCGAAAGAATGCTTTGAAGCAATCCCATTGAAATAGGTTAAGTTTACGAAGCCTTTAGGCTCAAGTATCGAGGGAAGAGACAACCCATCAACTGTTTAATTTTAAGGAAACCAGAAATTATGTCAATGTTATGTGAGATATGTACCAGATTGCGTTTGGAAATTGTGTTGTGTGGAATACACGAAGGGAAAGTGTATTGTTAAAAAAAGATAATGAGAAACGATTCATCATTACTTCAGTTCCTCCTAAAGGTACTTGTTTAGCTTTAGGATTACCGGATTTTAGTTTAAGGGTTGAGAGGTTTGCGGAACACCACTATGTAGTTTAAGTCTAGTTTATTAGCGTTAACACTTGTCATTAAATGTAGTCTTATAATTCTATTAATGTCTGAAGCAATATTAAGCTTAATCTCCTAGCACCCGGAGATTATTAGCGGTCTATAAGCGTAAGCGCAATTATTTGCAAGCAATTAACCAATTAAGCACGCACACTGCCAAAGGCTAAGCTATGAAGCTAAAGACAATTTAAGTAATCACAAGCACGAACTGTTTTGCATATAAACCTGTCCATACCCGATCCCAGCGAGAGTGATCGAGGAATCTTCTCGCGATTTCCGGGAAGCGTATCCTCCCCCTTCCATCGATCTAGAATCGAGGAAGGGGGGC
This sequence comes from Andrena camellia, assembly GCA_029448645.1. Classification (NCBI taxonomy): domain Eukaryota; kingdom Metazoa; phylum Arthropoda; class Insecta; order Hymenoptera; family Andrenidae; genus Andrena; species Andrena camellia. Next base: position 15,073,860 of record CM055680.1, read on the forward strand.
CGGGATCGACTTTCCACATGAGTGAATCGGCCCGCCAGAATTGGCTAACCGAATCTAGTACGCGTGACCGGGAGATGGCGCTAAGCTGCCGATTTCTTGTACAGTACTTATTATTTTATAGAAGTAACTATTATTCCCCCATTAATTTTATGTTTCTATTTTTTGTGTATTAATAATATTTAAAGTTATTTTGACAGTACTTTCAATAAATACATATATTAAAATTGTGTCATAGGGATCAATCCTATATTCTTTGATAAAAAAAAGAAGAAAATAATTACACCTTTTTATTAAGTATTTATATAAGACATTTTTTGTGGTAGTATTCTACTGTTCCATTCTGTACATTACATATTCTGAAACAAAACATATTACAAGTCTTTTTGTTGATTCATTATTTCTATTTAAATTAAATTTCTGCATGTACCCATAATTTCTTGAATTTGATAAAATGCACGCCATACTGTTTATTCGTAGAATGAAATAAATCTGCGTCTTGATATAACAACTGCCGAATAAAGTGCCAGTAAAGTCGGAATTGAAGTGCAGCTAAAGGCACAGGTACAAACGGATAACGGCGCGACTACGGGTGAGTCAAATACGCATCGTGATAGCTTCGGACGGATAGAAATCGACGCTGACCCGCTAACCCGGCAGCGAGTCCGGGCGGCTCGGGTAAACGTTAGTAGTGTGTCTATGCCGATTCTGGACCAGGTCCTCTGAGGGGAGGGTGGGGGCGGGTGGAAGTAAGGGCGCGCGGGGGAACTTCAGGCGCGGGGACAGCGGGGAGTGGAAGACTGGTTGCGCGCGCACGAGCCGCGGAGTGGGGGAAGCCATAATCGTGGAGGGAATCAGTCCAGGCCGAGCGGCCGTGGAGACCTCTCCAGACCTGGCCCGCCGCTGAAAATTTTTCAGAGGGGGGACTGACTCACAGCAGAAATTTTTTCATACCTAACCGAGGGAGGGAACGACCTTGGCCCACCCCCGAAAAATTTTTCACACCTGACCCACCCCCGAAAATTTTTTCAGATCAGGCCCACACCGATCTAGCGAACCGCCAGGCAGAGAAATAATAATTTTTATCAGAAATCGTTTCGAGCGATGTCGGGAAAGATCGACGTTTTACAAATCACATATTCGGGGAGGGAAAGAGACGGCACTACATTGTTGTAAAGCTAAATTTGGGGGAGGGAAAAAGACGGCACTACATTGTTGTAAAGCTAAATTTGGGGGAGGGAAAGAGACGGCACTACACAGTGGTACAATAGTATGCATTCTAAAGCTAAATTCAGGGGAGGGAAAGAAACAGCAGTGGTATAATCACAGTTCTTCTAAAGCTAAAATTTTTCAAAATGTTTTTGATTTTAACGTCGCAGCGTATCGCGCGATCGTGTGTAATTTGACTCCTCTGGAGCAGCCGTGCGGGATGGTGTCATTTTCACGGCGCGAAGAAGGCGCGGATCATAGAATTATGCGGTGTCAGCAGAAATTTTATTCCACACCAACAGACACTTTTTTCCCAGCACAGAGAAATAATAATAATTTTAAAACGTCGAATCTTAAAAGTATGTGGTGAGGATAGAAGGAGGGTATATAAAATGGAGAAATAAAATAGAGACATAATATATGTCCAAGAAATAGATGTACATATTGTTACATAAATAAAAAAGAATATAAAAAGAATATAAATATAAATGTATAAAAAAAGAATATAAAAAACGAATATAATAAGAAAAGAAAATAAAAAATATAAAAAATATAAAAAAAGAATATAAATATAAATATAAATATAAATATAATATAAAATAAAAAAAAACAAAATACAAAATAAAAGAAAAAATATGAAAATAAAAATAACAATAATAATATTAATACTAAGAATACTAAAATAAAAAACAAAAGAAAAACATAAGGAAAGAAAAAATAAGAAAATATAAACTAATAGGGCGATGGCGATGGCGATGGCGAAGACGGCGACGGCGGCGACGATGACGACGACGACGACGCCAGCAGCCCCTCGAACCGCCATGGTGGCAACGGCTGCGGCCTTCCGACGTCTATCCATGGCAGTGATGGGGACCGCGGCCGTCGCAGGGGCCCCATCCGCTGATATGGCTCCCATGGTCGCCTCAGCCGCGCGGCCGTCCTCGGTCTAATTGCTTGGGGCGCATTTGACGGGCCTGCTAGCCACGCCCTTATTATTAATGGTAAGCCCTAGAACAAAGACACAAACGCCAATATAATATTAGCACATCAAACACACAAAGAAATGCAAAGTATTGCATACCTGCGGAGGCGGCGGCGACGGCCAATGGGGCGGTGAGGGAGGCGACGGTGGTGGCGAGTTCTACAGGGTGTCCGCGGGAAGACTGTACAGCTGGATATCTCCTAAAGTATTGGAGATAAAAAAAAAAATATAGAATCGCATGGTTCGAGGGGGCCAATTTACTAGCGCAGACGAATTTTTTCTTCGATTATTATTTTAAAAGATACGATGGTCAAGTTCGGTTTTTTAAATGGAAATATTTTTTTTAAGAGGTCACATGATAGTGCGTTCTAAGACAAATTCAATAAGCTATAATGTATACACTTTATTTCCACTGGTTTTTAAGATATTGCGCTTGCAAATTCACTGATTTTCCTTGGAAGAAAACCCGCTGGAATAGCAAGGACCGGGGACGGTCTTGCTGGCGCCACGGGTGGCCTTGCCTATTGAAACAGATACCTACCTGCCAAAGGTCTACGCCGGGAATGCCAGGCCCAAAGGCTGGACAATACTTTTCCGTCAGAAATGATACTTAGGTAGGGACATCTGCGGTATCGAGAAGCGCACCGTTACTTTCATTTTGCACTTGCTTCTACGCTCAGATGGCCGGTTCTTTTGGGAGGGACGCAAGTTCGATTCGTTAGAGTTAGGAGGTGTGAAAGTTGCTAGACCAAATTTCAGCCATAGGGAGCAGATTGTATTAGGACCAATCGGATTTGCATCCCTCGCAAACGGCTGTTCTCTTGAGGAGAGCCTCTTCACAGCAATACCTCCTCCCCAATGCCCGCCCACCTTCTCTCGCACGTAATACGTCAACGCATGCTTCTGTTTTGATATTGGAGCTCGTGTTGATACTCGAGAGATAAGGGATCTGTGCGAATTTTTAGAGAGGACCTCGCGTCGACAGCGGGCTACCCGTTTTCCTCTTGTGTCTTTCCACGAGGCGTATTGACGGTGGATTGTAGGAGCGTAGATGTCTGGATGCCAGTTATTGAATTCAGGAGACGATAGAAACACTTTATTACAAAACACACATACACTATAATATTAAAGTAAATCGTATTCCTCTCGGGCAGGAGTACTGATAATGATCGAACTTGCGCCCTGCTTCGCGCAGACCGATTACACGGAGGGTACTCGAGTCACACACAGCACATATGATACAGGGTGAATCTGGAGCTACGCTCGTCGAAGGATGCGGCCTGGTACCCCGTGACGAGGACAACCCCCCCAGCAGTGCCTCACCGAATTTTATGGCTTTTTCCGGAAAAAGGTATGAATCCTGAGCCGAACGTAGCGAATTGAGGTCGAGCCCCCGCAGTCGAGGGTCAATACGCCTCGTGGAGAGACACAAGAAGAAAACGGGTAGCCCGCTGTCGACGCGAGGTCCTCCCTAAAAATTCACACAGATCCTTTATCTCTCGAGTATAAACACCAGCTCCAATATCAAAACAGAAGCATGCGTTGACGTATTCCGTGCGAGAGCAGGTGGGCATTGGGGGGGAGGTTTTGCTGTGAAGAGGCACTCCTCAAGAGAGCAGCCGTTTGCGAGGGATACAAATCCGATTGGTCCTAATACAATCTGCCCCCTATGGCTGAAATTTGGTCTAGCAACTTTCACACCTTCTAACTCTAACCAATCGAACTTGCATCCCTCCCAAAAGAACCGGCCATCCGAGCGTAGGAGCAAGTGCAAAATAAAAGTAACGGTGCGCTTCTCGATAACGCAGATGTACCTACCTAAGTATCATTTCTGACGGAAAAGAATTGTCCAGCCTTTGGGCCTGCCATTCCCGGCGTAGACCTTTGGCAGGTAGGTATCTGTTTCAATAGGCAAGGCCACCCGTGGCACCAGCAAGACCGTCCGCGGTCCTTGCTATTCCAGCGGGTTTTCTTCCAAGGAAAATCAGTAAATTTGCAAGCGCAGTATCTTAAAAACCAGTGGAAATAAAGTGCATACATTATAGCTTATTGAATTTGTCTTGGAACGCACTATCAAGTGACCTCTTCAAAAAAAATAGTTCCATTTAAAAAACCGAACTTGATCATCGTATCTTTTAAAATAATAATCGAAGAAAAAATTCGTCTACGCTAATAAATTGGCCCCATCGGACCATGCGATTCCATATTTTTTTTATTTTTTTATCTCCAATACTTTAGGTGGATATCCAGCTGTTCTGTCTTCCCGCGGACACCCTGTAGAACACACAAACATCGATATTATATTGTCACGATCGCCTGATTTGATCGAACTCGATTTTTTAAAGGTTAATCACGGTAAATATTTTAAAGTACATACCTGTGGGTTGTCCCCGCACGGCTCATCATCCCACTCTAGCGCGATTCTCGTCAATCCGTAGCAAGAAAATGTCACGCAAAAAATACTGTATCAAAAATCAAGCCGTTCGCTGCCGCGACTAACAGACAACTGGTCTCGCTGCATCTCCAAGCTCCCTTATGTAGATCCATGCCCAAAGTTGCATAGCTTTGCAAAAGTAAGATACCGTTGTTCTCCACCTGCATTTTTGCTGAACATCCTCTCCTGCAATGCATCTTCTTCGAATTATTCACTGACTACCCTCTCCTTTTTCTTCTTCGCACTCGTCTTCTTCCTCTTCTTCTTTGGACACATCTCTTCTTCGAATTATTCACTGACCACCCTGTCCTTTTTCTTCTTCGCACTCGTCTTCTTCTTCTTCTTCTTTGGACACATCATTCGACTAGACCATGCCACTTGAACGTGTATGGAACGTCAATCTAACCACTTTGAACGCGTATTGAACGTCTATCGAACGTGTATAGTACCACTTGGATCACGTATTGAACATCAATCGAACGTTTATAGTACCACTTTCAACGTGTATCAAATGTCTATCGAACGTGTATCGTACCACTTCCAACGTCAAATGAACGTGTATGGTACCACTTTCAACGTCTATCGTACCACTCTGAACGTGTATGGTACCAGATCGCGCATCGAAACACTTCTACATAATAATTACAACCATCATCTTAATCTAGCGTACATCACATGCAGGAGGTTGGGGATGGGTGAAGAAAAAATATTTATGCATTAAAAATTGATTATATTTATTTATGCATTTCTCTCTGGTGTTTAGACCACCAGTTGAATATTTTAAATACATTTTGCAAGGCACAGTGCTTTGCGTGTCTGCCACATCGCAGAGTATTAACTACATTTAGCTTATTTAGAGATATGATATCCTCGTAGTCAATGTCCAGTGTCTCGATGATCACGTCCGCTCTCGTATTTTCATCGAGGAAATCCGCAAGCCAGTCGCGTATCTGCAGCCCTTTAACGTATACGATATGGGATGCGTCATCTTCTTCATCGATCGCATCAGCAACAGCTTTCGTAATTAGCTGTTTAGCCATACTGTATGGAACGTCTCCATCTTCCCACCGTAGTCCATGATGTTTTGCCGCCAACCACCGAATGCTTGATTGGTCAGATTTCGTAAGAAGATATTGGGGCATCGAACTCCCAAAAATATAGTGCGAGAGAATTGTTCCCTTTCGTAGGATAGCCACTTCCTTGACGACAAATCTTCCATCAACGATGAACACTTGCAGGTCAACAAATGTCGGTATGGCCATTATCGGGACAATTTGGAGGTCCACTCGCTTTCAAGACAGACGGGAGAATGCGATCTTTCTCGTAAAGCATCTCGATTTTCACGATGAAATTTTGGCACAGGAGAGGGCGGGCAAGTAGACCGGTAATTTAAATGATTTTTCGCACCAAGTTTGTCAGTGGATTGTATTCAGCCGACCGATCGTGCAGAAGCAGACAGTAGGCTGTAGTATTTGCAGGCACATTCTCTTTACATTCGAATTCTATGCGCACGTCCACAGTACCATTCTTGATCGACTCATTTTGTCGCGAGCAATCAATCATGACGAGGGGGCCAAATTGTAAAAATTCGGCCACGGTGAATAATGCCTCGTTGCAACTATATCCATAATACGATTTACGGAATTGCGTATACATATGAAACAAGATGGCGTGTCTATTTTTGTCAAAGTCCACGTTCAAGTCATCGTACAGGTAAAATTCCGAGTTGAGAAAAAGTTTTAGATTGATCAGTTTGCAGTTTTCGAGCTTAGTAACATCTTCGCTCATCACATTCTTTCGATTAGTCTGTAGACCAAAGATAATGCATCGCGGCTTCTCCAGCTGCGCAGATGCCTTCACGGCCCACGAATGCTTGGTCGTGCTCTGTAAGAGAGGATACTCGTACAGATCCCACGATTGAAAACAAATGCTTAGGTTTGGTCCACTTTCCAAAGTATGTAGCATATTAATGTCGATCCAATTAATATCATGAACGAAAACATTATTTGCGTAGAATGTAGCGTGACCGCTGGTGCGTACAACAATGGGAAGCACGTACATACGATACATGAATTTTCTCCGAGGGTCCCACCAGGATATAAGATATCGGAAACGCCCGCACAGATCATTTATAGCTTATTAACGTCGTTCAGCGTCACATGAGGCATCCGCCATTGCACTTTATATAATTCAATTTCTGGTTCCAACATCGGCGATTCTATTAGAGAATTGTTATCCTTGCGCGATCGTATTAAAATCAATTCGTGACGCGCATTAATTATCACGCGTTTGAAGTTCTCGCAAAATCCCAGCAAATATTTGAGCGGGATGCAAAAATTGAAATGATTGGTCAATATTGGCACATCGCGTCGTTTCAAGCCCCATCCTGCATTCTCCAAATTTTTGTCTTCGCCAGATGTCAGCGATACATAGTTTTTAAGCGTGTTTTAAGCAATAAAGATTCCAACGTTTCTGTTGCGGTCAATCTCCACGCCATTCAGCTCGTATCGAATCTCATCAAATAAGAACGCCGCACAATTATTTCCCATCGTCACCGTTAATGCATCATTTGGCACGATTATCGTCAATTTCCCCTCCACGTAGAGGAAACTTTCACACGGCAATGTGTATAAATCCTGAATCTGTATAGGTATTCTTATCTCATCGCTGTATCCAAACGTAGTGTTGACGTATGGGTTGTATGTGTGAGTCTGGAGCTTGACGATGCGATTTTCAAACGTCAGCTTCCCTCCAATGCTTAGAATGTCAACCATTTTTTCAACTTAAATGCGCACAATGAAACCCAGTGATTTCAAAAATGCAATGTTCGCAGCAATGAGCCTCTTCGTTTTAGGGTGATCAGAGCTGCTGCAGTTGTTGTTGTTGTTGTTGTTGCAAACAATTTCGTTTGGATGAAACGGATTTCTGGTGTCGTTCAACACAAGCATCTCTTTCGTTCGCACCACGCGTATTATCGTCGTCGTCGCCGTACGTGTAGTCTGATGGTAATCTCTTCACCTCGAAAATCGAACAACCGTCCGTCTTCATCCACAACGTGTATCGTTATATCCGTAATGACCAGTGCGGTGATCGGAAGGTAAATGATCTGTGCGGGCGTTTCCGATATCTTATATCCTGGTGGGACCCTCGGGGAAAATTCATGTATCGTATGTACGTGCTTCCCATTGTTGTACGCACCAGCGGTCACGCTACATTCTACGCGAATAATGTTTACGTTCATGATAGTAATTAGATCGTCCGATTAGCGCCACCGTCCATTATCTAATACTCGATTCGACGAGAATCCCAGTAGCGATCCAATGTTATTGGACTTTGTAAAGTCTACGGCGAACTAGCAGTATAACTCGCTTTTCTTGGTGTTGTTGTTGCGACGCAACATTATTGGATACGCATCGTTGTCACCACCATTGTCGCCATCATTGCCGCCGAGATTTTGAGGATACCGCTCGAGTAATCGCTGCTTCAAATACTTGGCAATAGCATCTAGTTCGTAGGACCCGTGGGGAATCGCAATGTATTCGCGAGTGATGTCGACGGTGTTGTTGTTGGTGTCATAGTTAACGGCGAAGTAGAATTTATCGTTACTGGAGTCAATGTTCGGTATTGTATGATAAGCGTCAAAGGTTGTTAGACCAAGCTCGTAATCATCGTTGCTCAAATCTATGGGTGGAAAGTAGCTTACCGCGTGGGTGCTACTCTTGCCGGTTAGTCCGCGACCTTCCATGGAGCGATTATGACGTTGCATTTCCTGCAGCTGATGTTGCGCCGCCTTATTTTCGTTTACGGCCTTGGCGATACCCGCCGCTCCACCAGCTAATGATCCGAGAACACCTAGCAGCGGGAGAAGTGGTAATATACCACCCCGTTTTGCCACCGGAAGTATCCGCTTTTGCGGTGCTCTCTTTGCAGTCCTTTTGCGAGTTTTTGTTTTCATCCCCATTCCGATTTTCGTCTTGGCCTTCATAGCTGCCCAAACAGCTGTAGCAGCGCCTCTTTCGCCTAGAGTCGAGTCTCGCGCAACGAGGCGTTTTCGCGCTTTGTCAGCGAGTACGTTATCTGCCGCGTGCCTTTCGCTGAGGTTGTTGCTACGCGAATACGCAATATCGTGTTCGCGACACGCTGCATCCAACGGACTGATACCTTGATCGCCTCTAGCCAATCGTTTTGCCAGATGGTTTCCTGAACCACAAAACTGATATCCCGGGATATGTAATTCGATAGGTAGCGCGTTTATCGCCCGATTTAACAAACCACAACCATTCTTTACTCTCGTCGGCGACATTCGCCACAGTTTTTAATCAGTGGTGTTGGGCCGTCGATTTGCGTTCGCTGCCAAGGGAGGTTATAATGTTCCAGACACCGACGATACTGCCGAACCACAGAGCCCGGCTTGTATATGCTCGGGGAGCCTGTCCCACAACTGATCAATGTGTCTGCCAAACTCGCGCAGTAGAATAATCTTTGGTATATATTTCAACTGCTCAGAGGTTAGGTCTCAAATATCGCAATTATCCGACAGAACGAGAAGCATTTCGAATACTGAGCTGTTTTGCTTCGGCGCGGGCCTATAAATAGTGCGCGTCGCTGCTTTGATGTATTAAAAATCATTTTCGCGGTTTGCAGCGAGGATGCGATTCGTGCGGCAACCTGCGACGATACGCGTGACAAATTTTGACGATAAATCACAAATGATGTCCTCGAAAACAAGCCGCAGACATGGTAGCATGCTGACAAACACCATACGCTGCCTCATTTGCGGCCCATCAAACTGTGGAAAAACCAACGTGCTGGTGAGCTTGTTGGAAAGTCCTCACGGCGTACGCTTCGAGAACGTGTACGTGTATTCCAAGTCGTTGCAACAGCCGAAATATCAGTATTTGTAGAATTTATTGGCTCCGATAAATGAAATTGGATACTTTACATTTTCGAATAAAAGTGACGTCATCCCACCGAGCCATTGGCTTCCGAATTCCATTTTTATCTTTGATGACGTGGCATGCGATAAGCAAGATACGATAAGGGAATACTTTGCAATGGGGCGCCACCCGAACGTTGACTGCTTCTATCTCTGTCAGACATATGCAAAGATTCCCAAACATCTTATACGCGACAATGCGAATCTGTTGATTCTGTTTAAGCAGGATGGTGCCAACTTGAAACATGTGTACAACGATCATGTAAACACTGATATGTCTTACGAGGATTTCTGCGCTTTGTGTCGTAATTGTTGGCAGCTGAAGTATGGTTTCGTGATAATAGACAAGGATAGCGCGATGTCCAATGGACGTTATAGAAAGGGATTTAACGAGTTTGCTGTACCGTGAGATTGTCAATCGTGGTCAACACGTCGGTGGGAAAGCAACGTCTGCGGTGCAACTATGATTGATATCGATAGTCTGGAGATTAAGGATCGCGAGAGAATAGCGAAGGAAATTGCAAGAACCAGCGAAGCCATTCGCAAGAATCATCAGGCTTTGAAGACCGGCAAGATGGAGGCAGATATCGCGTTGGAGAGATACTTTAAACCTATTGTCGAACCTTTAAAACATATTGTGGAAAATACCGCAGCGGCAGAAGCTAAAATATCACCGCTGATGAGCACAAGCGTTGAAGGGAATGTAACATTAACGCCTGGAAGAAAAATCCGGCCGAAGTGGAACACATCGCGTAAGAGAAAGAGGAAACCACGCACGTCATCGGATTATTCACTCGTAATCTCTACACCAGTTCAATCGAAACGAAAACTGCAGAATGTTGCATCAAACGAGTCCCCGGTTCCTCCCCCACCAAAAAATACATTTCAGAGTGTACAATTGCTCACAAGCAATGATGATGATGATGATGATGGCGATGATGATGTTTTTGAAACTACTCCCGATAAGTCGTTTGCAACATCTATTAGACAGTAACTTCAAACACCCGCGGGACAAGAAACGTTTCGCAGCAATTTGGGTCTCCTAGGACAAAAATATGTAGATGCAAACATAAGTAGGGATAAGGAAACTGTCACAGACACTGTGTATGGCGTATACTTTGGCGATAGTAGAATGATGCTTGGGGATAAGGCATTCGATATGGAGAAAGCTGATAATATAATCATCGATCGTGTAAAATACAGAGGAACGCCCGGCCTTTACGAACTGATTTTCAAGAGAATTCCCGACGATGCTGTGTACACCGATGCCGATAAACAAAAATACAAAAGTATACTGCTGGCGACGAATGCCTACAGACGCGGTCATTCTGCTCAAAATCCCATATTGGGCAACAAGGGATAAAAGTACAAATATGTAATTGCACCGCTACTCCCTCGTATATCAACCAATAAAGCAGGGAAAGGTCTAACGGCGCAGCGAGTCATGGTGGTAAATGATAACATGATCGATTACGTGCGCTGGGACGATCCCAACGAGCTTGTGGATCGATACCGTTTGCTGGAAGCGCCGTGTCAGGCGGGCAGCAACTCGCATGACCATGAAATTCTGTCGATTATCGAGGAACTCCACGAGGAAGGCTTCATTATAAATAAAACTACGCTCCGATGATGTGCACTGTATGCATTGAGATGCCGATCAACAAATTTGGAGTATCGCTCGAGAAGAGTGGCGCAGCTAGAATAGATTATTACAAATGGAACGGTTTGCTTCGAAATTATATGCGAGACAACGCTCTTTGCGTAACCGGTGCCGACTTTGATTCAAAATCACGCAAGATACGACGCGTAGCTCAACCGGTGGCTGATAGTGATGCCGTCAGTAAACTATACGTGGAAAAGAGTATTAAACTTTTGAGAGAGCAGCAGGAAGAATTAAAGAGGAAGCTGATCGTGTTTCAGAGAGTGATGCTGTTGCTGCAAAACAGCGTTCAAAAGATATCGCAGGCGTCGAATTCTATCCCGCAGCAGCGCTGCGAAGGAGAATCATGCGAGACGGTTGAAGTTGTCAACGAGACGGTTGAACTTGTCAAGAATTTACTCGGACCGATGGAGCGCACATAATGCGCGTACACGATAATTATCGCATCATTCGTGTCAAACATGCAACCCTCATCGAAATCCAAGAGTAAAGAAAACCATGGCCACAAGAAGCGGCAACTCGTCGAGGAATTGCATGCTCCAGCTCGAAGACATTTCCCGCGGAGGCGAGTCAAAATTCACGGATACGATGATCTGTGGCAAGCTGACGTTGTAGAAATGAGTCCATACGCGCGATTCAACCAAGGTCACCACTACATACTCACCGTCATCGATGTGCTGAGCAAGTATGCATGGGCGGTACCGCTCAAGACTAAAAGTGGCGCTGAGGTGACTAAAGTGTTTGCAAATATATTTAGATATCGATATCCGAAAAATTTGCAAACCGATGAAGGAAAAGAATTTTACAACGCCGATGTGCAGAAACTCTTGACAAAGCATGACATTAATCATTATTCGACGTATTCGGTGATGAAGGCCTCCGTCGTAGAACATTTCAATCGAACTTTGAAGAACACAGCGATCGCCGATAAGCTGCTGGCCACCGTATACAGCAACATAAAGATCGCTGCTCCAGCGAGATTCAAGTTGGGCGAGATTGTACGCGTGAGCAAATTTAAAACCATCTTTGATAAAGGCTATACGCCGAATTGGACAACGGAGGTGTTCGAGATAGCCAAAGTACAGGCAATTAATCACGCAACGTATCTGCTCCTCGATTCCTGTGGAAAACCTTTTGCCGGAGAATTCTATAAACACGAGCAGCAACGCGTCACCGATCCTGATGTATATATAGTGGAAAAAGTATTGCGTAGGAAGTGGGATAAGGTATACGTCAAGTGGCTAGGGTTTGGTAAATCACACAATTCTTGGATAAATAAAAATAATGTATTGTAACATAATAATAATACATGGTTCAATAAATACCATGATACATATACATGTGAACAATTTTATTTTTATGCATAATTCCACCATTTATAATGCTTTAATAAATATAATAATTTCTATAGATGTGCGAAGAATTTTATATTTTACAATTATTTCTATTTTACAATGGAATATTATAATGTCCCCAGAGCAGAGTGTCGGTCAAATCGGGTACGATATACCGCTTATCGTTGTGTGGGCCTAGAGCGATTTTCGATTCCGAAATGGTGTGCACTTTGTGCAATTTCGACCGTATACATGATTGCCTGCGAATCATTTCGATCTCCCTGTGCAAACACTGCGCGTAATCGTCGAAAGTTATCGTCCTGGCTATGACGTTGGTCTTGACGCCTTTCGCCTTTTTCGTATCTTTTTTACGATCTACGCGGAGTGCATACATTTTCGCTCTAAGGCCTACGAATTCGGTCATTATCGCACCGTTATTTTCGTCCTTCATCAGCCCCGGAACCTTCTTATTTAAGCACGGCATATTATATGGATTGTCGATGTGATAATCGGATGTGTCAAATCTATCGATATTATGTTTCATGGTCTCGTAGATATCTCCGCATTTAATGTGATAAATGAGACTGTCAGTGTCTGTGTATAGAATTTTACAATTTTGAGCGTGCAGGGGAGACATGTACTCGTGGTGAAATTCATGCAAACAAATTTTTTATATGTCCAGAATGCACATGCCCACGTATATCGGTTTGTTGAATTTCACCTCGAGTTTTCGCAATTCAAGAGCTATTAAATTTTCCGAAAAAACACTTCTGCTGTGGAAATTCGGTTTCGCGATCATTGCCTCCGCACCATATCGCCCTTCCCAACGTGTCAAAAGTTTTACATCCACATGCTTTCGCACATTTTCCATAGTTTTACCGAATACCGCGTTGTTCATCAATTTGTATAAATTTTTTACAAAATCATTTGTTGCGCTTGTTATAAACCGTGTATTGTGTTCGATGTAGTCGCGGATCCAGGGAGATTGAGCGAATTGAAGCACGCGGTGTATCTTTGTAATAAGAAGACCGTGACGCGTGCACTGTTGCAGGTTGCGATAATGGATAACGTAATGCTGCTTATCGTATACCGTCGCGAGTAACTTGTCCTGTCCGCTGCCAGGTGGTTTGGCACGCGTCGGGCAGAACGGTAGATCGGCATGAGCGTCGTGCAGACGTTGCGGATATTCCAGATCTACCTCGAGAATGTATCCCGTGGGTGAATCAACAGCGATCGAAGACACATTAAAATTTGCAACATCTTCCACCCATTGAAATTTGGCGTATGGCAGGGGCTGATACATTGCCCACCCATACAAATTGTTTACGTCAAAGTACATCAAGTACGATGACTGTTCCGATGCGTCGTAAGATGGCATGTACTTGTTATTGGCATGTGCGTATCCTCCGGAACATTGACTTAAACCCCACGTATACCGCGTTCGACAAACATGACCATATCGACGTCTGTGAGCAATTCGAATGTAATTTTGGTATGTTTTAGCATGGCATCCCACGTGAAACCAGGTAAAGTATAATAATGTGCTGAATCTAATCTATAACTCTTGATACAACTTTCGCGAAAATTTTCAACAATATCTGCCAATAACAAGACATCTGTTTTGAAATACAAGTCGCTGTATTCGCCCAAGGTTCTAATGCCGAAACGCTGCCAGACAGTCTCGGCGTGCGCGTAATCGCTCTCGGATACTGTCTCACCCGTTAACGAACTGTAGAATGACTCGCGCGGCAGTAAGTATGGGTCCTGCAGCTTGTTCGCGCAATCAAGGTATTCATACGGAAAGACACCCTTTCGCGTCAATAAATTGAAATCTTCGGCGGATAATGTTTCAAATTGGGATCGTAAAATTTTTAATTTTTCTGTGCTAAGAAAAGATGCTAATTTGTCGAGACTGGTGTTTAAAAATTCGTACGAATCGATGGAATCGCAATTTAATATAATTTCGTGAGTCTGATTCAGCCGTATCTTCAACATTTTTTGTGAAAGAAATATACTTTTCTTTAGTAATGGGTAATACATCAATGTGACCTTCGAAAGCGGTAGCTATTTCCTCGATAATAAAATGTGAATCGTAGCCGGATAAATTATGAAAAACTATGGGGATGTAAAACGCATTTTTAAAATTTAAATTGCACTCCGAATGTGCCGGACCTCTAAACCGTCCGGATAGATGGCAATGATCGCGAACTCGTATATCGCTAGCCTCGAATGGCTCTTCGCAAATATGACAGTGTCTTGCAGTGCTATATGCCGTCCGCTGTTCGAGAGTTAAATCCAGCATGGGAACATTACTGGTCAGGGCGGGTTTGGCAAAGTCTGCAAAATTTTGCAGTTCTTCGACGAACCATGAAACACAATCCGCTTTGCGGCGACATCGATACATCGATAGCGATGTATCGTATGAACAATGCATATAATAGCCGATACTGTGAACTTTGTGGTGCTGATATTGACACAATTTATTATTATCACCTATTCGATTGTTCTCCGTTTTCGTCAAGATGCACTCAAGATCGGCGTACACCACGAAGGGGAGCCGCTCCTTCCTGCAGTGGTTGCCGAAACTGAGCAGGTTGTTGCCTTCGCAGGGCAGTAGAATGGCACAGTCATTCATCTGTCCGCAGTCCACTGCATGGGCCTCCAACTTCTCGGCGGATCCGAAGTAGTGCATGCATCTGTAAACCTAATTTTTTTTATTTAATTTGTTTTGCGATACATTTCAACATTTCATAAGTTTATATACCTACCGATCACAGATGAATTTCTTTTTCCCATGCCTGCTCAATTGCATGCTCACCAGCCTGGACAAGTCCTTGATCAGCACAAAGTGCCCTACATCACCGTGCTCTTGATTCAGCGTGTAGAGCAGATTGACGTGTCGATCCCTCTTTTGGTTGGTGAAATGCAGTGGGAAGACTGTTGACCCTTTCTTCTCCTCGAAACTATATACATTGATGGAGATACCATTCTGCCGCTCAAACTTCCCAATCTGCGTTAGGGACATTGAAAATTCAATGCCCAGGAATTTTAGCACTGAAGCATAGTCGGGGTATGAACTTGGACGGTCAACGTGTCTGTCGGTGGGATGAAGAGCGGCGACCACTGCCCAAGTGAAACAGGCGTTATCCGGGGAATTGCACGCTTTCTTCAGCGATATTTCCCGTGGCAACTTGTAGTGACACCCCGCGCGTAGCGGATTGTAGTTGTTGACATTGACGGTCAGATTGAGAATCCTCGTCAATGCCCATCCGCTGTTGCGTTCCTGGAATTCTTCCAGCGATGCCAGGGTTGGTTCGATGATACATCGTTGGTACCACTCCTGAAGATCGGATGTACCGAAGAGTTCACAGTTTCGGGTATTGATGCTTTTACAAGCATGCTTGTCACCTGCCACAAATTCGCCGTTAAACACCGTGTTCACTTTGAGGTTCCGATGTTTCCTCAAAGGACTCCGCACATGCTCCAACACAATGGCCGCCGCATCCAGGAGGAAGTTGCGCGGTTCGATGTAATTCGAATTTAGCACGGCACCAGTTAATACGCGGCTATCGAACGCAGTGTCTATTTCGCGCCACAAAAGTCCCGTGCTCGAATGTCCGGCACCTTCGCGCACGAAACGTCCGCACAACGAATATTTCAGTCCTTCGAGCTGCGCGATTCGAGCAACTAACGATTGTCGAACACCGATCGATAATCGAGGACGTTTCACTCGGCTGTGTTCTTCCAAAGATTCGATACACTCGTTGCACCGTTCTTCCCACGCGAGGTATTTTTCGCGCGAAATCAATCGTGCAGATTGATCTCGCAGTTGGCGTTCCACTTGCGCGAATTTTTCCATGATCGTAAATGGAATGTAAATGTAATGTATTATCCGCGCAATGTGTTACTACGATTTGAGGCTTTGTACAGTTGAGAGCGCTTTTATGCCACGATTTGGTATCTCTGTCTAACTCTTTCGGTGTACCTCCTCCCTCGGATGCATCGCATGCAAAAACGACGATCCGTCCCAACATTGTTCGATGCAGTTTCTATCGATACGGTATAATTCTTTCCATGATTCATGCGTATGACGAATTAGCGCGTAAGATCACCCGACACAGTTTCTGCTGACGCCGCATAATTCTAAGATTCAACGTTCCCAAAATTATTATATTACATTCAACACGTGTCAAGTCTTTTATCCTTGAGAATGCGGATTAAATTACATGCAATCGTGCGATATGCTGCGACGTTAAGATTGAAAAACATTCTGGAAAATTGGTAACTTTAGAATAAAATGTTGTGGTGGGGGGAAGCAATTACGCCTCTATTCAAGCCGGCTCCCGGACGTTATATCATCAATTGCTCAGCAGCCTCAGTGACTTTGGTGAACCAGACAGTGCTACAAAAATTGTTCAATACCATTGATAAATTACTCGTTGGGTGTGCGGATTATTTCGTTCCAATCATGCGAGATGATGGTACAGCTCCATGTGGGGAGAATATATATAATGACAGGTAAGGCTTATTTTCATATACGAGCAGACAATTTCATAGCTTTAATTGTTCTCTTAGTCCGCGCAGAGGATCCCGTATCATGGTCAGAAGATACGTTTTAACATCCGTGGATAGCAATTATTTGGAAATTGGAATCAACGTAGGACCTATGGCCGATGTAGAAGTTCTTCTCGGTGACAATCATGAGAATTATCTCATATTACCATGGCATACATGGAATGTGCTATTCGACAGCCATTCATCCATCGAAGAACGTGCACAATTGTCTGAACCAGACTCGATGCGGATTGATGATTTAATGTTGGAATTTGTTCGGATCTTTGATTCATCGATTGTAAAGATGACACGAGCTGATAATACACTGTATTTCAAAATGAATACAGTATTATTTTTATGTAATCTTGAGCCATGTGTAAACTATGTGTATCCGCGGTTACATCAAACTGCAGAAGATGTGAAAGTAAAATTTGAATGCATTGTTAACGTGCTGCAACAGAGCGGTGTTGCCTGCGAAACATTAGATACGCGCAGTGCTGCTAAAATAATACGCGATAGCGAATATTACGACGAGGATTATCATGTAGATTGCGAACTGGTAGCATGTGCCATCAGTGATATTCTGGCTGATGCTCGTAGGAAGAAAAAATGTTAAATTATTATTATTCTTTTTATATTTCTTTAAACTGATTTATGTAACAATATATACACATATTTCTTAAACATATATTATGTCTCTATTTTATTTACCCTCCTTCTCTCCTCACCACATACTTTTAAGGTTCGACGTTTCAAAATTATTATTTCTCTGTGCTGGGAAAAAAGTGTCTGTTGGTATGGAATAAAATTTCTGCTGACACCACCTAATTCTATGGTCCGCGCCTTCTTCGCGCCGTGAAAATAACATCATCCCGCACGGCTGCTCCAGAGGAGTCAAATTACACACGATCGCGCGATACGTTGCGACGTTAAGATTGAAGAAACATTTTGAAATACTGTTAGCTTTAGAATGCATGCGATTGTACCACTATGTAGTGCCGTCTCTTTCCCTCCCCCAAATTTAGCTTTACAACTATGTAGTGCCGTCTCTTTCCCTCCCCGAATATGTGATTTGTAAAATGTCGATCTTTCCCGACAACGCCCGAAACAATTTCTGATAGAAATTATTATTTCTCTGCCTGGCGGTTCGCTAGTTCGGTGTGGGCCTGATCTGAAAAAATTTTCGGGGGTGGGTCAGGTGTGAAAAAATTTTCGGGGGTGGGCCAAGGTCGTTCCCTCCCTCGGTTAGGTATGAAAAAATTTCTGCTGTAGGTCAGTCCCCCCTCTGAAAAATTTCCAGCGGCGGGCCAGGTCTGGAGAGGTCTCCACGGCCGCTCGGCCTGGACTGATCCCCTCCACGATTATGGCTTCCCCCACTCCACGGCTCGTGCGCACGCAATCAGTCTTCCACTCCCCGCTGGCCCCGCGCCTAAAATTCCCCCACCGCACTGCCCCGCGCGCCCTCACTTCCACCCGCCCCCGCGCTCCCCTCAGAGGACCTGGTCTAGAATCGGCATAGACACACTACTAACGTTGCATCAGCTTCGGGTGGGTATGGGCGGATAAGGTAGCGGGTATCACCGGATGAGTGCAGATTCGGGCACGGGCGGGCGGGTGAATTGAGTCACGGCCGGGTGACGGGCGGGTCAAATCCGCCCGTTGCAGATCTCTGCCACCTATGGATGAGAAAATGATACATCATAACATTCATCAACACAGAGGATAGACCAATAGGACCAACAGGAGACAAATTGTACAAAGAGAAAAATATACAACCTCATAGAATTCCACTTCCAATAAAAACTGGAGTATCAGTCAGACTTAAGGAAGGAAAACACACAATCCTTGGACTTATTATACTAGACCATCCAACGGAAGAAAATTTATACAAGTCACTAAGAACTTTTCATACTCAACTAGTAGTTGAAAATGCCACGAAGGTTATTTGCAAATTGTAAGAGCAAATACCGAACTTCTTAACGAGATTGTGCACGACATACGAGACAACGAAAACACACTCTTAAACACGATTTGGCAAATTAAAAAAAAAACACACTCTTAAACGCGACTTGGCAAATTCAATACTTACTCCAACAGATAGTCAGCATTACTAAATTTTGAGAGGCAGTAGACGAACACCTCATACTAATAAACAGCGTCGCAGAAACATTATTGCACGACATTTAGTAATGCTGACTATCTGTTGGAGTAAGTATTGAATTTGCCAAGTCGCATTTAAGAGTGTGTTTTATTGAATTTGCTAAGTCGCGTTTAAGAGTGTGTTTTCGTTGTCTCGTATGTCGTGTACAATCTCGTTGAGGTGTTCGGTATTTGCTCTTACAATTTGCATTTGTTCCTTTATTGCATTTTTTGTCTGTTATCTTAATCCATCTATTAGTCTACGGCACTGTTTTTGTGCTGAGCTTATAGTTTGCTGGATGTAGGTAAGGAGTTTGGTGACGCGGTCTACCTTGTCTTGGTTTTTCGTGGTAAATGTTTTACAGAATTTT
Source organism: Andrena camellia (assembly GCA_029448645.1). NCBI lineage: Eukaryota > Metazoa > Arthropoda > Insecta > Hymenoptera > Andrenidae > Andrena > Andrena camellia. The sequence goes on from CM055680.1 coordinate 15,093,476, forward strand.
TTTTTAAGTTGTCGGTAGAAGGTTTTTGACATTGCGCAAGTATATCATATAGTGCAGCTTGGAGGTTCGCTTCGCGTCGGTAGTAGTATCGTTGTGTGTAGGACGGAATTCCTGAAAAATATAATGTCGAGGTGTAGTCGGGGTTTCGTTTTGTTGATCGCGAAGTCTTACCTCGTGCGTGCGCGAGATAAATTTTTGCTAACGTAGGACAGTTCGTCTTCTTTTGCCTGGGCCTGGGTAGAAGTGAGAAGTGAGGGTATACGGGGCTCGATTTTCTTGGTCGCTTCTTATTTCGTTGTGATCTCCCGGACAAAGATGTTGTCGATCATCTTAGACGTGCCCCGAGACATTATGTTTGCGCTAATTGTATGTGCGAGTGAGGTTTGTTTGAGCTTCGTGTGTGTTATTTTATATCCTATCTATCCGTTTATTCCTCTAGCGTTTCCAGTGCCCCGCTCCGCTGGGCTGTATCGGCATCGCTTACATGGAGGCGATCAGGGAATATCGAGCGCACTGGCGCCAATTTTTCCAGGAGGCTGATTTCTGGGAGGAGACGGAGGACTCGTGGTGTCTGAGGGCCTTTTTTTTGTAGAACGTCATGGGGACGTTTTTGTGGGGACAGGTCCACGGCCTCGACTGTGGTCGCTATTGGAGGCAAGCCGCGCCCTTTAAAGCTGGGACGGCGACGCCTAATTGGGGTGCTTATCCTTGTATTTTCGCCCTCCCCTTTTTTTCTCAATAAATTACATTTCTTAGTTTTAGCTCTATATAATTGGTAGTGTATCGTTACTTTCCTTCATAACTGCGATCATTTCCTTATTCCTGCCCTATTCAATAAAGTGTTTAAGTCGGTTCGCGTGTACGCGGAGCGTCCGTCGCCCTTTATACTGTAATTATTGTTATCATGCGTGTATTGAATCGTGTAGGCGCCTATCCACGCAGGTGTTAGTTTTTATGACCGTCCGCGTCTTAGCATCTCATCGTGCAGTAGCATAAAAATTTAATTCTAGCTAAATAAAAGATCATAAACATTAATGAAATTAAAAATCTTATAAAAATAATTCTGAAATATTCAGCTATAAAAATTAATGTAAATCTACCTCTAAAATACCCAGTATTAAACCCAGACACCAATTCTGATTCTCCTCCACTAAATCAAAAGGTGTTCGATTTTGTTTGAGCGTGAGATAATGAGCTTGAGAAGAATCTTAGACAGTTTTATTGCACAATGTGGTGTTGATGAGAACACCTCGTCAGCTTATTAAAGTGTACAATGAGAAAATGAGATGTCTCGACTGGCGACTCACAATATTTGTATTAAAGGTTGCTGGTCACACAGAGAGCAGGTGAGATGAGATGTGAAAGTGTAACCGCGTGGCGTTGCCACGTGGCGCCCCCACAATTATACTAATTGGGGGCGCGTGAGTGTTCACATGAGATGAGAACACTATAGGAGTGAAACAATGATAGCAAGCACTGCAATTGAGCGAAACTTGATCGTGAGAAATACAAATATACTTGAGAAAAGCGCGATACGTTTTGCACGACGTTGATAGCGGTGCTACACGAAAACGACAATGAGATCATGGCGGACTTCCGCCCGCTCGTCTTCACCGTTCTCTTGGATCGTTGATGCGGCGCGCTGATTGGCTCATCGATCTTTGATGATTGGTCGATCGATAGTCGCCGCGTGGCGACTCGCCCATCGATCAGCGTCGCTGCATCGCGGTCCGCGAGGTGCTGCGATGAGTGTGAGTGTGGCGGAACGTGGAACTATTGCATTCCCAAACAGATTTAGTTCAATTAATAATCTAATTAAAAACATTAAATAAATTCGAATTAAAATTAAAATAATTTAATATAATATTGAAATTTATATAAATCCAATAATGAATAACTTTCAATTAATAAAATTACGGAAAATATTTTTAAAAATAAACTTACTTCATAAGAAACTGACTGTGAAATTGACCCAATCGCTCCTAGTATTGAATAATTAGAAATTGAAGCCCAACCAACAATTACCACATGGTAAACACCTATTCATAATAAATATAAAATTCTTTAGAATTTGAAGCCCAACCAACAATTACCACAGGGTAACCACCTATTCTTAATAAATATAAAATTCTGACTTTTATTGAATATAGCAAAAAATAATTTATAAATTAAGTCCTGTCGTACAAAATTGATTAGATAAATATAGATAGAAACTGATCTGGCTCGCGTCGATCTGAACTCAAATCAGGTAAGATATTAAAAGTCGAACAGACTTAAAATTTAAATTATATCTTACTTCAACATCGAGGTCGCAATCATCTTCATAAATATAGGTAATCTGACAAAGGCGATAAACCGAACGCGGAAGAAAGGGGACTTTCCGAAAGAATGGAAAGAAGAAACAGTAAGTCCGATGTTTAAAAAAAAGGAGAAATGGAAATGGTTAAGAACTATAGGGGTATAACTTTGATGGATACGGGTTATAAGATATACGCGGAAATTTTAAGGAGAAAATTAGAAGAACAACTGGAAAATGGGATATTAAATGATACGCAGATGGGATTCGGGAGAAGGAGAGGAACAGTAGACGCAATAGTGGTAGTTAAAACGGCTATAGATATAGGAACCTCAAAAGAAAGAGGGAAGCTATACCTGTTTTTCGCAGATATGAAGGGTGCATTTGATAGATTGAAAAGGGAAGAAATTTGGAAAAGACTTTAAGAAGAAGGAGTAGACGAACAACTAAGAATAAGGATACGGGAAATGTACGACAGAACTATATGCACTTTAAGAGTGAAGAAGGCACGGATAGGAAAGTTTTCAACAGAAAAGGGTGTTAGACAAGGGTGCCCGATAAGTCCGACACTTTTCAATGTCGCATTTGCAGACCTGGAAAAAAGAAATGGGCAAAGAACAGGAAGGAGGAGTCCTAATAGGTAGAAGGAAAATTTGGACGTTAATGGTAAATAATGCATAGGGACTGAAGACTATGATAAGGAGATTCGAGAGATACATAAAGAAGAATGGTTTAGAGTTAAATGTGCAAAAATCTAAGATAATGATATGCAGGAGAGCAGGAGGAAGAAGAAAAGAAGAAAGATTCCGTTGGAATGAAGAAGAAATAGAAAGAGTAAGAGAACTGGAATATTTAGGTAATACAGCGAGAGAGAACAACGAGGATAAACACCATATTAAGAAGTTAGTTAGGAAAGCGAATATGATACTAGGAAAAGTATGGGGTATTGAAGAAAGATTATTCAGTGATGACTTTGAAAGAAGAATGAAACTGTTTGATGCGATAGTTAGAAGCACCGTGGCGTATGGAACAGAGATATGAGGATGGAGAAGAGATATGGGGATGGAGAAGGTATGAGGAAATAGAAAAATTTCAGGCGAAATACATACGGTGGATAATGAAATTGGAGAGATCAACAGCAACATACTGGCTGTTAAAAGAAACAGGAAGAGATGACACAGCAATTAAAATGGGAGTAAGGACAATGAAGTTTGAAGAGAGGCTAATAGACTCGGAAGAAGGATCGATAAGATATGAATGTGGGAGAAGACTAATGAGAGAAAAAGAAGTAACAAAAAAGGAAATATTGAGAATCATATTCTTGGAAGGGAGAGGATGGTCAAACGAAGAATGGAAAAGAAGATGAAGATTAAATGGGGAAGAAGTATGAACCAAAATAGAGCAGATAAGTAAAGACATCCAAGAACAAGAAAGAGAGATGAAAGTAAAAGAGTCAAAGTTCCTAAAAGAATGAAGAGAGGTGGAAAGGGCACAGCGCGTGAACTGCGGAGTCTGGAACCACTCCGCAGCAAAAGTGAGGTTATGCAGGCCCATCTCCTCAACGAGGGCATCAACTGGCGATTTAACCCACCCGCGGCCCCGCACTTCGGGGGAATCTGGGAGGCTGCGGTTAAATCTACCACGCACCATCTACGGAGGGTTGTCGGCGATCAGCACTTGACATTTGAAGAGATGACGACCCTACTTACTCAGATTGAAGCGTGCCTTAATTCCCGCCCACTGCAGCCGATGAGCGATGACCCGGGTGACGTCACGGCCCTTACGCCGGGGCATTTCCTAATCGGCGATGCCGTTCTCGCCGTACCGGATCCAGCGGTGGAGGACGTCCCCAGGTCGCGCCTGTCGCGATGGCACCTACTTCAACAAATGAGGCTGCAGTTCTGGCGTAGCTGGTCGCGAGAGTACTTGCAGTCTCTTCAAGCGCGGAACAAATGAATGCGACCACACTCACAACCTCGTGTCGGAGACATGTGCCTCCTGACGAACGAGCTCCTCCCTCCCAACAAGTGGCCTCTCGCTCGTATTACGCGATTGTGCCCCGGATCAGATGGTTTGACGCGTGTAGCACACGTGAAAACTGCGCGTTCGGAATTTGTAAGACCGATTATCAAACTAATATTCTTACCTTTTGTCCAGGACAATGCGTAGACCGATACACCGAACCGATAACACTACCGATTCACTGAAAGGGACGATCTCCGCGTTGGGCCGGGTGGCGGCGCTGCTGGCAGCAAATCATTCACGCCGACACATCTGGGCCAATCAACGTCAAGATTAGCAGAGGCATTCAATCATCGTTCGATGAAGGCGGGCGGGAAATGTTAAGACAATCAGATATGTCGCGCCATCTCCCGTCCCCGAGCGGACCCAGGTGTGACGATTCTTGGTCTGCCCCACCTCGCTCACGCGGAGCATCGATCATGCGCTCCCTTCCATCGATCGGCGATCGATGGAAGGGGGAAATTCGCGGATTCAAGGAAGTCAAAGCAGATTTCCTCGAACTATTGTAGACGAGCCGTCTTTTAAGGTAACACCTTCCAATCGCTTTGCTAAACCGCTTTGTTAATCGCCTGCTTACGGCTTTACTTGCTTTGCTTGATACTGGATTCGAGCCGAATCCACGCTATAATCACATAGATTAATCCTACCGCGTAGGAACAAGGGCTGTAGTGCTAAAAGCTTAAACCATTGTAAAGAATTGTGATTCCAAAACGCTTTATTGTAGATATCTGTAAATAGTATATTTAAGTTTTTAAAACCTAGTGCTTAAGACTAAAGACATTAAATTAAACGAAACCTCCTCGTGAATACCCAGTTACTGTGACGTGCGCTCTCCGTTAATTCTCTAAACACTAACCATTTTAGCAATTCGATCGTATCGTCGACATTCTTTTTGGAACTTTCATAATCGTTTCCTATACATAGAATATCATCCAAATAGATGACCGATGATAAACCCCTAGATCTTAGGTAATTGACAACAGGTTTTAGTAATTTTGTGTATATAAATGGGCTTAAATTCAACCCGAAAGGTAGGCATGTAAATTGGAACAATTTTCCCGAAAATTCAAATCTTAAATATTTTCGACTGATCTCATGAACTGGTACTAAAAAATAAGCGTCTTCCAGATCGACTGTACACATATAGGACCCCGGAAATATTAATCTTACTGCCGTTCTAATATCCTCCATTTTAAAGTGGCTAGTTTTAATGAACTCGTTTAATCTCTTTAAATTCAAAATAAACCGAAACGAGCCAGTGGGTTTTGGGACCAGAAAGTAACTCGATAAGAACTGATGTTTACTAGGCTTGCACGGTTCTATTGCGCCTTTTTGTAACAAGGAATTAATTGCTAGCTGAAGTCTTTTGAGTTCCGTTCCTTCACAATTTACTAACGGTAGTTTTTTCTGAATAACTTTCTTATCAAATTTAATTTTGTATCCTTTGACGCAATTTAGCACGAATGTATTCGACGTAATTTTTTGCCAATTATCTACGAAATGTTTAAGTCTGCCCGCAACTTTCCTTACATTTATTTGAATTTGCCCTGATTTCTCGGTTTCCTGTATCCTTGATACTGTTCTCTCTGATTGAACGGTTGATTCTGTTGTCTGTTTTTGAAAAATAGTCTTGGTCTTGTTGATTGGTATTGGTAGCCTTGAGATGCGCCTGCCTGGTTGAGAAACGGCCTCTTTCCCTGAAGGCTGTTGAAGTTTAAAGCCTGCCCTGGAGTAAATGCCGCTTGACCTTTTTGAAAATTTGATTTCTTTATAGAATTAGCGACCCTATCAATGCCCTTTGCTTCTTTTATCTTTTCCCGAAGATTTTTGCCAAATAAAACTTCTTCAGGCTTTGTGTCCTCTAGTATGTTTCTTGTATCCTTGTCAACTCCTGCTACCACGAAAGCAATTCTCGACCTTGCCTGACTGCACATCATATCCGAAATAAGTTTTCCAGCGTCATTGAATCTTTCTATTAGAAATAATTTGTCTATGCTTTCTTTTTCTTCGATTAACGTAGTAATGGCCCAGCCAATTGACGCCAAAGCAGAACCTGCTAGTTGTTGCCTTTTGGTCATGGGAAGATCCCTTGCTTTAGAATGCTTGGGTAACTTTAACGAAATTTCAGGATTTAGCTTTGGAATCTCTAATCCGGCGGGATTTGAATATTTTTCTAATAAGGCCTCTCTTTCTTCTTTCTGAATACCGTTTGCAAACCAATATTTCCATCTAGTGTGGATTGATGAATGTAATTTTGCATCCAATGATGCAAAGATATTGACAATATCAAAAATATCGCAGAATCTCGTTTGTTTCTCGCGTAAAGTTTAACATCCCAGCTGTCGGAGTTGAAGAAATTTATAATGCAGACGAGAGTGGCTTCAACCTTGAAATACATTCTGGGCGAACATTGGCGAAATTAGGAGTGAAAACGGTAGAAGCGACGATTCAATCGGTATCTTCTACAACACATAGCTACACTGTAATGCCTATTATATTAGCAAGCGGACGTCTTCTTTCACCACTACACATAGTTTTGAAGGAATCTACAGGAACACTTGGTCCGATAGTGCAAAGAACTCTATTCCGTCCGGTTAATATTTACATCGGAGCTTGAAAGTCAGGAAAACTCACGTCTGAACATTTTAAAACTTGGTTCACAGAAGTGTATCTACCGAATACTGGCCGTAGAACCATGCTCCTACTCGACTCGTGGACGGGACACTGCCCAAATGAGTTACATCAGTTGATTCCACAAGACAAGGAAGTAACTTTTTCAATGATTCCAAAAAAAACGACGGGCATCGTTCAGCCTTTAGATGTGTTTGGATTCCGGATTTGGATAAATTTGGTGCGGACATTTTCGGATAATGTGATTCTCCAAGAGAGAGATGTCAATTTGCACTTACGTAATCAAATAATTAAATTGCAGTCCCTAACCCACAACCAGTTTTCTTCGCCTAGATTCAAAAACCTTTTTCAATATACTTGGTTTAAAAGCTGATATCTAGAAACGCAACCCAGCGAATTTCAAAATCCTGTAGATTTCTGTTACTTCAGGAATGAAAAGATTATACCCAAATGTAGTATTTGTGGGGAGCCGGCTTTTATGCGATGTGCATGGTGTGGCAAGTATTTTTGTTTCAATCATTTCTACGAAGAATATCATTATTGTACCAATTACAAAGCGTAATTTTCAATGTATCTATCGTCTTCTATTAGTATAATTCTTTCAATGTATAATCAAACAATACAACATGTACAAAAAGGGACTGCGAATGTTTAAATATTACTTTATGCGGCCACTTCATTAATGAAAACTGCTATAATGTTATAATTAAATTTAATATTATCTGTAATATTATATATATGTTATAAGTGTGATGTAAAAGTATAATTGATTTACAATCATTGGAATTCATATACATACGCATTATGCAAATCGGAAGGTTCGACAAGGTTATCGGCATCAATGGGATTCTGCGTCATTTCAATAACATATGTATTTTGCAAAGTCATTGTACATCTTCACGCATTATTTATTGTTCGTGTGGTTTCCAAAATAGCCTAATAAGATTACACTTCAAGTAATGCATGTACGAATGTGCTGTTATCATACGGATTCATGCACGTCACTGATTAGTTTTAATGAGTTTCACCTTTGATGCAATTTTAGGTGCGTACTGCCTTGCTTAAATAATTGAAAGCTGTCTGAACTTTACATAAATAATAATCTAAATATGACTTTAAAAAACCATGTTATTAATGGAAACTCCCAAAATGGACTTCAAATTCGGTAATAGAGGCTTTATTCGTTTGCAAAAAAAAATATAACACATAAATCACTTATATGTATGAAAAGATATTATCCAGAGGTATTTCAGCTTATATTTAAAAAACCCAAAATTTAATTTTAAGGGTTGGTGGTGGGGGTAACTTGAAAAATATGGATTTTTCGAAAATTATTTTTCCGCGGTTTTGTAGATATAAAAGAAAGATGCAACTTTTGTTTAAACTTCTTTTCGATATCTCTCACCATTCTCGAGGTATTCCACGGAAAAGAAAATTCTGAATTATTTTCAAGGGGTGATTTCACCCCTAAAAATTGCATTATGGCACGTGTGTTACGGATGAACTACTCTACTTGCACACCGAGTTTCATAATTTTCTGAATTTTTGGGTTGCCGAACGTCCCTTGTAAATAATACTCTCTTCTTCCCGTCCCCGAATATATGGTTTGTAAAACGTCGATCTTTCCCGACATCGCCCGAAACAATTTCTGATAAAAATTATTATTTCTCTGCGCTGAGGGAAAAATGTCGGTTTGCTGCCAGGCGGTTCGCTAGATCGGTGTGGGCCAGGTCTGAAAAATTTTTGGGGGTGGGTCAGGTGTGAAAAAATTTTCGAGGGTGGGCCAAGGTCATTCCCTCCCTCGGTTAGGTATGAAAAATTTCTGCTGTGGGTCATTCTCTCCCTCTGAAAAATTTCCGACGGTGGGCCAAGTGTGGAGAGGTCTCCGCGGCGGCTCGGCCTGGACTGATCCCCTCCATGATTAGGGCTTCCCCCACTCCGCGGCTTGTGCGCGCGCAGTTAGTCTTCCATTCTCCGGTGTCCCCGCACCATGAGTTCATGCCGCGCCATCACTTCACCCCGCCCCCGCGCTCCCCTCAGAGGACTTGGTTTAGAACTCTCCTAGACATACTACTGGCGTACATCCCACCGTCAAAAGAAGAGGAAAGAAAAGAAGCTTAATTATAAATATAAATGCAGAAATATAACCTCATATACATAAAAATTTTCACAATTCCTATGTTTCCACCTCCGTTCAAGACTCTCGAAAACCATAGGAAGCCAACCGTCGGTAAAACGGAGCTATCCTACATTACCACAAAGTTATCGCGCAAACCCCTTGTACGTACGTTTATATATAATTTATGAGTTGAGCGAATATTAAGGAAACAGATATCTTAGGAACACTAAGAATAATTAAATATAACTGTTAGCAAAAACTTAAAACAAAATATAATATAATAAGCGAGTAAGATTCTGTGCATGCGCTAAAACACTGAATTTTCGAGTATAAAAGGAGGTGCACGCAGCACAGCAGTCATTTCAATTCTGCCGACGGAAGCGGCCGCTCTAGCAGCAAACATAGCCAAGAGAAACGAGCTCGCCCCGGAGACGGAAGTGGCCGTTCTTGCAGCTAAGCATTGCCAAGAGTACGAACTCGCCCCGGAAACGGAAGTGACCATACACTGCAATACACGAAGTCATTATAGAGTAAAAATCTGCCAGAAGTAACGACCTCGCCTCGGAGACGGAAGCGGCCGTTCTTACAGCAGACGTTGCCAAAAGTAAGAGCTCGCCCCGGAGACGGAAGCGGTATTACACTGCAACATATACACATACCTAGTTCACATAATTTAACATATATATAAAAGAAATACAAAAAACAAAAAACATGAAAATATATAGTCATAGCTGTAAGAATATTAGTTATTGTTGTTACGCGGAGTTAAGTGTTGTCCATAAAAGACATTGTTTAGTTTAAAAGTTGGATTTCATCAATCCTTTGCTCCCTACCAACGAACACCCACCTATCCTATGCTCGAGGGGACGCCGCTCTCCTCTCGAGAGCCAGCTAGCGCTCAGTTCTTCCAAGGCAACTGGACGTTATAGCAGGGCGAGACTCGAGCCGAGCGACATTTGTATCGTTCACAGATTATATTTCATTCGCCTCGTTCTCGAGATTACAAATGTAGTATTCCTCTCGTGCCTGCTAGATGCCACAACGTTTAGAGTGAAAAAACAAAAGGAGGCTGTCGCCTCCTTATCCCCACGCGTCGCTCCTCGCTTCATATTCTTTCGTTGTGCGCTAGAAGCAAGACGTTCTTAGAGTAAGGTTATATTTTCCCAAAGTGGTTATGGAGAAGAAACGGAAAAATGAAGATAGCGACTTTGAGTCGCTGCGAAAAAAGCTTAAAAAGATACAGGAATAAATGGAAATGTTAGCCAAGCAGGGAGAAGATCAGAGTGGATCGGAAAGTGATGCTAATTCAGGCAACGAAAGCAGTGAAAAGTCGGATGCGGAAGGCAGCAAAGCCCCTGGCGACAATCAAAGGGAGGAAGAGTCAGAATCACAAGGTACCTAATTATAACAGTAAAATAGAATTTGCTGAATATACGCTCGCAAGACGTATGCACCATAAGGACTAGACAAGGCCTAGTCCATTTGAAATCCTTTTTTCTTTTCACATGGTTATACACAAACGCTCGCAGGACGCTTGTGTAAAACAAGTGCAAATCAGAACCGCCATTATATGGCATATCTCTGACTCTGTTCCTCTTAAAGAGGCGGGTACACGTGAGATCGCATGACGTACGAGTACAATAAAGACAAGGAAATTTTTTCCTCGGTTCAACACAGACGCTCGCATGACGTATGTGTACAATAAAGCCAAGGAAATTCTTCCTCGGTTCAACACAGACGCTCGCATGACGTATGTGTACAATAAAGACGCTCAGTATTTACATATGTATATATATATATATATATATATATATATATATATATGCACTCGAAAATATTCTTAAAAATATATAAATACCTTGCATTTTTAGAAGGAAAAGAGAATGTACAGGGGAACAATGTCACAAATGAAAATAAGGAAAAATTGAGTGAGGAAGCAACCCTGGATGATGAACTGAAGGAAGTTCTGGGGCAAGACCCTTCAGCCTCCAATGCATTGGATGCAAAATTACATTCATCAATCCACACTAGATGGAAATATTGGTTTGCAAACGGTATTCAGAAAGAAGAAAGAGAGGCCTTATTAGAAAAATATTCAAATCCCGCCGGATTAGAGATTCCAAAGCTAAATCCTGAAATTTCGTTAAAGTTACCCAAGCATTCTAAAGCAAGGGATCTTCCCATGACCAAAAGGCAACAACTAGCAGGTTCTGCTTTGGCGTCAATTGGCTGGGCCATTACTACGTTAATCGAAGAAAAAGAAAGCATAGACAAATTATTTCTAATAGAAAGATTCAATGACGCTGGAAAACTTATTTCGGATATGATGTGCAGTCAGGCAAGGTCGAGAATTGCTTTCGTGGTAGCAGGAGTTGACAAGGATACAAGAAACATACTAGAGGACACAAAGCCTGAAGAAGTTTTATTTGGCAAAAATCTTCGGGAAAAGATAAAAGAAGCAAAGGGCATTGATAGGGTCGCTAATTCTATAAAGAAATCAAATTTTCAAAAAGGTCAAGCGGCATTTACTCCAGGGCAGGCTTTAAACTTCAACAGCCTTCAGGGAAAGAGGCCGTTTCTCAACCAGGCAGGCGCATCTCAAGGCTACCAATACCAATCAACAAGACCAAGACTATTTTTCAAAAACAGACAACAGAATCAACCGTTCAATCAGAGAGAACAGTATCAAGGATACAGGAAACCGAGAAATCAGGGCAAATTCAAATAAATGTAAGGAAAGTTGCGGGCAGACTTAAACATTTCGTAGATAATTGGCAAAAAATTACGTCGAATACATTCGTGCTAAATTGCGTCAAAGGATACAAAATTAAATTTGATAAGAAAGTTATTCAGAAAAAACTACCGTTAGTAAATTGTGAAGGAACGGAACTCAAAAGACTTCAGCTAGCAATTAATTCCTTGTTACAAAAAGGCGCAATAGAACCGTGCAAGCCTAGTAAACATCAGTTCTTATCGAGTTACTTTCTGGTCCCAAAACCCACTGGCTCGTTTCGGTTTATTTTGAATTTAAAGAGATTAAACGAGTTCATTAAAACTAGCCACTTTAAAATGGAGGATATTAGAACGGCAGTAAGATTAATATTTCCAGGGTCCTATATGTGTACAGTCGATCTGGAAGACGCTTATTTTTTAGTACCAGTTCATGAGATCAGTCGAAAATATTTAAGATTTGAATTTTCGGGAAAATTGTTCCAATTTACATGCCTACCTTTCGGGTTGAATTTAAGCCCATTTATATACACAAAATTACTAAAACCTGTTGTCAATTACCTAAGATCTAGGGGTTTATCATCGGTCATCTATTTGGATGATATTCTATGTATAGGAAACGATTATGAAAGTTCCAAAAAGAATGTCGACGATACGATCGAATTGCTAAAATGGTTAGTGTTTAGAGAATTAACGGAGAGCGCACGTCACAGTAACTGGGTATTCACGAGGAGGTTTCGTTTAATTTAATGTCTTTAGTCTTAAGCACTAGGTTTTAAAAACTTAAATATACTATTTACAGATATCTACAATAAAGCGTTTTGGAATCACAATTCTTTACAATGGTTTAAGCTTTTAGCACTACAGCCCTTGTTCCTACGCGGTAGGATTAATCTATGTGATTATAGCGTGGATTCGGCTCGAATCCAGTATCAAGCAAAGCAAGTAAAGCTGTAAGCAGGCGATTAACAAAGCGGTTTAGCAAAGCGATTGGAAGGTGTTACCTTAAAAGACGGCTCGTCTACAATAGTTCGAGGAAATCTGCTTTGACTTCCTTGAATCCGCGAATTTCCCCCTTCCATCGATCGCCGATCGATGGAAGGGAGCGCATGATCGATGCTCCGCGTGAGCGAGGTGGGGCAGACCAAGAATCGTCACACCTGGGTCCGCTCGGGGACGGGAGATGGCGCGACATATCTGATTGTCTTAACAGTTAGGGTTCCTAGTTAATATGAAAAAAAGCAAAATAAATCCATCAACCAGATGTAAATTTTTTGGTCTTATTATCGATTCAAAGCAATACTCAATTGATTTACCGGACGGAAAAAGAAGAAATCTAGAAGGTTCTTTAAGATCATTTTTTATAAAAAAAAGTCTTGTTCAATCAAGGATTTCGCAAAATTGATAGGCAAATTAATTGCAGCTTGCCCCGCGGTAGAATACGGTTTGATGCATACAAGGTGCTTAGAAAGAGAAAAAATATTAGCCTTAATGTCAAATAATTATGATTACAATAAACGAATGCTTATTCCAAAAACAATTCTGCCTGATCTAGCTTGGTGGATTAAGAAGTTACCGGTAACCAAGAATTTTATAAAAACAGTAGATTTTCAAATGGAAATTTATACAGATGTATCAGGCACAGGCTGGGGGCCACAAATGGCTTCGATAACATTTATGGTTTTTGGGACGATAACCAAAAAGAATTTCATATTAACTACAAAGAACTCCTGGCAGTAAAATTAGCTTTAGAGTCTCTAGCAAATCACTTAGGTAACTGTCAGTTACTTCTCAGGATCGATACCACCACAGCCATATCATATGTGAACAGGATGGGTGGCGTTAAATTCGTAGCATATAATAAGCTGGCAAAAAAGATCTGGCAATGGGCAGAAGATAGGAAGATTTTCTTGTTTGCATCATATATAGCGTTAGCGAATAACAAACAGGCAGATAGCCTATCTAGAATAAAAAATGATGACATAGAATGGGAACTAGGTAATATAGCCTTTGATATGATCATAAAACAGTTTGGTAGACCAACAATTGATCTTTTTGCTTGCAAAAGAAATGCTAAATGTAAAAAATTTGTTTCTTGGAAGCCTGACTCAGAAGCTTTACAAATTGATGCTTTCACTATCAAATGGACAAACTTAAGTTTTTACGCATTTCCTCCTTTTGGGTTAGTTTTAAGAACAGTAGTAAAAATCAAGCAAGACAGGGCATCAGACATTATTGTAGTACCTAATTGGCCAAGCCAATCATGGTACCCCTTGTTTTTAGACTTGCTTGTAGGAGATCCTATCATTTTCCAACCAGACGTTAATCTATTATTGTCTCCATGCAGGAAAAAACCGCATCCACAAACGAAACACCTATATTTAATGGCAGCCAGAGGCTTCGTATCGGCGAAGCCTTTTTGAAGAGGGAGGCACCTAAAGAGGCAGTAGACATTTTAATAGCATCTTTAGCTCCAGCTACAGCAAAACAGTACGAATCAGCCTTACATCGATGGGGGCAATTCTGTAACCAAAATTATTTTGAGTTTTACGCACCTTCAAGAAGGAGTCTCCTCAGTTTTTTAACAGTAAGTTTTAAAGAAGGCGCATCATACAGCACATTAAATACATATAGATCCGCGGTGTCACTCATATCACAAGATAAAATAGGGGAAAACGTATTAGTTTCAAGATTTTTAAAGGGCGCCTATAGGTTAAAACCTTCGAAATCCAAATATCCCGTTACGTGGGACGTATCGGTGGTTTTGAAACATTTGAAAACATTACATCCATTGGAAAAGTTAAGTCTAAAAGAATTAACAGAAAAGACGGTAGTCTTACTAGCTCTATGTGCAGCCCATAGGGCACAAACATTAGCATCTATTAAAATAAGTAATATTTGCGCAACACCTGGAGAGTTAGAAATAAAAATCCTAGATGCTATTAAAACGTCAGGCCCCGGCCGTTTCCAGCCTTTGTTAATCCTGCCAAAGTTTAAAGACGATCCTAGTTTATGCGTGGCTTGGTGATAACCAAATATTTAGACGTTACAAAAGAACTAAGAGGCAAGTCTGATAATTTATTTATAGCAATAAAAAGTCCACATAGGGCTATTGGTTCGCAAACCGTCAGTAGATGGATAAAAACCGCGTTAAGAAATAGCGGTGTAGATATATCTATTTTTAGTGCTCATTCCACGAGACATGCGGCCACATCAGCGGCATTAGCTAAGGGAGTTGATCTAAGTATAATTAGACGTACTGCAGGATGGGCAGAAAGCTCACAAACATTTGCCAAATTTTATAATAGGCCTATAATACCAAATAATGATAGTTTCGCAACAGCGGTCATACAAACATAAACATAAAAATGTTCTTGTCATTAGAAGATAAGACATAAATAATTCACTTTGTATCAGTTCTATTACTATGATTTGTTTAAAAACACATTTATTAACCATGAGGGATTATTTATTTAAAAATTGCTGTATCGCTAAACAGCTACATTTGTAATCTCGAGAACGAGGCGAATGAAATATAATTGAACGATCAAACGAACTTACCTTAAGTGAAGTTCGATCGCAATTACATGAAGAAGCCTCGTTCGAAGAGATTACAATCCCACCCCCAAAAAAACCCCAAACCCTTATAAAATATTAGCAATTTTAAATACAATCGGAAAATATGAAGCGAGGAGCGACGCGTGGGGATAAGGAGGCGACAGCCTCCTTTTGTTTTTTCACTCTAAACGTTGTGGCATCTAGCAGGCACGAGAGGAATACCACATTTGTAATCTCTTCGAACGAGGCTTCTTCATATAATTGCGATCGAACTTCACTTAAGGTAAGTTCGTTTGATCTTTCAATTATACAGATTAAGCAGAAACGGAGTTTCTTTATTTTTTATCGTATCAATATGAAAGTGACACCAATGGATTCCTTGCATTCTCCCTATTAAATTGACAAAAACAATATTTAAATCCGACTACATTTAACGAAACGGGTTTTCAGTCCTGCAAATTAATTTTATCCGTAATATCGTTAATTGAGGCAGTGAGAGCAAACAACGGACACATTTTTTTCGAATTTGAGTTAGTAGCAATAGCGTATTCCAATAGGCTCTACTAATCATATAAAATAGGCATTATTAGGTCAGTGCATACGTTCGTTCGCTTTATTGATACAAAGGTTTATTACAAATATAAGAGAGTTCCTATTCTTTGGTAATACGGCGTCAGGCCGCTTGCTGTATCTAAACTCTCTCTTCATTCAAACAAGCAATCCTTTGAAGAATTTCCATATATTTTTATACTACATAAAAATGCGACTTGAATAACAATAACAGAATGCATCATTTGAAGTAACTGATGTTAAAATAATTTTAAATATATTGCTTGACGTACCGCATTAAAACACACATTAAAAGAAATGAATGTGTTTCCAAAACACGGTTTATTATAATTGGAAATATACTTATATTTTTAATAAACACTTTGTATTAATATATTTATACACGGTTTGTTATAATTGGCAAATTTATCAATTCATCTAGTTGAACTTTCACCAGAAAAGTGGCAAAATAATATAAATATTGAAGGAAAATGTTTTCGTTTCAAAAGTATGAAATATATTTATATTTATAATAATCACTTTGTATCAATAAAGCGAACGAACGTATGCACTGACCTATTTAATGCCTATTTTATATGATTAGTAGAGCCTATTGGAATACGCTATTGCTACTAACTCAATTTCGAAAAGAATGTGGGTTAGTCCGTTATCTGCTGTCACTGCCTCAATTAATGATATTACGCATAAAATTAATTTGCAGGACTGAAAGCCCGTTTCGTTAAATGTAGTCGGATTTAAATATTTTTTTGTCAATTTAATCACGAGAATGCAAGGAATCCATTGGTGTCACTTTCATATTCATACGATAAAAAATAAAGAAATTCCGTTTCTGCTTAATCTGTATAATCTGTGAACGATACAAATGTCGCTCGGCTCGAGAAGCCGGTGGCTTCGATCAAAGGCGCTCGAGGCTCGCCCAGCTTTAAATAATTTTCGGAGATAAATATAAATGAAAGTGGGAACATTATTCGAAGCTTTGAATGAATTCCCGTCGGATGAATTCTCATCGAATGAAAACATTATTTATGGTGCTTCGAATAATAAATAACTCTGAGTTATTTATATTTGGTGAGATTCGAATAAAATTTCTGCCTTTTATTCGAAATCAATTTTTTATTTAAAATAATTTTTTGTCCATCTCTGCTTCAGAGTAATTTCGTTTTCTACTTCATTGTCAGGGAAACATTTGTCGATCTAACATAAGAAGTTGTTTCTTATTTATGTTGGTGGAGGAACATGCCACATCCGATTCCCAAAAATTAATCAGGCTGATCGGCCGGAGCATCTCGCCAGGGTCGCGGTTTATGGCCATATTGTCCCGCGAATCGGCGCGGCGGTTAACAACAGGACCTACGCGCGGGTCTGAAACCATCGTACGCAGTACCCACCGACAGAGCAAAATACAGATTAACTCATTATTAGACTGAAGAATGTCTAAAATTATTAAAGACGGCACCACATTCTTAATTGCACTTTAGACATGCTGGCAAACAGGTGTCGAAACATTCTTAGGAAAATATGAAATTACCGGTCGAAAACGACGAATGAATTCTCACTTGGCTTTGAACCCGCTTTTGCCCTAACGCACAGTAGACATCAATTCCAAGAATAGAGAAAAAATTCAACATGCCATTTTTTCCAATCAAAATGCCGAATCTTCATCAAGCTACGTTATAAAAAAAAGTTTTTTGTTTTTTTGGTAAAGATACCTAGAAAACTATCTACTTAGTACTGTATCTGAAGAAGTCA
Source organism: Andrena camellia (assembly GCA_029448645.1). Lineage (NCBI taxonomy): Eukaryota > Metazoa > Arthropoda > Insecta > Hymenoptera > Andrenidae > Andrena > Andrena camellia. The sequence goes on from CM055680.1 coordinate 15,111,151, forward strand.
ATAAAAATTTTAAAACATCTTCGGTTGTATTGCAATGAAAATATTTTGAGCTTACAATTTTTTATATATTTATTAAAATCTTTATTTCTGGCTTCTTGGGTCGCTTCACCCAATTAGTCGATTGGAAGGTTGCCCAAATATTGTCTAATTTCGTAAGAATGTATTAACACTTTGTGACCAGTACCTATCTAGTATATTGGTATCGGAATAACATGGATACAGGTTTGCAAATATTTCTGCACTTTCCACAGTATGTATATTTATAAATTTTTTTTAGTTTTATTGGAATTATTGACGTTATTTTTCTAAATAACGTTAAACTTTGGTATGAGTTGTATATTAACACTTTTTTTCACGAACTTGCTTAATAATATTCAGCATTTTAGTGCGAAAACTGGAATGTTGCATTTTTCCCCTATTTCTTGGGATTCAGCCCTACTGTACGATATATGTAGAATACAGGTAAGTACTTCATTATTGGTAAATGTTGTCAAATCTTGTTTTCGCAATTGCAAATACAAATATGTGTTGATTATATAAGTTCGCGGAAGGTAACTAAAAAGCCGATAATTACTAATTTTTTTTCAATGGGTTTCTTATGGAAAAAGAACTGTATGTAACTAATTATTTGCTATTACTTTGCAGAATCGATATTACTCATTTCGGACCCCATTTTTTTTCTTTTATATTACCAAACTTTAAAAGACTCGATTTAAAATTCTGCACAAAACAAAAAATTTGACTTGCGTTTACACACAGATCAGATGTAGCCGTCATAATATTTTTACCTTTCTGTACATAAGCTCATATTATTAGTTTACAAGAAATATATAAAAAACATAATTCCATAAGTTTTGAATTCTGACTTCTTTCCTTATTTCTGGATATTCTGTCCGAATGTGACGATGGGTCGCAGTGCGGCTAGAGTCGCTAGACTGTTTCTGGAGGAGTCGTGCGGCAGCCGCAGTGCGACTAGGAAATTCTGCCGTTATGGCGGAAAACAGATACTCATCCCATTGCGTTGTGTCTCGAGTCGAGTAGCCTAAAATCGTGTTCAGATATATTGGCCGGTGAGTTTCGTGAAGGGTATTCTCCCACCACACCGCTTGCCTGCCACGGTGCTCCTTTTCTCTACGTTCTCCCTCTCTCCCGGGCTACGCCTGGTCGTTGCGCGGTGGGTTAGAATAAACACAGCCACACGGCTACATTCAGGCGGAGCCGGGTACCGTTCTCGTTACCCCACCATACCCTTGGGGAGCCCAGCAACTCCAACTGCCAATCCACGATCGTCAGATGGTGGTAGCCGATTTCTCCTCGAGCGCTGCTCGCGAAAACGAATCCACCGGCTAATATATCTGAACACGACTTTAGGCTACTCATTAGGGCGGAGCGAAACTATATAGGCGAAAATTTAAATTTGAATTTTCAGTTGTACTGGGCGCGGGATAGTTGCCTTTTGATTAACCAAACACAACTGTAAAAAAAATTTTGAAAAATATTAATGTCTGTAGGTTCCTTTTTCTTTTAAAAATGTAAAAAATAACATTGTGAATCTTATTTTTTACATTTTTAAGAGAAGAAGGAACCTACAGACATTAATATTTTTCCAAAAATTTTTTACAGTTGTGTTTGGTTAATCAAAAGGCAACTATCCCGCGCCCAGGCCAATTGAAAATTCCAATTTAAATTTTCGCCTATATAGTTTCGCTCCTCCATACTACTCATGAACCAGACGCGCATAGACTATAGCAATTCTGGCGCAGCCGCAGCAGGCGCAGCCACACATAGGAATTGAGAATTTGAGCTGAATGCTTTTCCATTGTACCAGTGTACTGCAGCTGGCGACTGCGGCCGGTCGCGATGCAGCAGGTCGCAATACGCTGTGGGCACTGCAATTCGACGCGGCGACTATGAGCGGTATTCATACTCGTTGCTTAAGACTAAGATCGTCTTAAGCATTCGGCATCCTTTACTAGTCTACTAGGTTAGTAGAGGATGCCGCTTGCTTAAGACGATCTTAAGAACGAGTAGCGACTATGAATACCGGCCTAGGAGTACATACTTCAACAGAAACGACGAAAATTTATTTAAAAAATCCAAAAAGGAAGCACCAGGATCTAAACTGCGATAGTATATCATACAAGCGCTTAAAAATGGAAAAGTCTCTCACTCCCCGGTTCTTTCCTAACTTGTCGTGGTATATTCTGATGTATTAAAAAAATGTGCTGTAATACTGCTTATGATTAGAATAAATATAATGGAACTGATGACTATATAAATACATTTGGCGAAGCAAAGTAAAATGCTTGCTTAATAAAACTAAGCTTTGGTTGAGAGTAATTATTAAATAAAAAGAGTAGAATGTGAAATAGTATTTCAGAAATACTACTTAAGAAAGGAAAAAGGAATTCAAACAAATGAATAAACGAAAAGAGTGTGGAACGATGTATTGAATAATAAAAGTTGCGTTTTAAAACTTACCCAGTGTACGGAAGACGATCGGCCGACTTCGATATTTTTTACCTGCTCGAACAGCAGTGACGAAGAGTTGGTATTGAGTGTCAGCCCTAAGGCCGCTCAACGTGACCGCTTCGCTATTCCCTGCGACCACCGCCACCACCCTGTAACTAACCGTCTTGCTATTGTGTTTCGGTTTTTACCCTTGCTTTCGTGGTAAGATAATCCTTAACTTTAACTATGATTATTGGTTTTTTGTCGAGTGTAAATAAACAAAAGCAATACTTCCTTTCTAACAATAAGTAGACTGCGGATGTTTATGCACGTCAAATATGCAAAAAGCATATGCAATACGCACGTAAAATATGCCAATATGCACTAAAAATATGTCAATATGCACGATAAATCTGTGTGATTTGCGAATGATGTGTTCAACATAAATCTGTTGCATGCAACATTATCTGAACTAATACAAGAGGATATTTACCAATTACGTTATTATATTAATTAAAAATTACGAATAACTTTTCTATGTATGTAACACGTAATTGTTGCCGTTTATCAGTTAATATTAACTTATATGCGGAAAACTAACGTTCTACGTCACAGAATGTAACGGATGTACATTAGTTGACACATTTTCATCACTTAATATCCTCACGAGATTAAATATTTCGCACAAACCACGATTCTTTTTTATTATTGCATCTATTTTCATGCGAACTTGTTCATCACAACTACCAGGTACAATGCTTAATTGGTCGATACAGTTCATGAATATTTTCATCGAATTTGTTAAGGGTAGACCGATAGTTTCCAATTTCTTTATTGTGGCTGGAAGAATTTGAAAATGTGCCTTAATAAATGTTAAATTTCGAGCAACTTGTGTCTGTTGGAAAACATTCTAAGCAGTTGCAATTCCAACGTCATCATTTCCATTAAAAGTTTCAACTACCTACTTGCAGAAGTAAAATACGAAGCGAATATTAATAATTTTACTATTCTTTGGTGTTAAGAGAAAAAAATGGTCAAACCTCTTTAATTTTATCAAAATTTTCCGCATAAAATATGGCCGCTTTAAGCCGCGTACCCCATCTTGTTAAAATCGGTTCTACTGGTAGAGGCGTACTTCCTAATTTTTTCCGGTAGACTTCGATGCGAAGCGGTGCTTTTAAAATTTTTTTGACTAAGGATATCAATTGATTCACCAACGTGAAATGAAGTCGCACTTTTTCAGCAACCTGATTAAACATGTAATATAAATGATATTTGTCTAAAAAAATTTAATGTTTTTCCCGCTTTGACCATCTATAGAGCAGCAAAGGAGGTATCCAGTTCCGAGCGGCTCTTTGTGCACCTCTAGTGTAGAACGTGGCATCGATGTCGATTAAGTATATATTATTTGTGACGATTCTATGAAAAATGGAAGCGAATAAAGATTTTGGGAAGAATTTATTAATATTTCTTGTGCACTAACCGTATCCCGTATTAATTTATTTTGGTTTTCAATCCGCCAGGCCATTCATAATAATTTTCCATACATAATAATTTTTATAATCGGTTCGTTTGTAAGATAATTCGGCGCTGAGCGGAGAAGGCTGGTCGAGGCATCGTGGATCTGCTTACGCTGCCACGGCTACAGCGACCACCCCGAAACAGCGACGCCTTCGCCGGTTATCAAATGCTTCAATAAACAATTGGGCCCATGACTTCGACAGACAGGCAGTCACCACTGAGTCTCTAAAACGAACGGACGATTGGGGACCACGTTATATTCTGTGCAGAATATATGGCAATTCTACCAGTATTGGCCTAGCTTTTCATTGATCTTTCGATAATTCTTATACGTTTGTTTTTAAGGCCGGTATCATAGATATTGACCGGTGAGTTTCGTGAGGGGTATTCTCCCACCACGCAGTTTGCCTGCCTTGGTGCTCCTTTTCTTAACGTTTTCTGACTCGCTCTCGTTCCATCTCGCACTCGCCTTCGCAGGACAAGAGTGAGCCAGAAGTAGTGGGGATGGTGCCAAGCTTCTGGGGTGTAGGCCAAACCGAGCTGTCAGCGTAAAAATACACTCATCATAATAGGTGTGCGTTAGCTTCGAAAAAGTTCTGGAGCTTTATTGGTCAGAACATTGATTCTTTCTCGATAGCTTCATCTCGTATTGGTCTACTATTACGCTAAGAATAAATAACAGCCACACGGCTACGTTCAGGCGGAGCCGAGCAGCATTCCCGTTACCCCACCATACCTTTCGGGGGCCATGCAACTCCAACTGACAAATCCACGATCGTCAGATGGTGGTAGCCGATTTCTCCTCGATCGCTGTTCGCAAAACGAATTCACCGGCCAATATATTTGATACCGACCTTAGTTCTTTTAATAACGCAGAATTACAAAACTTGTTTTTCTCAATTAACCATTTCTTTTTGGTCTTCAATTTTTTGTTATAATTAATATAATTATTATATTGAACTTGATGCCATGTTTCATGAAACCTGAGAGTCGATGCGTGCGTCGCGCCGAAAGATGTTTCAGTGTGTGTAGGGCGCTTTACAATCAAACTGACTGTCCTATGAGACAGTTATCAATGGGCTTGTGTATCAATCAATGATATTGTTTATCTGTATCGGACGATTATAATGAACGAGTAATTAGTCTCTACTAATGACTTATTCCATCGGTACGAAACGTCGTACGTATTGCAATTTATCACTACTTTCAAATAGTGTCATGTACCGGCTTGACAATTCATCCATGATCGCAACCAAATACAGTGGAGTAAATATAAAAGAAACATGTGCCTTTTAACAAAGCATATGCAAACTAATATTTGCACATGACTATATGCAATTGCATAAATATTCGTAGTCTATTTCTAATTGTAAGTATACATAAAATAATCCGGAGACAGTTATATAGCGTGCTTCCTATCCGATGGTACATGCGGAAGAGTGGTGATTCTGCATAAAAAAATATAGAATAAAATTTAGTCATAACTTGCTTCGTTTTCAGGAACATTGCAAACAAGAAAATTGATTTCGAATGTCGGCCGGCTACGCGTGCACCGAAGTGCATACCCCCTTACCTCTGCGTGACCTTCGGGGGTCTAAAACTGTACATATATATGTCGGAATTTGGGGAAAAGATGAAGTCTCAGCGAGTGATTCGGCGTTTCCGCCAGTTCTTCTCCTCGCAAGGCGTCTCATTTTTTATTTGAATTTAACAAGGATTGAACAATATAATTATAAAGAGCTTTCAAGGAATTTAAGACAAACTATGAACTATAGTTCTATTCAAATCGAAAACTAATGAATTCTCGGGAAGGGAAAGTTGGACTGTTCGCGATCAGGATTTCTTTTTGAATGCATTCCTTTTTCGGTTGCTAACCTACCACTTCTGTTTCCCTTCCGAGACTACATTCAAACGTCCACTCACAGTCTGACGCTTGCGTTTTCGATTGGCGCCAAAATAATCTCGCAATTAAATCATACATGACTTCGTGTTGTCATTAGTAATTGCATTAGCAATAGATTGTAAAGATCGACTATCTATTTGCTCAACCCTGTGTAGGCATTGCAATGAAATAAACGATACATCCCAACTAAATTTATTATTATTCATTACTTATTTTCTTTTCATTCTTCGGTATTCTCCGACATATATATGGATTTAGTTAAACCAGGCGGAAAGAGAAGTTTTGAAGATGATTATAACACCAAAGTAACTTTCAAAAATCAGTAGTTTCGATGTTATGCTATTATAAAGAAACTTAGCTCAGAATTGTAGTCATTGACCGGTCGTGGCATAGTTGTTGACCACTTGCTGAATATAAAAGACAATGGCATGTTTTATACTTTAAAATCACTTTCATTAAAACCAGCTGTCAACATATCAAAATTAAAGACACAATATTGTCTTGGGGCAGGGTGAGTTTCATGTGCACCCTTCACGACGTATGCTGTCTCATTGGCTCCTCATTCGTCTTTTTTTGGCTTCTTAGATTTCTCTCTCATCTACTCTTTCTTTTCTTCTTCTTCTTCTTCCCTTTGCATTTGTTTGCCTCTTTCTTTTCTTGTTTTGCTTTTTTCTTTTATTTTTTTTTCTTTCGTCAAACGCCTTTGATCTCCGAATTATCGTACCCACCTCCGGAACAATGAAGAATCAGAAGTCATCAGAGGTGCATACCGTAAACTGGGGGAACGTTAGCACGTTTTTGAAACATTTTGCTATATAATATCAATCAGCTATATAATAAAAATTAACATTTCTACATTTGCTTTAAGTATCCTATCATAATATTGCATCTTTTGTGAATGCACTACAAGTATCAAAATGCATCAAATTTGTGTCCTTTTCCTTCTTTAATACATATTAAATACCTGCTAATGTTAACCCGTAACCGGGTAACATTGGCACATCATATATAAATAGCACTAAAAAGTTAAAGTTTCATCACATCTGAATTTACACTGACACTTGAATTTGTTTCTTTTTATGTTCAATGCACGCTATTTCATATTCTTTTTTTTTAATTAATATTTTTACATTTAGTTTAGGTATCCTATTATAACATTGCATCGTTTGTGATTGTACTAAAATTGTGAAAATGCATCAATTTTTTTCCTTTTCCTTTTTAATAGATGTTAAGTAAATGCCAATGTTACCCCGTACCTACTGCCAATGTTCCCCCAGGTAACGGTACCCGAAACCATATAAAAGCAGGTCATTGCCCCGTGCCTCCAAAGATCTAAATCAATTTTCATCGTGGTCTTTCAGCACAGAAATTACGAGTGGTCAATAACTGTATTACTGTGCATTCGCCGAACTAGTTATTCAACACCCCCCGAAACACAATATAATCACGTTCGACACAACTGGACGTATGACGAATCTTAACATTGGACCCTTGTCACCTATTTTGATCAATGGCATTCACGGCAAACAAAATTGAACAATGATTATACAGTCATTAAAGAAGTTGCCCCTCTAATGATGTTCGGCTAAGCCCTTACCTTCTTTGAGAGTTGAAATTACGCGTTTTCCTTTCCGACGATTTCACGACGGAACGCTTGTACTGAAATCATCGATTGTTGGTTAAAACGAAAGGTAGGGCTGTCTTTTCTGATCAAAGTGCATCATTGATGCAGAAACGCGCAGGTTCATTAGACTATGGCGACAGAAATTTGATGTGGTCAACTTCTGTGCCTGGTCAATAACTGTATCGTTTACCATATTCGGACATCCTTTAAATTTTAACGTTTAGAGGACCGGGATTTTTTCATTGAAATTGTAAATTTTATTTACTTAAAATTTATGCATATATACCTCCAAAATGGCCGACAAAGTATCCAAATTCTTAGGTGGCTGCTATAGTGGCCAGCCCGGCCCTCTAAAGGTTAAAGCAGAATAACTTGTTTAAAATTGGTCCAAACGACTTGAGTTTTTTTTTGGGAAGCTAGAAGGATTAGTTTCCTAAATAGGCGACTGTTTCGTCGTTTTGAAGAAAATTGAAATTTGTCGGAATAGCGAAAAAAGGTCGCTTTTTCAACTATTTTTTATCTGACAATGAGCCTCTACTGAAACTTTAAAAACCCTGTTTGTAGATTTAAGTAAGTTGTATACATGCTGCAAATTTGTAGCAACGAGCTACAAACAGTTTAAAGTGTTGGAAATCACATTTTTCGACAGTTTTCGGCCAATAACTGTAATAAATCTAAAGATTCTTAGATATTTCGATGCCTGTCGCTTGTTTCTGCATGAACCGATTTCGATGAAATTTTCGGCATGAATACAACTTACTTAAATCTGCAAACGGGATTTTTAAATTTTCATTATAGGCTCAGATAAAAATAGTTGAAAAAGCGACCTTCACTATTTTCTTCGTTATTCCGACCAATTGCAATTTTTTCAAAACGACGGAACAGGTCGCCTAGGAAACTAATCCTTCTAGCTTCTAAAAAAAACTAAAGTCGTTTGCGCCAATAGAAACAAGTTATTCTGTTTTAAAAGGTGTCCGCTTATTTTTGTCCCCCACCCTAGGTGTCCTGTCTCTCGTGACTCACTCTGTATATTTTCGTTTTTTATATATTCAGATTCAAAGATTATGTTGGTTTTGTTTCGATATTCCATTCTGGACAACATTATGACACCCCATTTAATCCATTTAATGCTTACTCAAAAATTATTTCTTCTACATAACAAATGTCTTACAACTCACAAATCATCGCGTCAAAATGATAAAGATTTAAGGCCTAAGGGTGTAATTATGCAGAAAAGGTGTTGGATGACCTTGAAATATGTTGTCAAGTTCAACATTCTGAACAACATTTCTCTACATACAACGGCCACTCGGCTTAAGTTTTCAAGGTACACACTCCAACATCGGAAAGGACGACCCAGAAGAGTGGTTGGAAGGATTCAAAGCAGTATAGCAAGATGGATTTGAAATGTTTTAACTGTGGGGTATCTGTGTACTATGCGAAGGATTGTACGAGGACAAGCTTGGAGTGCTATAAATGTAAGAGGTTCGGTCATAAAACAGGACAAATGGTGAATTAGGAGGGCCATTTAGGAACGCTGGCCAATCTGTGTAATGAGTCCTATACCTATTTATGTACGGCGCATGTAAATTGCGATAAAGTAGAATGGTTGATTGACACTGGAAGTTCGAGTAGGCACTATTTTACGGCAGGATGAAGGCAGATAAATGCGGTTTAGAGATAAAAAAGGAAACTATGTAATTTTACGAGGATTTAATGGGAAACTAACAACGCGTAGTAGCTTTGCGAACACCGCGATTAGGGTTATGGAAGGCATAGCAAAAATTGGGGTAATTGTAATACCAGATTTGGGGATACCCTATGATTTGATTTTGGGAAGAGATTTTCTGTTGAGATCAGTGATGATTATGATACAAAAGGAAGGAAAACTATCGTTACGGCAACTTTCGGAGTTTATCGCAAGTAGAGTAAACTTTATCCACGAAGAAAGAAGTGGAGGAAAAACGTATAAGACGTTGGATTATCTGAGTGCGATGGATAGACGGAAATATATGGAGCAATAGATCGATATTCTGATCGTATTTCAACGTCGTTGAGTGATCTGGGTAACACGGAGAGCGTAGCCCTGGAAATTAAATGTACGATGGATATATCCGTGGTTTGCCGATCGTATAGGGTGGCCGATGCGGAAAGATTCGTAGTGGCGGGCATTGTAAAGGAATTGATGGATAATGGGATAGTACGAATGTGGAAGTCGCCTTAAGGGGGTATACCCGTGTGACAGTGTCAAAAAACGGATTTTTTATTTTTTACATATTTTCAAAGATTGGTGTTTTAGGAATATTATAAATCAAGTCCGATGTAAAAATTTGGAAAATTGACAAAGTTATAGGCATTTGAGTGAAACAACACAGGTAGCACGGAGCGGCGCGGCGCGGTAGATGTTTAGCTTCTAATATTGAAATTTGTAAAAGTTACCATTTTTTTGAAGATTCGGCGGCTTGACCGATCGCAGCGGAACTACATTTTTCATTACGGTGGTTCTAAAAACTCGCGCTACGTTCAACCAATTCACTTCTAATTTTGCATGCAGAATCGTAATAAGATTCCACATCGTCCAACGAGGGCTTTTTATATTCCGATTCCCCGTTTATTATTTATAAAGAAAAAACGTGGACTTTTCTCTTAGCATTTCTCTCACCATTTCTTTATTTTTCAAAATTTTCAAAATCGGCCCCGCTGGACGATAGCTATTAACATATTTTATAAGAAAATTTTACTGTTTTTAATTTCAGACACGACATACAGCTTTTTCAGGGACACCGTTTAACCGTCTAAAATCGAGAGACTTTCGGATATGTATGCATAACTTCTGAAAAACAATAGTTTTTTAACTGAAACTTTTTTTAAGTAATTCATACTACTATGTAAAAATAGTAAAAAAGAACTGGAAATCTTCATCAAGCCGTTGACTTGTAAAAAAATCCACAAAATGTACACATTTTCTGAGGGTTCAAACGGGTATACCCCCCTAATGTCGTCGCTCACTTGTCAGTGAACGCGTCATTCCATGTCGGCGTGCCAGCGGTAAGAAGAAGAGATCTATCTCCTCTTTTTATTACCATTGGCACGTTGCCACAGAACTGACACGGTAAGTGAGCAACACAGCCTGAACTAGCTCTTCCGCCGCTCTAGACAACAATGATTTTTTGTCGCCCTTTATAGGGTAAACTAGCCATGGGAGCTCCAGGCACAGAAGTCTCGGAGCGTGCATCGGAGGGTGGCGGTCCAGCAACCGCAGTTTACAGGCCTGCGGGACCGTGGAGGACGAGCGGGAGCTCGCCGGCCTCTAGCAACAGCGGTCCGAGCGAGGGGTGACGCGATGTGTGGTTCCATCGCGCCACCCTATCATAACTCAGAAAGAGTTTAAGCGGAGGGGGTTATTGCACTGGGGGGGCTTGGTAGGAGAGGTACCAGTGCATCGAGGGGGAGGTGGCGAACGCATCGTTCTGTTTGGATCTCGCCCAAGTCCTCCTCCCCACCGTGCAGACCTCCCCAGTCAGGAGGCCAACCTGAAGTTTTTATTTTTTTTTATTTTCTTTTTAGTGGGTAAAAACCCCACATAACCCCGTTCCTCCCCGGGGGACGGGGTATCCGTTAGGGATTTCCTCCAGGTAAAAAAAAAGGTAAAGTAGCCGAATATGAAGATATTTCCTAATATGAGACCACAGCTTATCTTCACAACAGACCTCTTAAATGTCATAGAGATGCAATTTCTTTCCTGACTATCCGTGTATACTATCCATTTTTTTATCTACATATTTGAATGACTTTCGTTTTTATTTTATTATGAAGAAACCAAATCTTTGTTATAGTACTTTCCAATAGGTTGCTAAAAAATATATATCCTAATTTTATAATGTGTATCGAATTTTAATAAAAGTGTTCTTAGTCAAGAGCTATGATATTTTTAAGAAATTGGCCTCATATTCGGCTATTTTTTCTATATTTAATTATAGATAATTATTTTAAAACAGGGTTGACTAACTGGTGGCTTGCGGGCCACCGGGGGCACCTCCGCCTTGCTGCCATGCTGAACGGCCACCTCCATACCTACCAGACTCAGACGATCGCAGTCGAAAAGAGAAGGAGGAATCCACTGCGATCGTCAGAGTCTCGTAGGTATGGAGGGGGGTCGTTCAGCGTGGCAGCAAGGCGGTGGTGCCCCGGTGACTCGCGAGCCACCAGCTAGTCAACCCTGTTTTAAAATATAATTATAATTTTTATAATTTTATATGTATGTGTTGAACAACAAAAGCCTTTTGTTTCATAAAGAATTTAGTAATTATATGAGTGATTTAAAAACAATTTATAAGTTTGATACTAAATTCAAACATATAGCTGTTACCTACTTTTCTACTGCTTTTTCACAAAGTTCTACTTTTCTATTGATTTTAATTTACTCTTTCTACAAAATTTGCTGCTCTGGGCAGTTGCCCTGCTTGCGCCTCTCTAGATCGGGCCCTGGTGAGCGACGCCCTTTTTGCGAGTCCTATACTATTAGGAAAAAGGAAAACTCGCGAATTTCGAATCTGTCCTGACAATGGACGGTTAAACACGATCACGATAAAAGATAAATATCCGCTTCCGCTGATTGAGGGTCAGATCACTAGATTAGGTGGATATAAATATTTTGCGGCGTTAGATTTGGCGTTTGGAGATTGATGGATTCCGTACTTGGGTCTTTAATAAATACTATAGCGTTTCCGTATATTGATGATACTATCATTTCATCAAGGACGGCCAACGAGGGGTTATAGTGATTACAAGCGGTATTGGGAAAATTGAGATTGCATGAGCTAACACTAAGGTCGGATAAATGTTCATTATTTCGAAAATGCAGCTTTTGGGACGTGAGATAAGTGTCGAGGGGTTGCGACCGGGTGAAGGTAAAATAAATGCGATGCTGAAGATGCCAGAGCCACAGACAATAAAACAGGTTAGGCAGTTCCTGAGATTATCTGATTATTTTCGAAGGATTATTAAAGGATGGTTATTAGGATATGAAATGGAATTCGCGAGAATGTCGGATGGCCGGACCGATGCCGGTACGTATAAACACCTATATTCAAATGCATTATAGAATATTTGTCTGATCGGTACTGAATGGATACGTTCCGTGTCTCTGAGAATAATAATATAATTCTACCTTTATCAAAAAATTTTAAGCTTTTATATTTATAGTAATTCCCGTTTGTATGCGTGTTGATATCCCCGTACGCATTGCGCTATGCGTCGGGACCATTCCCATCACTGTATCGCTTGAAGCGGATTCACACATATCAGTTCCGTGACGGTTCAGAGCTGGTTTCTTTGTTTCACAAGGGAAGATCCTGAACCCGAAAATTAAAAAAATTCTAAAATTTTCTGGATATGTAGGGGATTTCCTTCTGATAATAACGCAATTTTTTTGCTGCCCAAAATCACTCTAAGGGGGTGAAATTAACCCCTGAAGATTCGGCTATTTTTCGATTTTATTTTGTAACACACAATCTGTAAGAGATCGAAAAAAGTTTCAAGACAAAAGTTACTTCTTTTAATTAGATCTATAAAATCGCAAAAGTTTTATCAATTGTTTAAACAATTGGAAAAAAGTTATAAACAAAAATATGAATGTTTTCTAAAATTCGGGTTTTCACGTGAAATCTGAACTGGATGTTTAAATAATTATGAAACAGCATAATCCATATTTTTTTTCCATACAATTTCAACTATTGTTGTATCGCGGAACTGTGCTCCGCGACAATCGAAAAACTTTTGGATCCCATTGTAACGTACCTTAAGCTGCACGACGAGCAATGTTTTTCTAACTTTTATTAGGAAATAATACGCGACGCGTAGTAAGAAAGTAATATAATTTATATACTTTTGTCTCCAATTACACATGGGGAAATTATATCAGGTGGAAATAGAGGAGAAGAAGGGAACTGTTAGATATAACTTATCCTTATTAGAACTTTTTATTTTTAACATAATTATCGAACTTTTCTCTTATTTGCTTACCAAACAAGCGAGACAATGCAGGCGTTTAATAAGCGATTTAAGTATAGTTAGGTAACCTTGAAAACACTTGTGTGATGTGAATATATACCTACTTTTGTCTCCCAACAAAGTATTATCTCATGTCTATTGTTCTCTCGAGCATTAATAATGAGAATACATATATTAGTATTCTTATCGGATGATACATTATTTGCAAGGAAAATAAAGATGATCAATTTTAGTATGACATATCACTGTCAAAACATGTTTTCTTCAGACGTGATAAAGTAAGATACATACACATATGCCATATGTATACGTATAAGATAGGTATTATCAGTTCTATAGGTTTGTCCTGACGACAAAAGTAATAAATGCTTCGACTCGTTATTATTGTCAGTAGTATCGAAGGCATTTGAAGAGTAAAGACTCATTAACAATAAGAAATACTAGTTAATTGTAGTTTAAGTATAGATGTTAACAGTAAATGTACGTTGATTCTGTGTAACAAACGTGTAGTGTTGAAAATGGTTCCCATACATCCTGCAAATGTAATTCGTTTACTTATGACAACATTCCTAATTGAGAATAATAATGAGACGCCTATTAATAATAGAGAAATGGAGTTACACGACATAATAAAAGACATGCTTATTAAATCGCAAGAAGACACATCATTTTCAATGGACGCTGATGTTACATTAGAATTTTTGGAACCGTTTAGACCACATTCTGTAGAATTTGTGGATGATATATATGTACCTACACGCGAAGAACTTTTAGAACCGATAGAGTTCGAAGAAGAGCAGTGTATACCAGAAGAAGGAGGTATTGTGACTTTAGAATATAAAACAGAGGCTGTTGCATTTTGGAAAAGTGGTAAGAAGAGACGGCTTTCTTTACAATCTGTCCAACATAAATTTCAAAAAGTTTCATCCGTATATCAATTGTATAGGTGAGTGGTAAACGATGTACTGTTATGTTAAGGTGCTTCGTATCTATTTGTTTTATATCTATGCAAAATTGCCTTGTTTTCATTAGATGGGAAGAAACGGTGAACAGGGGAGGGACACGTCGGGAAAAATTGTTACAAATTTCTGAATATGTGTCTAATAAGTTTGTTGACGGGATTGAAACTCATGCCATTATTCATGATTTGGATCTTCGAAGATGGGCCTTACAAGCTAATGAAGAGCCAGGGTTGGAAAATTTTAAAGCATCTCGACATTGGATCTGGAATTTTAAGAGAACGTATAAAATAGTTTCAAGAAAAGTGAACAAATTTATTACCAGATCATACGGTACAGATACCACGCAATTAAATGAAATTGCTTCGACTTTTGTGAATAATGTAAAACCTCGTATTAGAGATATCGGAACAATCAATACATTCAATGCTAATGAAAGCGGATTCAATCTAGAATTACATTCGGGCCGTACTTTAGCTCAGCGAAGCACCGATGGGCGGTCTGAGGGCCCGAGCATCCATAGCGTTTTCTACGAGCCGCGTGGAAAGGGTGCTCGAAGCTAATGAAGCGGCGGGCATGCAACGGATGGGGAAAACTCTAGTAGTGTGCGTGTAAGCTCATACCCGTAGGGTAGGCGTAAATGACTGGGACTCTTGGGGGCCCCAGTGCTCGGTGTACACAGGGTTCCGTTTCCTCAGTTTACAATATGCCAATTGCTATTGAAAGATAGAAAAAAACTCCAAGTCGCCTAAGGATGCAGTTAGTATTTAGATTTTTTCCTGCTCACAAATGAATAAAATTGCAGTGGCAAGTCGGCGAACACATGGATGACAGTTCCCGAAAAAGTGCTGGAAGTCACGTCCGTATCGTAAACAGCAGTTTATATTATACATATACCCAGTTACCTGAATAGAAGACGTCACGAGACTGTTTCATCCTTCCGCTTTCTTTAGTATTTAACTCACGAGTCATGGACTTATAAACTTTAATGTTCCTGGAGGACGACGTACAAATTATATAGCCTGTAGCGATGCTTAACAGCTAATATAAATTGCTATGTAAAATGTGAAGGTGTTGCGATGCTCGCTGGTGTGTTGCTTAATAACGTGAATGTAGTTACGGGAATGTATATAATCGATATGTGAATTACGAGCGAAATTTAAAAGCAGACGTTTGCGTTCGATGAAGGGGAGTATTGTTAAGGATACGCGATGCGGGTAGCATGCGTGGGAAAGATCTTAGGCAGAGTCTCAATTAGTAGACCCCGAAACGAATCGCGAGTTTCTTCTAAAGTCACGTAATCTTTTGAGAAGGCCTTGTCTCTTGTTAGTCTTTAGGAGTGTCGATTGACTCCTGAAGTGTTGGCGACGCTAAGGAAGTCATAAATTTCCTTCAAGCGTTGTTTTCTCGATCCTCGGAGTAGAGCCTACTTTCTCTTCCCACGTGGGCACCCCGCTGTGTAACGGAAAAGCGCGCTTCCACAGAGTTTTCCACCACCACCCGAAGACGAAGGAAAAGATGGTCGCCGATCCGCGGGGGCGTACGGACATCCGAAGGACGGCCTACCGCTTGGATCTGTTGCATCCTGCATCCTGATTGGACTACGAGGATCTATGGGAGGACTAGGAGGATTTAGCCAACGACATCGACGAGGACCTCGGAGGAGATTTTGAAACGCTACAGTCAGTCTGTCGATAACCAGCTTGCCGAACAGTTTAATAAATTCCAGTATTTAACTTACAAATAGTTTCCTTGTGTCTAATTTTATTTTGAACTTCCCACACTCCGACGAGCAGAGCGGTTCAGCGCTCCACGGGCGCCAACCCGCGTTCTTATTGTAAAATCACCGCTAAAAGACGCAACAAAGGACAATCTGTGGAGTTATTTTCATCTGAGAGTTGGTATGAGTGTGAGTGTGAATGGGCCGAATGTATGGGGAATGAATAAATGAGAAGTTGGCAGCAGTGTGGTGAAACAACGTTAAGACGCAGTTGCTCAAAGAAAAAATTATGTGAGAAAGCGTGTTATTCAGTGTTGCGTGGCCGTCTGGGGAATGTCGTCTTCCCTTGGGAAAACCAGGCGTGGGACGATGCCCGTGGAACGCTAAGGCGTTCTGCTCACTGGACGCGGATTTTTAGTTGCAGAAATAATATTAACGATAATAATAATGTAATAAAACAATTTAACACACATAACTAATAACTTTACTGAACTCAATAAACGATTTGAAATAATATAAATAAGGAAAGCTTTTATTGAACGTCCGTTCACTTCCGCTGTCGGGGCTCGAGTGTCCCTCACAAAAGATCCATCGGTTTTACATTGTTTATTCTTTACCAAAATGTCTTAGTTCCTAAGAGCCAATCGCAAATTTCCTAATTAGTTAGCTAAATTCCTATTCGTTGATCTGATTCGTCTCGGTTATCGATTTTTACAAAAACGAGCGTTTAACAACATTGCTCTGATTTTACACACTTAGGAGAAGGGATCAAAGTGGAGTTCATTTATTCAAACACCCGTTTCCAAGTGGGTATTGATTAATTTATAATCTTGAAGTTTACTTATTAAAAGAATCTCTGACTATTTCAAATCCCTCGGGCTTGTACGAAACTTCACTTCGTTTCCCTTTCCTATTACATTCGTGTGATCCGTTTCGAACTTCGCGCCTCTAAAGTTTATACTACACGCCGCTAGATGGGAGTCGCAACATCAGAGAGTTTTATTTTAACGATATTATTATAGCTTTATTAAACTTATTATTAAAACCAAAGTATCGAGTTAAATATCCATGTCCTATCTCCCACACAATCCGGTGCTTTCTTTCCCTTCGTTAAAAAGAACGCAGTGAGAGTACATACAATGAGAGATATAATTGTGAATTACTTTCTCAGATCTCACGCAACACTAAAAGGAAAGACGTCTTGTCATCTATACGAGATTTATTAAAATTTTACGTAGTTATGGTGTGTCGCGTTCTATAATATATACATTATAAAGGTTGTACCACCTGACTTTATGACCTGAAATATTTCCGTTATGATTAAAATTTCGTAAAAATGCTTCCTACAAAAATTGTATACTTTTGTGGGGGCCAGTGTATAGAGGCAATTGTTGTATACTGTTGTATAAGGTTAACGGGATAAGAAGGTCAACTTGTTTTTTTTTTAAATGGAATGCTATATTTTATTTACTTCTATATGATACCAATTTTGAAGATTTTAACGACCTGAACACTAAGTTAAACAAACATTTCCAAACAAGTAGAACGCTCTCAATAGTCGGCTATTAACCCTTTCGCTACGACGGAATTGATCGCCGATGCGCCACCCCTCCTGAAGGGGATTCCGAGCTATGACCCTGGATTTACTGCGCGGGTAGTGTCCGGGGTTCATGATAACAAAATAAAATCAAAACAGAAGAATATGTGATATGCTGTATAGGAAAGACGCTCATTTATTTAAAATGATTTTAATTTTCATATGATTAGATTGTATCTGAAGATGTAAGGGCTATATATATGTACCGGCTGATTCTCTCGTAGCACCTGTCAAAGAGATGTCGCCTGATGCCCCGTGGCGAGGTCAACCCCCCGCGGTGCCTCACCAAATTTTCGACCCTCGAAGGGGTTGGAATACCATTAAGAAGTGAGAAATGTCCACGATTTCCGCATTTATCATCAAATCTTTGCGAAAACGACGCCAATTGATTCCTTATGTTTCGCCGATGAAACTAACACCAAGAACGACGTAATTCGGACCATAATGCAGGAAATTAGATGAAAAATTTATTTATATCATTTCAAGCAGACTTCATCAAAAATAGTCTGATTTACATGAAATTTGGTATGATTTGCATCGGAAAAACATAAGGAATCCATCGGTATCACTTCCATATCGGCACGATAAAGAATAAAGAATTATTTTATTTCTCAAACAGATATGAACCCTCGGCCGACCGCAACGAATCGAGGTCGGCGCGCCGCAATCAAGGGTGAAATATCCATTACAGCGTTTTAAGAAATTCTTTTCTTCATCGTATCGAAAGGGAAGTGACACTAATCGATTCCTGGCGTTCTCCCGATTCAAATCATACCAAATGTCATGCAAATCGGACCACTTTTACACAAGCAATACAAATTGTAAAAAGAGTAGGCATTTTTTTACCACACTTTCTTATTTTAGTCAGTAGTGAAAGAGTTAAATAATCACAAAATTGTGGTGGCGAGTGATTTTGTTTCATTTATTCAGGCTTCGACCCCTTAATCAGGTGTTTGAACGATCGATAAGACTTTCAGATTGTATCTCATTATCCTTTTATAAATTTGAAGTATTTAGTTTCTCACAGAATTGACCTTCGTCGAAGCTATTGCGTCGTAACAGTAGGTTCATGTGCGGCCACAGCAATTGACCGTCCAACGTTTTCTTTGATTCGCTATTGTAATTTCCTCTACGTGCCTAACAGTAACTTTCTTGGATTACCAGCTAGAGCGCTTCAACTGCACATCTGCATGGCAGACGTCCGTCCGTAACGTACATACCTCCAAAAAATCATGAACCCATAAAATCATAAACGACCTTCAGGTCAGTCCTGTTCGCGACTTTTCCGGCTTTCGCCCTTTCTTCTTGCCTCTTCTCTTTATTCGATTCTTTAACCCCGCGGCCCAGCGACCGAGCGTCCGCGCGTAAATCAACCCGCCGCGGGTATCTCGCGGGTACCCATTTCCCGGGAATCTACAACTCTAATGTATATATATGTATATTAGGGTGGACCTTAGTTACTCTTGTCGAAAAATAAATTTCAAATTTTTGGCGGGGACCCAAGGATTGTGCCATTGGGTGAAACAAAATGTGAGTAAAATTTTAAATCGATCGCACAACGAGAAAGCGTGCCTCATCGCAGTTGAAGTTTTTTTATTTTTGGAACTCGTTTTTCTCCATTGTAGTATATCGTTAATATACATTTTGATATATCGTTGAATTTGACTTTTTATGCTCTGTAACAATATAGAATCAAAGTGTAAGATCACTAAAAAAAACATCATGACCTTGAAATCTCAAAAATTGACCTCCAGAAAAAACGTTTTTCGTTGGCATTGCATTTACCTTGTCAAACAGTACAACTTTTGTCTAAGAAATTTTTTCATATATTCGCAAATGAAGACATTTTGATTTTTCTCTTTAAACAATTCCCAATATAATATTATGCGTATACTATAATATAGTTATAGTGTAATACATAATACAAGAAAGTAGTTTCAGAACTGAAAAGGAATATTTGGAGGAATAAAAAAAGGAAGTCTTTTTTCGAGTAAATATTTTATATTTCTTTTAATAGTGACTGTTGTGTTACATCCGGAAACTGTTTCCTATGTTCGGAAACAATTTGCAATATATATTGTTTTTCCTCCTCGTTTTTTTCCAATAACTGATTGTATTCCTGCATAAGTTTAACACCACGCTCAGCAGTGTCATTAACTTTGTAGGGATCCGTGCTTTTTCCCAAATGACCTCAACTTCCTTCACAACTAAAGAAGCACTCGCATGAAGATTTAATTGCACCTTACGTATGTTATAAAACAAAACTCGTAACACTTGTACATTAGATGGCAACTTGGCACCAATTATTTGACTTTCGTAATGATCCAATAGAAATAATTTTTCGCTTCTGGTTTGCATTTTTGATTCGAATTTACTTCACTGAACGCTCAGGATATAGGCACTATTGTAAGAGATTTGAAAAGTATAACAGAATGAAAAGCGAATATATCGTTTTGTAACACTGTATTTCACGAAAAAGCAACGATGCGTAGTCGACAATGATACATTCAAGAATGCCCCTCGGCAACGCAGTCGTCTCGAGCCTCCCTTGTTTAGGCCCTGTTGCAGTCTCCGGAAGGGTTGATGACACCCCCAAGTGCCGTTCACGCTCTCTCTTTTCCAAGACCCTCCATGACGGCGGCTAAATGAGCGCTTGGAAACATATCGAAAGGCAGTCGAAATCCCATATTCCTTACACTATGAAATTCAGATTTTTATTCCAAAGGCCTGGCCCCTCCTAAACCATCGGTTCTGGATCTTCTGTTCGGATTCTTAGAGGTTCGAACTACCTACCTCATGCAAATACAACTGCATTTTCAAAACTTTCATGACCATTTACACAATCTACTCCGCGCGTATAAACTAATAATAATATTAAATAATGAAGAAAGAATGTAATCTTGATGAAAGTATCAGTTACCCCATTCAAATTTTGAAATCTGTTATTTATAAAGACATGAAAAAATTTCTTAGACAAAAGTTGTACTGTTTGACGAGGTAAATATAATGCCGACAAAAGAAAGTTTTTTCTGAAGGTCAATTTTTGAGATTTCAAGTTCATGATTTTTTTTAAGTAATCTTACACTTTGATTCCATATTATTACGGATTGTAAAAAGACAAATTCAACGATATATAAACATGTATATTAACGATATACTACAATAGAGGAAAACGAGTTACAAAAATAAAAAAACTGCGATAAGGCACGCTTTCCCGTTGTCCGTTCGATTTCAAATTTTACACACATTATTTTTTCACCCAATGGCACAATCCTGGGGGTGTCCCGAAAAAAATTTGAAAGTCGAAAAATAAGGTCCACACTAACGTATATACAAAGGGATCCCGTGATTTTATTTAGAATTAAGTAACCGAACTACGAAAAAACTATGCTTTGTTGGGTAGTATAGTTTTAATGTACCTACTGTAGACTCAAAATACTCAAGCGTAAAATTATAAGAAAAGTTACGAAAACATTTCACGACTCTTATCTTCGCGGTTGCGCGCAGCCATCCGTCGTGACAGTTTGCTTAGCACTAAACATGGCTAATTACATCATGTAAAAATACCGCGGAAGGACAGGACAAACGAATCCAGCGAATATCGCGGTGCCCGAGTTTACCCCGCGTCCGTAATTCCCCGACTCTCCCCTACTATGATGTATTTACATCTTTGTGTAAAATACATGTTCACCAACAGAATAATGTGTTCTGACAAGGGCTGCTCCTGGTTTGTAACAGTTATATTTGTATGGCGGCTAGTGCGAAGCTTTTATTATTAAAGGCATTTACAATTTAAGAAGCACAAATAACTGTCATATTTTTTTGACCCGCACCACGTGCATTTTATTGCCGGTCGGGCGTACGAATTGCCCCCGCAATTAACCTCACTATCCGCGGAAAGGTACCTCATTCAAACTCATAGTTTTTATTATTTTGACTTTAACCAATGAGGAAACGTTCTTAAAGAAACGTCTTCAACTCCGCCTACTTCAGAAAACTCGAGTTAGAGGAGTTTTAAAATTTTGTCACTGACATTTCATCGTCCGCTGACGTTATACCTAACTACGTACCGCGGCAAGTGCCAAATTGTGTTCCACGTTTGTGAACGGTAGTGAGGAATGGATCCCTCCAGTTCCAAACGTAAAGCTGCGTGTGCCGGCGTAAAGTTCCATGAATCTTGGGAAGGATTATACTTTTTAACCCAGCGAAATGAGGGAATACAGTGTCTAGTGTGCCGGAAAATACTGCCTTCTAAAAAGTTGTATGGTTTAAAAAGGCATTATAATCTTTGTCATTCGAAGGAATATGGCAATGTGTCGGGTGACGACCGCCTCAAAGCCATAGAGCGCCTGAAAGGGACCATAGAAGAGAAAGAAAATCAACCGGACGACGTAAGTTTTTGTAAATTTGTACTAGAATATTTAATGCTTCTTAGTTCTTGTCTAACATATGTATACTATTGAATTCATTGCTTTCATTGTAGCAAAGCAGTGGCGTCAATAAGCAAAGAATCTTAAAGTGCAGCTACGAGATCGCGCTTAAGATAGCCAGGAAGGGACGCTCATACACCGATGGGGAATTTATAAAAGAATGTCTCACCACATCGGCGGAGCTCCTGTGTCCTAATGAGGGGTAACAATTTCGCGATATAACTTTATCGCGGAATACTATTACGAGGAGAATTCAGGAGATGGCAGCGGATGTCACCCAACAACTTGCTGTTGCCAGCCGCGGATTCATTGCGTATAGTTTGGCACTGGACGAGTCAACGGACGGGACAGGTACGCCACAGATTGCGATATTTGTTCGTGGTGTCAATGAGAAGTTATCAATAATAGAGGAACTGTTAGATTTCTGTCCCTTAAAAGAGACCACGACAGGAGCGGATATCCTGTCGTGCGTGGAGAAAGCAGTCGACGGTATGGGATTGGATTGGTCAAAACTGGTGTCTGTGACAACCGATGGTGCTCCAGCAATGATTGGAGATCATAACAGATTCGTCGGCCGCTTCCGAAAGGCTTTAAGAGATCTTCCAGTTCCTCATAATATTGATAACTTCCATTGTATCATCGATCAACAAAATTTATGTGCTAAACATATAGAATTTGAAGACGTTATGTGAGTCGTTATGCACACGACCAATTACATTAGAATGAACGGACTGAAACGGAGACAGTTCCGCACGTTTCTGGAAGAATTGGAGTGCGATTATGGTGACTTGCCGTTACATACCGACGTGCGTTGGCTTAGCCGTGATAAAATTTTAGACAGATTTTTCAATCTTAGAGACGAAATTATTGTATTCCTGGGCACAATGAACCACGACGTTCCGCAATTACATGACAAGAAGTGGTTACGTAATTTAGCATTTCTGTCGGACCTATCTGATTATTTGAACATATTAAATGTAGGTTTACAAGGGAAGGGTAAAACTTTGATAGATTTCAACGATTCTATTCGCGGATTTCGAATGAAACTCGATTTATGCATCTCACAATTGCGTGGAAACAATTTCTGTCAGTTTCCAAAACTGACATCTGTGCTCACTGATGAACTAAATATAGATGTAGGTAGATATAGCAAAACAGTGAAAACTTTAAAACGAGATTTTACAAACAGATTTCGAGATTTGGATAAATTAGAACAGTCTCTGGATATAGTGTCATTACCGTTTTCAGTAAACGTCGAAGCAGTTCCATCTGACTTAAAATTAGAATTAATAGATTTAAAGGATGACCGGGCACTGAAGAAAAAATTTGACGAATCAAGTGATATCACCGAATTTTACAAAAACTTTCCGGTATGTAGATTTCCACATATGCATAAGTATATCGCGAATACATTGGTCATGTTGGTTCTACATATACTCCAGGTCATTTTAGAAGGAACCTGCCAACCGACGAGTTTAGACCGGTTCTGCTCATGTTGGCGCTCATTGACTATGCCACCACCAATGGTCTTTCGGCTGCGCGTCCGTTCTGCGCCGAAAACATTGGCGTGGCGCCACTTTCGTATATAGCGCGTGTTTCGACTTTTTGTCGGATTTGATTGTGTCTTTTTTACTGCAAATGTCTATTAAAGACATGGTTATTAAAATGTGTCCCAAAAATGAAATTAAGAGAAATGGAATTAAACGCGCATTTCCCCATCCAAAAAAATAAAAAAGGAAAGGTAAGCAACTGAAATATTATAAGTAACTGAAGTATTATAAGCAACTGAAGTGTTATAAGCAACTGAAATATTATAAGGATAAATATTAACCTGAAAGGCCTGAAAAATGTATACTTCAATTTAATCGGAAACGTTTCTCTTACAGATAGTTCACTCTGGACAGAGGAAGATTATCATAAATATTTATAATGACAAGAAAGCTCAGTTTACGGAAATGAGGTACAAGGAAATTATAAAATTGGTTGGAAATACATGCGGCGTGGACTATCCGCTATCGCACCGTCCGTCGACACTTAAAAGAATTTAAAAGGACGGGGACCGTGATTTCACCTTCGAAGAAACGGGTAAGGCCCGATATAATGCAGAAGATGTTGGAAGAGGAAATCGGAGCAATAAGGAAGCATGTGCACGCCTTTTGGGAACAAAGAGAACTACCGACAGTTCCGATACTTTTGGCGGCGATCCAAAGAGACGAAAATTTACCAATTATATCGCAGAGTACGTTACAACGCCTCTTGAAGAAAATGAACTTCATGTACGTACAGAGACAACGCAATAGTGCCCTTATCGAGCGGGAAGATATAATTCGTTGGCGCCGAACCTTCATCAACAAAATTCGAGAATTCAGAGCGGCGGGAAGGCCCATTTATTATTTGGACGAGACATGGATAAATGCGGGCGACACACGGCAGCGAGTGTGGATGGACGACACCATAACTTCGGCATCGAACGCCAGAGAAAGGGGCCTGACGATTGGCCCACCTACTCCGATCCCGAACCCGAAAATTAAAAAATTCTGAAACTTTGTGGATATGTAGGGGATTTCCTTCTGATTACAACGCAATTTTTTTTGCTGCCCAAAATCACTGTAAGGGGGTGAAATTAACCCCTGAAGATTCGGCTATTTTTCGATTTTATTTTGTAACACACAATCTGTAAGAGATAGAAATAAAGTTTCAAGACAAAAGTTACTTCTTTTAATTAGATCTATCAAATCGTAAAGGTTTTATCAATTGTTTAAACAATTAGAAAAAAGTTATACACAAAAATATGAATAATGTTTTCTAAAATTCGGGTTTTCACGTGAAATCTGAAGTGGATGTTTAAATAATTATGAAACAGCATAATCCATATTCTTTTTCCATACAATTTCAACTATTGTTGTATCGCGGAACTGTGCTCCGCGACAATCGAAAAACTTTTGGATCCCATTGTAACGTACCTTAAGCTGCACGACGAGCAATGTTTTTCAATTGATATACGGATGAAACTTTTTGAAATTTATGTTGGACAGATTGTAAAGAAAGCCGTCTCTTCTTACCACTTTTCCAAAATGCAACAGCCTCTGTTTTATATTCTAAAGTCACAATACCTCCTTCTTCTGGTATACACTGCTCTTCTTCGAACTCTATCGGTTCTAAAAGTTCTTCGCGTGTAGGTACATATATATCATCCACAAATTCTACAGAATGTGGTCTAAACGGTTCCAAAAATTCTAATGTAACATCAGCGTCCATTGAAAATGATGTGTCTTCTTGCGATTTAATAAGCATGTCTTTTATTATGTCGTGTAACTCCATTTCTCTATTATTAATAGGCGTCTCATTATTATTCTCAATTAGGAATGTTGTCATAAGTAAACGAATTACATTTGCAGGATGTATGGGAACCATTTTCAACACTACACGTTTGTTACACAGAATCAACGTACATTTACTGTTAACATCTATACTTAAACTACAATTAACTAGTATTTCTTATTGTTAATGAGTCTTTACTCTTCAAATGCCTTCGATACTACTGACAATAATAACGAGTCGAAGCATTTATTACTTTTGTCGTCAGGACAAACCTATAGAACTGATAATACCTATCTTATACGTATACATATGGCATATGTGTATGTATCTTACTTTATCACGTCTGAAGAAAACATGTTTTGACAGTGATATGTCATACTAAAATTGATCATCTTTATTTTCCTTGCAAATAATGTATCATCCGATAAGAATACTAATATATGTATTCTCATTATTAATGCTCGAGAGAACAATAGACATGAGATAATACTTTGTTGGGAGACAAAAGTAGGTATATATTCACATCACACACGTGTTTTCAAGGTTACCTAACTATACTTAAATCGCTTATTAAACGCCTGCATTGTCTCGCTTGTTTGGTAAGCAAATAAGAGAAAAGTTCGATAATTATGTTAAAAATAAAAAGTTCTAATAAGGATAAGTTATATCTAACAGTTCCCTTCTTCTCCTCTATTTCCACCTGATATAATTTCCCCATGTGTAATTGGAGACAAAAGTATATAAATTATATTACTTTCTTACTACGCGTCGCGTATTATTTCCTAATAAAAGTTAGAAAAACATTGCTCGTCGTGCAGCTTAAGGTACGTTACAATGGGATCCAAAAGTTTTTCGATTGTCGCGGAGCACAGTTCCGCGATACAACAATAGTTGAAATTGTATGGAAAAAAAATATGGATTATGCTGTTTCATAATTATTTAAACATCCAGTTCAGATTTCACGTGAAAACCCGAATTTTAGAAAACATTCATATTTTTGTTTATAACTTTTTTCCAATTGTTTAAACAATTGATAAAACTTTTGCGATTTTATAGATCTAATTAAAAGAAGTAACTTTTGTCTTGAAACTTTTTTCGATCTCTTACAGATTGTGTGTTACAAAATAAAATCGAAAAATAGCCGAATCTTCAGGGGTTAATTTCACCCCCTTAGAGTGATTTTGAGCAGCAAACAAAATTGCGTTGTAATCAGAAGGAAATCCCCTCCATATCCAGAAAATTTTAGAATTTTTTTAATTTTCGGGTTCGGGATCTTCCCTTGTTAGCGCAACAAATTCTTTGATTCTTTGGCTATCGAGTGGTGTAATTGGATTTCGGATATATACCATAGGCATTCTGCCTCGGCTTGCCTCATTCGCGTTCGTGCTCAAGTCTGTACGCGGCCATAGTTTCGGAGGTACAATGTCAAACTGTATCCCCCGATTTTGTTATCATCGGTTTTCTGGAATGTCCCCCTGTATGGAAGGAAATATAAAGACGTATTCACGTCAAAATATACATGGGGACACCCTCTCTTTTTCTAGCGCCAGGGGCGACAGCATTTTTTGTCGATGTTAGGAAGACAGAGGGTGTCCCCATGTATATTTTTCTCTTTCTACTGCCGTCTAAATTTTCGCCCATTGCATGCTTCCTCCATGCTTATATGCTCTATGTATATCCCTGAGATAAACTACTCCACCTTTCCCTATAGTATGTACATTCAGACATTTCGCCCCCTCCTCCCTCAAGAAAGTTGCACCGTTGCTCAAAGGTTACTAATGTGTGCATTAGGGTGGACCTTAGTTACTCTTGTCGAAAAATAAATTTCAAATTTTTGGCGGGGACACCCCCCAGTATGGTGCCACTGGGTGAGAAAATAATGTGTGTAAAATTTGAAATCGATCGGACAACGGGAAGACGTGCCTCATCGCAGTTGAAGTTTTTTTATTTTTGGAATTCGTTTTTCTCCATTGTTGTATATCGTTCATATACATTTTTATATATCATTGAATTTGTCTTTTGACGCTCTGTAACAATATAGAATCAAAGTATAAGGTCACTTACAAAAAATACATTATGACCTTGAAATCTCAAAAATTGATCTTCAGAAAAAACATTTTTCTTTGGAATTATTTTTACCCTGTCAAACAGTACAACTTTTGTCTGAGAAATTTTTTTATATATTCGCAAATGAAGATACTTTAATTTTTCTCTTTAAACAATTCCCAATATAATTGACAACTTTTAAGCCTTGAACGATGTTCAATCCGTATAGAAAATCGTTCTCATTTTCCCATACAGTAGGATCCTTTTTTAAAAATTCGATGGGAATTGAGAATCGTTCGAAAAAATTTTTTGAAACTTCAGAAATAAAATGGTCAATTCCTATTTCAATATAGTTTCCCACATCATTTGGATTAATTGTATACTTTTTGCACGATTCGTCGACTTCAGTATTAAGCGCTTCCACCATTCGTAATTTTGTGTTCTTTCCCACAGCTTTATCAAAAAATGCTAACGCTGCCGTTTCTGTTGATAAATACCATAAATGGTTGCACATTTTTTTACAGCTATAAGACTTATTTTTTCATCGATTGTGCGGTACGCATAGAGTTTTTGCAAAAACTCTAAGTCTTGTCGTGGAGCTTCCGCTGTCATTGTAGCTCGAATCCACGGTTTTATATAACAAGTGACGAGAAAGATACATATATCACGAATTCCAGTTTCTTCGTCCACAGTTATTGAAAATTGGTGTTTAAATAAATATATTTTCAAGCAATATAAAGCTTTTGCCATCCATCGAGCGTGGTGGAAAGCTCCTGGGGCTCGAAAACTTATATTTTTTGGTGGAGTCCCACCGAGGAAAGTAATTATTAATTGTAAAAATTCTTTGTAATCTTCTCTAGGTTGTTGTTCTCTTTGTAAAACGTCTATTGAAAATTTGATTGTTTCTTCAATAACTGTATCTGTAATTGATTGACGGACATATTGGGTTTCAATTCCGGATGCAAAATTTAATTTGATGATTGTTGGCCAAGCATTTTGAAAATTTTTGAACAGTGGAACATTTGGACCGGTAGACTGGTACATTTTTTCTTTAAAGACGCCTTGTAAAATGATTTCGTATATATGGTGTCTGCAGGGCAAATATAGAATTTCTCTTTCCAATTTTTGTTCAAGAAGAACGCAGGCTCCTTGGTAGCGTCCAGTATTTGAGGCGGTAGTATCACAAGAAAGTGCTTGTACTTTGTTGGATAATCCCCATTCTTCTAATAAATTATACACCGCAGAAGCTTGATCGTTTCCACTGCTAGACGAAATCGTTGGAATTCCTAGTAATTTTTCCACACCAATGGAACTGATTAACACTGGTAGTCTTTCGATCTTTTCTGTCCTCTTTAAAATTGGTAAAAGCTTTCCATCCCAATGGACTGTAATTGCATTGAGCTCGCAATCATTAAATTTCTCGCGTAATTTATTTGCCAGTTCTGCACGATATTTAGTTCTCTGGCGGCGAATAGATGTTCGATTTATTATTAGATCGTCTATATTATGTCCGCGAGCTAGTGCAATTGTTGTGATGATGCCAATACTATCGCGATCACTCACTTTGCATCTGTCGAGCATCGCAACTAGATTTGGCGTTATAAATTGTTTTTGAGCACGCCTTCTTTTGGAGTTACTCGGACCAGGTAAATTAACCGGATCTTCAATTCCAATATTTTCATTGCCAGGGAACTGACTTTGATATTCAATGGAGGATGATGATTGAAATTCTATTGTTCTGACTTGTTTAAAAAAAAATCAAAATGTTAATAGAAATAGTAAAAGTAATATAAAAATAATATAATTCACAATATTTGGATGTATAAAAATTAAATATATAAGAAATATGTACCTTCAGCAACACTTATTTCATGTTGCATT
Source organism: Andrena camellia (assembly GCA_029448645.1). NCBI lineage: Eukaryota > Metazoa > Arthropoda > Insecta > Hymenoptera > Andrenidae > Andrena > Andrena camellia. The sequence goes on from CM055680.1 coordinate 15,140,616, forward strand.
TGTCTGGATTTTTGTTGGTCTTTTCGTATTACTTGTTTCTATTCTTGCTCGAATACCACGCGATCCGTTCCAATCATTGACCCAGGTCGTCCCTTCCTTCTTTGATTTTCTAAAAATAATTTATCTTCTTCGATTTGTATTAATTGTAATGCATCAGCGTGTGCAATATCGAAGAGGTCATCCATTTTATCGAGAAAATCTTGCTCTCGTTTATCTTGATGTTCACTTCGGCGTGTAGAATTTCGTTGTAACGCCCTCCAATCATATAGCGATTCTAATTTTGTAATGCTATGCTGTGTCTTTTTTATAGGCATCCGTGCTTTTTCCCAAATGACCTCAATGTCCTTTACAACTAAAGAAGCACTCGTATGAAGATTTAGTCGCACCATACGTATGTTATAAAACAAAACTCGTAACACTGGCACATTAGATGGCAACTTGGCACCAATTATTTGAATTTCGTCATGATCTAATAGAAATAATTTTTCGCTTCTGGTTTGCATTTTTGATACGAATTTTCGAATTTACTTCACTGAACGCTCGGGAAATAGGCACTATTATAAGAGATTTAAAAAGTATAACACAATGAAAAGCGAATATATCGTTTTGTAATACTGTATTTCACGAAAAAGCAACGATGCGTCGTCGACAATGATACATTCAAGAATGCCCCTCGGCAACGCAGTCACCTCGAGCCTCCCTTGTTTGGGCCCTGTCGCAGTCCCCCAAAGGGTTTATGACACCCCCAAGTGTCGCTCACGCTTTCTCTTTTCCAAGACCCTCCACGACGACGGCTAAATGACCGCTTAGAAACACATCGAAAGACAGTCGAAATCCCATATTCCTTACACTATGAAATTCAGTTTTTTATTCCAAAGGCCTGACCCCTCCTAAACCTTCGGTTCTGGATCTTCTGTTCAGAGCAAGTCGAAAACTAACGGATTCTTAGAGGTTCCAACTACCTACCTGATGCAAATACAACTGCATTTTCAAATTTTTCACGACCATTTACACAATCTACTCCACGCGTATAAACTAAAAATAATATTAAATAATTAGAACAATGTAATCTTGATGAAAGTATCAGTTACCCCATTAAATTTTTGAAATCTGTTATTTATAAAGATATGAAAAAATTTCTTAGACAAAAGTTATACTGTTTGGCAAGATAAAAATAATGCCAAAGAAAAAAGTTTTTTCTGAAGGTCAATTTTTGAGATTTCAAGGTCATGATGTTTTTTTTAAGTGACCTTATACTTTGATTCCATATTGTTAAAGAGCGTAAAAAGACAAATTCAGCGATATATAAAAATGTATATGAACGATATACTACAATGGAGAAAAACGAATTCCAAAAATAAAAAAACTTCAACTGCGATGAGGCGCGTCTTCCCGTTGTCCGATCGATTTCAAATTTTACACGAATTATTTTCTCACCCAGTGGCACCATACTGGGGGTGTCCGGAAAAAAATTTGAAGGTCGAAAAATAAGGTCCACCCTACAGTAGCGTCTCGACGCCAAGTATATGAAAGACACCCTGTGTATGTCGACTGTCGCTACCGTGTACCTTTACTCGTCGCGGAGACACTCTAACCTAATTCTGATATTTATACATTAATATCTCATCTCGCCTGCAATATTTTCTAAATTTAAAGGCATTTTTCTTATGTAAACCGCATATAAGCTTTCAAATAAGACCAATTTCAATAAAATCTGTCCACGCATGACCCAGATATCATAATATCGTCTCATGAATCAGTCGAAAAAACTAAGATTTTCTTCTGATTCTGATTCTTCAAGACAAATTTTCGTCAATCGTCAACATAATACGTATACGCGTTACACGCACACCTTCAGCCAAAACGGAACTAATGCATGTTTCGTTCGTCGATTCGTCGACTCTCGGGATCATTCGGCAGGGATCGTCGTCCGTCATTGTACATATATATATATATCTATGCATACTATTTTGAATTTTATAACCTACCAAGTGTCAATCCATCGTAACCTGCCAAGTGTGAAATAAGGTAAGTTGTCCAAATTTCAAATGTCACGAGTTTTTACACTAAATAGGAGACTGAATTATTGTCTCAATTAACAAGGTCAGTCGCCAAAATTGTTTAAATAGATTTCTTATGTAGAGTCGCAGACTTGGAAGTTGTCCGGAGAAGGTTCGACAGAAAAGCATCTTTCTCATAAGTTTCTGGAAATTTGTACCATGCATGTACAAAATAATATATATTGTAACAAATTGCATTGTATTTAAATTGCCAGATATTTATTTTTATACCAGCAATTTAGAGTTGTTATGTAAAGCTTATGGGATATGGGATAAAAAGGTAGAAATTGTATATTTGCATAAGATGTCTTCTACGAGTTGCTACACATTTCAAAATGTATCGTTTAATAATATTGTATACCAGCAATTTAGAGTTGTTATGTAAAGCTTATGGGATATGGGATAAAAAGGTAAAAATTGTATATTTGCATAATATGTCTTGTACGAGTTGCTACACATTTCAAAATGTATCGTTTAATAATATTGTTTCAGAACGCCCAGAGGAAACGAGACTTTTTATCTTCCAATGGTGATTCCGAAGATGATGGTACAGCGATCCGTAGGAAAAGGCCACGTTTTGATCTATACGTGTATTTTACAAAAAAAGTACGTGGAATATAGTATTTTTGAAGCCGATTTATACGTTCTTTCCTAATTTCATTAAAAAGCAGACAATAATGTGACGGAATATTAATTTGTGTAACGTTTAGATATGTGTGATGAGAATGCTCTCGTGCTTTTAAACTTTTAAAGAAAAAGATTACCAACGAGAATACAGTAATATCAAACGATTATTTCATTTTGTTTTCTTTCTACAAACCATTTCTTCTCATCCTACCACCGCCTTTAACTTGCTGCTATTTGGGAGAACAACGTATGACCAGAATAATTAATAATACGTGATAATACTTATAAACTTTTACATAAAATAAACGTGAAAAGTTAAGCCGATGTTTGCTCAAGATCTATACTTCCGAATGCAATTCTAGAAGTGTATAAATTATTCTTAAAAAGTGATGCGGTATCATTCGTTTTATCCGTACGCAATACTTTAAAATCCGCAATTCATTAATTTCCACAGTCTCATTGGCATTCACAAAAAAATGTAAATAAATGCGAGTATTTTTCACTTTCGTTGCAGAACTTTAAAGAATTTTACACTTCCTACGAATACATATTTTAAATATTCTTAGTCTATTTACTTTAATCACTATGCTTCCCATTAGTAATATTTTGTCTTCAACCTTGTTACAAATAATTTTGAATTTCTTTTTACCTTTATAAAATGATTTAACTTAACAATTACTATGCTTATTTTAATTTGTGATACAGATTTTGACAATTACTATGCTTATTTTAATTTGTAACATAGATTTTGATATGACGAATTGATATTAGACACATTGAAGCATATATTCTAATAACTTGTAATTCCAGCGATTAGAAGTATGAAACACATCTGGGTTAAAATATGCTTCTATGTATCCAATATGTTCTTGTTGTTTTACTTGCTATACAGTTACAGTCCACATCCACTGATAGTTAACGTAGCAAAGTGCCTATCAAAGACTTTCATAATGTTGTAGTTTACATGTTCGTTTACGTTCAACTCAGATATGTTTGATATTTCTAATTGTTGATGTTATAAGTTATAGAATATGCTTCATCGTGTCTAATATCTTCTTGTTGGAACATCTAATGTTGTTGTAACAAGAAGATATTGGATACAAAGAAGTATATTTTATTAATAATTAACTCAGATGTGTTTCATATTTTTAATCATTATAAGTTAGAATATGCTTCAACGTGTCTAATATTTTCTTGTTGTTTTACTTGCTATACAATTACGGTCTACTTCCACTTATACTTAACATAGGCAAAGTGCATATCAAAGACTTTCAAAATGTTGTAGCTTACATGTATATTCGTTAGTTTTATCTCATAAATCACGAAATAATCACGAAAAAAAATCACGATTAAAAATAAATTCTCAAGATAAAACTAACGAATGTGCATGTAAGCTACAACATTTTGAAAGTCTTTGCCTATGTTAAGTATAGGTGGAAGTAGACCGAAATTGTATAGCAAGTAAAACAACAAGAAGATATTAGACACATTGAAGCATATTCTAATAACTTGTTCATGAATTTTAATCATGAATGAATTATACTAACGAATGAAGAAAATCGATATAACTGCTTCTAAACAAATTCTTATTGCAAAATTACATTTGTTCCATCACGATAGTAGTGGAACAACAACGAAAGTGGAAAATTTCTACATCAAAGCAATGCCTACTACTAAAATACAAATGGGGAATCACTGTTATAAACTTAAGGCAGCGATTTTCCACCACGGTAACAGTATTGCCGATGGCCATTACACGAGTATGGTAAGGGGTAAGGGCACAACGTGGGTATCCGTTGATGATTTACAAGTAGAAAAACAAGGTTGGCCACGAAATGCTAAAAATGCATACATATTTTTCTTCGAAAGGTGTTAATTGTGGTTGTTATTACACTTCGATGTTAAATACGTTCAGCGCCATAAGCTGCTTCGCGCACCATGTATTATACACAAAGTACTATACGTATAATACATATAGATGGACAATGTGGTGCACATGGTTTCTTTTCGTAGTTGTTAAATTTATGTAGAATGTATCCTTAATTCTGTCCCGTGATAATTTGTAAGTTATAATAATATTAAAAATTATCTGGAGTCATTCCCTAGTATGCAAATTATCTTTGTAAAAAGAAGTGAGATCCCCCCAAAAAACTTCAAAAAAGTAAAAAAATTACGCCAAGTACATGAAATCAAATAAATCACAAAAAATAGAAGATAAGAATAATAATTACAAAATAAAAAAAAGATGTGAAATCAGAATGAGCTGCCAGTACATAAAGGTGCTTTCCAACTGCGCTTAGGATGACACAACTACATATACACAGCTAAAATGCTGTGTTCATACATTCCATTACCCATATCGTGGACATTTTAATTAACCCATCAAAAAGATGCCCATTTAAAAACTTTGTCGTAAATTAATAGCTTTATAAAATTACTCATATACACAAATTGCGCCAATTATCACAATGGCTATTTATACAAAGAAAAAAATGTATTAAATAATATTAAGTAGATATATTTTTATACAAATAAATACTTTATTCAAAATACTTGGCGCTGCGAAACCGAAAAAATATAAATTGTCTTAGTATTAATTAATAATTTATAATAACTCCCTTACAATCGAAAATACATAAACATATACATATACATATTAGAAACGCAGTCAGATTTATTCTACATATATTTAATTCTGATATCATACGTAGCATATGCACATACACACATCCACGATCGCACGCACAAGACAGAAAGAAATAGATTATTGCAATTTATACATATTTATTCAGTTTAGCAACACCAATTCGCAGAGCAGCGCCAAGTATTTGGAATAAAATATTTATTTGTATTAAAATATTTATTTGTATAAAAATATATCTGCTTAATATTATTTAATACATTTTTTTCTTTGTATAAATAGCCATTGTTAAAATTGGCGCAATTTTTGTATATCATTAATTTTGTAAACCTATTAGTTAATTTACGACAATGTTTTTAAATGGGATTCTTTTTGATGGGTTAATTAAAATGTCCGTGATATGAGTAATGGAATTTATGAACTCAACATTTTAGCTATGTATATGTAGTTGTGTCATCTTAAGCGCAGTTGGAAAGCACCTTTATGTACTGGCAGCTCATTCTGATTTCACATCTTTTTTTTTATTTTGTAATTATTATTCTTATCTTCTATTTTTTGTGATTTATTTGATTTCATGTACTTGGCGTAATTTTTTTACTTTTTTGAAGTTTTTTGGGGGGATTGGCAATTACAGGGGAGATTGGAGACCCCATAGCTGTTCCAAACACTTGTTTGTAATACACTCCATTAAATAAGGAAATGTTTGATTCCAATACAAACTTAACTGCTCGGAGAAAATCATCTCGATCAATTTTGGTGTGTTCCTTGATTTCATCCCAACGATGATGTAGTACCTGTATGGCTAGATAAACAGGAATGTTAGTAAAAAGAGATACAACGTCCAAAGATACCAAACGTAACGATTCATCATTAACATGAACATTCCTGATCTCTTTGCAAAAATGCCAACTGTCCACTGTGAGGAACGAAGATTTTCCTACTATCTTGGAAAGAATATTGGCTAAAAAACCAGATAATTTGTATGTAGGACCACCGATCGAAGAAACGATAATATTATTACTTGCCTTAGACTTGAGGATTTACAAACATTACTTGATATTTTTAATGGTTTCCATGCTAGACTTCAATTCACGCATGAAATCGAGAAGGATTCATGTCTTAACTTTCTTGATACTGTTGGGGGTTTGAATACAAGCAGCGACAGGAATGCGAGACGCTTCGCACCACGTACACTCCTCGTGTTATAATAAAGTAGTAGTTATTGCTTAACAAGGATTTATTTATTCACTAACTTTTCCGCCACCGATCTTAACAGATACAATAGTAATTAGATCAAATAATAAATTTATCACTAATTGGTATCATAAACCGAGTTGGTCGGGCAGATATATTAATTTCTTCTCTGCACATCCCATGCAACACAAGGTAGGATTAATTAAAGGACTGACTGATCGAGTTATTTTACTTTCGAATCCGGAATTTCGACCAGCTAATTTGCTTTTGTTAAAAAACACCTTGAAGCGTAACGGATATCCTATAGAAATGGTTTCGTCTATTATTAAAGAACGCACGTTTGAAATTTACCATCCATTATTAACAGAAAAACGGAAAGAAACAATGAAATAGGATCAATTAGTTGGAAAAACACTGTCGTGCTACCGTTTTGTAATAACATTTCTAATGATATAAGAAGAATTTTTAGAAAAGCCGGAATTCACACTATTTTCAAACTACCGTTCTACACGAAACAATTATTCCCTTCAATTAAAGACAAAATACCTCTTTCAAAACACTCCAACATCGTATATTCAATTCCTTGTATGGGTTGTAATCAGGTTTATATCGGACAAACTTCTAGACTTTTAGAAAGACGAATATATGAACATAAAAGAAATATTGTTTCATCTTCCCTACAACATACTGCGTTAACCAAGCATTCACTAGAGTTTGATCATAGGTTTGACTTTGAGAATGTTAAGATTGTTGATAAAGAAACTAATTTAAATCAGAGAATTCTTTTGGAGACAATTCACATGATTAAACAGCCTAGCGTAAATCTTAAGTATGAAACACCTAAAATACAGGAATATTACGCAACATTACTAAAGAAGTAATGTCTTATGATGTTTTTGCTCCATAGAATCACATATGATCTAACTAATTCCTACATATCAGTTTATTGGTATGTAATTGTTTGTTTGCTCGGTAACACCTTTAAGAGTGTATATAACACTTTATATGGGCAAGAATGTTTGGTTACTGTAGACTGTATATCCTTTAATTTTTTAATTTCTGAGTTTTAGATATATTTACAACTGTCAACGGTATTCACCCCCCTGTTTCACCTTCTAAAAGCAGATGTTTTGGTTCACGGTTTACCTCAGTCTTATTCCAACCGACTCGCGACTCACACGTTTTGCCTTAGCACGGTGACTTATTTTCAATAGCACACGCAGTATTTTATATATGTTTTTAACTTTCCTTGAAGATGATCTAAACCAAGATCGAAACGTCGGAAACTAATATATATAATTAACTAATTGCAAAATAGCTTTGTTGTATTATTTTAATTCATTAAAATAATTATTGTTTTAACCTGACCGATCCAGTGCGCCGATATCATTGTATGTAATATTATTACATTTAAAATATATAACCTATAATACCTTTTCTATTTAAATGTTTCTATATTAGCTAGTATTGTAGTATTGCACCTTCTTTTACATTGTAGGGTATTAATACTAGAATTTTCTTTTAAAACATAACTTTTTAATATCACAACACAGAAATGGCCAAAGCATGGCGAATGGTGGCCAACAACTGCTTCACAGTTGCCATGACAGTTAGCTAGTCGTTGGCCTCGTGGTCAATGACTGCCCTAAGACATTATTTACATTCCAGTTCTTGGCCACCTATAATTTTTGCAATAATATATAATATTAATGAATAATTAATCCTCTTTTATAAAGTTTAAACCTTTATTTGTCTATATAACGAATATGAGAGTTATATATATATCGTAAATACATTAAATTATCTAAGAATTGCCTGAAGTAACCTTATGACTATTCAATTCAATCATATAGTTTTCAAGCATCGATTTCAAGTTGTCTATTTTTTACACGTAGTATATCAATGAGTAGCGAAATATTGATTGCATTCGACGCATGAAAGTACAAGGTAGCTGAATATGTTCATTATAAAAGGCATAATGTACATTATTTCTTAATATTCATCTTTTTTTAAAAAAAGGCCAATCACTGCCGGGTGGCCAACAACTACACCCCTACTTTTTTCAACACCTGCATAAAAGGTGTGTTTTTGAAAGCCTGCTGAGCGATTCGTAAAAAAATATGCATGAACACACATGATCTATAACGATTAGTCGAACAATATGAGGACTCGGATGCAATAAGGGGACTAGCGCCCGAAAATGGAAAAAATTATTGTCCAAACGCTAAGACAGATTGGAAAATTAAATGTTGTTAAACTGTATTTTAAAAAATATAATGTTGTAAAGCTCGTCAGGACACATATTTTTTCTATTTGCAATTTGTTTATTCAATCATTACTATTCGAGCTAAAAATTATAAACAAAAAAATTTTCATCGTCCAAAATGATTATAAACATGAAATGCGATAACTTGAGTAAATATTAAGGGATCGTTGTGAGATTTAAAAAATAACTTCAGAAAACTCTAGCGAAGCCGTAAAATTTATGCATAAAACCCTTATGATGAAAAATGTAATAATATGTAATTAAAAAGAAATACTGGACATAACCCATGTTTTCAACGTTCGCCGTTAAAAAGTATCGAGGCAATTTTGAGATACATATAACTTCCAGCGACAAAGTTTTTCCTTCATATACAAGGAAGTTTTTCACCAATTTTGACATTGATTAATAAATAATTGTAGAAGATATGACGATACATATAATTCTCGCTCGGCGCCAATCCCATTTTCTAGCGCTAGTCCCCTTATTGCATTCGAACCCTCATATTTCATCTTCATACCACAAGGTAACGCCAAACTCTAGTTTCCTTGGGAGCAAAGTAAAAAATTGCGAATACGCATGCGCGTAAAGTCTTTTTCCTTTGGGAGAAAAGTAGAAAACGCGAATACGTCTGAAATTGACCATTTTGCTCCCGCTCAGTAGGCGTAAAAAAGCACCCATTTTCATGCAGGTGTTGAAAAAAATCATTTATAAAATCGTGTTTACGTAAAATTTCGAGTGCTGATAATGTATCAATCCTACAGGTATAAGGTATCATTTATGTTACTAAACAGTTATCAATGAAATTTCATTATATTATCATATGTAAGATTTCCATCAAGACACTACCTTCAAACAACATAAAGATGCTTGTGAATATGTACAGAAATACCTTAATAAGTGCAATGTACCTATCACTGTGTTTCCTGCGCCGCAATAGAAGTGAAATCATTAATTAATATCAAGCCATCTTTAAAATCTGACACCGACAGACTGGTACTAATTAATAAATGGGTCGCAATGTACATTTCTGATTTACTCCCTTGTCTCATTTAAATTAATCATTGCCTGTTCAGCAAGCAAAGTGAATTCGAGAGACGTGTCGATGCATACACCTTCGTATCATGCGTAAATCTAATTTTGGGGAATATTGCAAAATTGTATGTGTATGGTCAAAAAGAAAAAGAATCTAGTCTTCTATAGAAGCCTAATAATTATGCCACAATGTTACTATGCAACTCAACAAATTTGGCGACAGAATAATAAACAAAGCATACCTAAGGCTATAACATGTTAATTAAAGACACTGATTGTACCAGAATTAATAATCCTTAAATCATAACTTTTGCAATTATGTATTTGTGTGTATTAATATTGAGCGTTTGCGTTATATTTACACATCCTTTTTTTACTTTAATAGAATACTATAGATCATAGGTTATCTATTTATAATAGAATCGAGGAAATTTTTATTTAATTAAGTAGATGCAGTATCAGGCTATATAGTATTAGTAGTCAATTGATTGAATTGAAAATTAATTACGTAAATAACTATATCAGTGCTTTCTCGAGTATGTAGTTAGGAAGAATACCTAATACTTATGCAAAGAAGGTTCATTTAATGATATATACAAAATATTAAAATATTCATAATATCTTCAGATTATTAGAGAACATGGATAAAGTAAAGTAAATGAACCTTCACGATTTTTTCTATATTGTAAGTTTAGGAGCATGTCACAATACCTACAGTGGCGTGCAAAAGTATTCGGCCACCCTTTAAAATCGCATAACTCTTTTAAAATTAATCCAAACGACTTGAGTTTTTTTGAGAAGCTAGAGGGATTAGTTTGCTAAATGATGTGATTCGTCGTTTTGAAAAAATGCACTTGGTCGGAATAGCAAAAAAAATAGTAAAGGTCGTTTTTTTTAACTTTTCTTTGTGAGCCTGTAATAAAAATTCAAAAAACCCGTTTGTAGATTGAAGTAAGTTGTATACGTGCCTAAAATTTCATCAAAATCGGTTATCGTTGCTCTGAGCTACACACGTTTAAAGATCGCAGAATAAGGTCGAAAATCGCTGATTTCGGGAATTTCCGCGATTTTCGCCCCTATTCTGCGAGCAGGTTCGGCAAGCTGGAAATTCAGAAAATTATGAAACTCGGTGTGCAAGTAGAGTAGTTCATCCGTAACGCAACCCTATTTTTGTTGGTGCCATAATGCAGTTTATGGGGGTGAAATCACCCCTTGAAAAAAATGCAGAGTTTTCTTTTCCATGGAATATCTCGAGAACGGTGAAAGATGTCGAAAAGAATTTTAAACAGAAGGTACATCGTTTTCTTATATCTACAAAACCGCGTAAAAATAATTTTCGAAAAGTCCATATTTTTCAACTTACCCCCACCACGAACCCTCAGAATTAAGTTTTTGTATTTTGTAAATATATGCTGAAATATTTCTGGATAATCTCTTTTCATACATATAAATAGTTTGTGTTATATCTTTTTTGCAAACAAATAAAAGCTCTATTGCCGAATTTGAAGTCCATTTTAGCAGTTTCCATTAATACAATGGTTTCTTAAATCCATATTTAAATTATTATTTATATAAAATTTAGACAGCTTTCAATTATTTAAGCAAGACTCAGCTCTTTTTGTAGCTGTTTGATTACACAGTTCGACAAATTTTGACTTTTTTCGGACATGTAACATTCAATAGCCGTTTCTTATATGTTTTCGTGCGCTGAAAACGAATTCGCAAACCGTTTGTCGCCATCACCCTAAGTTTCCGAGAAATTCGATTTTGAAAAAAACTGCAAATTTCCGACTTTGAACATCTTTTATCTCGAAACGGTAACAGTTATTTGGTTGCACGTTACGTCAAATTATTCTATGAACCCTCCCGAATACAACTATATAAGTTATTATTGCATTATGAACATTTAAATATGTTTAAACAACGATCAAAGGGAAAAGGACACCCGAAATCTACCAATTTTTGAAGATATCATTCAATATATTTCCAAAACTAAGGGTCTGGGAGAAAATCTGACCATTCCACGCTATGCAGCAGACAGTTTTCCTTCGGAAAGCGTCAACAGAAATAGTAATTCTCGTTTTGTTTTCAATACAGAAGCGAAATAGTTTGGCAAAACGCGCGGAGCCGATAGGGGTAGTCACGCACGTTAAGGGATTGTGTTACGCTGAGCGGCAGTGGATCACGCGCCGCCGTTGAGTACCACTGTCGAACTGTGTTATACATTGACAGAGTTATACTAATAGAAAACGATAGATACTTTGCAACTAACGGTTTGTAATTGGTACAATAATGATATTCTTCATAGAAATGATTAAAACAATAATACTTGCAACACCATACACATTGCATAAAAGCCGGCATCCCACAAACATTACATTTGGGTATAAGCTTTTCATTCCTGAAGTAACAGAAATCTACAGGATTTTGAAATTCGCTGGAATGCGTTTCTAGATGCGTCTCTTGCTTAAATAATTCAAAGGTGTCTAAACTTTATATAAATAATAATTTAAATATGGCTCTAAGAAACCATTTTATTAATGGAAACTGCTAAAAGGGACTTGAAATTCGGTAATAGAGGTTTTATTTGTTTGCAAAAAATATATAACACATAAACTATTTATATGTATGAAAAGAAATTATCCAGAGGTATTTCAGCATATATGTACAAAATACAAAAACTTAATTTTAAGGGTTATTGGTGGGAATAACTTAAAAAATATGGATTTTTGAAAAATTATTTTTACGCGGTTTTGCAGATATAAGAAAACGATGTACCTTCTGTTTAAACTTCTTTTCGACATCTCACACCATTCTCGAGATATTCCACGGAATAGAAAATTCTGCATTTTTTTCAAGGGGTGATTTCACCCCCAAAAACTGCATTATGGCACCAACAAAAATAGGGTTGCGTTACGGCTGAACTACTCTACTTGCACACCGAGTTTCATCATTTTCTGAGTTTCCGGCTTGCCGAACGTCCGTTGTGAGCGTAACCCCTTAAATCGCATTTCTCTTCCAATCCTGAAGGGCTAAATAAATTCTGCAGACAAATTGGAATTCAGGGCGTTAAAATCTATCCGCACAAATTTACCTTTTTTAAAAAAAGGTACAAAAGAGAGCGCCAAGTATATAATCCTATAAAAATGAATCCCATTTAAAAACATTGTCGTAAATTAATAGTTTTACAAAACTAATGATATACAAAAATTGCGCCAATTACCACAATGGCTATTTATACAAAGAAAAATATGTATTAAATAATATTAAGCAGATATATTTTTTTACAAATAAATTTTTTAATACGATTCAAAATACTTGGCGCTGTTCTCCGATATGGTGATGCTAAACTGAATAAATCTATATAAATTGCAATAAATCTTTTTCTTTCTTTCTTGTCTCAGAGGTGTCTTGTCTTGCTTTACTTATAAACCAAGACAATTAACATTTTTTTGGTTTCGCAGCGCCAAGTAATTTGAATCGTATTAAAAAATTTATTTGTATAAAAATATATCTGCTTAATATTATTTAATACATTTTTTCTTTGTATAAATAGCCATTGTGATAATTGGCGCAATTTTTGTATATCATTAGTTTTGTAAAGCTATTAATATTTACGACAATGTTTTTAAATGGAATTCTTTTTTTATGGGATTATATACTCGGCGCTCTTTTTTGTACCTATTTTAAAAAAGGTACTTTTGTGGGGATTTCACACATTTTGTAGTGTTTATTGATGACTGGATAATTTTTTCACCCCCTCGGGGTTATTCATTTTAATTAAATATATATTATATTGTCATCCAAACTACACACGCCTGCAGAGCTACAAGACAATTGGATTGGTGGAATTTGTTTAAATTTGAGTTTTCAGATATGAAGCAAACATACAAGAAGCAAACAGAGGATCGAAATTGAATAAAATCGTTTAATGAATACAACACTATGTCACAATATAGTTTTTCTCTGACGGAGATCACACTGCATCATCTTCTGCTTCGATTATCTGTAAATATATAAAATCGACATTTTATTTACAACTTAACGTAGAACATATAGAAATAGAGTGGCCCTTTGTTATAGTAAGTGTAGAGACTACAAAATGTGTCCGAAGGAGGTGAGAGCGTATGGCAGAAAGTTTTGTTGGAGGAAATTTAAATGCTAATGGTAATTTAGCGAAAATGAACAAAGAGATCCAATACTTTTAACGCACAATTTATTGGTGTTGGAATAAAATTAATTTAGTATGTTTATTGGTGAATTGAAATATTGGTAATGGGAAACTAATAAAATTAATGAATAGCGTGGGAACTACTGTGGATTTTAATGGAATAAAATTAATTTAGTATGTTTATTGGTGAATTGAAATATTGTTAATGGGAAACTAATAAAATTAACGAATAGCGTGGGAACTACTGTGGATTTTAATGGAATAAAATTAATTTAGTATGTTTATTGGTGAATTGAAATATTGTTAATGGGAAACTAATAAAATTAATGAATAGCGTGGGAACTACTGTGGATTTTAATAAAGTATTACGAATATCTTTCACAAGAGATTGGAAAGTATCAAGGGAGACGCGTTTTCAGCGTACTTTCTTCACTAATGTGACTTACTCTACATTGCAAGCAGTACGTCATAATTTTCTTAATTCTTAATGCTACGCTAATTTGAAAAGTTTTGTCGATTTACCTTATTTGACAAATTTCCAGAAACTTGTGCCAAACAAGATGCTTCTCTGTCTCTTTAACCTTCTCCAGACAACCTCCAAGCCTGTGCATCTCCTTCATTTCTCACCAAGCTTGTGCGTTCCCTTCATTTCTATCCCAGCCTGTGCGTCCTCTTCATTTTTATCGGAGCCTGTGCGTTCCCTTTATTTCTCTCCAAGCCCGTGCGTCCCTTTATTTTCTATAAGTTTTACATAAAAACTCTAATGTAAAAATAGTGTGCTGGTATAAAAAAAATATATTATTTTGTAGAAACTTGTGCGAAAGTAGATGCTTCTCTGTTGAACCTTCTCTGGACAACTTCCAAGTCTGTGTGTCCCCTCTGTTTCTATAAGCTCTCCATAAATAGTCTATTAAAAAATTTTGGCGACTTACCTTGTTAATTGAGACAATAATTCAGTGTCCTATATGGTGTAAAAACTCGTGACATTTCAAAAACTTTGACAAGTTCCCTTATTTGACACTTGCGAGGTTATGATTGTTTGACACTAGCTAGATTACGTTTACCTCGACAGATCTGCTCTCTGTCTGGCTGTTACGTGACAACAATTTGTTACGCGATTGGCGGACCCATCGTCGATTGAACGACGTCCCAGAGAGACATTTGCTCACCCTTTCATGCTCCCCTCTTGCCTAGACATGTAGCACGATGACGATTCTTAATCTTGAGAACATAAAATTCGGGAAATTGCAACTTTACATCGAAATATCTCAGCTTTTAAGGCACGTAGGAACAAAACGAAGACACTCTTCTCATGTAAATCAAACCCAAGCTATCCATTAAGACCATTCAAAATCTAATCGGATCAGCCGTTATTGAGATTCGATAATCTCAGGGATATTGATAACGGGTCGTGGCGTAATATAGACACTGTGTGCCTCGCGCTGCGCATATACCTATATATACTTGGCGCGAGACACTACCATGTCTCTTGATAGGAATTGATGTATAGCAAGTCAAGGAAAACCTTCAACCACACGTTATAACGGAAAAACCGAAATTTTCTTCGAAAATGTCAACTTTGACGTAGATTTTCAAGGTCAAAACTTGTTTGTCATACATTCTCAATATTTGTCCCTTATTCTGCAACATCTTAGCTTTAACCTCGAAAAAGATTCATCCCTCTAGCTTATTCCTATCAAAAGTTATACGATTTTGATACAAAAAGGAGCAATTTGTCCCACTGTGCGGCGTGCGTATGACGCGTTGCGGACACTAGGGGGAGGTGGGGCACTTTGATGCAAGGGGCACATTGATGCACCAACCATATTTAACAATCGAAAAACGTTATTCATGCTGCGACATCACTAAAACGTGCCTAGACATGTGTGAACAAAACAGTTGCGACCGCGCTGTCCGCCATTTGATCTTTGGCGTTTAACGAGAGTAGGTGTGTTTTTAGCACGACCAACTAAAAAATTACGTGAAGTGTGAAAGTGTTCCAACGTTGTTTTACGTCATTTAGTTAATATTTAAAAATACCAAAGGTAAGTTATTCTATTTAGTAATCAGAATTGCACGTGACTTTTAAATAAGTTCAGTGGTTTTATAAATAATAGTTAGTTTCTTGAAAATGTTCGCTGGGGTACTTTGATACACTAAGACAGGGGGCACATTGCTATGCATCAAAGTGCCCCGCTAGTATACAATAGTGTCCCAATATACAAGTTTGCATGAAATCTGTAAACTAGTTATTCTGTTTTCCAGAAAATGGTGCGAACGTACAAACCTAAGACTGATAGAGGAAGTATTAATGAGGAGAATGTAAAGACTGCTACATCCGAAGTTGTATCGAAAAGATTGTCTATATGGAGGGCAGCTGACAAATACAAGATCAAAGCTGCAACTTTGCAACATCGCATTGAAAAATTTCGAAAAACTTTTGAAGAAAATGAAGCGTCATCTTCTAGTAAATATGGGTCCAAGTACACTGTTGCACAGGTTTTCTCAACTGAACAAGCGAAGGCGTTTACTGAATATTTACTGAACTGTAGTAAAATGCACTACGGGCTGTCTTTGCAGCAAGTCTTGGTTTTGGCTTATGAATATGCAGAATTCTTGGGATGTAAATATCCGGAATCCTGAAAAAAATCGATGTGCTGGAAAAGATTGGGCGGCAGGATTTAGAAAGAGGAATCAGGATGTAAGCCTCAGGAAGCTAGAAAATACGAGCGCAGCAAGAAGTTTTGCATTTAATAAAACCGCAGTCACTGAATTTTTTGACAATTATGAACGTGTAATAACGCGCTATAAATTTACACCTGATCGTATAATAAATTTGGACGAAACTGGGATTAATACAGTCTTATCTACACCTAAAGTTTTGGCTGACAAAAACAGAGACAAATAGGACAAATAGTATCAGGTGAACGAGGAGAACTGGTAACATTCTGTGGTATAGTTACTGCAACAGGCACTGCTCTTCCTCCTGTGTATGTCTTCCCACGTGTCCACTTCAAAGAGCATTTTTTAAATGGTGCTCCGGAAGGAAGTCTAGGTTTGGCAAACAGAAGCGGCTGGATGACTGCGGAATTGCACACTCAAGTTCTAAGACATATTCAGCGCCATACTTTATGCACCAAGGATAATCCCATTCTAATCATATGTGACAACCATGAGTCTCATATTTCAATCGAAGCGGTCAACTATTGTCGTGACAATGGTATTGTCTACTTGTCTCTACCACTACACACGTCACACAAAATACAACCTTTGGACGTCAGCGTTTTTGGACCTTTTAAAGGCAAACTAAAAATCGCTTTTAACGATTGGCACATTCGAAATGTAGGAAAAACTTTGTCCATATATAACATTGCCGAACTAACAAAATTAGCTTTTCTGGAATCTTTTAACCCAAAGAATATTACAAATGGGTTTTTAAAACCAGGCATTTAGCCATTTAATAGATTTGCGTTTGGAGATCACGATTTCGCACCAATAGAAATATTTGATACGAGTTCTCAAGATATTGCTGACGTTACGGATGTGATAAATGAAGAAAATATACAAGAACTAGGTTTTGTGGACGTGGGCATTAGCCAAAATGATGAGGTTACCGAAAACTGTGAAGAAGACAAGATACCAGTTTTTGAAGCTGACTCCCTTGGAAACCGATTGGAAGAGGATGTAACATTATTTCCTAATGTCGCTTCACCAGCCTCTACGCCAATATTGTCCCCTGAAGTAGTTAGACCATATCCAAAAAAGGTCATTGGTAAAAACACTTCTTCATCGAAGAAAGGAAGAGAGAAAGGGAAATCGAGAGTCTTCACTGATTCCTCCGAAAAAGATAGATTACAGAGATTGCACGAAGAGAAGGAAAGGAAACAGCAAATTAAAATGATAAAGCAGAAAGCAAAAGAGATGAAAACGGCAAAAAATTTATTGGGTTTAACGGAAACTAAAAAAACTAAGAAGAAAAGATGTCGTCGTTCACAATCTGACTCCGATACCAGTCGGAATGAATCTGTGAAATTGAGTGATGATGACGACGAAGATTTTGAAATTGCATCTGATCCAGAAGATGAGGATATAAATTTTGATGTTTCTAATCCTACAAATATAAATGTTGGAGATTTCCTACTCATTAAATTTGAAAAGAAAAAACTGTTGTTTATTACGTGGCCAAAGTCGTTTCTAAATATGATATGACTGATTATCAAGTATCATATCTCAGGAAAAACCAGGATCTTGTATGTTTGTTTTCCCTATTGTAGAAGATAAGGCAAGCGTTGATATCAAGGATGTTGTTTTGCAGTTGCCAAAACCAAATTTCTCAAACAGCACATCTCGAACATCATCTCTTTATACTTTTTCTATCGACTTAAGTGGATTTAATGTGCAATAGAAGCTAAATAGTATTTTGTTTATATTTTTATTTTTGACTACTTAATATGTGTTCCTATTTTTTAAAGTTTCCCTAAAGTTTATTTTTAAATAGATAGGTGTTTGAGGAAAGATTAATATAAGTTTTGATGTTTTGTTAAAAAAACCTGCCATAAAGTTTCTGATAAGTATGAAACATTGTTAGTTTTGATACGTAATTTAGATTTTAAGTAACAAATTCTAAGACTGATTATGATCTCTCACAATAAAAACGGTGTTTTTCATTAAATTTTTGTAAATAATTACCATTCTCATACAATTTACGCTTTGTATCAAAGTGCCCCATCCAATGTATCTAAGTGCCCCGTAGGTGGGGCAGAATGATACAAAACCCATTTTGTACTCAAGTCATTATATTCTCATTATCTCCTAACTTTAATGATTCTTTTGATTGCTATTATAATATTGATTAGTTATGACATGCATAAAGCAAAAAATTTATTTATTTTACTCATTTTTGTTGCATAACATATGAGATTCAGTTTTTCTGCATCAATCTACCCCACTTCCCCCTATTCCGTGCGGCCGATGCCGCGAGTCAGAAAACTGAAGAGCGAGCGAGAGAGAACGAAACAGTTGACACGAAGTTACCGTCAACCAGAGATGGGCAAAAAATTATTTCAAATAAAAAATTGATTTCGAATAAAAGACAAAAATTTTATTCGAGACCCATCAAATAAAAATAACCCAGAGTTTTTTTATTTCAAATAAAAATAAGCCAGAGTTACTTTTATTTGAAATGTCACAAATAATATTTTTGATCGACATGAATTTATCCGACGGCCACAAATAATTTTTTTGTCTAACGGGAATTTATTCGACAGCAACAAATAATTTTTTTGTTTGACGGGAATTTATCCGACGACCAGAAATAATTTTTTTATTTGCCGGGAATTCATTTTAACCTTAAAATAATTTTGTTGTCTTTTCATTCATTTGTATTTGAAAATTATTTGAAGCTCAAATAACTCTGGAAGTAGAGAGCGAGAGAGGGGGGAGCGTGTGCTAGAGAGCGGTAAGCAGGAGAGCATGATGTGTGGATGTAGTTGTTACAGCGTGACGGAACGGGAGGGCCGTTCCTAATATCCCCCTCTCTTTGTAATCCCCGTTCCCTCTCGCTCTAACAACTACCTCCTCGCATCATGCTCTCCTGCTTACCGCTCTCTAGCACACGCCCGCCCTCTCTCTGGCTCTCTACTCCCAGAGTTATTTGAGCTTCAAATAATTTTCAAATACAAGTGAATGAAAAGACGATAAAATTATTTGAAGGTTCAAATGAACTCCCGTCAAATAAAAAAATTATTTGTGGCCGTCGGATAAATTCCCGTCAAACAAATAAATTGTTTGGGGCTATCGGATAAATTCCCGTCAGACAAAAAAATTATTTGTGGCCGTCGGATAAATTCACGTCGAAGAAAAAAAATTATGTGTGACGTTTCAAATAAAAGTAACTCTGACTTATTTTTATTTGAAATAAAAATAACTCTGGGTTATTTGATATTTGATGACAAATAAAGATGAAATCTCTTTTATTTGATACGTTATTTAAATAATTTTTTATTTAAATAATGCCCATCTCTACCGTCGACTCTTTCGTTCTCTCACTCTCGACCGAAGGATTCCAAGAAATGGTGGGAATAGTCACCGGGCGTACTATGCATGGTAAAACGGAGCTATAACGAGGATTTACTGTAATTTGTTGTCTTGCATGTAATAGCTCTTACGAATGTAATGGTGCACTACTGTTTCTTTTCATGTATGAATTATGTAACATTGAATGTTTCGTGTACATACTGTAAATAGTTTTATTATCTAGCTGTGAGATTTTAATCACCGTGTCTCCATCTAGCGTGTCATGCGATGCTCATGTGCTTCTCTCTCCCCACTCTTAACCGTGTGATAAGTTTATTAATCCGCACTTATACTATAAAGGGAGACTCCTTTTAAACTAAACTCCAAATTACAACTACTTAATCTTACTTGCGCTTACTTAATCCTAGTTAAGCCTAAAAATCCTAAGTCTACCTTATACCTACTTAAATCTAAATACGCTAAGGAATTAATCTCGAATTCTGGAATCAAACATTATGGTCATTTGAGCCGGATCTGTGGTGAGTTAAAATTCACTCTTCTTGGACAAAAGACTCTGGTGATTAATTAGCGTCAACGAGGCATCAAACGGGCTGGAAAAATCTCGAGGCCATTCGAAAGAGTAAACAGTGCCGGTTGGGACAGCTTTTCTTCGACCTAACGATCTTGACTCTGAAACACCATGGATACATACATCTCAGAACAGAAATACTTGTACAAACGGATTTCAAGGTTAACTGAGAATATGAAGAAGCTAGGCGCTAGTAAAATAACAAAGGGCGTAACAATCGCTCGGTTGGAGCTTTTGGAAAATTACTGGGCCACGTTTTTCCAAAACAACTCCAAAATGTGCGCTCTTTTCAAGGAAGAACACGCGGAGAAACCCTATTTCAAGGATGATCAAATGGACTTGTGCGAAGAAGCCTACTTGCAGTAGAAAGCTAACCTGTTGGATCTTCAAGGCGATCTTCCTGAGCCAATGGAAGACTCAGTACAAACCGTAACCGACTCACATAGCAGGACCTTGCAAAAGATCGCACTACCTTCATTCTCTGGGGATTATCAGAGCTGGCCAAGTTTTCGTGATCTATTTCGCTCTCTGGTAATGAAAAACTCGTCTCTTACGGACGTGGATAAACTTCATTACTTAAAAACTAGCTTAACTGGAGAGGCCGCTCGACTAATTCAAAACATCACGGTCACCGCGGACAACTTCAAGCGAGCGTGGGCGGCTATACTGGAACAATATGACGTCCCACGTCTCCTCATTCACGTACATGTGAAGACTCTTCTGTCGTTGCCGTCGATGACGACAGAATCCGCTCAGCAACTCAAGGATTTGCTGCATGGAACACGAGATGCAGTAGAAGCTTTAGCCACGCTGAAGCTCCCTGTAGACCACTGGAGCGCCTTCTTGGTGGTGCTTACGGCTGAACGATTGGACCCGACAACGAGGATGGCCTGGGAGACGTCCATTGGAGCAACGCTGGAGCATCCAACTTTCGAGCAGATGAAAACATTCCTCAGCTCTCAGGTGAGAGCTCTCGTGGCGTCCGGAGGCAGCCCCAACGGATCAGCTGACCAAAATCGAGCTGAGTCATCTGGCCATCAAGGAGGTGGCCGAAAACAGCCTGCAGCTTCCAGCGGAGCCCCGCGTCGGCCCAAGACGCACTGTGTAACCAAGAGCGCCAACGGGACTCTAAAGTGTGCTCTGTGTCAAGGCGATCATTTTATACTTTACTGTCCGAGGTACAAGGCCATGACCCCCCTGGAGAGAAAGAATCGGGTAATAGAAAAGCATTTATGCTTTAACTGTTTGGCCGCGCATTCCTCTCGTGAATGTAAATCTAATAAGCGCTGCCAACTTTGCCTGGGTAAGCATCATAACACTATTCACATTCCAATCGAACAACCTTCCTCTTCTGGAACAATTTCGCAGGTAACTGAGCAGCCCGCACTGTCTGGAAAGAGCACTTCTCTGTCGCCGAGCTCGACCACTGCAACGACTCATTGCGCACAGGTGCAACCGCCTGGCGCTTCTGTACTTCTCGCTACTGCATTGGTCAGGGTGGCGTCCAATACTGGGGTGGAGGTAACTGTTCGAGCGTTGATCGATCCTTGTTCCGAGGTGTCCTTGGTCGGTGAGAGTATCGCTCAATTATTAAGACTCCCAAGGTCACCCACTGAAATTCCAGTTATAGAAGTCGCTAAAAATAAAACATACTCGAGGGGTTCGGTCACAATAAGAATCTCACATCGTTATCGCGATTCGGTCAAAATCTTGACACAAGCCCTGGTGCTTCCACGGCTCTCCGCTTATCGACCGAGTCCGGTTCCGGTTTCCACTTCCTGGTCACATCTGACCGATCTTGAACTCGCTGACCCCGAATTCGCTTCCTCTAGAAAAGTGGATATTCTTCTAGGCGCTGAAGTCTATTCTCAAATAATACGCGAAGGGTTACGGTGCGGCCCTCCTCGCACACCGGTAGCCCAAGCTACCATTCTGGGTTGGATTCTTACTGGCCGGGTCGACGATCTGGATAATTTCTCGCAAAAAACCGCTGTCACTCTTCAGTGCTCTACTAATGTCGATATTTCGGAGATCTTGCAAAATTTCTGGAAGCAAGAAGAGGTATCGGCACCACTTTCTACTTTAACCGCTGATGAGAAGGCTTGCGAAGATTATTTCGTTCAGACGCATTCTCGCGAGGGCAGTGGCAGGTATATCGTAAGGATACCGTTTTCTGGTACTACTCGGGACCTCGGTCTTTCTCGTCATACTTCCGAGGTTCTCTTAAGAAAGCTTGAAAGGATATTCCTCAAGTCTTCGGAGCTCGAAATGGCGTATCGCCAATTCATGGAAGAGTATGAGACACTCGACCATATGACTCTGGCCGCGGGAGATTCTCGCGATACTACTAACGTTTATTATTTACCGCATCATGGGGTAATTCGTTCGTCTAGCACTACTACTAAACTTAGAGTAGTTTTTAACGCGTCGTGCAAAACGACTTCTGGTATCTCGTTAAATGATCTCGTCCATACGGGTCCTAATTTACTGCCCGAGATCTTCGATATTCTAACGCGCTGGCGGCTCCACCCCATTGTATTCTCGGCGGACATTGAAAAAATGTACCGCCAAATACGCGTCCATAATGTCGATTGCGACGTCCAACGCATTCTTTGGCGGAAGAATCCGTTGGAACCAGTACTGGAATATCGTCTACTCACGGTAACATACGGGATGGCGTGTGCCCCCTATCTAGCGATGCGTACGCTTAAACAATTAAGCGCGGATGAACGGGAACGTTACCCCTTAGCCGCACCGTGTTTGCATGACGACGTCTATATGGACGATGTGATCTCGGGAGCTGGAACCTTGCCGATCGCGCTCAAATTACAGAGTGAGTTGATTTCCTTACTCAAGGCGGGCGGGTTCAACCTAAGAAAGTGGACTTCGAACCGGCCCGAGCTTCTCGAAAGTCTGCCGCACGATTATATAGCTTCTACTCCTGAACTTTCTTGTAATTTTGAGGAAACCTTCTCTTTATTGGGTATGAAGTGGCAGACCAGTTCAGACTGCTTTGTTTTTACCGTCTCGTCGAAAATCCGAGACGAAGCGCTTACAAAACGAACAGTCTTTCGAGAAACCGCAAGTCTGTACGATCCTTTAGGATTTCTCGCGCCGGTAGTAATTGTTGCAAAAATATTCGTTCAATCGCTATGGCTCCTAAAACTGGAATGGGATGAACCGCTCCCTACCTCCCTCGTAGAAACCTGGGAGCACTACTATGCTGGATTAGGAGCACTCTCCTCCTTGAGGATACCTCTATGGCTTCTCGTGAAGCCGGAAACTGGTTTTTATGAGTTACACGGGTTTGCGGACGCGTCGGAAAAGGCTTACGCCGCCGTAATCTATATACGTTCTTCGTTCGATCAGTCACATCCACAGATCAATCTGGTTGCCGCGAAAACGAGAGTGACTCCTTTGAAGCAAAATTCCTTGCCTCGACTCGAATTGTGCGCGGCTACGCTTCTCACTCGGTTAATGATACGCGTTACTAAAGTTTTGAATTTACCACGCGGTGACGTGCATCTCTGGTCGGACTCGACAGTAGTTCTGAGTTGGTTACAGGGGCAACCTTTCCAGTGGAAGACGTTTGTCGCCAACCGCGTTTCCGAGATTCAAACTTCATTGCCGAGTGCTAAGTGGCATCACGTTCGAACGAAGGAAAACCCAGCCGAAAACCCCCTTGTGGGACCTCTTGACGAGATATTCCTCGCTTAAGAAAGTAACTCGCGTAACCGCGTGGTGCCTGCGTTATATGTCTAAGCTGCAACGCAAGCCCACGCCCCCTTTTCAAATCAACTATGTTCAACCTTCCGAAATAGAGGATGCTAAACTTGCCTTGGCCAGAGTTGCGCAGCGCGGCGCGTTTATCACGGAAATCTCGAGACTAGAAAAGGCCGCTTCAATCTCCCGGGGGCCCCTTTCTCGTCTCGTTCCTTTCTTAGACGATCGGAACGTCCTGAGGGTCGGTGGCCATTTAAAGCATTCCCTTCTGGAATTCGACCAAATGCACCCGATTATTTTGCCTGAAAAGGGAAATTTCACCGTTTTAATCATTCGCGATTGCCATGAACGAGTTCTCCATGGAGGTACACAACTAACCTTGAGCACGCTTCGACAAGAATACTGGATTCTAGGAGGTCGACGCGCTGTTCGGCACTATATACACTCTTGCGTCACGTGTTGGCGATGGCGCGCTAAGGCTTCCCAACAACAAATGGGGAATCTCCCCTCGCCTCGCGTGACCCCGGCAAGACCGTTTCTAATCACTGGTGTCGACTATGCCGGTCCCTTTTACACTAAAACGTCTCCCGGACGGGGATACCGGACTCGAAAGTCCTACGTCGCAGTCTTCATTTGTCTGTCCACACGCGCGATACACTTGGAACTTGTATCGGATTATACGACAGCCGCTTTTCTAGCAGCTTACCGGCGGTTCGTCTCCCGACGAGGAAATTGCGCCTCCATACGCAGCGATTGTGGGACAAATTTCGTCGGAGCGGACAAGGAGTTGAGACGCTGGTTCTCCGACGCAAACGACGAATGGGGCAAATTAGCGCCTCTACTGGCCGATCTGGGTACTACCTGGCTGTTCAATCCACCGGCCGCTCCCCACTTCGGTGGGATCTGGGAGTCCGCCGTCAAGTCTATGAAGTTTCATCTTCGGCGAGTCATCGGCGACACTCCACTGACGTTTGAGGAAATGACTACTCTCCTCCACCAGATAGAGGCTTGCCTAAATTCGAGGCCCCTCTTTCCTTTAAGCGACGAACCGGACAATTTTCAATTTTTAACTCCGGGGCATTTTCTTGTAGGCTCCCCCTTAACAGCCGTCCCGGAGCCATCTCTGACTGCGGAGTCGCAAAATCGACTCACTCGCTGGCAGCAACTCCAACAAATGAGGGATCATTTTTGGAAACGGTGGTCGGCCGAATACCTCCACACACTGCAAGGGCGAACTAAGTGGACCGCTGCCCACCCGAACATCCAACTCGGACAACTTTGCCTCGTGAAAAACGAGGCCACTCCACCGACTCACTGGCCCATTGGTCGGATCACGACTGTTTATCCTGGCCCAGATGGGCTTGTTCGCGTCGTCACGATACGTACCCCCCAGGCGACACTACAACGTCCAATCACGAAAATTTGTCTTTTGCCCGGCGCGAAAAGCGACGAGGCAAAATGAATTGTAATCCCCTGATATCTTCGTCTAAGAAACATTCGTCGCGTGCCCGCTACGAAGGCGGGCGGAATGTTTCGTGTACATACTGTAAATAGTTTTATTATCTAGCTGTAAGATTTTAATCACCGTGTCTCCATCTACCGTGTCATGCGATGCTCATGTGCTTCTCTCTCCCCACTCTTAACCGATCGTCGCGGTTCTTCGCGAGAACCGCGCTCTCGTTAGTCGGTTCAAAACTCACCTGAGTGAAACTAGTAATTACTTTACTGCTCCATAAAAGCGAGAGAGAGAGAGAGAGACTCCGAGAAACGAGAAGACGCACTCGTTTACCACCTCGCAAACACTTCTTGGGTTTTTCACCATTCTCGTGTGATAAGTTTATTAATCCGCACTTATACTATAAAGGGAGACTCCTTTTAAACTAAACTCCAAATTACAACTACTTAATCTTACTTACGCCTACTTAATCCTAGTTAAGCCTAAAAATCCTAAGTCTACCTTATACCTACTTAAATCTAAATACGCTAAGGAATTAATCTCGAATTCTGGAATCAAACATTGAATTAGTTTTTAAATTAGAAGTAAATGATTTGGTCACTGGTTCGGTCTATTTTTAAAATAGACCGAACCAGTGCGCCGAAATCATTTACTTCCAATTTAAAAATTCTTTACGGTCGAAATTTAAATTATATTATTGAATTACTTTGTTCCTTTTAAGTATAATGATTCGTTAATTATTTTCGTTACATAACGTATCTCATAACGCTTAACTACCTCTGTTCTCAAATTTCAGATAAATTTCAGATATGTGAAGTAGACAAGATACCTATACTAACCTAATGGAGTATGAGTTTGTTCAATAATTTCAATTACAGCTGTCCAAGTATGTTCGAGAAATCGAGCTGCTTGCGCCATCTTCCCCGAGCGGCGCTAATTAGGCAATGGTAACGGCCCGCTGACTCATGCGGAGCGTCTATCATAGCCCCTTCCATCAACCTGCTATCGATGGAAGGGGGACACTCTTCCTTCCAGGAAATCACTGCCGATTTCCTGGATCTTTTAGACTCTGTTACGGACCACCAACCTGCCTGGTAGACTATTTACTTACGCACTTTGCTTTTCGCTTTCGACTCTGCTTCGAATATTATCGCTTCGCGACTCTGCTTCGCAATCTAGACTTATACGCTTAAATTAACACTGTACTTATTAACTATTCTTATCTTAATAATTGTGTAAATAGTTATTGACTGTGTGTATATACTTTAATGTAACCGTGTCTTTATTCTGTGAACTCTTAAAATATACGTTATTCGTTCGCCTCTAATCGCCGGTGTCTAAACTGTGTTTCGCTAACTTCGTGAAAGCCTACCTGCACCGATCCTTCACATACTTTGCTAACAAAGTAGTTTGAAAATTCAAGGTAGGGGAGAGGTGCTATAAAAGGGACACTTTTGTTTAGCGTCCATTTCTGACAATGTCATTATAGGTATTTGAAAAACAAGTACACCAATAGAAAGCGCGTTTAATTCCCTTCAATAAAAGTATATTACAAACTCATACATTACAACAGAACCTAACAAAATCTTCGATTTTCAAATAAGTGGGAAATGTCCCTTTTACGACTAGGTGGTTTTAAATGGGACATTTAAAGTCATGAAAGGGACACATTAATACAAAACTTATTAAGTATTGCAATTATAATTGTAAATCTTAATGATTCAAAACAATGGAATCTATGAAAAAAATTAACTCTGTACTATAAATCATCAATATTTTTTACTATCTTCATAGAGTGTGACTTATCGTTAATGCTTTAACAGCTTTTTTTAGTTATAAAGTAATATTTTTTATAAAATTGATGTCTTACAAACTAAGTTCAACATAGTAATACCCACGAGTGATAAATATAAGTACGTATATAAAAAATCTGTAAATCACTTAAATAATAAAATAGTTTAGAATTAAATTCTACTAAAACACAAATGAGATCAATTGTACTAAAATAGGCAGATACGTTTTCATACTGCAGATTAAAAATTTAATTATTAATTTTTGACGATTAAGTTTGTCGCTTTGAATAGTCACTTTATTAATCCTTAAATTTGAAACAATACGCCATCAACTAATAATTGATCATTTAAAACAATGTCATCTATGTATCAGGTGATACCCTAACAACTTTACAGGAAAGTAAAATACATATAGTGTCCAGCAGTTCATGTGTATGAGAGGGACAGCCATGAAACGGTCGTCCCATTTAAGACTATAAGTGAGTTTAATATAAAATAACTTCAAAACAAAGAAAATAGTCAATTAAGCTTCCCTGTTAAGTATCTTCGTTTCAGTTTGATACAGGCTATTTTAATGATATAACACTTTAACACTTTGTATGTATCTTGATTTCAAAAAACGACACAGAAAACCAACGAAATTGTTTCTTTTACTGCCGAAAAACATCAACCGTGAATTACTACTGTGGTGCAAGTGACACCGCAGTGAATTTTACGTCAAATCACTGGGCACTAGTGTTGACATAAACAGGAAAGTAACTTGCATGTGTAATGTGTTTAGAATTTTGGCAATTCGATTTGTCCCCTTTAAAACCTGTCCCTTTTATAACACCTCTCCCCTACGCTGAACTCAAGTCAAATCATTTGAACCAAGTCAAGTATTCAAATGTCTGAGAAGCTTAATTAGTCAAGCAGGTTTGAAAAAATTCGATCTTCTCGAATAATTTGAGCAGCTTGAGCAGTTTAACCATTTATGTACATACATTCAAGTTACTCGATTTGAAATAATTACTCAAATCCCTTTAAGCTACTTGAAAAACAAGCTACTCGTATAATTTCAAAGTATTCGATTAATCAAGGGTTGTTCGCGCGTACCGATTTAATCGGAGCTAGCGAGCACGTGCTTCACAGTGAGACCGCCTTCAGAAAGGCAAGTCAACGAAGGTCGTAAATCTCCGTTTTGATTTATACCAACACTATGTCGCAGCATGCACCTTTACGACGAATTACCGTGGTGAAGGATAATAATTGAATGAAAACTGATGATGACATAACAATAACGATAATCTGTATTAATAACAAACAGATGTAATCGTATACAAATGTTCTTTGTGTAGTGCTAAGTACTTTTAGGATTTACGCCGTGGTATATGTCTCGGAATCTATCGTGTTCTGGCTCTTTTGGAAACCTTTAGTCCTTTTAATGGGCCTGCATTTGCGAGGGAAGGGATTTCCCCTTCCATGTTCGGTGGATCCGTGGTGGAGGAAAGGTTTTTTGACAGGATGGTGTGCACGTGACGTTTAGGAAAGGGGCGAGGTCAAAGGTTGGTTTGGTCACGCCGATCTAGCAGGTATTTACAGACGGTGCGGGTTTATGACCCGACTGTTTGGGGACTCGGCAGCGCCGCACGGACGCGATCGACGGTCGACCAGCTGTAGGGACCATTGTCTATTGTCTGAAACTTGTGGGTAACAATGTAGGTATGTTTCCTAAGACGCTAAAGTGGACGCGTATATGACTGCAATTAATGTCGAACGGCAGAGTCCCATTAGGGATGGACGATAAAGGAAGACGCGCATAAACTTATTTCTAGAGGGTTTTATGAATATTGCTAATGTCAACATTTAAAACTACGGTCCTAACTCTATGTGAATTATTAGCTCGACCCCGGTGTTTCGGTTGCTGCGTTCCATATAATTTTATGCTAGGGTTCGGAACAAGGGTTTTATAAGAATAAAATGAATTGATAGAAAAAAAAGGTACTTTCGAGAACAGAAGTGTTGCTATATCTCAAGAATAATGTAAAATATATACCTATACGGTGTGTTATGCGTGAACTTAAATATTTGTGATTCATATAATATTCATGAAACTTTTTATTCGGTTGTATCTAATTACTAAAGTAGATACATGTGTATATAAAGTTGAAAAATTAATAACGACTTTAGATTCCGCGAGTAAAATTAGTGGGTATCGATTATGAACAGTGAGTGCTAGTAGGTATTTGGTAATTTGGGTCGTTCAGAATAACATATCCCCATAAAAAACTTCAAGAAAGTAAAAAAATTACGCCAAGTACATGAAATCAAATAAATCACAAAAAATAGAAGAAAATAATAATTACAAAATAAAAAAAAGATGTGAAATCAAAATGAGCTGCAAGTACATAAAGGTGCTTTCCCGCAGAGTGCAAAGGCGACACTGTGTAACACAATAAACGGCAAAAAAAGATGGCCGGGCCTGGAAATCAAATACTTGGCGTGGCCAGGCAAGATCAAGGTATCGATGAATAAGAATTATTGAAAAACGCAAAATAATGAAACTGTACGGATATATTGTCAGAGTTTTAAATTGACAAATTATCTGTAAGCCCGCGAGAGGGAAGCTATGGGTATTGATGATCTTAGAATAATACCTTGCCACGCCACGCCAAGTATTTGAATTCCAGGCCTGGCCATCTTTTTTTGGCTTTTATTGTGTTACATAGTGTTGCCTTTACACGCTGCGGGAAAGCACCTTCATGTACTTGCAGCTCATTTTGATTTCACATCTTTTTTTTATTTTGTAATTATTATTATCTTATATTTTTTGTGATTTATTTGATTTCATGTACTTGGCGTAATTTTTTTACTTTTTTGAAGTTTTTTATGGGGACCCCACTTCCTTTTACAAAGATAATTTGCATAGGGAATGACTTCAAATAACTTTTAATATTATATTATTATCTTCTATTTTTGTGATTTATTTGATAACACTCTTTTCCGTCCCCGACTTTTTCATGTACTTGGCGTATTTTTTTTACTTTCTTGAAGTTTTTTCTGGGGATATATTATGTCGACAGAAACCGGTGTCGACGGAAGCCGGCCCCGAGAGTCAACGAACGAAACATATGTCAGTTTCTTTTGGCTGATGGTGTGCGTGTAACGCGTATATGTATTATGTTGACGAAAATTTGGACTAGAGAAGAAGAATTAGAAGAAAAATCCTACCATTTCCAATAGATCCATGAGACGATATTACGATGTCTCTGTCATGCGTGGATCGATTTAATTGAATTTGGTCTTATTCGAAAGCTTATATACGGTTTACATAAGAAAAATGCCTTTAAATTTAGAAAATATTGCAGGTGTGATGAGATATTAATGAGATCAGTTTCAGGTTAGGTTGGAATAGAGTAGTAGGGCTATACAGTTTCTAACCCAAATTTGAGTTTCAAGGTCATAATAAGAATTTCCCCTGACCTTGAAATTTAAATTTGAGTTTAAAAATTTTTCGAAATTAGTTTTTTTGGGGGCGGCCGGCGGGCGCGAGCGGGCTGCGGGCGCGGCGGCGCGGGCGGGCGGCGGATGACGTCATAGAGATGGGGCGAAGTGGTGGAGGTTATAGCACGAGAACTGATAATTATCGGAATCGATACCGAATTGATATCGAACCGATACCGATGTGCATCGAGAGGAGGAACCGCGGGTGAAGTGCTTACTCTGGAGCGTGGTACAAACTGTCGGTAAGGAAGGAAATATTAATTTTAAGATATTAATATAAATGAAAAACGGAATCTCGGGCGACGGGGCTCGTCGAACCCAAGATCTCCGCGGTACGAGTCAGCCGCCTAACAAACTCCCCCAACGCCAGCTCTCTGACATTAATCTTTCCTCAATGGTACATGATGCGTCACACGCGCGCACGCACACACACACACACACACACACACACACACGCACACACACCATGAACCGTTGCCAAACGTCAGCGCATAATAATTATCGGATGATGTCGGGCAATGTCGGCTTTTTACGTGCAATCTATTAGAGGAAGGAGGTACATCGAAAGAGTTAGACAGAGATAGCACTACTTAGTGGTACAATCGTATGCATTCTGAAGCTAAATTCTGAGAGAGGGAAAGAGACAGCAGTGGTATAATCACAGTTCTTCTAAAGTTAAAATTTTTCAAAATGTTTTTTCAATCTTAACGTTGCAGCATATCGCGCGATCTCGCGTAATTTGAATCCCCTGGGACAGCCGTGCGGGATGACGTCATTTTGCAATGCGAATGTAATATAATACTTTTTGTAATTTGAACCCACTCTCAAGGATAAAAGTCTTGACACGTGTTGAATGTAACATAATACTTTTTCGAAACGTCGAATCTTAGTATTAGGTGGTGCTGAGGAGAGAAGGAGGATGATGGGTAAATAAAATTGAGAAATAATACATGTTTAAGAAATTTATTTTAAAATTAAAAGAAATAAAATATAGAATATTAAAAAAGAATATAAATAGAATATAAAATATAATATAAATATAAAAATATAAAAATAGAATATAAATATAAACAATACAAAATACAAAATAAAAGAAAAAAAATATATATAAATAAAAAAAGAAAATATACAAAATGAAAGAAAAAATATATAAAATAAAAGAAAAATATATAAAATAAAAGAAAAACTAATAAAATAAAAGAAAAACTAATAAAATAAAAGAAGAACTAATAAAATGGCGGGGGCGACGGCGGCGAAAGCGGTGACAGCGGCGAAGGCGGCGACGGCGGCGTAGGCGGCGCACCCCAATCGGGCGACCAGAGGGGTGATTCTGGTGGAGAGTTCTGGAAAATAGAAACCCGCGATATAATATTTACGACCCACAGTGTCGCGGCACGTGTTCAAAAAGCAAAAATTTGAGTTTTGAAATTTTGTATTTCATTTCATGCAATTGATAGTAAACAGTCCTCCGATATAAGAACATCATAACTTTTTAACATAAATAACGGATTTAAGGTTAGTAATTACATTCAAAGTCGAATAACCAAACGCAAGCTGCCACAGACTGCGCGTAGGAAATATTTACCCACTGCATTTGTGTTGCATTTACCAGTTCTTTTCTTTCTTTTTTCTTGAAAATAAGCAAAATATATCCTTTTTTTCGTTTTATTAATTAAAAATTTTTGCATTTAAAGATGTGGATACGTACAAGTGGCTCAAATTATTACTTTTTTGTCGCATCTTCTAAATTCTGGAGAGAATTAAAAAAAAAAACGAAACATATCGGTTCTTTCATCTTTTTACTACAATTAGTTCTTTTTATGCTCTTTAATTTGGTATAAATTTTATCTGCCCCCGAGTGCTCCCACATAAGAAAAAATATACAAAATAAAACGAAAAAACTAGACAAATTTGTGCTCGAATATTTATTTTTAAAAGATACTGAGCTTTAAATTCCTTCAGATTCCACTGATAGTGATAAAGATGTATAATACGAATGAATAATTTAAAATTTATTATCAATACGAATTATTTACAAAATTAATTTTATTTTTTTACAATTGTTTCATATGTTTGTTATTAATGTGTGTTTGAATGTATTTAAAAAATATATTTTTTATTTGTTTTAATTTTATTATGTTCAAAAATATATTTTAATGAATTATTTTATATTAAAAATTAATTTTTTTGTGTATAAATGTAATTAACATAACAATTACATGTAAATAACTGTATCTTAATGCAAAATTGATTTTTGATTTTTTCCCTATATACTCGTTAGACTGTGCGACCGCGGGATCGAACTCGATTTCACCGGTTAAACGCGATAAATGTAAAAAATATTGTTATGTACATACCTCGGGGCCGCACTCCGGCGCAATCCGCGCTAATCCCATTGCACTGTACTTGTTGCACAAATGTCAAATTAGACTGTTGCCTGTCACGTTTGACGGTCAACTGGTCTCGCTGCATCTCCAAGCTCCCGCATGTAGATCCATGCCCAAAGTTGCATAGCTTTGCAAAAGTAAGATACTGTTGTTCTCCACCTGCATTTTCGCTGACCATCCTCTCCTGCAATGCATCTTCTTCGAATTATTCACTGACCACCCTTTCCTGTTTCTTCTTCGCACTCGTCTTCTTCCTCTTCTTCTTTGGACAAATCATTCGACTAGACCATACCACTTGAATATGTATCGAACGTCAATCTAATCACTTTGAACGCGTATCGAACGTCTATCGAACGTGTATCATACCACTTTCAACGTCAGTTGAACGTGTGTGGTACCACTTTGATCGCGCATCGAACCAATTCTACATAATAATTAAAACCATCATCTTAATCTAGCATACATCACATGCAGGAGATTGGGGATGGGTGAAGAAAAAACATTTATGCATTAAAAATTGATTATATTCATTTATGCATTTCTCTCGGGTGTTTAGACCACCAGTTGAATATTTTAAATACATTTTGCAAGGCACAGTGCTTTGCGTGTCTGCCACATCGCAGATTATTAACTACATTTAGCTTATTTAGAGATATCATATCCTCGTAGTCAATATCCAGTGTCTCGATGATCACGTCCGCTCTCGTAACTTCATCGAGGAAATCCGCAAGCCAGTCGCCTTTCTGCAGCCCTTTAACGTATATGATATGGGATGCATCATCTTCTTCATCGATCGCATCAGCAACAGCTTTCGTAATTAGCTGTTTAGCCATACTGTATGGAACGTCTCCATCTTCCCATCGTAGTTCATGATGTTTTGCCGCCAACCACCGGATGCTTGATTTGTCAGATTGCGTAAGAACATATTGGGGCATCGAACTCCCAAAAATATAGTGCGAGAGAATAGTTCCCTTTCGTAGGACAGCCACTTCCTTGACGACAAATCTTCCATCAACGATGAACCCTTGCAGGTCAACAAATGTCGGTATGGCCATTATCGGTACAATTTAAAGGTCCACTAGCTTCCAAGACAGAGGAGAGAATGCGATCTTTCTCGTAAAGCATCTCGATTTTCACGATGAAATTTTGGCACAGGAGAGGGCGGGCAAGTAGCGTGGCAATTTAATTGATTTTTCGCACAATGTTTGTCAGTGGAATGTATTTAGCCGCCCGATCGTGCGGAAGCAGACAGTAGGCTGTAGTATTTGCAGGCACATTCTCTTTACATTCGAATTCTATGCGCACGTCCACGGTACCATTCTTGATCGACTCATTTTGTCGCAAACAATCAGTCACGACGAGGGGGCCAAATTATAAAAATTCGGTCACGGTGAGTAATGCCTCGTTGCAACTATATCCATAATACGATTTACGGAATTGCGTACACATATAAAACAAGATGGCGTGCCTATTCTTGTCAAAGTCCAAGTTCAAGTCATCGTACGGGTAAAATTCCGAGTTGACAAAAAGTTTTACATTGGTCAAGTTGCAGTCGCCGAACTGAGTAACATCTTTGGGCATCTCATTCTTTCGAGCAGTCTGTAGAACAAAAATAATGTATTGCGGCTTCTCCAGTTGTACAGCTGCCTTGCTCTGTAAGAGAAGATATTCGTACAGATCCCACGAGTGAAAACTAATGCTCAGGTTTTGTCCACTTTTCACAGCATGTAGCAACGATAGCTTATTAACGTCGTTCAGCGTCACATGAGGCATCCACCATTGCACTTTATGTAATTCAATTTCTGGTTCCAACACCGGCGATCCTATTAGAGAATTGTTATCGTTGCGCGATCGTATTAAAATCTATTCGTGACGCGCATTAATAATCACGCGTTTGTAGTCCTCGCAAAATCCCAGCAAATATTTGAGCGGGATGCAAATATTGAAATGATTGTTCAATATTGGCCCATCGCGTCGTTTCAAGCCCCATCCGGCATTCTCCAAATTTTTGCCTTCCCCAGATGTCAGCGATACATAGTTTTTAAGCGTGCTAGTTATTCCAACGTTTCTGTTGTTGTCAATCTCCATGCTATTCAGCTCGTATCGTATCTCATCAAATAAGAACGCCACACAATTATTTTCCAACGTCACCGTTAATGCATCATTTGGCTTATTTATCGTCAATTTCCCCTCCACGTAGAGAAAACTTTCACACGGCAATGTGTATAAATCCTGCAGCTGTATGGGTATTCTTATCTCATCGCTGTATCCAAATGTTGTGTTGACGTATGTGTTGTATGTGTGAGTCTGGAGCTTGACGATGCGATTATCAAACGTCGGCTTCCCTCCAATGCTTAGAATGTCAACCATTTTTCAGCTTAAATGCGCAAAATGAATACCAGTGATTTCAAAAATGCACTGTTCGCAGCACTGAGCCTCTTCGTTTTAGCGTGATCAGAGCTGTTGCAGTTGTTGTTGTTGTTGTTGTTGTTGCAAACAATTTCGTTTGGATGAAACGGGTTTCTGGTGTCGTTCAACACAAGCATCTCTTTCGTTCGCACCACGCGTATTATCGTCGTCGTCGCCGTACGTGTAGTCGGATGGTAATCTCTTTACCTCGAAAATCGAACAACCGTCCGTCTTCATCCACAACGTGTATCGTTATATCCGTAATGACCAGTGCGGTGATCGGAAGGTAAATGATCTGTGCGGGCGTTTCCGACATCTTATATCCTGGTGGAACCCACGGAGAAAATTCATGTATCGTATGCACGTGCTTCCCATTGTTGTACGCACCAGCGGTCACGCTACATTCTACGCGAATAATGTTTACGTTCATGATATTAATTGGATCGTCCGATTCGTGCCATCGTCAAGGTTCTAATACTCGATTCGTCTAGAATCCCAGTAGCGATCCAATGTTATTGGACTTTGTAAAGTCTACGGCGAACGAGCAGTATAACTCGCTTTTCATGGTGTTGTTGTTGGAACACAACACTATTGGATCCACATCGTTGTCACCACCACCATTGTTTTCATCATTGCCACCGAGATTTTGAGGATACCGCTCGAGTAATCGCTACTTCAAATACTTGGCAACAGCATCTAGTTCGTAGGACCCGTGGGGAATCGCAATGTATTCACAAGTGATGTCGACGGTGTTGTTGTTGTTGTTGTTGGTGTCATAGTCTACGGCGAAGTATAATTTATCGTTACTCGAGTCAATGTTCGGTATTGTATGATAAGTTTCAAAGCTTGTTAGACCAAGCTTGTAATCATCGTTGCTCAAATCTATGGGTGGAAAGTAGCTTACCGCGAGGGTGCTACTCTTGCCGGTTAGAGTGAATGTTAACGACATATACCGAGCTGTACTGCTCGACTAGTACTGAATCAGAGTGGTGGGAAGTCAATCCTTAAATTTGGTGCCGATCGTCTGTAGAAAG
The DNA here is from genome assembly GCA_029448645.1 of Andrena camellia. Lineage (NCBI taxonomy): Eukaryota > Metazoa > Arthropoda > Insecta > Hymenoptera > Andrenidae > Andrena > Andrena camellia. Next base: position 15,177,496 of record CM055680.1, read on the forward strand.
CGTAGACATAGTTGTCCACAGTTGCTCTGATTGTACTGCTGATAAGACGTTCTATTGTATTCAATCATCACAGCATCTTTATCCAGATATTGCGCCAATTACTTAGGCGATCGAAGATTTCCAAAGCTGTCGAAATATACAGCTCGACACCCTCTCTTCGCATACGCCACCCACTGAGTTCCCTGCCCCTCGACGTTGTCCAAATTTACGATGCCGCTCTCGTTTCGACGTACTCCTCCGGCAGGTAGCGCATTGCGCATAAAAACACCCCTAAAGATGGAATATGCATACGTTTTGCCAACTCCACCAATTGCGCATCGGTAGTTACGCCCACAGCGATTTTTATTTTCTTTTCGGCGTTTTTTTTTCGTTTCGATATTGCCTGTCCGCGCTTGTATGGTGCGAGATAAAGTCCGCAACCTTCCATGGAGCGATTATGACGTTGCATTTGTTGCAGCTGATGTTGCGCCGCCCTATTATCGTTTACGGCCTTGGCGATCCCCGCCGCTCCACCAGCTGATCCGAGAACACCTAACAGCGGGAGAAGTGGTAATATACCACCCCGTTTTGCCACCGGAAGAATCCGCTTTTGCGGTGCTCTCTTTGCAGTCCTTTTGTGAGTTTTTGTTTTCATCCCCATTGCGATTTTCGTCTTGGCCTTCATAGCTGCCAAAACAGCTGTAGCAGCGCCTCTTTCGCCTAGAGTCTAGTCTCGCGCAACGATGCGTTTTCGCGCTTTGTCAGCGAGTACGTTATCTGCCGCATGCCTTTCGCTGAGGTTGTTGCTACGCGAATAAGCAATATTGTGTTCGCGACATGCTGCATCCAACGGACTGATACTTTGATCGCCTCTAGCCAATCGTTTTGCCAGACGATTTCCTGAACCACAAAACTGATATCCCGGGATATGTAATTCGATAGGTAGCGCGTTTATCGCCCGATTTAACAAACCACAACCATTCTTTACTCTCGTCGGCGACATTCGCCACAGTTTTTAATTAGTGGTGTTGGGCCGTCTATATGCGTTCGCTGCCAAGGGCGGTTATAATGTTCCAGACACCGACGATACTGCCGAACCATGGAATCGGCTTTTATATGCTCGGGGAGTCTGTCCCACAACTGATCAATGTGTCTGCCAAACTCGCGCAGTAGAATAATCTTTGGTATATATTTCAACTGCTCAGAGGTTAGGTCTCGAATATCGCAATTATCCGACAGAACGAGAAGCATTTCGAATACTGAGCTGTTTTACTTCAGTGAGGACCTATAAATAGAGCGCGTCGCCGCTTCGATGTATCAAAAATCATTTTCGCGGTTCGCAGCGGCGATGCGATTCGTGCGGCAACCTGCGACGATACGCGTGACAAATTTTGACGATAAATCGCAAACGATGTCCTCGAAAACAAGACGTAGACATGGTAGCATGGTGCCAAACACCATACGCTGCCCCATTTGCGGCCCATCAAATTGTGGAAAGACCAACGTGTTGGTGAGCTTGTTGGAAAGTCCTTACGGCGTCCGCTTCGAAAACGTGTACATGTATTCCAAATCGTTGCAACAGCCGGAATATCAGTATTTGGAGAATTTATTGACACCGATAGATGAAATTGGCTACTTCACATTTTCGAATAACAGTGACGTCACCCCAACGAGCGAATCTCTTCCGAATTCCATTTTTATCTTTGATAACGTGGCATGCGATAAGCAAGATACGATAAGGTAATACTTTGCAATGGGGCGCCACTCGAACGTTGACTGCTCCTCTCTCTGTCAGACATATGCAAAGATTCCCAAACATCTTATACGCGACAATGCGAATCTGTTGATTCTGTTTAAGCAGGATGGTACCAACTTGAAACATGTGTACAATAGGGTGGACCTTAGTTACTCTTGTCGAAAAATAAATTTCAAATTTTTGGCGGGGACACCCCCCAGTATGGTGCCATTGGGTGAGAAAATAATGTGTGTAAAATTTGAAATCGATCGGACAACGGGAAGACGTGCCTCATCGCAGTTGAAGTTTTTTTATTTTTGGAATTCGTTTTTCTCCATTGTTGTATATCGTTCATATACATTTTTATATATCGTTAAAATTTGTCTTTTTACGCTCTGTAACAATATAGAATCAAAGTATAAGGTCACTTACAAAAAATACATCATGACCTTGAAATCTCAAAAATTGACCTTCAGAAAAAACATTTTTCTTTGGAATTATTTTTATCCTGCCAAACAGTACCACTTTTGTCTGAGAATTTTTTTTATATATTCGCAAATGAAGATACTTTAATTTTTCTCTTTAAACAATTCCCAATATAATTGACAACTTTTAAGCCTTGAACGATGTTCAATCCGTATAGAAAATCGTTCTCATTTTCCCATACAGTAGGATCCTTTTTTAAAAATTCAATGGGAATTGAGAATCGTTCGAAAAAATTTTTTGAACCTTCAGAAATAAAATGGTCAATTCCTATTTCAATATAGTTTCCCACATCATTTGGATTAATTGTATATTTTTTGCACGATTCGTCGACTTCAGTATTAAGCGCTTCCACCATTCGTAATTTTGTGTTCTTTCCCACAGCTTTATCAAAAAATGCTAACGCTGCCGTTTCTGTTGATAAATACCATAAATGGTTGCACATTTTTTTACAGCTATAAGACTTATTTTTTCATCGATTGTGCTGTACAAATAGAGTACGCATTGCCAGGGAACTGACTTTGATATTCAATGGAGGATGATGATGATTGAAATTCTATTGTTCTGACTTGTTTAAAAAAAATCAAAATGTTAATAGAAATAGTAAAAGTAATATAAAAATAATATAATTCACAATATTTGGATGTATAAAAATTAAATATATAAGAAATATGTACCTTCAGCAACACTTATTACATGTTGCATTTGTCTGGATTTTTGTTGGTCTTTTCGTATTACTTGTTTCTATTCTTGCTCGAATACCACGCGATCCGTTCCAATCATTGACCCAGGTCGTCCCTTCCTTCTTTGATTTTCCAAAAATAATTTATCTTCTTCGATTTGTATTAATTGTAATGCATCAGCGTGTGCAATATCGAAGAGGTCATCCATTTTATCGAGAAAATCTTGCTCTCGTTTATCTTGATGTTCACTTCGGCGTGTAGAATTTCGTTGTAACGCCCTCCAATCATATAGCGATTCTAATTTTGTAATGCTATGCTGTGTCTTTTTTATAGGCATCCGTGCTTTTTCCCAAATGACCTCAATGTCCTTTACAACTAAAGAAGCACTCGTATGAAGATTTAGTCGCACCATACGTATGTTATAAAACAAAACTCGTAACACTGGCACATTAGATGGCAACTTGGCACCAATTATTTGAATTTCGTCATGATCTAATAGAAATAATTTTTCGCTTCTGGTTTGCATTTTTGATACGAATTTTCGAATTTACTTCACTGAACGCTCGGGAAATAGGCACTATTATAAGAGATTTAAAAAGTATAACACAATGAAAAGCGAATATATCGTTTTGTAATACTGTATTTCACGAAAAAGCAACGATGCGTCGTCGACAATGATACATTCAAGAATGCCCCTCGGCAACGCAGTCACCTCGAACCTCCCTTGTTTGGGCCCTGTCGCAGTCCCCCAAAGGGTTTATGACACCCGCAAGTGCCGTTCACGCTCTCTCTTTTCCAAGACCCTCCATGACGGCGGCTAAATGAGCGCTTGGAAACATATCGAAAGGCAGTCGAAATCCCATATTCCTTACACTATGAAATTCAGATTTTTATTCCAAAGGCCTGGCCCCTCCTAAACCATCGGTTCTGGATCTTCTGTTCGGATTCTTAGAGGTTCGAACTACCTACCCGATGCAAATACAACTGCATTTTCAAATTTTTCACGACCATTCACACAATCTACTCCACGCGTATAAACTAAAAATAATATTAAATAATTAGAAACAATGTAATCTTGATGAAAGTATCAGTTACCCCATTAAATTTTTGAAATCTGTTATTTATAAAGATATGAAAAAATTTCTTAGACAAAAGTTGTAGTGTTTGGCAAGATAAAAATAATTCCGAAGAAAAAAGTTTTTTCTGAAGGTCAATTTTTGAGATTTCAAGGTCATGATGTTTTTTTTTAAGTGACCTTATACTTTGATTATATATTGTTAAAGAGCGTAAAAAGACAAATTTAGTGATATATAAAAATGTATATGAACGATATACTACAATGGAGAAAAAAGAATTCCAAAAATAAAAAAACTTCAACTGCGATGAGGCGCGTTTTCCCGTTGTCCGATCGATTTCAAATTTTACACGAATTATTTTCTCACCCAGTGGTACCATACGGGGGGTGTCCGGAAAAAAATTTGAAGGTCGACAAATAAGGTCCACCCTAGTGTACAACGATCATGTAAACACTGACATGTCTTACGAGGATTTCTGCGCTTTGTGTCGTAATTGTTGGCAGCTGGAGTATGGTTTCGTGGTCATAGACAATGATAGCGCGATGTCCAATGAACGTTATAGAAAGGGATTTAACGAGTTTGCCGTACCGTGAGATGGTCAATCATTGTCAACACGTCGGTGGGAAAGCAACGTCTGCGGTACAACAATGACTGATATCGATAGTCTGGAGATGAGGATCGCGAGAGGATAGCGAAACAAATTGCAAGAACCAGCAAAGCCATTCGCAAGAAACATCAGGCTCTGAAGACCGGCAAGATGGAGGAAGATATCGTGTTGGATAGATACTTTAAACCTATTGTCGAACCCCTAAAACATATTGTTGAAAATACCGCAGGGGCAGAAGCTGAAATATCACCGCTGATGAGCACAAGCGTTGAAGGGAATGAAACATTAACGCCTGAAACAAAAATCCGGCCGAAATGGAACACATCGCGTAAGAGAAAGAGGAATCCACGCATATCATCGGATTATTCACTCGTAACCTCTACACCAGTTCAACCAAAGCGAAAACGGCAGAATGTTGCATCAAACGAGTCCCCGGTTCCTCCCCCACCGAAAAGTACATTTCCCAGTGTACAATTGCTCACAACCAATGATGATGGTGATGATGATGACGATGATGTTTTTGAAACTACTCCCGATGAGTCGTTTGCAACATCTATTACACAGCAACTTCAAACACCCGCTGGACAAGAAACGTTTCGCAGACATTTGGGTCCCCTGGGACAAAAATATATGGATGCAATCATAAGTAGGGATAAGGAAACTGTCACAGACACTGTGTATGGCGTATATTTTGGCGATAGTAGAATGATGCTTGGGGATAAGGCATTCGATATGGACAAGGCTGATAATATAATCATCGACGGTGTAAAATACAGAGGAACGCCCAGCCTCTACGAACTGATTTTCAAGAGAATTCCCGACGATGCTGTATACACCGATGCCGATAAACAAAAATACAAAAGTATACTGCTGGCGACGAATGCCTACAGACGCGGGCATTCTGCTCAAAATCCCATATTGGGCAACAAGGGATACAAGTACAAATATGTAATTGCACCGCTACTCCCTCGTGTATCAACCAATAAAGCAGGGAAAGGTCTAACGGCGCCGCGAGTCATGGTGGTAAATGATAATAAGATTGATTACGTGCGCTGGGACGATCCCAAGGAGCTTGTGGATCGATACCGTTTGCTGGAAGCGTCGCGTCAGACGGACAACAACTTGCATGACCATAAAATTCTGTCGATTATCGAGGAACTCCACGAGGGAGGCTTCATTATATATAAAACCGCGCCCCGATGATGTGCACTGTATGCATTGAGATGACGATCAACAAATTTGGAGTATCGCTCGAGAAGAGTGGAGCAGCTAGAATGGATTATTACAAATGGAACGGTGTGCTTCGAAATAATATGCGAGACAACGCTCTTTGCGTGATCGGTGCCGACTTTGATGCAAAATCACGCAAGATACGACGCGTAGCTCATCTGGTCGCTGAAAGCGATGCCGTCAATAAACTATACGTGGAAAAGAGCATTAAACTTTTGAGAGAGCAGCAGGAAGAATTAGAGGGGAAGCTGATCGTGCTTCAGAGAGAGATGCTGGCGTTGCAAAACAGCGTTCAAAAGATATCGCAGGCGTCGTATTCTATCCCGCAGCAGCGCTGCGAAGCAGAATCTTGCGAGACGGTTGAACTTGTCACCAGACCGATGGGGCGCACATAATGCACGTACACGATAATTATCGCATCATTCGTGTCAAAGACACCTCTGCGATCAGACATGCAGCCATCATCGAAATCCAAGAGTAAAGAAAACCATGACCACAAGAAGCGGCAACTCGTCGAGGAATTGCATGCTCCAGCTCGAAGACATTTCCCGCGGAGGCGAGTCATAGTGCGCGGATACGATGGTCTGTGGCAAGCTGACGTTGTAGAAATGCGTCCATACTCGCGATTCAACCAAGGTCACCACTACATACTCACCGTCATCGATGTGCTGAGCAAGTATGCATGGGCGGTACCGCTCAAGACTAAAAGTGGCGCTGAGGTGACTAAAGCGTTTGCAAAGATATTTAGAGATCGATATCCGAAAAATTTGCAAACCGATCAAGGAAAAGAATTTTACAACGCCGATGTGCAGAAACTCTTGACAAAGCATGACATTAATCATTATTCGACGTATTCGGTGATGAAGGCCTCCGTCGTAGAACGTTTCAATCGAACTTCGAAGAACAATATGTGGAACCTGTTTACGCTCAATGGAACGTACAGATGGACCGATGCCTATCGCGTCTACTTGCAGAGTTTAACGCGCGAAAACATAGAACCATCAGAATGCGTCCTTGCGATGTTACCCCAGCGATCGCCGATAAGCTGCTGGCCACCGTATACAGCAACATAAAGATCGCTGCTCCAGCGAGATTCAAGTTGGGCGAGTTTGTGTGCGTGAGCAAATTTAAAACCATCTTCGATAAAGGCTACACCCCGAATTGGACAACGGAGTTGTTCGAGATAGCCAAAGTACAGGCAACTAATCCCGCAACGTATCTGCTCCTCGATTTCTGTGGAAAACCTGTTGCCGGAGGATTCTATGAACTCGAGCTGCAACGCGTCACCGATCCTGATGTGTATCTAGTGGAAAAAGTATTGCGTAGGAAGGGGGATAAGGTATACGTCAAGTGGCTAGGGATTGATAAACCGCACAATTCTTGGATAAATAAAAATAATGTATTGTAACATAATAATAAATGGTTCAATAAATACAATGATACATATACATGTGAACAATTTTATTTTTATGCATAATTCCACCATTCATAATGCTTTAATAAATATAATAATTTCTACACATGTGCGGAGAATTTTATATTTTACAATAATTTCTATTTTACAATGGTATATTATAATGTCCCCAGGGCAGAGTGTCAATCGAATCGGGTACGATATACCGCTTGTCGTCGTGCGGGCTTAGAGCGATTTTCGATTCCGAAATGGTGTACACTTTGTGCAATTTCGACCGTATGCATGACTGCCTGCGAACAATATCGATCTCCCTGTGTAACGTTCTCGAACGAGACGTTGCCGTTAGTTACAGGAGATTCCACAAGTAGAGCGGTTTACCCGTGGAATTGTGGGATTGGTTCGGTTGGCGTGCGACATAGAAATGAATTTCACGAAACTAGAGTCCTTTTTTTTACGTTAGGTAACAAAAGTAGATTTATTCAAAAATGGTTTTGACGCTAGGTCGAAATTGAACATATAATACGACACGGAGTCGTGAGATTTAGTAATATAATTAAAGTAAAGAAATTGCGTACGACGTATCGGTCGGTATTTAAAGAATATTGCTGTGATTTAGGTTTCAACGCACGGTCGGTAATAAAGGATGATTTTGACGCTAAGTCGATAATAAAGAATATTACGCTAATTAATATTCAGATTCGATTCTAGATCGTTTAGTTTAACATAAGATCTCGCCGCTAAGTCGGATTGCGAGACTAGAAAAGACGCTTGGGCTATTTGGTATGTTTAAGTTGAGAGATCGAGAGGATTCCTTCTCTTCGATTTGTAGTGGCTTCCAGTTGCCTATCAGCTTGCCCACGCTTTCTAGGATGGTAGCTGAGTGCTAGTGAAAGCGATCTCAGATGGTAGCCAGGTAGCCTGTTAGGGCGTCCCCGGATGGTAGTTGGATTCAGTGGCTTCCTTCCTTCAGATTGATAGTGAGTTTTCTGGTGCCTATTAGCTGGCACCACGCTTTACAGGATGAGGTTGAGGGGCTAGTAAAAGCGACCTCGTATGGATGTTGAGGGGCTAGTTAAAGCGACCTCGGATAGATGTTGAGTGGCTAGTTAAAGCGACCTCGTATGGATGTTGAGGGGCTAGTTAAAGCGACCTCGGATGCAGTTTGAAGTTTGGAAGTCAGGACGATGATTTTAGATAAACTTATGTTAGACTGAGGGGCTAGTGAAAGCGACCTCGTTGTTGGTTCGGTGGCAGAACCAAGTCTGCTCTCTGCTGCAGGCGGGCCTCTATTTATACCAGTTTGTGATACTTGAACCGCACCAATCACTCGCTGCGCGATCTCGCACACCAATTAGAATTAACATCCGGTTCGCGCCACTCGCGCACTACACACGGTTTATTCGGCGTCCTGTTGATCGTGCGGTCTGCGCACGCGCGCTTGGTTCACTGGCGCCACTGTGTTCACTATTTGAATAGGCGGCTAAACGCATGCGTTGCCCGTCACTAGTTTGATTCGCGCGCTGTTTGAATACGCTGTCGCATGCGTGGTATACTAACCTAGGTATAATATAAACGAAATTGACAATATATATATATGGAAACAAAAGGAAAAATTTATGGTGGTAGGTAGCGGTACGTTACACCTGTGCAAACACTGCGCGTAGTCGTCGAAAGTTATCGTCCTGGCTATGACGTTGTTCTTGACGCCATTCGCCTTTTTCATATCTTTTTTACCGTCTACGCGGGGTGCATACATTTTCGCTCTAAGGCCTACGAATTCGGTCGTTATCGCACCGTTATTTTCGTCCTTCATTAGCCCCGGAACCTTCTTATTTAAGCGCGGCATATTATATGGATTGTCGATGGGATAATCGGATGTGTCAAATCTATCGATATTGTGTTTCACGGTCTCGTAGATATCTTCGCATTGAATGTGATAAATGAGACTGTCTGTGTCTGTATATAGAATTTTACAATTTTGAGCGTGCAGGGGAGACATGTACTCGTGGTGAAATTCATACAAACAAATTTTTGATATGTCCAGAATGCACATACCCACGTATATCGGTTTGTTGAATTTCACCTTGAGTTTTTGCAATTCAACAGCTATTAAATTTTCCGAAAAAACACTTCTGCTGTGGAAATTCGGTTTCGCGATCATTGCCTCCGCGCCATGTCGCCCTTTCCAATGTGTCAAAAGTTTTACATCCACATGATTTCGCACATTTTCCATAGTTTTACCGAATACTGCGTTGTTAAACAATTTGTATACATTTTTTTTAAAATCGTTTGTCGCGCTTGTTCTAAACCGCGTATTGAGTTCGATGTAATCGCGGAGCCAGGGGTATTGAGCGAATTGAAGCACGCGGTGTATCTTTGTAATACGAAGACCGTGACGCGTGCACTGCTGCAGGTTGCGATAATGGATAACGTAACGCTGCTTATCGTATACCGTCACGAGTAACTTGTCCTGTCTGCTGCCAGGTGGTTTGGCACGCATCGGGCAGAACGGTTGATCGGCGTGAGCGTCGTGCAGACGTTGCGGATATTCCAGATCTACCTCGAGAATGTATCCCGTGGGTGAATCAACAGCGATCGAAGACACATTAAAATTTGCAACATCTTCGACCCATTGAAATTTGGCGTATGGCAGGGGCTGATACATTGCCCACCCATACAAATTGTTTACGTCAAAGTACATCAAGTACGATGACTGTTCCGATGCGTCGTAAGATGGCATGTACTTGTTATTGGCATGTGCGTATCCTCCGGAACATTGACTTAAACCCCCACGTATACCGCGTTCGACAAACATGACCATATCGACGTCTGTTAGCAATTCGAATGTAATTTTGGTATGTTTTATCATGGCATCCCACGTGAAACCAGGTAATGTATAATAATGTGCTGAATATAATCCGTAACTCTTGATACAACTTTCGCGAAATTTTCAAAAATATCTGCAAATAACAAGACATCTGTTTTCAAATACAAGTCGCTGTATTCGCCCAAGGTTCTAATGTCGAAACGCTGCCAGACAGTCCCGGCGTGCGCGTAATCGCTCTCGGATACTGTCTCGCCCGTTAACGAACTGTAGAATGACTCGCGCGTCTGTAAGCAAGGGTCCTGCAGCTTGTTTGCGCAATCAAGGTATTCATATGGAAAGCCACCAATTTCGCGTCAATAAATTGAAAGCTTCGGCGGATAATGTTTCAAATTGGGATCGTAAAATTTTTAATTTATCTGTGCTAAGAAAACATGCTAATTTGTCGAGACTGGTATTGAGAAATTTGTACGAATCGATGAATCGCAATTTAATACAATTTCGCGAGTCTGATTCAGCCGTATCTTCGACATTTTTTGTGAATGAAATATATTTTCCTTTAGTAATGGGTAATACATCAACGTGACCTTCGAAAGCGGTAGCTATTTCCTCGATAATAAAATGTGAATCGTAGCCGGATAAATTATGAAAAAAGATGGGGATGTAAAACGCATTTTTATAATTTAAATTGCACTCCGAATGTGCTGAGCCTCTAAACCGTCCAGATAGATGGCAATGATCGCGAAATCGTACAGCATCAGCCTCGAATGGTTCATCGCAAATATGGCAATGTGTTGCATTGCGAAATGCGAAACATTACTGGTTAGGACGGGTTTGGCAAAGTTTGCAAAATTTTTAAGTTCTTCGACGAACTATGAAACACAATCCGCGTCGCGGCGACATCGATACATCGATAGCGATGTATCGTACGAACAATGCATATAATAGCCGATACTGTGTACTTTGTGGTATTGACAAAATTTATTATTATCACCTATTCGATTGTCCTCCGTTTTCGTCAAGATGCACTCAAGATCGGCGTACACCACGAAGGGGAGCCGCTTCTTCCTGCAGTGTTTGCCGAAACTGAGCAGGTTTTTGCCTTCGCTGGGCAGCAGAATGGCACAGTCGTTCATCTGCCCGCAGTCTACTGCATGGACCTCCAACTTCTCGGCAGATCCGAATTAGTGCATGCATCTGTAAACCCAAATTTTTTTTATTTAATTTGTTTCGCGAGACATTTCAACATTTCATAAGTTTATATACGTACCGATCACAGATGAATTTCTTTGTGTGTGTTTCCTCAGCTGCATGCCCACCAGCCGGGACAAGTTCTTAATCAGCACGAAGTGCCCTACATCGCCGTGCTCTTGATTCGACGTGTAGAGCAGGTTGACGTGCCGATCCCTCTGTTGGCTGGTGAGGCGCAGCGGGAAGACTGTCGGCCCTTTCTTCCTCTCCTCCTCGAAGCTGTACACGGTGACGGAGATGCCATTCTGCCCCTGAAACTTCCCAATCTGCTTCAGAGACATTGGAAATTCAATGCCCTGGAGATTTAGCACCAATGTATAATGCGGGTATGAACTTGGGCGGTCAACGTGTCTGTCGGCGGGATGAAGAGCGGCGACCACTGCCCCAGCGAAACATGCATTGTCCTCGGATCGCAAGCTAATCGTCGCTTTCTTCAGCGATATTTCCCGCGGCAACTTGCAGTGACACCCCGCGCGCAGCGGATTGTACTTGTTGACATTGACGGTCAGATTAAGAATCCTCGTCAATGCCCATCCGCTGTCGCGTTCCTGGAGCTCTTCCAGCGATGCCAGGGTTGGTTGGATGACACATCGTTGGTACCACTCCTGCAGATCGGATATATCGAAGAGTTCACAGTTTCGGGTATTGATGCTTTTACAAGCATGCTTGTCACCTGCGACAAATTCGCCGTTGAACACCGTGTTCACTTTGAGGTTTCGATGTTTCCTCAAAGCACCCAGCACATGCTCCAACACAATGGTCCTGGAGGAAGTTGCGCGGTTCGATGTTATTCGAATTTAGCACTGCACCATTTAATACGCGGCTATCGAACGCAGTGTCTATTTCGCGCCACAAAAGTCCCGTGCTCGAATGTCCGGCTCCTTCACGCACGAAACGTCCGCGCAACGAATATTTCAGTCCTTCGAGCTGTGCGATTCGAGCAACTAATGATTGTCGAACACCGATCGATCACTCGACTGTGTTCTTCCAAAGATTCGATACACTCGTTGCACCGTTCTTCCCACGCGAGATATTCTTCGCGTGAAATCAATCGTGCAGATTGATCTCGCAGCTGGCGTTCCACTTGCGCGAATTTTTCCATGATCGTAAATGGAATGTAAATGTAATGTATTATCCGCGCAACACGTTGCAACGATTTGAGGCTTTTGTACAGTTTAGAGCGCTTTAATACCCATGCCACAATTTGGTATCTCTGTCTAACACTTTCGATGTACCTCCTTCACCCAATAGATTGCACGTAAAAGCCGATCCTTCCCGATATCTTCCGAAGCAATTTCCGCTGATACAGCATAATTCTTTCCATGATTCACGCGTATGACGAATTAGCGCGCAAAATCATCCAATGCAATTTCTGCTGACTCCGCATAATTCTAAGATTCGACGTTTCTAAAAAGTATTATGTTACATTTAACACGTGTCGAGACTTTTATCCTTGAGAGTGGGTTCAAATTACAAAAAAGTATTACATTACATTCGCATTGCAAAATGACGTCATCCCGCACGGCTGTCCCAGGGGATTCAAATTACGCGAGATCGCGCGATACGCTGCGACGTTAAGATTGAAAAAACATTTTGAAAAATTTTAGCTTTAGAAGAACTGTGATTATATCACTGCTGTCTCTTTCCCTCTCTCAGAATTTAGCTTTAGAATGCATACGATTGTATCACTAAGTAGTGCTATCTCTGTCTAACTCTTTCGATGTACCTCCTTCCTCCAATAGATTGCACGTAAAAAGCCGACATTGCCCGACATCATCCGATAATTATTATGCGCTGATGTTTGGCAACGGTTCATGGGGTGTGTGTGTGCGTGCGTGCGCGCGCGCGCGCGTGTGACGCATTGTATATGTACCATTGAGGAAAGACTAATGTCAGAGTGCTGGCGTTGGGGGTGTTGGTTAGGCGGCTGACTCGTACCGCGGAGGTCTTGGGTTCGAGCCCCGTCGCCCGAGATTCCGTTTTTCATTTATATTAATATCTTAAAATTAATATTTCCTTCCTTACCGATAGTTTGTACCACGCTCCAGAGTAAGCACTTCACCCGCGGTTCCTCCTCGATGCACTTCGGTATCGATTCGATAATTATCAGTTCTCGCGTTATACCCCCACCACTTCGCCATCTCTATGACGTCATCCGCCGCACGCCCGCGCCGCCACGCCCGCAGCCCGCAGTCCACTCGCGCCCGCCGCCCGCCCCCCAAAAAAACAAATTTCGAAAAACTTTCATATTCAAATTTGGATTTCAAGGTCGGGGGAAATTCTTATCATGACCTTGAAACTAAAATTTGGGTTAGAATCCGTATAACCCTACTACTGAATAGTCGGTTTACGAGTAAAGATACACGGCAGCGACAGTCAACATATATGTAGGGTATCGAACTTAGTGTTCATGTAGTTGGCGTCCAGACGCTACCGCGTCTCTAAATACTTATATTGTATATACCTAAGCCATAAATGGAATATCCATCCGTATTAAATAATAATTGTTATTATTGGCTCAAATTGGGAGAAAATATAAGGAGTGGAAGAGGGAGTATGGGAGGTTATGTGAGGAAAAAAGGACGAAGGTGGAGGAGAGGTGGGTGAAAGAGGTGGAAGAACAGAGGGGCAAGTATGGAATGTGGTAAATAGGGATAGGAAAAGGAGAGGGTAGGTTAACGAAGGGATAGCAATGGGAAATTGGGACGAGTATTTTAGAAGGTTGCTAGGGGGAGTGGAATGGAGACTGAGAAAGGGTGGAGAGACGAGGAGGAACGAGGGAGGACGGAGAGGCAGAGATAGGGAGGGAAGAGGTAGGAAAGGTAATAAGGAATCTAAAGGATGGGAAGGCGGGAGGGGGGATGGGATTTCAAACGAGCTGTGGAAGTACGGAGGCATAGAAGTGACGGAATGGCTATGGGGGCTGTGTAATTGGGTGTGGAGGGGAGAAGGATGGCCGGAAGGGTGGAGGGAGGGGGTTGTGTTTCCGGTGCTGAAGAATGGAGGCGGGAAGGTGGAAGGTTACAGGGGGATGAAGGTTACAGGGACCGTACAAGGTGTATGCGTCTGAGTTAGCGGAGAGGCTGGGGGTGCAGGTGGAGGAGAGGAGACTGTTGCCACCGAGTCAAACGGGGTTTAGGAGGGGGGTGGGATGTATTGACAATATATACGTGTTAAATTATTTGATAAATAGGCAGGTGGGAAGAAAGGGGAAAAATATGGTGGTACTATTCGTAGATATGAAGGCCGCGTTTGACTCGGTGGACAGGGAGGTGTTATTGAGGGAAATGAGGGGGAGGGGTGTGCGGGAACAGCTGGTGGTGAGATGCGAGGAGATGTTGAGGGAAACGAAAGGGGTGAGGCAGGGATGCCCGCTGAGCCCGAACCTCTTCACACTCCTGATAGCAGACATGGATGAAGTGTTGGAAAAGGGAGGATGGGGGGTGAAGCTGGGGGGAAAAAGAGTATACACCTTGGCGTACGCAGATGATGTGGCGGTACTGGCCAAAGACGAGGAAGGGATGAAGGGAATGATGGGGCAGCTGGAGAGATACGTGGATGGGAAGGGATTGCAGGTGAACATAGGGAAAATAAAGGTCATGAGGTGTAGGAAGGTGGGAGGAAATGGAAGAGTGTGACCTGGAGATGGAAGGGTAAGGAGGTGGAGGAAGTTAGGAGTTTCAAATACTTGAGTTACACGATGATGAGGAATGGGGGGTAAGAGGAGCACGTGGGGGAGAGAGTGAGGAAAGGAGCTGCGGTGATGGGAAAGGTATGAGGGATTGGGAAAAGGCTGTTTGGGAAGGACTGGGAAAGAAGAATCTCGTTATTTGATAGATTGGTATGGCCGGTGGTGGGATACTGGGCGGAAGTGTGGGGGTGGCGGGAAAGGGAGAAAGTGGAAAGGCTGCAGGAAATGTTTTTGAAATGGGTTCTGGGGGTGGATAGAAGTACACCGGGGTACATGGTGAGGGAGGAGTTGCAAAGGGGGATGATGAAGGGAAGGGCAGGGATGAGGGCTTGGGCGTTTGAGAGAAAGTTGGAGAAGGGGCAGGGGTGGGGAGCTGGCGAGGAGGTGCTGGGAGGAGGTGAAAGGGAGGCTAAGGAGTGGAAAGGGGTTGGAGGGGTGGGGAGAGGAAAGGAAGGAGTTTTTCGAGGGGATGGGCTGGACGCTGGAGGAGATAAACAGGATGAGGGAAGCGGGGGGATTAAGAGGAGAGGAGTTGGTTAGTAGAGAAAGGACAGTGGAGGAGGAGGAGAGGTGGGAAAGGATAGGGGACTCAAATTAAAACAGGTGGTACGGTAGGGTAAAGGGGGAAGGGTTGCCGGGGTACTTAAAGAAGGGGTGGGGGGAAAGTAGGTGGAGAAGGGTGGCCAGATACAGATTGGGTAATGAGATGAGGGGGGATAGGTACTGGGAGGAGGGAGAGAATAGGAGGTGTAGGGTATGTGGAAGGAGGGAAGAGACGTGGGAACATGTATGGGAGGAGTGCTTGGGGAGGGGGGAGGAGAGGGGGTGGCAGGAGGTGGCGGGTGAAGTGCTGGGTGATGATGGGGAGGGGAGGAGTGGCTGAGGAGATTAGAAGAAAGGAGACAGGTGTGGGGGGGAAACGGAGGCGTGAGAGAAGGAATGGAATGGAAGGGGTGACGAGCGGAAGCGGAGGTCCGGGAGACGGGTGTGTGTGCGTGCGGTTGCGGGAGTGAGAGGAGGAGAAGGGAGAGCGAGCGAGCGAGCGGAGTTACAGGAAAATAGAAATAAGCGAATAAATAGGTGTAAGATAAGTTAAGTAATTTAAGTTAAGTTATGATAGGATAAGGTGAGTAGGGAAAAAATGTAAAAAGTGGAGGGAGTGAGGGTAAAGGAAATTGTAACCCCTAGGAAATTAATAAAAAGGATATACATATATATTGGCTCAAATTTCATCATTCCAAAAGATCAAATTTTATCCAACTTGTTCGATGTTTCAAGCTATTTGAAGTATTAATTGGATAATTGAGTACTTGGCTCGTTTCGAAAGAAAAACGAGTTTCACTCGGTATGAATTTCAAGTATTTGGCAGCTCTACTTTCAATACAAAAAAGTTCATTTAAAATATTCGCTCAAGCGGTGTTTCAATTCAAGGGTTATAATTTTTTAATTGAATACTATCATCGTAATTTTGACAATATGAAACAGAACAACATTTTACGAACGATTAGTAAGAACTTTCACTTTATTCTTATGATAAAGTAACTGTAACTGTAATTAAAATTCTTTGTAAGCACTGTCTTGGACAATCAATATATTAGCGCAATTGGAAAATCGTTCTTTTTAAGTTAACATTTATAAAGAATCCTATAAATTTTATATAGAAAATAATTATTTTATATATAAGAAGGTCGTGGAAGTACCTACCACAGATTTGAGTTAAACTAATCTGTAGTTTTTAAAATATATCTACAGAGTGTGGTAAAATTCTAGTAAAAACGAGACTTGCATAAGTGCTTACGCAAAAATAAGTTAAAATTTTAGAATATATTTTTTTATGTGAAGCTTTGTTTTTGAGAAAAATGGAAAACAACATTTTCATCATATTTCGTCATTTCATCGAAATTTCATTGAGTACACGTGTACTGTGCAGATATGAGAAGTTGGCTAGGCAAATGAATGCGGGTCTGATTGGCACCTAAATTCCCCACCACTGTTTAGATTCTGCACATAATGGAAGTATAATGTTTAGATAGTATAACGTTCGGATAATAGAGCTTCTACTGTATTCTAAATTTTCGGTGCATTTTTATACCAGAAACCAGGCCTAGGGCGTACTTGTAGACTCCCTGTCTGTCGACAGCTAGTCGATGCAGTATATGGTATGGGTTTATATTATGGAAGTGCGCAGACTTGTCAATTGTTCATCGATATGGTAAAATTGTCAAATTGGCAATCGACTGCGTTTTGATAAAAAAAATAACTGTCGATCGAGAACGCAATATCGACAGCGTGTATTACATACCGACTAAATAGTTTATCATTCATCTATCAGTCAACGGGTATCAATTGAAGGGTTGGATGCAATAAGGGGATTAGCGCTCGAAAATGCGAAAAAGTATTGTCCAAACGCTAAGAAATATTGGAAAATTAAATGTTGTTAAACTGTATTTTAAAAAATGTAATGTTATAAAGCTCATCACGACACACATTTTTTCTATTTACAGTTTTTTTTATCGAATCATTAGTATTCGAGATAAAAATTATAAACAAAAAAAATTTCTTCGACCAAAATCATTATTTCTTTAAACATAAATTGCGATAACTTGAGTAAATATTAACGGATCGTTATGAGACTTGAAACATACAACTCAGAAAACTCTAGCGAAGCCATAAAATGTATGCACAAAACCCTTATGTTAAAAAATGTAATAATATTTCATTTAAAAGTAATACTGGACATAACCCATGTCTTTCAACGTTCGCCGTTAAAAAGTATCGAGGGAATTTTGAGATGAATATAACTTGCAGCGACAAAGTTGTTCCTTAATATACAAGGAAGTTTTTCACCAATTTTCACACTGATTAACAAATAATTGTAGAAGATATGACGATGTATATAAATGTCGCGCGCCACCAACAGTCAGCAGCCGCGTATAATGCGCTACTTAGCAGTTTTAGCACTCGCGTTGACAGTTGGTGTCGAGCGAGAATTATATATATCGTCATATCTTCTACAATTATTTATTAACCAGTGTGAAAATTGGAGAAAAACTTCCTTGTATATTAAGGAACAACTTTGTCGTTGCAAGTTATATGTGTCTCAAAATTCCCTCGATACTTTTTAACGGCGAACGTTGAAAGACATGGGTTATGTCCAGTATTACTTTTAAATTAAATATTATTACATTTTTTAACATAAGGGTTTTGTGCATACATTTTACGGCTTCGCTAGAGTTTTCTGAGTTTTATGTTTCAAGTCTCATAACGATCCGTTAATATTTACTCAAGTTATCGCAATTTATGTTTAAAGAAATAATGATTTTGGTCGTAGAAATTTTTTTTGTTTATAATTTTTATCTCGAATACTAATGATTCGATAAAAAAAACTATAAATAGAAAAATGTGTGTCGTGACGAGCTTTATAACATTATATTTTTTAAAATACAGTTTAACAACATTTAATTTTCCAATATTTCTTAGCGTTTGGACAATACTTTTTCGCATTTTCGAGCGCTAGTCCCCTTATTGCATCCAACCCTTCAATTGCTTAAGAACAAAACTTGTCTGGCTAATTCATCAATTTCAGTTTAGAGTGTAATAAATGAAACTTTTTTGTGGACAATATTCCCCAGTATAAAACTATAAAGGATGATTACAATAATGTCATCCTTTCTTTCTTCTTATTCGCTAGGTAAATTAGTGTTCAAATGAGAGCCTTTCTGTCCAACTGTTTTTTGATGAGAAATCCTGGACTGTGCTCGATTTGACTAATCTTTTGTAGTTTTTCTTTTAAATTTAAATATTTCTGATAGAAAAATAATAATTATAATAATTGATATTTATTTTTGCTGTGTTTAATTGCTATCGATTTAAAATGAATTAAATATATCTAAACAAAAAACTAGGTCATTGTCTTGTAATTAAAGAATTGTCCCTGAAGTGGCAAAACAGTATAGTCGATAGAAAAGTCGATAGTGTGCTCCAAGCCTTACACTCTTATTGTTTGCGTGGACAATGAATTTTGTCAAACCCTACATAGGGTATAAAAAAATGTTCAGGGCTTACAGAGTGGTTAGTACTCACTGAAATGAGTAAAAAAATGTATGTTTGTGAACTCTGTGAAGGGGTTGATTTTTCGATCAATGAATATATTTTACTCAATTTAGTGAATACAATCTACTCGGTTTGAACAATTTCTTTAATACTCTATATGCTACTTTTCTCATTTTTGGTATAATAACCGTTTTAGAAACCCTTTCTTTAAATATGATTTTCTGTAAGATATAGAAATATTTCATCCTTTTTCTTTATTCCACTTCGTTTTGTTCCAATGCGCTAATATGTATATTGACACGGACATGCACGTGTTGTTTTGTAATTTCATGGTACGCGCGAAGGAATTACAATACGGAATATCGAAATGGGGGAACGCACCTGGCATCAGTTGGTTTGTATGTGACATCGTATTTCTCGACTTGTTCGACTTGACTTGTGCTCCAAGAAACACGAACGGATGTCGGATTCAGGAACATCACCGTTATATTTTCCGGGACGCCAGGTATGCCTGTCACCGAGCCTACGAAAAGCAAACGCAAATACGTCTGTGCGTTAATATTCTTTATACACACATACACACACTCTCTCTCTCTCTCTCTCTCTCTCTCTCTCTCTCTCTCTCTCTCTACATTTAAATATCAATTCTTCTATATACGTATATTTATCAGGTTCGAAGTTACAAGAAGTGAACTCAGAATAAGAACTGCGACCGAATGGAACACTATCCATAATGTTGAGCACACACTACGACGTAGCAAAGCACATACATTTATTTATGATGTCGTACCAAAAATTACCATGAAAAGCAGTTCAAACTCATCGACGGAAAAGTCATTAGTCTGTTCTTGGTTCAGAACCTTGATCGGAATTGCAAATCAAAATTGGGATAATGGATGAGGAAAGGAAGAAATGAACATAAAGACAATAGATTTGAGGGTGTAGGGGAAAAACCATCTGGGTCCAAAATATTTAAAAACTAGATTATGATCGCACTGCGTTGCTTCAATAGGTGATTTGAACATGGCAAGCCGTAAAGGGGAACATTAATTGCAAGTGACAATAAGTGGCAAGTTATTAAAAATTTGAGAAACCAAGTACACAGTTTAGTGATTGTTTAATTAAATAATTAATAGCGCAAGAGAATTAAAATCTAATGTTATTGTAGTGTAAGGGGAAATAACAAACATTTAACCAATATTTAAACAATATTTTCACTGGGAAAGGTACAAAAGTGTCTAATTTATAGTTTTTCAACATTTATTTGCTTTCTCCTGCAAAATTTCAAATTTCTGACTCTGTGGCTTTCCCCCCTGCAACCTTCATTTACAAAATAATTATTTACAGTGTGCAAATCTAAATTGTATGATTCCTTAACTCAACCTTTTCATTTTGCGCTATTCATTAAGTAAAGCAAGCCAATACTTGTATTAATGAAAAATCGACTGATTGTCCGACCATACTTTACGTTTATATACTTTTATGCAAGGTATTTCCCACTTCTTGTCTTTTCTTAATTTGTGTGTAATAAATAACAATAAATACTTTTTGGTATAAGCAGACGGTATAAGCATTACCTTTATAGTATTCGTCCTCGAAATTTTAAAGCTATATGGCAAATAATAGTTAAATAATTCTCTTTTTGTCAAATGAATTCTTATCAGTAACAGATGAAAAAGATGTAGTAAGATACTAAAGAACACGCTGTGATTTCTAAATATTAAACTGTAAAGGAGAATGGTAGAAATTGGTCAAGTTTAGACCTGGCTGGCAACGAAAGTGTTTTAGAGGATATGTTTCTACAGGTCTTACGGGCATCCGCCGGTTAAATCGCGCGAAAACATAGGTGACTTTTATGATTTTTTCTAGAAAAAAGTATACAATGTATGGGTGTAAAACATTTTACACTTTATTCTGCTAGAAATGTAAAGTATAAAACAATTTTTTATTTCCTTTTTGCTCACCCCTGCCTCTGATATGCATTGCGTGCTGCATCGTTGTAAAAAAAAACTGGCCTGCACTGGCGCCACAATTACTTTAGACAGGATCATCCGATATCAAAAAACCAAAGATATTCCTCAGTTACACATGTGTCGTTATCGTGCTACCCTCAGGCAGTGTATGTATGGTTTTATTGTTCTCCTTGGGGTTACAACTTTCTACACTTATCCCTTACCATTTACTGCCAAGCTCTATCCTTACATTCTACCTTACTCTATAACCTTATCCTATTCCTTATCTCTACTCTTAAGTTTACTCGCTATTTAAAATATTTACAGCTTCGCCTTCTCTACGCAATTCCTTCCTCTTTTATCCTTGTTCGAAAGAGAGTCCGCCTTTCCGCTCTTATCCTAGTCTCCCCCGTCCCTCTCCACCTTTTACCTTCTACCTTTCACATTCTGCGCAACGGACTTCCGTTTCCCCTTTCAACCCACTCCTCGCTCTTCGTCCCTTACCTTCCTCTTACTCTCATCCCTTCTTCTCTCTTTCCCACCTTCTCTTCTTTCGTATCCCCTCCCTCTCCCCTCCAATCCCCCTCCCCCTCGCCCTGCATGAGCCTTTCCTTCAACGTTAGATCGTCCTCTATGCTCTCCCCACCCCCTTTCATAGCCTTCTTTTTGTTCATCACCTCCCTTTTCTGCTCTCTATCCTTCAGCTTTACGACCACCATGTCTCCCCTTCCTTCTCTCTCTTTTTCCACTTTGTACACCTCCCCTATCTCTACTTTTACCACTATCCTCTCCATTATCTCTTCCACGCTTCCCTCCAGGTTCCCTCTTACTTCCATCCCCTTAATTACTATATTACTCCTGTGCTCTTCCCTGTCTCTCTTCTCCATTCTCCACTCCATTTACTTCATTCTCTGGTTCATTCCTTCCTCCCCCTCCCATTTCCTTTCCTTTTCTAACTCTTCTATCCTGTTCTCCAATCTTCTCCCTCCCTTTCCTCCCTCCTCCAACTCCTCTAACTTCTTCCCTAACTTCCCTAGCCTCCCCCAGATTCTTTCTCTTTCCTCCCTCCACCTTTTCCCCCTTTCTTCACTTCCTCCCTCAACTCCTCCATCGCCTTCTTAATCCCTACATCCTGCTCCTTAATCCCTCTTACCTCTTCGCTCAGGCTCTCTCCCATCTTCCTAATCATCTCCCCTATCACCTCCACGTCTTCCTGTTTCCCCTTCACCGGCGACCTTTGTACCATCTTGCTACTCCTAAAAACCTCTCCCTCCTCCCCAATCTCCCTCGTGTCCCACCCCAGATCCCATTCTGAACTCTTCCTTTTCCACATCTCATCCAGCGCTCTCTGCTACCACATTTTTCCCTTTGCTGCCTCTTCACGCTCGTCGGTCTCCCCTTTTTCATCCCCTTCTCCTCCGCTGCTCCTCCCGACTCCTTTTTCTCATCCCTCATTTCCCACTTGTCTACCTCCATTTGCCTGCCTTGAACCTCCCTTACTCTACCCCCCTGAGGCAGTGTTCAGAAACAACTGGGCGATGATTGCCAAATGTTTAAACGATAGGATCCCCAAAACATGAGTTTCTTCGCACAAAAATATTTCGTAAAAAAATTAAGTGTATGGAAATTCACAATAGATGGTAGCGCGGAAGCCAGTGTAATTACGAGTAGAATCCCGTTTGAATTTTTGGATTCGGTCAAGAATTGCATTCTTTATCGTGGCGACAGTGCGTGAAAAATTGTTTCGAAAAAACGTACTTAAAGTTTGACGCCGAGCGCGTTCATCTATAGTGCTTGTCCGTAAGCGCCATATTTTCCATGTGTTTATCCGATTAAAAATAATTGATTCTTTTTTTATATCAATAAATATATTACTAATTAAAATAAAAACTACATTTTTGTCTACTACACCTGCTTCACAATCCATTTTCAAAAACAACGTTTGGATACTGGGGCGTGACTGTTAAATGATGCACAACATATATATCAAGAGACACAGAGTGCTCTATAACACCACGACCCGTTATCACGAAACCTTCAATTATCGAATCTCAATAATGGTTAATCTGATTAGATTTCGAATGGCCTTAAAGGGGTAGACACGGGTAATGCAGCGCGCTGTATACCGACACAATCTGGTCCGAAACATGGGTCTGGGATTTTTCATTTTTCGTCCTTATATGGGCAGATTTTGGGCTGGGCGAGGTCTCATTCGAAAGAGGAAGGTTCAATGTGGAGCGCTCTGGTCATGGTTCAACAAGATTGTGTTGATATCTAATAATATGAGTGCCCAAAGTAGAGCAAAAGTCGACAAAATACACACGCAGAATCCAAGTATTTTTAGGTCACTAAAAGAGTTTTGTGACTCAAACGGTGAGCAGAGCGCTTCGCATTGAACCTTCCTCTTTCGAATGAGACATCGCCGAGCCCAAAATCTGCTCATATGAGGACGAAAAATGAAAAATCGTGACTGCATTCCCAAATACGAGTTCCGCCATATTGGCGATAATACAGAGCAAGTCACGTGACAAATTTAGTTCAGCTAGTGGACACGAGATGGCGCCTACTCGGGAGGACTGCCGACGTGGAATCATAGCAAAACTGAAGCGTTAGCTGGATACATGTGCCACAGTAAAAGTGTGATGCAGTCAATTTATGCATTTTCGTACGATTGTAGGTTAGATTATATGCATTTTAGGCATACATTGACTAGGAACTGCTGGGAACTGTGTACATTTACTAAATTACCGCTTTTACTGTAACAATATCACTTGAAATCGCTGTCAAATTTATGTTATAATTATATGGCCACATTATTTAAAATAAAAAAAGAGAGATTGGAACTTTTTTACTAATACTGGAAATAGTGATTTACTGATATCATATTTTCAGAATGTGGATGTTACACCAATTATTTGCAATTATTGCTCTTATCATTATTCTTCCGACTATTGTATATTCTCCAAATCGGTCAACAGTTTGACACCTTGATTTTTTTTATAATTCATTACGGTTCTATGCAGAGATGGACATTATTTAAATGAAATAATATACTTCCAAATGGCCCCAGTGGCCGATCGACACGTGGTTTGGGGAAGGGTGTGTATACCCTAAATCTGAAACTCTATTTAGCTTCTGGTATTTATTAGTTTCCTTTGTATACATATTCGAAAGCCTTTCATCTTGGGCTTCGAATAATTTTTCCTCTTACATTGTATCTTTATCCTAAGGTCGTATTCAGATATATTGGCCAGTCGATTCGTTTTCGCGAACAGCGATCGAGGAGAAATCAGCCACCACCATCTGATGATCGTGGATTTGTCAGTTGGAGCTCCAAGACCACCGAAGGGTATGGTGGGGTAACAGGAATGCTGCTCAGCTCCGTCTGAACGTAGCCGTGAGGCTGTTATTTATTCTTATTGTTAGCGTAGTAGTAGTGTGCGTTACGAAGCTATGCGTAGACAAATACGAGATGAAGCTATCGAGAAAGAATCAATGTTCTGACCAATCAAGCTCTTGAATTTTTTCGGAGCTAAGGCACACCTATTCTGGGTCTACGCCTTTACGCTGACAGCTCAGTTTGGCCTATACACGCCAGAAGCTTGGCGCTATCCCCACCACTTCTGGCTCACTCTTGTTCTGCGAAGGCGAGAGCGAGTCAGAAAACGTTGAGAAAAGGAACACCGAGGTAGGCAAGCGGTACCTATGGTGGGAGAATACGCGTTACGAAACTCACCGGCCAATATATCTGAATACGATCTTAGAAGCTCGAATAACCAACGAACCTTTATGGCCCGAGCCGCGCGAGATCGCCGTTGCTCGGTGATGTGTCATCGATTATATAGAAACAGAATTTGTTTATTTTTCATCGTATCAATATGAAAGTGATACAAATGGATTCCTGGCATTCTCACGATCAAATTGACAGAAAATACTTTAAATCGGACTATTTTTAACGAAACGGGCTTCCAATTCTGCAAACAAATTTTCACGTAATTTCCTTGATTATGGTCCGAATAATATCATTTTTGGGGCCAATTCGATCGAGAAAACATAAGGAATCGATTGACGTCACTTTCGCAATGATCTGATTAGAAACGCAGAACTGCAGATTTGTCACTGCTTAGTGCGCCACGAAACTCAGCGCTGTCGTATGATTGCCAGCGTGAAGGACTTTCCATGCCGAAGGAAAGTCAGCCTTCTATAGAACTCAAATCAAAAAAGACTTTGCTGACAAACTTTATATTCACGTCAAATAAATGCTTTAATTGTAAAATTTATACGACGAACTATTATTGAATTTCGTCAGTTCTTACATATGCATCATTTGGTTGGGAATTCCTGATCCCAGAGTTTCATGCATTTACCTATTGAAATGTTGCTTCAAGTCATCGGGAAATTGCATTGCTTCTTCTCGTACATACATATATATATTCGCGAGTAGGTGTCATGAATGCCGCGACTTTGGTTTCCCAAATAAATTCACATTTATCAGGACCCTCGCCCGAACCGCTTGACAAGGAGACTGAACGACGTAAACCGAGTGCGAGTGAAATAGCGCACCAGCGAGAGACCCTCGGTCGACGGCGACTTGAGTCATCCAGTACTGAATATGAAAATGTTCATATTTCTCATTACACCTTGATAAGAGTGTTACCACCGATGGATTGGTGAGTTTATGTCCACGAAAATGAGTCGAGACGCAAAGCAATTCGGTCTATTTTTCTTACGAATACATGATTCTGACACAAACTACGTTCACTAAAAATGGACCAAATTGCTGCATGTTTGGCATCATTTACATCGAGAAACCCTAAGAACTCCATTGGTAATACTTTCATCAACAGTTATCAAAAACATGAACATTTTATCTGGCCCGTCGGTTTTATTGCTCTCGGCTGTCAACGGGTGGTCTACTGGGGCCCGAAGGTCCTCGTTCGCAGGGAAAAAGCAAAACAGTGGGGTGGGTAGGTCTTTCCCGATAATCCGAGCCCAACCATTTGCGTGCGCAGCTTCATGTTGCACGTCAAAAAGTATTTTTTTAATTACAATTAGTAATTCAGTTTGGAAGTGGAATTAAATTAGGCGCCATTAAAATCATGCACAGTTCATTTATTTTAACTACTTGACCAATTCATTTATTTTTGAATTCAATAATGCAATGCTCCGCTGAAGAACCACGTAACACGGAGCTAATATTCTAGGCCCTAGAATCTACGATATTGTCAATGTGCAGTTGAAACGCACGCCACTTCACACTATCGTTTCTTAGCATTTATACAGGGTGATTCTCTAGCTAGAGTCTAGCATGTGTCTCGTTGAGTTTCGTGGGCTTCCACGCTCGAAACCAACGGGGCTATACAATGTTGCACACTAAGCAGTGACGAATCTGAAGTTCTGCAATTTCTAATCAGATCTTTGCGAAAGTGACGTCAATCGATTCCTTACGTTTTCTCGATCGAATTGGCCCCAAAAATGATATTATTCGGACCATAATTAAGTAAATTACGTGAAATTTTTTTGGCAGAATTGAAAGTCTGTTTCGTTAAAAATAGTCCGATTTAAATTATTGTTTGTCAATTTAATCGGGAGAATGCCAGAAACCCATCTACCACAAATATAGGGTAGAGGAGGTACCCCTTCCATGACGCCGACCGGGCTAGTGAAAATGCGCAGGCTGGATGCGCGTGATTATTATGTGGTCCCCTCCTCGAAGAGACAGAAAATATAACCTATGTATATGCTATATAACAATAAATGTTGAGCGGCTATTTCGTTCTTTTGCCCTACATTTGTGAACTTTTTATCATCCTTCCGAAACATTATTATTACGCCGCAACAGTATTTTTAGGAAATCGGGTATAACACATATGTAGGTTATATTTTCTGTCACTTCGAGGAGGGACCACATAATAATCACGCGCATCCAGCCTACGCATTTTCACTAGCCCATTTCAACATCCAACACAATTTTATATATAATGTTTGTTCATAACTGCTTTCTTGTAATAAGTGTATTTCATGTTCTGTCTGTGTTTTGCTAATAAAAAATGTCTAACCTAACAAACTTCATTTTCTGGGGACATCCCCTCATCTATTTTTCCTTTTCACTTATAATTCCTTACTGCCAATGTAGCATATTGTGGCATAACCACATTTTAAGTAATTAAAATGTACAATGAATTTTCTACGTTTGCTCTACCAGCAGACCTTCCATTTAAATATTTACAGGTTCAACGCAACAGCTGAGTATTTCTTTCCTTATTCAGAATAGAATACGGAAATAGCAAACAGCTCCCTCTCGCGTGCACCAGGCAGCCGCGTATCTATGGGTATTACCATTTCTCTGCAGAAAAAACCTACTGTAATACTGACCTGCCAAATCGGCCAGGTCACGTGACGTGTCTACCCCCTTAATGGATGGCTTGGGTTTGATTTACATAAGAAAAGTGTTTTCGATTTATTCCTACGTGCTTTATGAGCTGAGATATTTCGATATAAAGTTGCAATTTGGCGAATTTTATGTTAACATATTTTCTCCATCGTCAAGTGTGGGCAAGAGAGGAACATGAAAGGGAGAGGAAATGTCTCTCACAGGCACGTCGTTCACTCGATGAAGGTTTCGGCCAATCACGTAACAAATTGTTGTCACGTGACAGCCAGACAGAGACCACATCTGCCAAGGTAAACGTAACCTAGCTAGTGCCAAACAATCATAACCTGCCAAGTGTCAAAAAAGGAAACTTGTAAAAATTTTTTAAATGACACGAGTTTTTACACCATATAGGACACTGAATTATTATCTCAATTATCAAGGTAAGTCGCCAAAATTTTTTAATAGACCATTTATGTACTGAGCTTATAGAAACGGAGAGGACGCACAGACTTGGAAGTTGTCCGGAGAAGGTTCGACAGAGAAGCATCTTCTTTCGCACAAGTTTCTACAAAATAATAGATTGTTTTTATACCAGCAAACTATTTTTACATTAGAGTTTTAAGGGGTCATGCTCAGTCAGGAGGCCGAAAAAGGGTGGTCTTTGGAAATTTTTTACTCAAAAGCTATAACACATTTCTCAAAAAATCTTTTTTCCTTTTAAGGATTGCATCTAGTACCGTGCATCGTAATTTTTTTATTTAAAAATATTTATCAATAACTAAGTTATTGACCATCACTCGAAGGTTCTCTCAAAAAAAGGCTTCTGCGGTGACTACTGCTGCTCGAAAGTCGATCATCTAAAATAAAAAATTCGAAAGAATTTACTTATTATATTATATTACCTAGTATTTGAACGAAGGATTTGTCGAAATATTGATTTGGGAAAAAATGGCTGATGTTTAAATTAAAAGTTTCAATTTTTATCATAAATCGTGCCTGATTTTCGTGAATTAAAAGAAAACTAAGCATCGGATAGAAAATCCTTCGTTCAAATACTATATAATATAATATAATAAGTAAATTCTTCCGAATTTTTTATTTTAGATGATCGACTTTCGAGCAGCAGTGGTCACCGCAGAAGACTTTTTTGAGAGAACCTTCGAGTGATGGACAATAAGTTAGTTATTGATAAATATTTTTAAATAAAAAAATTACGATGTACGGTACTAGATGCAATCCTTAAAAGGAAAAAAGATTTTTTGTGAAATGTGTTATAGCTTTTGAGTAAAAAATTCCCAAAGACCACCCTTTTTTTCGGCCTCCTGATTGAGCATGACCCCTTAATGTAAAGCTTATCCCCATAAAAAAACTTCAAAAAAGTAAAAAAATTACGCCAAGTACATGAAATCAAATAAATCACAAAAAATAGAAGATAATAATAAATCACAAAAAATAGAAGATAATAATAATTACAAAATAAAACAAAGATGTGAAATCAAAATGAGCTGCAAGTACATAAAGGTGCTTTCCAACTGTGCTTAAGATGACACAACTACATATACACAGCTAAAATGCTGTGTTCATACATTCCATTACACATATCGCAGACATTTTAATTAACCCATCCAAAAGAATCCCGTTTAAAAACATTGTCGTAAATTAATAGCTTTACAAAATTAATGATATACAAAAATTGCGCCAATTATAACAATGGCTATTTATACAAAGAGAAAAATGTATTAAATAATATTAAGCAGATATATTTTTATACAAATAAATATTTTAATACGAATAAATATTTTATTCAAAATACTTGGCGCTGCGCCCCGAATTGGAGTTGCTAAACTGTATAAATATTTATAAATTGCATTAATCTTTTTCTTTCTTTCTTGTGCGAGCGTTTGTGAATGTATGTATGTGCATATGCTACGTATGATATTAGAATTATATATATGATGTACAATAAATCTGACTGCGCTTCTAATATGTATATGTTTATGTATTTTAGATTGTAAGGGAGTTAATGTAAATTATTAATACTAAGACAATTAACATTTTTTCGGTTTCGCAGCGCCAAGTGTTTTGAATAAAATATTTATTTGTATAAAGATATATCTGCTTAATATTATTTAATACATTTTTCTCTTTGTATAAATAGCCATTGTTATAATTGGCGCAATTTTTGTATATCATTAATTTTGTAAAGCTATTAATTTACGACAATGTTTTTAAATGGGATTCTTTTTGATGGGTTAATTAAAATGTCCGCGATATGAGTAATGGAATGTATGAACACAGCATTTTAGCTGTGTATATGTAGTTGTGTCATTTTGAGCACAGTTGGAGAGCACCTTTATGTACTTGCAGCTCATTTTGATTTCACATATTTTTTTTATTTTGTAATTATTATTATCTTCTATTTTTTATGATTTATTATTATTATCTTCTATTTTTTGTAATTTATTTTTTCATGTATTTTATTTACTCGTGCAGCAGGGTTACTTTCTCTTTCAGCTGTTGAAATAATTCTCTTCGTCTGCATCGTTAACTGAAAAATAGGACACATTTACTAATTAAATAAATTATCACACGTGCTCATTGTCAAGATCATTGAATGAATAATTGTGTATGCAAAACCCTACCTGCAAATTTGTGCGTACATAGTCTGATGTAGATCACACTGCATCATCTTCTGCTTCGGTTATCTGTAAATATATATAAAAGCCACATTTTAGTTATATACAACTTAACGTAGTAGAACTTACTTATATAGAAATAGAGTAGCCTTTTCCTATAGTGAGTGTAGAGACTACATAATGTGTCCGAAGGAGGTAAGAGCGTATGACAGAAAGTCTTATTGCAGAAAATTTAAATAAATGCTTATGGTAATAATTCAGCGAACATGAACAAAGAGATCCAATATTTTCAACACACAATTTATTGGTGTTGGAATAAAATTAATTTAGTATGTTTATTGGTGAATTGAAATATTGTTAATGGGAATCTAAAAAATTAATGAATTAATGAATAGCGTGGCAACTGCTGTGGATTTTATTAAAGTATTACGAATGTTTTTCACAAAAGATTGAAAATCATTAAGGGAGATGTGTTTTCAGCGTTCTTTCTTCACTAATGTGATTTGCTCTACATTGCAAGCAGTCCACCATAATCTATTTTCTTAATAATTCTTAATGCTATGTCTTGACAAATTTTGTCGATTTACCTGATTTGACAAATTTCCAGAAACTCATGCGAAAGAAGATGCTTCTCAGTCGAACCATCTCCGGACAACTTCCAAGTCTGCGACTCTACATAAGAAATCTATTTAAAAAGTTTTGGCGACTTACGTTGTAAATTGAGACTATCTATCTAATCTTCTCCGGAGAACCTCCAAGCCTGTGCATCCCCTTCATATCTATCCATCCAAGCCTGTGCGTCCCCTTCAATTCTATATCCAAGCCTGTGCGTCCCCTTCATTTTTATCCAAGTCCTGGGCGTCCCCTTCATTTCTATAATATTAAGGTTTACATAAAAACTCTAAATTGCTGGTATAAAAATATCTGGCAATTTAAATGCAACGCAATTTGTTACAATATATATATTATTTTGTACATGCGTGGTATTATTTTGTACATACATGGTACAAATTTCCAGAAACTTATGCGAAAGAAGATGCTTCTCTGTCGAACCTTCTCCGGACAACTTCCAAGTCTGCGACTCTACATAAGAAATCTATTAAAAAAATTTGGCGACTTACCTTGTTAATTGAGACAATAATTCAGTCTCCTATGTAGTGTAAAAACTCGTGACATTTCAAATTTGGACCACTTACATTATTTGACACTTGACAGGTTATGATGGATTGACACTTGGTAGGTTATAAAATTCAAAATAGTATACATAGATATATATATATATATATATATATATATATATATATATGTACAATGACGGACGACGATCCCAGTCGAATGATCCCGAGAGTCGACGAACAAAACATACACTAGTTTCTTTTGGCTGAAGGTGTGCGTGTAACGCGTATACGTATTATGTTGACGAAAATTTGGCTTGAAGAAGAATCAGAGGAATTTTTTGTGTAGCATTTCTGACTGTTCCATGACATGATATCATCATATCTCTGTTATGCGTGGACCGATTTTATTGAATTTGGTCTTATTCGAAAGCTTATATGTGGTTTACATAATAAAAATGCCTTTAAATTTAGGAAATATTGCAGGCGTGATGAGATATTAATGAAATAAGTTTCAGGTTATGTTGGAATAGCCTGGCGACGAGTAAAGATACACGGTAGCGACTCGACATATACAGAGTGTCTTTCTTTCATGTACATGGCGTCGAGACGCTACCGCGTCTCTAGATAGAAATGAAGGGGACGCACAGACTTGGATAAAAATGAAGGGGACGCACAGGCTTGGATAGAAATGAAGGAGACGTACAAACTTGGATAGAAATGAAGGGGAATGCACAAGCTTGGAGGTTGTCCGGAGGAGGTTAGATAGACAGAGAAGCATCTTGTTTCGCACAAGTTTCTGGAATTTTGTCAAATAAAGTAAGTAGGTATAATAGGCCGATTCTGGACAAACGCAGGGTGAGGGGTGAAGCGGGGCGAGGGGAACCGCGATGGCGAGGGAACGCGCGCGCGAGCGCGCGCACACACACACACACACACACGGGGCGAGGGAGGGGGAGGTACCGCCGATGACTCATCCTCTCGGCCCGTGGTCAAAACATGCGGAGGTATTACGCGTAGAAGATGCAAGTCGAAACCTGCATTTCGGTATCGCTCCAAGGTCAGATCGCGCTCGCGAACAAGGAGTGTGAGAGAGAGGTACGATATGAATCTATCTTTTTCTCTCTAGGGGCATAATCGAAACATACGACGGTACGTCGCGTAGGAGATGATGCGAGTCGAAATCTGCACGGCTGTTGCGCAATAACAGCGCCAAAAACATATAATGCTCGAAGGTCAACTTCCGAGAATACTTCAAAGCGATCCGCAACCCTCTTATCTCCCCAAGACGAGATCGCGCCCCGATATTCGCTACTTTGGAATCGAGTGTACGAGAGAGAGAGAGAGAGGTACGATATTAATCTATCTTTCTCTCTCTAGGGGAATAATCGAAACATACGGAGGTACGTCGCGTAGGAGATGATGCGAGTCGAAACCTGCATTAAAACATACGACGATGGAGGCAAACTTCCGAGAATAATGCGCAGCATCTTTGCGCGCGATCCGATCCGCAACCCTCTTATCTCCCCAAGACGAGATCGCGCCCCGATATTCGCTACTTTGGAATCGAGTGTACGAGAGAGAGAGAGAGAGGTACGATATTAATCTATCCTCCTCTTTCTCGTTGCAGGGGGTCGGAAACATACGGCGGTACGTCGCGTAGGAGATAATGCTAGTCGAAACCTGCACGGCTGTTGCATAATAGCCGCGCCAAAAAACATATAATAGGCGAAGGTTAACATCCGAGAATAATGCGCGGCATCGGTGCGCGATAATTTTGGACGGTAAACTTTCGAGAAGGAATAATACGCATATGACTTAAAAGATCTCACGTAACAGCAGAATATGATGTGCACAAGAATAAAGCGATCTAATCGAATACTGTTTTCGGGGGTCCATTAGGCTAGAGATGATTATCAAGAGCATATTCGGTGGGAGAGACGCGATATT
This sequence comes from Andrena camellia, assembly GCA_029448645.1. Lineage (NCBI taxonomy): Eukaryota > Metazoa > Arthropoda > Insecta > Hymenoptera > Andrenidae > Andrena > Andrena camellia. The sequence continues at coordinate 15,210,551 of CM055680.1, forward strand.
ATTCGAAATGCGTAATAAGAGGTATAGATGTTGTCCAGATCTCGTAACATACCTAGTGTAAGAAACGAAGATTGAAAGAACACCAGTTTTTTTGGGGGGGATAAACGATATCCTGCGAGGATAGGAAAGGATCGTTTAAGGTATCAAACAATACAGATATTCGTGCGATAAAGTGTTGTATTTATTGGTAAAGCATATATAGACATGTATACATTATTGGGATACGTTGCGAGCATCACGTATAATGGAGTCCAAGCATAACGCTAATAATTCGCAATCTAACAAAGAATGTGGTTCGAAGTATTCGCTTTCGGAAATGAGTTTTTCATAGTCCGCGATCGGTGTCGTAGCGGCGCGTATAATGGCTACGAAGGAAGCGTATTTGAGGCTTACGGAGTCTAGAATTTCCGAGAACCACGAGAACGTGTGATCGATGCAGCGATCGTATTTGAACATTTGCCGTATCGTAGCTTCGACCATGTATATGGTTGAACTATCATCCGATATTTTGACAATTCGTTGACTGTTGATTCGCGTAAAGTCGATGCGTAAATGATCGACGACGATAGAGTCTTGATGCGATGGAGTTGTGTCGTTACAGAGACGTTGAAGTATCTCCGGTTCTTGCTGCAGCAGAAGTTTCCACGTAGACATGGGGAAACACAGTTCGTTGGATTTGTTGTCGACTATCGCGATTTCAACGCGACACGAATCCTGGTCGATACGGACTCCAATTGCGATGCGTTTGTACGTGGTCAATGTTAATGGGTAATCGCGTCCCATGATTCGTATGACGGCCTTCTTGGGCGGTGGCGCAGATGTATCGCTGTAAGAAACACACGCAGAGTTAACACATCGAACGTTTTCGTGTAAAATCGAAAAGTATACGGACGTATATAATGTACCTTAGATTCGGACGACGCTGTTTAGCAGGAAAATCCGTAGCGTTGCAACGGTTGAGGTGGTTTTCGCCCATGTAGGAAGCAGCGTTGAAATGTTGGTTAAACATTTTGAATACGCACTAAAGCTGAGTCTACTGACCGGTTATGGATACTAACTGTGTAAGCGCGAACGTACGCGATGTAATGTGGTCCGCAAGACCGATCGGTACCTCTTTTATAGTGGTTTGCACTCACACATATGCAAAGTGTAGTTTGTTGGTGATGGGGGTGGTAGCCATCGTCGTTACAAGAGGAGGAGGAGGAGGAAGAGTAGGAGGAGGAGGAGAAGGAGGAGGAAGAGTAGGAGGAGGAAGAGTAGGAGGAGGAGGAGAAGGAGGAGGAGGAGGAGGAAGAGGAGTGTTAAAATAAAAGCCTTAACATATTTTCATAAAAAAATATTGCGTTTATTTATGCATAAAATATTTAAAATATAAGGAATATATACTATATAATATAGACGATAAAAGAAAGTGTAGCGTTAGAGTCCACAGTGCATATAATTCCAAATTTTTTGAACGTTTTCCAGCGCGCACATACAACCGCCGCCGTTGTGGAAAGCGCATCGGATGGTGTTCTTTGCTGGCATTGCTTTCAGGTTTGGAACGACCGTGGCAGGAGGCACGATTCCACGATAATTGTTGTCAACGTCGGAGCCGTCGTTGTCCTCGTCGGTATCCTCGTAGTCGTCGGAGTCGGAGTCGGAGTCGCAGGTGTCATCGTCGTTGTTGTTGTTGTTCTTCTTCTTCTCGTACATGTCAACGATGTCTACGATGCTTGTATCTGTTCGTAGGAGCAGTTGCGATAACCAGGTCTTCTTCTCCGCTCCCTTCACGAACACCACGTCGACGGTTGCGAGCTCGCGAGCGAGCATTTCTGATAGCTTGTGGTACGGCACCCAGCCGTCGGACTAGCGAAGCCCGTGATGATGCGCCGTGAGCCAGGTGGCTTGACGCTTCTCGAACGATGACAGGCGAGCGTAGGAGTACGGTGGTTCGAAAATCCAATGACAAATGGTCGTTTCCGTGTCGCGAATGTTCGTGAGAATCGCAATTTCCTTAGCGACGAACGTGTTACGTTCGGTCTTGAAGCCTTGCAGGTCGGCCACGACGGATAACATTGTTAGGTAGTAATATGTAGTAGTATGTAGTAAAACAAGTGTCACCGACGGCTGCAGACGAGCTACTGACTATTTTGCGATTATCCTCATCGGTATAGTAGTCGTAGTCGTAGTCGTTGGAATCACGTGATTTTTCGCACTACGTTCGTCAAAGGATTGTATTCGATCATGCACTCGTATATGATGAGACAGTAGGCGGTTGTATTAGCGGGTACGTTCTCTTTGCACTCGAAGTCGATTCGCACGTCCACCGTGGCGCTCTTCACCGATTCGTTCTGTCGAGAGCAATCTATGATCGCGATAGGGGCGTATCGCAAAAATTCGGCCGTGTTCAGCAACGGTTCGCCATGACCGTAGTACGAACGGGTAAATTTCGCGTACATATCGTACAGGAGCGCGTATTTAGATTGATCGAAATCCAGGTTCAGGTCGTCGTACGGATACGTCTCGGAATTCAGAAACAAGCGTACGTTCGTGAGTTTACACGCATCGAATCTGCTCGCGCTTTTTTTGAGATTATAACTTCGCTCGATTTGCGTAGCGAACATCACGTATCGCGGTATCTCGAACTGCGACGAGGCTTTCACGGTCCACGTGTGTTTGGTTGTCGTTTGCAGCAACGGATACTGTTGCAGTTGCCACGATCGAAAACTCATAGCGATAGGTCGATCGCTTTGCAGGAGACGTAGCATCGCCAGTTTTTGAGTGTCATCTAGCACGACGTGCGGCATACGCCATTGTATCTTGCGTATCTCCAGTTTCGGTATTATCGCGGAGGATAGAGAGGTCGCGTACATCGCGTTCGTATCGACTCGCGCGCGAATCAGGATCAACTCGTGTCGCGCGTTCATCACGATACGCTTGTAATCTTCGCAGAATCCTAGTAGCGCGTTCATGGGCACGCAGAAATTGAACGCCGGGCTATTAAAAATGTCGCGGTCGTGTGCGATGGTGTGGTCCCAACCGGCGTTCATCAACGCTCTGCTCTTCTCGACGGACAATGACGCGTAATGTTTCAGCGAGGTCGTGATTCCCGGATTTCTACAACGATCGATCTCCACGCCGTTCAATTCGTATCGAATCTCGTCGAACATGAACGCGACGCAATTGTTGTCCAGAAAAACTCTCGCGGCAGCTTTCACTTCCTCGGTAGTCGTCGGGGCGGTCATCAAAGAGAGACGTCCTTCCACGTAGAGATAACTTTCGCACGGGAGCGTGTACAGATCTTGTTGCTGAGTAGGTATTCGTATCTCGTCGTTATTGTCGTACGTCGTGTTGGCGTACGGATTGTAATCGTGCACCTCGATCTTCGTGATACGATCGTCGAACGTCGGTGTACTCGTCACGTTCAGTATGGTATACATCCTGTTAGACGTGTGTATGTACGTATAAGTGATACGTTAGTACGTTACGACGAATCCCAGGAATCGTAGGAAACGCGCGTTTCGATGCGTCAACGATTTGAAGCTTCTTCTTCTTTTTCTTCCGCTCCCTGTCTTTATCAGCGTTGTCGGTGGCGGTGAAGGTGTTGCGTTTCGACGATAATGCGTAGCAGAGACCGGAGTAGGAGCGGTGAACGATGATGATGCTGATGAGTCGTACGTGTGATCGAATACCAACATGCTAAACACTCACGCGCTCACATTATCTTATCGCGCGAACGTCGTTGCACGTGCAGGCGAATCGTTATTTCCTCTCCGCGAAAATCTATAGGGCGATCGTATTGATCGACGATGCGTACCGTTAGATCGTGTATCGCTCGCGCAACGATCGGTAGGTAAATGACGTGTCGCGGAGTTTCCGATATCTTATATCCCGGTGGTACGCGAGGCGAATTTTGTGAATCGTGTGTACGGATTTGTCGTTGCTGTACGCACCGGCAGTGACGTTACACGTTACTCTGATCACGTTAACGTTTATAATGTTCACGGGTTCATCGGACTCGTACCAGATTCTCGGCAATAAGACACGCGTCGGCGAAAATCCCAGCTGCGATCCCACGTTGTTTGGTTGCATAAAGTCCACGAAGAACGAGCAGTACAATTCGCTTTTCGTGGTGTTGTTGTTAGCTCGTAGCACTAGCGGATACTTGTTGTCGTCGTCGTCGGTCTCGTTGTCGCCGCGTCTTCGAGGATATCGATCGAGCAGTTGACGCCTCAAGTGCTTGGCGATAGCGTCTAATTCGTAGGAGCCGTGGGGGATCGTAACGCGGTCGCTAGCGGCATCGATGCTGGGGATCGCGGCGTTCTTGTTGTTGTTCGTGACGAAGTAGAACGTGTCGTTGCTTGAGTCGATGTTCGGTATCGTGTGAAACGTCTCCAAGTCGGCGAGTCCTAGTTCGTACTGCCCGTCGCTCGAATCGATCGGCGGAAAGTAATTGACCGTGAGCACGCTGCTCCGACCCGTTAACGTGAGCGTGAGCGACATCGTACCGCTGTAGGTTACGCTAGTGAGACCGAGAGAGCGAAAGTGACGAGGACGTAAGGTAGCGCGTCAATTTATCTCGGGAAGCGCCGAGGCCAAAATTCCAGAGCTTTTGTCGCAGAAATTGTACGCACAAGTGACCGCAATTCATCTAGTCGAAACGTTGAAAGCGATCGTGATTGTACTTGATCGTAGTTGTCGTAGTTTTCGTTCCCCGTCCGAAATAGTCGATCAGTTCCGCGGGTGGTCGCAAATTCCCAAAACTGTCGAAATACTGTACGCGCGGTCCGCGTTTCGCGTACGCTACCCAGTGTGTACCTTCGCCGCGATTCTCGTCCAGATTCGCGATGCCGCATTCGTTCGATCGTACGCGCGCGGGGAGCGTGTCGCGCAAAAATACCCCCCGAAAGAACGGTACGTCGACGCACTCGCGCTCTAATTGCAGGTTAGTCATAGGTAGTAGCTGTAGCTGCTGTCGCGTTATCGTCGCCGCCGCAAGCCCGGTCGAGCGGAGTTTTTTTTTTTCCTCGGTCGTCGTCGCAGGTTCACGCCGGCGCCGCGCTTGTACGGTGACAGATACAGTCCTCGCCCTTCCATCTCGCGATTATGACGCATCGTTTCTTCCAGCTGTTTGCGCGAGGCCTTCGCGTCGTTGACCGCTTTGGCGATACCGGCAGCTCCGCCGGCCAATGCTCCGATAGCCGACAAAGCGGGCAGCACGAGCGGTAGAAGCGGAAGAAAGCCTCCGCGTTTCGCTACCGGTAGGATACGGCGTTGTCCTCTGGATTTGCGTTTCCGTCCCGTAGTCCTTCCTCTTCTTCTTCTTCCTACTCCTCGTCTCATACCCATACCGAGTTTAGTCTTTGTTTTCATAGCGGCCCACACTCCGCTCGCAGCGGCTTTTTCACCGAAAGTCGCGTCGTTCGCGAACACGCGTTCTCGGGCTCGTTCGGCTAGCGATCGATCCGCCTCGTGTCGTCCCTCCAAATCCTTTCGACGAGAGTACGCGATATCGTGCTCTCGACAAGCCGCGTCCAGCCGATTCGTGCCTTCGTCGCCGCGAGCCAATCGCTTCGACAAACGCGTCCCCGGTCCGCAGAACTGATATCCCGGAATGTGTAGTTCGAACGGTAAACGATTTATGATCGCGTTCACGAGTCGCGATCCTGTCGTCTTCTTATCCTTCGTTGGTCTACGCGTTACCGCAACCATACGCGTGAAAATGCAGATGCACGGAGACGCGAGGCCAGTCGTCAGTCGACGGTTCTTCGATAGCGATCGATTCGAGGAGCGCTACGATTCTGATTCGCTCGATAGGTTTCGCGGGTATAAATAGCAGTGACGTTGCGTGCTTGCGAGGAGAGAGACAGAGAGAGCATACGATTCGCAAAACAACCGAACGCTATTCGCGTGACCGCGAACAGGACGTTGGAGGATTCGACGTGGGACGACGAGAGTCGTTCGCGCAGGCACGGTTCGTTGTTGCCGAACAGCGTGCGAGCCGTGATCTGCGGTCCGTCCGGGTGCGGGAAAACGAACGTGCTTCTCAGCCTGCTGGAGAGTCCGAACGGTTTGCGTTTCGAGAACGTGTACGTGTACTCGAAATCGTTGCGACAGCCAAAGTATCAGTATCTGGAGCGAGTGTTGTCGCGCGTCGGTGGACTCGGATACTTTTCCTACTCGAACACCGCTGAGATCGTCCCGCCGAGGGACGCTCTGCCCGATTCGATCTTCGTGTTCGACGACGTGGCGTGCGACGAACAGACGGCGATCCGCGAATACTTCTCCATGGGCAGGCACGCGAACGTGGACTGCTTCTACCTGTGCCAATCGTACGCGAGAATACCGAAACACTTGATCAGAGACAACGCGAATTTTCTCGTGCTGTTCAAACAGGACGGGACGAACTTGCGTCGCGTGTACAACGATCACGTGAACACGCACATGACGTTCGAGGCATTCACCAACCTGTGCGCCAAATGCTGGAAACGACGCTACGACTTCGTTGTCATCGACAAGGACCGTGCCCGGTACGATGGTCGATATCGACGAGGATTTAACGAGTTCGCGATAGCTCGTGAACCTCAGTAGATCGCGAGTCCTTCGTCGAGCAACACACACACACACGCACGCACGCACGCACGCACGCACGCACGCACGCACGCACGCACGCACGCACGCACGCACACACACACACACACACACACACACATACACACACACCAGGATGTCTAACGAAACAGCTACCAGCGGTGTAAACATTGAGATCGCGCAACAACGAGACATACAACAGAAACGGCGTCGTAGACAACAACAGCAACAAAAACAACAACCGCGAGAGGTCGAGACGAAGAAGAAAATTGTTAAAATCAGCGCCGCTATTCGACGGAAATACATGAACCTGAAACTCGGTAAAATGGCGACGAAAGCTGCTGCGGAGGAAAGCGCGCGTCCGATCGTTGAACCGCTGAAACATTTGGTCCAGAACACCGCAACGTGGAAAACGAGTCCAGCGACGTCAACGCTCGTCAAGCGGAAGCATCAACGTTCGAAGAAACGATTATCCTTTACTCCGTCCACGACCGAAGCGGCGATACTGACCGAAACGACTCCACTTCCGGATTCGAACGACGACGACGACAGCACCGTCTACGAAACAACCGAGGAACATGAGCCGGACCATGGCGAGACGGACGAAACGATTCGAGAAGTTCTCGATCCAAAAACCACAACCACCACCGTCGAAAACCTCGACGCGTACACTCGAATCGTCAGCGGGCTGCTATCGCGCGAATATCTGCGCTTGTTCTTCACCGACACTAAGAAACTCATCGATAACGTGTACGGCGTGTACCTAGACGACGACGAACAGCTGATGATCGGCGATTCCGTGCTCGCTATCGGCGAGAACGACGACGTTGACGTGCAAGGCACGCGATTCGCTGGTACGCGAGGCTTGTACGAACTGCTGTTCATGCGAGTGTCCAACGGGCAAGCGTACACGAACGCCGATATGGAGGCGTACCGCGACATCTTGTTGGCGACGAACGCGCATCGACGGGACCATTCGGCTAGCAAACCTACGCTAGGCAACAAGGGTTACAAGTACAGAAAGATCGTGTCGGAGTTGTTGCGTAGTGGAGACCGCGTTTCTGGCGACAGCGTCACGCACGAAGGTTGAGGATTGCCCACCGATGACGCGATGACGGTTACCGATAACGCGATCGATTACGTGTACTGGGACGATCCGAACGAATTGGTCGATAGACTGCGATTGCTCTTGGCGTCGCGCGAGGCCGGACACACCGGACACGACAACGAAATCGCGTCCATCTTGGAGGAACTTCGCGAAGCCGGTCTCATCATAAATTGATCGGTCGGTTCGATTACGCGTCAGTCTCGTTCGCGATCACCGCCCACCCAACATGTCGGTAAACAAGTTTGGAGCACCTTTGCACGGTAGTACCGACAACGACGACGACGACGACAACGATCGACGCACGGAGACGATTCGCTCGCGGAATCTGTACGTCGCGAATCACGTGCGAGAGAACGCGCTGTGTCTGGGCACCGATCGGTCAACGTTCGACGCTATGGAACGCAAGATACGTCGCGTGGCGCATCCGGAGGAGGATACCGACGCTGCGACGAAACGATACGTGTACGACGTGAACGAATCGACGACGACGCGACTGAACGCTTTGACGACCGCGATAAATACCGCCGTGGAAGGACGCATCCGTGATTCGGAGAATTCGATAAATACCACGCTGCAACAACAATTCGATCACTTGCAGGATAGACTCGACGTGCTTGCGACATTGATCGCGGAAGTACAGAAACGCAAGGAAGCGTCGCGATGAGCGACGACGACGACGACAAACCCCGTCGACACCGTACGTGCTTCGAGTGCCTGGTGCAGTATCTGTTGCTTGTCGTGGAACGTTATCGTCGCTATGGGCGCGAGTAAGGAGCGAATACAACTGGTCGCCGAACTGCACGCTCCAGCGAGACGAAATTTCCCACGGAGACGCGTAGTCACTCGAGGCTACGACGATCTGTGGCAGGCAGATTTGGTGGAAATGCGCGCGTACGCAACCCACAATCGCGGCTACAACTACATACTCACGATCATCGATACGTTCAGCAAGTACGCGTGGGCCGTTCCCGTGAAAACGAAAAGCGGCCGCGACGTTACCGAGGCGTTCGCGACCGTGTTGCGACGAAGCGGCAGATGTCCGCGAAACCTACAAACCGACATGGGAAAGGAGTTCTACAACGCGGAGTTTCAACGATGCGCGAAGACTCGCGGAATCAACCACTACTCGACGTACAGCGTGATGAAAGCGTCGATCGTCGAGCGTTTCAATCGCACGCTGAAGAATCTGATGTGGAAACAATTCACGCACCAACCTGTGCGCCAAATGCTGGAAACGACGCTACGACTTCGTTGTCATCGACAAGGACCGTGCCCGGTACGATGGTCGATATCGACGAGGATTTAACGAGTTCGCGATAGCTCGTGAACCTCAGTAGATCGCGAGTCCTTCGTCGAGCAACACACACACACACACACACACACACACGCGCGCGCGCGCGCGCGCAGCCCAAAATATGGGCTTGTCGAACTTCACTTTTAATTTTCGCATCTCGATAGCGACCAAGTGTTCGGAAAATATCGCGCGACTATGGAAATTTGGTTTCGCTGGTTGGATCTGCTGCCGACGCTCGTGCACACCTACAATCATCGTAAACATCGCACGATCAACGCGCGACCTGTCGACGTGACCTCCGCCACTCGTTTACCGTTCATCGTATCGTCGGGTGTCGAGCAACGACTACGACGTCAACGCGCCAAATTCCGCGTCGGCGACAAAGTACGCGTCAGCAAATTCAAGACGATCTTCGAGAAAGGATACACGCCGAACTGGTCGACCGAGGTGTTTGAAATCACCGCTGTACAACGAACGCGTCCTGTCACGTACATTCTACGCGATTCCGCGGGCGAGCCGATCTCGGGCGGATTCTACGAGCACGAACTGCATTCGGTCGCGAATCCGGACGTATATCTGATCGAGAAGATTATTCGTCGCAAGGGTAACCAGGTGTACGTGAAATGGTTAGGATTCGACTCGTCCAAGAACTCGTGGATACGGGAAAAGGATGTTCTCTGATTCAATAGCAACTCTTTATTAGAATTACTATTACTATTACATATACATATACATATACATTTATTTCGTTCTTTGTATTTAACAAAAAATAAAGCACAATATATATCACGATCTTTGTACATTATTTACATGAATGTGTAATATTATACATGGGTATATTAAGAAAAACATTTTATGTCCATCCATTGCATACTTTTTTTTTTTTTGTTTTTAAAAGAGGGGGAAAATGCATTACGCATACCCCGACAACAGTTATGTCGGGGTTATGTGGGTCTCTCCATTTCTGGCATACCCACTAAAAACCTCCTCTACGCTCATACAGTGTATCACACTTGTATACATATCAATATATATAAATATATATATATATATATATATATATATATATATATATATCGTACGCGACATTACTACGAATCTCAATATACATATAACTATACACATAACTATTGTATCTACTTAACCGTACCACTGTCACTATCACTGTCGTCGCACTCGGGAATCCGATAGTGTCCCCACGGAAGGGTTTCGATCCGATCGGCTAGAACGTAACGCTTATCGTCGTACGGACTGAGCGCGGTCTTCAGTTCGTTCACGGAATACACGTCGTGTAATCGCGCGCGAATATGGTTCTGTCGTACCGTAGTTTCCGCGTGCTCGAGAAGACACCGCACGTAGTCCTCGAAACGTATTTCGTTCGTTACGACACTTCTCTTCACCCCCTTCACTTTTTTCGTCTCGGACGTTCCCGACGACGACGACGCGTCACGCACTCGAGTCGCGTACATCTTCGATCGAAGTCCCACGAACGCTGTCATCAAGGCACCGTTGTTCTCGTCCTTCATGAGTCCCGGCACCTTCTTGTTTACGCGCGGCATACCGTACGGGTTGTCCACCGCGTAATCGCTCGTGTCGAATCGTGCACTGACGTCACTTTTCAGCTGCTCGTAAGCGTCCTCGCACCGCAGCAGATACATGAGACTGTCGGTGTCCGTGTACAACACTTTGCATCCATCACCGAACTTGGCGCGCATGTAGTCATAGTGAAATTCATACAAGCACACCTTGGACACGTCCAACACGCTCATGCCCACGTATATGGGCTTGTCGAACTTCACTTTTAATTTTCGCATCTCGATAGCGACCAAGTGTTCGGAAAATATCGCACGACTATGGAAATTTGGTTTCGCGATCAACGATTCGGCGCCGTAACGTCCGTCCCACCGCGTCACCAGTCGCACGTCCACTCGATTTCGAACGTTCTCCATCGTTTTCCCGTACACGGCATTGTTCATTAGCTTGTACAGTGTTTTCTGGAAATCGCTGGTCGCTCGCGTTCTCAACTCCGTGTTCAGCATGATGTAGTCGCGCAACCAACGCGATTGATCGAACCGCAGAACGCGATGAATTCTCGATACGCGAAGTCCGTGTCGAATGCACTGCTTCAAGTACCGATAGTGGACCACGTATCGTTCTTTGTCGCGGTGCGTGGCGATCAGCTTCGTCTGCTTACCGATGGGCGCGTGCTCGCGAACAGGACAGAACGGAAGGTCCGCGTGCTCGTCGTGAATGTCCCGCGGATACTCCAGGTCCACTTCCAGCAGGTAGCCCTCCGGTCCGTCGTCCTCCGGCAAGGAGTTCGCGTCCAAAGCGGCAACCGCGTCGTCGTCCAGCCATCGGAATCCACCGCGCGGCATCGCCTGCGACATCGCCCATCCGTACAGGTTGTTCACGTCGAGGTACATCAAGTACGTGGATGGTTGCAACGCGTCGTACATCGATGTCGGCAGGTACTTGTTGTTGGCGCGCGCGTACCTGTGCGAGCACTGGCTCAGGCCGCCGCGTATACCTCGCTCCACGAACAACAGCATGTCCACGTCGGTGAGCAGTTCCAATTCGACGCGCGTGTATTTCAACATCGCGTCCCACGTGAACGCCGGTAACGTACAGTAATGCGCCGGGTCCAGTTCGTAGCTCGCGATAGAGTCCATACGAAAGTTTTCGAACACGTCGGCGAGCAACAACACGTCCGTCTTCAAATACAAATCACTGTACTCGCCTAATGTCCGTATACGAAATGTGTTCCACACGTTGGTTGCGTGCGCGTAATCAGCCTCCGACACATCGCTATCGTTCAGACGATTGTAGAACGCGTCACGAGGCGGCAGTCGCCTATCGTTCAGTTTGTCGTACGACGCCACGTAATCGTACGGGAAAACTCCCTTTCTGGTGAGGAGATCGAATTGTTCGTCAGGGAGATGTTCGAACTCGCGTCTTAGGATCGTAAGTCTGTCCTTCCCGAGATCCGACGCGAGTTTCTGCAGACTCGTGGCCATGAACTTGAACGAGTCGACGAAGCGAAACTTCAACATTTTTCTCCAGTTCTTGCGTTCGCCCCTGAGGTCCTCGACGTTCTTCGTAAAGGATATGTATCGTTCCTTCGTTATCGGTAGGAGGTTGATCTTTCCCTCGAACGCGTCTGCCAACTCCTTGATGACGAAGTGCGCGTCGTAGCCGGACAGGTTGTGGAACACCACAGGTATCGTGCACGAACGTTGATAGCGTAAGTTGCACGATCCGTGCGCCGCACCCCTGTACTCACCCGTCGAGTGGCAATGATCGCGCACTTTCGCATCGTCCTCGCCTCGGTCGAAGGGTCCCCCGCACACGTGACACGCGGTCGCCTCGTGAAAACTCGTCCACTGCTGTCGCGTTAAGGGCGTCATCGGTTTCTTCACGCACAACCACGAGTACGCAACGTTCGCGAATTCCCGCAGTTCGCGCACAAACCATTGCACACAGTCGGTGTCACTGCGACGCGCTCGGTATCCGCACAGAGCCTGATCGTCGGAACAATGCACGTAGTATCCCACGCTGTGCGCTCTGTAACGTTGATACTCGTACGTGCGACGACGATCCATCGCCGGTTGATCAATCGCCTGCAGCGAACACTCGAAGTCCGCGTAAATCACGAAGGGCACGCGTTCCTTGCGTTCGTGATGCTGGAACCTCAAAATTTTCTCCTCTTCGGACGGCAATTGAACCGCGCACTCGTTCAAGCGCGTGCAATCTGCGGTGTGCCGCTGCAATCGATCCACTGAGGAGAAAAAGTTGAGGCACCTGAAACATGTACGGAAACAAAAAACACTGTAAACGCTTCGCTCGTTACGTATCGCTCGAATTTTTGATTTATTATTTTTATTTGCATACCTATCGCAAACGAACATTTGATGTCCGTGTTTGCTGATTTGGCTGGATATTAACCTGGAGAGATTGCGAATGCAGACGAAATGGTACCGCTGCGAATCCTTGCCGTCCTGTACCAGCAGCACGTTCGCGTGCCTCCCTTCCCGCTTGTTGCCGGACACGCGTAGAGGCACGCATCCGTCCTCGTTGTCCCACAGGTACACGTTCACGGACACTTCGTTTGCCGCCTCGAACTTCCGTACCTGGTCCATCGTCATCGGCAGTTGCAGGCCATCCGTACGAAGCACCGACGAATAATGCGGATACGACGCCATCCTGTCACCGTGTGTATCAGCCGGGAACAGACTAGCGACGACCGACCACAAAAAACACGCGTTCTCTTTACACTGCACGTTCACCACCGCTTTTTTCGTCGAGACGGCTCGCGGAAGCGGTACATCGCACCCGGCGCGCAACGGATTATGCTTATTAATGTTAATCAGGAGATTCTGTACCGCCCGTAAGGTCCAGCCACTCTCGCGCTCCTGAAACTCCTCTATCGCGACCAACGTCGGAGCTATCACTTGAGTCGCGTACCACTCGCGAACGTTCGACGACATGAACAGTAGGTGATTGCGTGTCGCGAAACTCTTTACATCCGTCTCGTCCCGCAACACGAATTCCGCGTTTAGCACGGTGTTCACGGTTACGCTGCGGTGCTCCGTAATGGCGTTCGTAACGCGAGAAATCACCAGTCGACGGGCGTTCTCGAAGAATCGGCGTGGATCGGCGATCCCGACGTTGATCACAGCGCCGGTCAACAAACGTTTCTCGAACGCTGTTTCGACTTCCTCCCACACGACCTTGGGTGCCGTCGCTCGAGCGGCGACCCCGCACCCTACTCGCGATAATCGTCCTCGCACTATCGCGCGCAATGTTTGTGTTCGCGCGAGCAGCGACACCATCCGCTGCTTCTCCCACACCGGCACGCGTTCGCCTCGTTGATACGCGACCATGTGCCGTACGGTCTCGTCGCACCTGTCCATCCACTCGCGAAATTCCGCGGTGGTCCTCAAAAGTTCGGACATTCGAGCCAAAAGCACGAACGCGTTCTTGAACGTATCCATGTTGTCACTTGATATAACAGACTGTATACCGTTCCGCGACACGTTTCCGCCACGTAGTCAAACTCGCGTCAAGATGTCGGACACATTTATTATTATTACTATTATTGTCAACGTATGTAACACTTAACTAGATACCGTTGTCATAAAACGCGAGATGCGTAACGATTGTATCACACAAATCTTCCGACGCGTTACCATTCACGATTTTACCCTGTCGAAGATGCGACCTGCTTTAAATATACGATCATCCCTACCTAAACTCTCCCTACCCCATTGCACCCCAATGGGACGCGTAGATTTCCACCTTAAGTCCTATCGATCTTTTACTCACCGTATTATCTCGGTAGCTACCGCGCGTTATTCTCGGATTACACGATAAGAAATGGTATCTTTCGACTCGCTTCTGGCTCGATAACCACGTAGGTTTCGCGTTACATCTTCCACGCGACATACCGCCGTCTCTTCTTTGATCGCCTACCGACAAAGGACTACAGACGGAGAGATACACGACAATATCTAGCCTCTCTCTCGTACTCCTTGTTCGCTCGTCGCAGCAATCGCGGGCGCGATCGCGCCTTCGAACGATAGATAGAAGCGTGTCGGTTCGCTTTGAATTTTCGTGGTCTCGCGATTGCTCGCGCAAAGATGCTGCGTATTATTATTATTCTCGGACTACTCGATACGAAACGGTACGTTTCGACTCGCATCATCTCCTACGCGTCGTACCGCCGTATGTTTCCGACCCCCTGCAACGAGAGAGAGGAGGATAGATTCATATCGTACCTCTCTCTCTCGTACACTCGCTTCCAAAGTAGCGAATATCGGAGCGTGATCTGGTCTTGGGGAGATAAGAGGGTTGCGAATCGCTTTGAAGTATTCTCGGAAGTTGACCTTCGAGCAATTTATGTTTTTGGCGCTGTTATTGCGCAATAACCGTGCAGGTGTCGACTCACATCTTCTACGCGTAATACCTCCGCATGTTTTGACCACGGGCCGAGAGGATGAATCATCGGCGGTACCTCCCCTCTCCCCTCTCCCCTCTCCCCTCTCCCCTCTCCCCTCCTCCCCTCTCCCCTCTCCCCTCTCCCCTCTCCCCTCTCCCCTCTCCCCTCTCCCCTCTCCCTCTCCCCTCTCCCCTCTCCCCTCTCCCTCTCCCCTCTCCCCTCTCCCTCTCCCCTCTCCCCTCTCCCCTCTCCCCTCTCCCCTCTCCCCTCTCCCTCTCCCCTCTCCCCTCTCCCCTCTCCCCTCTCCCCTCTCCCTCTCCCCTCTCCCCTCTCCCTCTCCCTCTCCCCTCTCCCCTCTCCCTCTCCCCTCTCCCCTCTCCCCTCTCCCCTCTCCCCTCTCCCTCTCCCCTCTCCCCTCTCCCCTCTCCCCTCTCCCCTCTCCCCTCTCCCCTCT
The DNA here is from genome assembly GCA_029448645.1 of Andrena camellia. NCBI lineage: Eukaryota > Metazoa > Arthropoda > Insecta > Hymenoptera > Andrenidae > Andrena > Andrena camellia. The sequence goes on from CM055680.1 coordinate 15,225,918, forward strand.
CCCCTCTCCCCTCTCCCCTCTCCCCTCTCCCCTCTCCCCTCTCCCCTCGCCCCGCTTCACCCCTCGCCCTGCGTTGGTCCAGAATCGGCCTATTATACCTACTAAAGTAAATCGACAAAATTTGTCAAATTAGCGTTGCATTAAGAATTAAGAAAGTTATGGCGTACTTCTTGCAATGTAGAGCAAGTCACATTAGTGAAGAAAGTACTCTGAAAACGCATCTCCCTTGATACTTTTCAATCTTCTGTAAAAGATATTCATAATACTTTATTAAAATCCAGAGTAGTTCCCACGTTATTCATTAATTTCATTAAATAATATAATTTAAATTTCGACCGCAAAGAATTTTTAAATTAGAAGTAAATCATATTTTGATGCGCCGAAATCACGTACTTCTAATTTATTAATTTCATTAGTTTCCCATTTACAATATTTCAATTCACCAATAAACATACACAATTAATTTTATTCCAACACCAATAAATTGTGCGTTAAAAATATTGGATCTCTTCGTTTATTTTCGCTGAATTACCATTAGCATTTACATTTCCTCCAACAAGACTTTCTGCCATACGCTCTCACCTTCTTCGGACATATTTTGTAGTCTCTACTCTTACTATAGCAAAGGGCCGCTCTATTTCTATATAAGTTCTATGTTAAGTTGTAACTGAAATGTGGATTTTATATATATATATATATATATATTTACAGATAATCAAAGCAGAAGATGTTGCAGTGTGGTCTACGTCAGAGAAAAAAAATTATTATGACATAGTATTATATCAATTAAACGATTTTATTCAGCTTCGATCTTCTGTTTGCTTCTTGTATGTTTGGTTCATATCTGAAAACTCAAATTTAAACTAACTCCTCCAAACCAATTGTCTTGAAGCTTTGCAGGCGTGCGTAGTTTGGATGACAATACAATATATTTTTAAAAAAATATAAGCCCGAGGGGGTGAAAAAATGACCCAGTCATCAATAAACACTACAAAATGTGTGAAATCCCCCACAATATTACCTTTTTTTTTAAAGTGTGTAATAAATATAAACGAATATATTGTTTTATCCAAGAGTCTCACTCATTTATCGCAGTAACCCCACAATGGTGACGCCGACGCGAGTAGTGCGCGTTTTTAGTTCCGTGTGACACGAATTAGCAACACGCGGACTGCGTAGTGGGTCGCGATACGGAAGACATTTTTGCATAGTGCCGGTAAGGCGAGTGAGCCCAGACTTTATTTTCCACGCCGCGAGAAGTGGGTGCCACGATGAGCGAGAACGAAGCTACGAATAATGCAGAAAGTGGTTCGACCGAATCGAGAAAAAGGGACACGGGTCCTTTGCCGTCCGTGGCGCGGGTAGCCATACGAGTACCGCCGTTCTGGGAGAAAAATCCGACTACCTGGTTTCGGCAACTCGAATCTCAATTTGTGCTCTCGGGTATTACACAGGATTCCACCAAATATCATTATGTGAGTGCGAATTTGGAGAACCGGTACGCGGACACGGTGATCGATATCACAAATAATCCGCCGGCCACGGATATGTACGAAATAATAAAAAAGGAACTCATCCAGCGCCTTTCTGACTCGAAGGAACAGAACATTCGGCGTCTCCTCGAGCACGAGGAACTCGGTGATAGGAAGCCCATGTGTGTTTCTATGCCACCTACAAAATCTCGCAGGGGATACAGTGTCCGAAAGTTTCCTAAAAACGCTGTGGTTAGGACGCCTGCCGGCGAGCATTCAGACGGTGCTGATTACGCGACAGAAAGACACTTTAAGTGATTTGTCCGCCATCGCCGACGCGATCATCGAGGTCACGCCGCGAGCTCGGGCGGTCACAGCATCCGGAATGGGCGACGACGATTTGAAGACGGAGATCGTGGAACTGCGTCGAGAGATCGCGGCTCTCCGAAGTGGCCGAAGTCCTATTCGGCAACGTGGGCGGTCCAAATCATGGAGCAGGGCACGTAGCACCTCACGAGCGAGGAATCAGGGCGGCGGAGGAGAGAGCGACGCGTGTTGGTTCCATCGCCGGTTCGGCGCGGCGGCGAAGAAATGCCGCGAACCGTGTAAGTACGTGTCGGGAAACGCGACGGGCAATCGTTGATGGCGGCAAACGATTCAACGCCCTCTACGAGCCGTTTGTACGTCACGGATCGTACGACCAGGACGATGTTTATGGTCGACACGGGATCAGACCTGTGCGTTTTTCCGAGATCGCGAGTGGGTGGCTCGAGGAAGAAGACGTCTTACGAATTGTATGCGGCGAATGGTTCGGTGATTTCCACGTTCGGCCATATAACAATTCGACTCGATTTCGGGCTGCGTAGAGATTTTACCTGGCGTTTCGTTATTACGGATGTAACGACACGGATTCTCGGCGCCGATTTTTTTAAGCATTTCGGCTTGCTGGTGGATTTGCGAAACAGGAAACTCGCCGACGGAATAACCTCGCTCTCCGTGCAAGGGCGAGTGGCGGCAAAGCATTCGGGGGGTGTCAAGGCTATCGCAGGGAAAAGTAAGTACCACGCGATACTCGGAGAATACCCGGACATAACGAGACCGTCGGAAGGACACCGACGTTTAGACACGCGACGCGCCATCGCATCCGAACAACGCCGGGACCGCCAGTCACCAGCAGACCAAGCCGCCTCGCCCCCGACAAGTTGCGGATCGCTAAAAGGGAGTTCGAGACGATGCTGAAAAACGCAACAGCACGTCGCTCGAAGAGTAGCTGGTCGTATGGGCTCCACCTGGTGCCGAAGAAGCAGGAGGACGAGTGCCGTCCATGCGGCGACTACCGGGACGCGAACGCGAGGACAATCCCCGACAGTTACCCGGTGCCCCACATCTACGGGAGATTCTACGGGGACTCGATTGGTGTTACGTATATATCGATGATATTTTGGTGGCTTCGGAATCGGAGGAAGACCATGAACGGCACCTATGGGAACTTTTTAGCCGCTTGAGCGAATACGAGGTAGTAGTAAACTCTGGAAAGTGCGTTTTCGGTGAGTCGGAAGTGCGGTTCCTCGGTAGTAGTAGGGCTATGACAGTTCTAAACCCAAATTTGAGTTTCAAGGCCATTTCCCCCCCTTCACCCCCGACCCTGAAACTCAAATTTGAGTTTCAAGGTCAGAGGAAATCCAACGCGGCGGGCAGGCGGGCGGGCGGCGGCGGATGACGTCACAGAGATGACGGAGTGGTGGTGGTGGTGGTGGTAGTGCGAGGGCAGATATCGAATCAATCGATACCGAATCGATATCGAACCAATACCGAAGTACATCCAGGAGGAATCGCAGAGGTAAAGTGCTACTCTCTCGGGCGTGGTACCGACTGTCGGTAAGGAAGGAAATATTAATTTTAAGATATTAATAATATTCGAAAAACTGAATCTCGGACAACGGGGCTCGAACCCAAGACCTCCGCGGTACGAGTCAGCCGCCTAACCAACTCCCCCAACGCCAGCTCTCTGACATTAGTCTTTCCTCAATGGTACATATACCAAGCGTCACACGCGCACACACACACACCATGAGCCGTTGCCAAATGTCAACGCATAATAATTATCGGATGATGTTGGGCAATGTCGGGAAAGATCGGCGTTTTACAAACCACGTCTTCGGGGACGGGAAAGAGAGAGCAATACTTAGTTGTAAAGCTAAATTCGGGGGAGGGAAAGAGACAGCACTATACAGTGGTACAATCGCATGCATTCTAAAGCTAACAGTATTTCAAAATGTTTTTCAATTTTAACATCGCAGCGTATCGCGCGATAACGTGTGTAATTTGAGTCCTCTGGAGCAGCCGTGCGGGATGACGTCATTTGGCGGTGCGAAGAAGGCGCGAATCATAGAATTATGCGGTGTCAGCAGAAATTTTTTTTCCAAACCAACAGACACTTTTTCCCTAACGCAGAGGAATAATAATTTCATGAATAAACGATCTAGCGAACCATTCTGTAGCAAACAGACATATTTTTTCCGAGCCAACATGTAGCAAGCATTCTAAAGCTAAAATTTTTCAAAATGTTTTTGATCTTAACGTCACAGCGTATCGCGCGATCACGCGTAATTTGAATCCCCTAGCACAGCTGCGCGAGATGACACGGCGCGAAGAACGCGTGAACGAAATATAATACTATTTGAAACGTCGAATCTTAGAATTAGGTGGTGAGGAAAGAAGGAGTAAGGTGGGTAAATAAAATGGAAAAATAATATGTTTTAAATGATAATATATTGTTACAGTCAAAGAATATGAAAATAGAATAATAATAATATAATTTAACATTTTTTCATACGAGCATCAGCTACATTATCACTGATAGCACATGCTAGCAGTTCGCAATCTACATGATAATCCTCGCAGTAATATTCACTATCACGTATGATTTTAGCAGCACGACGCGTATCTAATGTTTCACAGGCAACACCGCTCTGTTGCGACACGTTAACAAAAGTTTTAAATTTTGTCTGCACATTTTCTTCAGTTTGATGCAACCGCGGATACACATAGCTTACACACGGCTTAAGATTAAATAAAAATGTTACTGTATTCGGTTTGAAATACAGCGACTTGTCAAGTAGTGTCATCCTTACAATCGTAGAATCATAGATCCGACAAAAGTCCACCGTTAGTTCATCAATCTGCATCGAGTCTGATTCAGGCTATTGTGCACGTTTTTCGATGGTTGTACGGCTACCGACTAGTGCACCCCATGTATACCACGGTAATATGAGATGGTTCCCGCGATTATCGCCGAGAAGAACTTCTACATCGGCCATAGGTCCTACGTTGATTCCAATTTCCAAATATTTGCTGCCCACGGATGTTAATGCGTATCTTTTGACCATGATACGCGATGCTCGACGCAGGATAAGAGAACAATCAAAGCTATGAAATTGTCCGCTCGTATCAGGAATAAACATAAAAAATTTCGAAAAAATGTGAAAATTAAGCCTTACTAGTCAAATGCATTCTCCCCGCATGGAGCTATGCTATCATCTTGCACGATCGGAACGTAATAATTCATGCGTTCGGCGTTTCCTTCGGCACTGGTACTGCACATTTTTTTTTTTAGCACTGCTTGTCTATCGAAAGTGACTGAGGCTACTGAGCGATTGATGGAATGGCGTTCGGGGAGACTAGCTTAAATAGAGGTATAATTGCTTCCCCCACCGCCATATTTTATTCTAAAGCCCCCAATTTTCCAAAATGTTTACTAATGAGAGGAAATGAAGTCACGAACAAGGAAAGAATGAGAATCAAATTCTTGGAAGGGAGAGGGATGGTCAAATGAAGAATGTAAAAGAGGCAGATTAAATGGGGAAGAAGTGTGGACCAAAATAGAGCAGATAAGTAAAGACATCCAAGAACAAGAAAGAGAGATGAAAGTGAAAGAGTCAAAGTTCCTAAGAGAATTAAGAGAGATGCCAAGGGAACCAGGAGATAAGCCGAAATACTTCTGGGGGGAAAAGAAGAAAGGAGAGGAGAATTAGAAAGGATAGGAAGATTCATACAGGGTAGTGAAACAAGGGCATGCAAGTATTGGCTAAAGAAAGAAGAAAGGGTATGTAGGCTTGGTAAGAAAGAGGAAGAAGCAGTGAAACACGTGATTGAAGCATGTGAAGTAAGTGGAGAGAGTGGCAAGTGTGTACCGAACGTCTGTGGTTACTTTTCTGATGGTCACCCCCTCCATCGGTTAGGCCGGACATGTATTGAATGCCTTCCCTCGGTTAGTTCTGAAAAAGTTTCTGCAGTGGGTTACGTCTGAAATTTTCCGACGCCGGATAGACGTTTGATATACGTTCAGGGTGGTACGATAGATGTTTGTTACACGTTCGGAGTGGTACGATTGATGTTTGATACACGTTCAGAGTGGTACGATAGATGCTTGATACACATTCAAGTGACATGGTCTAGTCAAATGACGAGTCCAAAGAAGGAGGGGATGATCTGTGAAGAATTCGAAGAAGATGAGTGCAAGGAGGAAGAGGATGGTCAGTGAAGAAGAAGGTGAAGAACAAAGGCATCCTACTTTGCAACGTATGCAACATTAGGCATAGGTCCTCATGTGATAAATCCCGTTATTGTGGATAGTGTAAAGAAGCTATAGTGATACTCGGTTGGTATAATTTCGGGTTCTTTCTAAATCGTTTTGTAAGTCTTCTAATTTGTATGCTAACTTTATTTAATTCTTCCGGGTGTTTTGATTACCCTTTTATGCTCGAAATTTGTGTGTTCGGTACGAATTTACAGTGGTCTGTGGAAGTGTAATTTCATCTAATGACAAATTGTAGCCAGGTAAGTAGTACCATGTTTTTCTATTCCGTATTGTTTTCCAGGTTCTATTGTGAATTCGGCGGTAGTGATTGTACATTTGTTTCTTATTGTTATTGTTATTATACCAGAATCCTTAACGCTATACATATTTGTGCTCATGTCGTCGCAAATTACTGCTGGTTGTATCGGTTTCGGCGCGATATAAATCCTCGTGCCTGGATGTTGTAATTTTATCCGGTTCGTGTGATTCAGTGTCATAATTCTCATTTTACAATTGTTTGGGGTTTTTGTTAATTTTGTGTACAACTGTACTTCACACGGTCCGCATGGTATCGCTTTGAACATTGGGTGATTATAGGTGCAGAGGTACAGATCGTTTTATTGTCTTACATATTGCTAGGTCCTGTTTGCTTAGTTGTATGTAATCTTACACCGAGGTGTCAAGTACTTCGTACGAGTCGAGGGGTTCTATACGCGTAGAACGATTCGTTTATCTTGGTGGGTACCAGGTGTACCTTGCTCAATTTGCATTTTTCGCGTTTAACAATGGAATATCTAGTACTACAGTAATTGATTGTAATTGATTTGGTATCCGAAAATACGGAGAGCTTAAGAATTTCGATAATGGCAGCATGTTTTCTAATTTTATTCCGATTGGGAAGTCTAGTCCTTTCGGAATATGTGGGAGTGCGGAAGTGAGGTACGTTATGATTTGTGCTTGTGCTATTAATCGTGGGTTTAGGACTCCTTTCTTTATATCCATAATGAATTCTAACAAGTCTTGCGTGTCGCGCAATAGTGTTTCTGGGATGCTGTTTATTAGTATGAGGTGTTCGTCTACTGCCTCTCGAAATTTAGTAATGCTGGCTGTCTGTTGGAGAATGTATTGAATTTCTCAAGTCGCGTTTAAGAGTGTGTTTTCGTTGTCTTGTATGCCATGTATAGTCTCGTTGAGATGTTCGGTATTTGCTCTTACAATTTGCATTTGTCCCTTGATTGTATTTTTTTTGTCTGTTATCTTGTCTTTTGAAAAGGTCAGTAGATAGGGTGTGCCGATTCTGTGACCAGCGGGCAAGGGGTGAGGCGGGGCGGAGGTACCGCGGTCTCGGTCGCGATGGGCGAGGGGAGTTGCGGGGAGGGGGGTACCGAGTTCGTCGGTGAGGGGGATGACGTCACAGGGGCTGGGAATTTTGAAGATAGCGCCTCGCGAAAGAATGCAACGTCGAGCTCGCATAAACATCCGCCAACGAAAACATGCGCCAACGAAACCGTAGAGCGATAATTATTCGGATAGCGCCTCGAATATTTTTTTAAAGTTTGGGGCCGTCGTCTTATCACCAACGCTGTAATTCGACACACGTGGTAACGCATGTCAGGACCGCCCATACTGCCTATCCTAAAACACAATTGTCATTCGCTAAGTCTATACCTCTAAGGATGACATAGCGAGGAAAAAAACCAGACATCCGGCTAGCAAACCTATCCAGATTGCTCGGTCGGATCGTCTCACCAGGGTTACGGTTTATGACCGCATTCTTCCACGAGTCAGCGGCATGTGTCGATTCGAGGTTACCACTTACCACCCGCTGACAGAGCAATTCTGCGGTTTATCCCATAGTCGAAATTCCCAAAGAAAACGGTACGATGTCGATTGCCTCTTGGTCATCTGGCAAACGAGTAATTGCCCGCCGTAGTAGTACGAAAGGATATTATAAATGAGTTGTTACAGGTATTAGTAGGAAAGGATATTATAAATGAGTCGTTACAGGTATTAATGTAAAAATCGTTCATTTATTAAAACATATATATATATATATACGCGTACTATAGTGGTACGTGATTTACATCGCGCCACATGGATTGCATTTCTAACGCTAACAATTCACAATCGATCAAAGAATGCCGTTCGAAGTAGTCGCTTTCGGAAATTAATTTTACGTGATCCGTTGGTGCGGTAGCGCTACGTAGAACGTCTACGAAGGCGGTATATTTACTGCTTACGGAATATATATTTTCGGTCAAATAGGTGAACATATGATCGATGCAATGTTCATACGCGGATTTTGACGAGTTGATCATTATGCATGCGCGTGAATTCGATTCGCAAATGATCAATTACGATGTGGGTTTGGGGCGACGTTGCGTTGTCGCGTAATCTTTGAAGTATGTCAGCCCCATTTTGCAGCAGGAGCTTCCACGTTGACATTGAAAAGCACAACTCGCCGCCTTTATTGTCGACTATGGTGATCTCGACACGGCACGAACCCATGCCAATGCGAATTCCAATGGTTAGCCTTTTACAGGCTGTCGAGGTTAAAGGGTAATCGCGCCCCAGGATCCGTACGTTTAACGGTTTTGGCGTTTTCGATGTTTTTGGCGTTGCGGATTCAGAACTGTAAGAAACGTGTACACGGAATTCATGATTTGTTCCTTTACAGTGAAAGAAGTAAGCGAATGAAGTAAGTGAAAAGTTTTATAGTAATAGGTACGTACCTCGTATCAGATTGTTGGTGTTGTTTATTGGGGAACCCGCAATCGTTGCCGGATGCACAGGACGAATCGTTGAAGCTGCGTTTGTACATTTTTATATGCACTATACGATTATACTGATCGACGGAGAAAATTGACGCGAACGATACTTGTTAGCACTCGAGTGTAGGTGACGTTATGAAGTCTGCCAGTCTGACCAACGTCGCTTTTATGCAGATTCATGCACACGTACACACCAATGTGCAAGAGTATATTGTATCAATGATGGTGATGATCATGGTTGTGTTATGGTACAAACATTAATATGAAATGTGAATAGCGCGCGATAAATTCACATGGTATGCGCGGGAGATTCAAATAGCGTACGCGCCAAATTTAAGGTGCACACGTGTCGCAGAAGAGTTGGAGACGATTCGCGGTGCGAACCATAAAAGTGCGCTATAAGCTGGAATAATTAATATCGAATCATCGAAGAAGAAACTATGATACGGACACCCCCACCACGCATACTCCACGACTACCCCTACCTTGCGACGTGCAGGGCTAGAGAACCGAAATACATATAAGGACGTCGACCACCGCCGCACGGGTCAGTGCAGTTATCACCAGCATTTTTTCTACAAACTATGGACGCTTTTGAAGTATATTTATCCGAAGCGGGGCCAGGTGTGAATGCATTTGACATGCAGCGATGTATCGTAAGTGTAGTTTTGTGTTAATTGAATTGGTACGCGTATTCCATTTGACGATATTCTAATGAATTTATGCGTTTGTTACAGCTGTTGTGTCAAGGCGACTGGGGGTCGAGATTCTGGCAGCGAATCTCGGGGTGCTCCGGGTCGTCCTTCACGGTCGTCGTCCAACGGGCTCCGAAGGTTCGGGTGAGAATGCCGGGACGGAAGGATTCGGTTCGGAAACCGAAGGTAGGGGATCGTTGCTGATTAAAAAGTTGGAACTCACCGTAAGGTTTAAACAAGTTTATTCTGTCCCGATCTGGGTGACACTGGTACTATGCCTTTATCAGGCGTGGATCTTGTACAGCGTCTGTATCAAGTCTCCATGTTGTCTCAATCAAGTCTGAATCGCTGTGCTCGTACATCATTCTTATACTGTAATCGGAGCGAAGCGGGGATCATCGGGGTCTCCGTCTTTGGCCCGCCTTTGGGTGTTTTGCCATGTGCTGATGGTCTCGGAATGTTTCCGGAATGCTTACGCGGTTGTGCCCGATTTCGGTCGTTCGATTGTGGCAATCGGAATGCCGCGGGGTCGTTGCGCTTGGGGTGTCGGTTGGGACACAACATCCCCCCCCCCCCTTGAGGGAAGGGTGCTTAGGGGAATTTTTCGCAAGATGATTTACAAAATTTCCCGTTACCCTAATTTGTAAGAACCTCGGCGTATTCGCTGTCCGTGGCGGTTGTTGTAGTAATCCCTGCGCGAAGGTTGGATGCTGGTTTCTTCGGCTCCTGCGCTTTCGCTGGTGTAGGGATTTGTAATTTCCGGCGTATTTGGTAATCGCGTTTTAACAAATACATGACGAGTATGGTAAGTATTACTAGTACGATAGTCGTCGATGTTGGATGTACAATTTGCCAGGTCGCTAGTCCTGGTTGGTAGTTATTATTAGTTAGATCGCCTTCCACCTGATTGAGCTGATTATACAATGCTGAGAATTCAGATGGGTTTTTTAGTAGCTTGGTTCTGCGCTGGTTCGCCCCGTCGTGTCGCGTTCATTGCTGCCGTTATGTCGTATCGTGGTGCCGTCGGCAGTTCGAAATCCTGACTATACGTTGTTTGTCGTTTCTTTAGTACTACGTCCTTAGTTCGGATGTTACAATTTCCCGCAATCCTAAGGATTCCTATCTTATCTATATCGACGTGTTCGGGCTGTCGCTCGTTACATTGTATAGTCAGTGTTTCAGGTTGATGTGTCGAGAAAATCCACGTGTCGGCACGCGGGGTGCCTATCCACATCGTGTGGTTTACCGCGATGTTTTTTATTTCGCAATTTTTGGGGAACTCGTCCGAGGGTTGCAGCCACAGGCTTGCTTCGCACTCGAGGTCGCCATTTACGTTGTGCGCCAGCATCGGTTGTTCGCAATAATACTGTGCTGCTACTTGTTTGCATCCCTTTAGCTCGTGATGCTCTGTGAGCACGTACTGGTTGGTGCTTGCGTCTATGACGAGTATCCGGGTTCTTATGACTAACAACGCGTATGTGTTGTCGTGGACGTGAATCGGTGCTGGAGTAGCGTCGATCACTGTGAACGTTTGAGAAGAAATTAGGGGGACGGTTATTACTGCTATTAACGTAGTCCTATCGAAATACGCGGTGACTGATGACAATTTCTCAATCACGTTAGTATTTTCTACGTTTGGTGCTATCGGAAATATAAGTCCGTTTGAGAGGTGTTGTACGGCGGTTTGTAATAGCTTGGTAATTTGTGCGCTTGCTATTACGTTCGTGCTGATTATGCCGCTTTTCAGGCCGGTGTAATATTGCAATACGTCGTCTACGTCCTGAGTTAAGTCGGTCAGTAGGGCATTTAATGTAATGAAATGATCTACTATATCAGCTCTTCCTGTTTGTTGTAGTAATGCCGTTTCGATCCGTGCACGTAATAGTCTCGTCTGTTTTGCTAATATTTCTTCGTTGCGCTGTATCGTTCTTTCCGCGTCGTGTAAGTGGTGTAACGTATTATTTGTTATTTGAATTTGATTTTTCATGGCGGTCATCAATGTATTTTGTGATCCGTCCAGTCGCGATAAGTGGTTGTTAATCTGTTCGGTGTCGTCGGCGTCCATAGTCCCGAATATGGTTTTGGCTAAGGTCCCTATTCCGTTGATTAACCCCCGTCGCCTATCTGGTACGTAAGTCGGCACTTCCGACACCTGATATATTCTTTTATACAATTTTTCCGCTCTTCTACGTAGTGGGTCTAGATGATCCGTACACGTTTGCTGGATTGCGACTTCGTTTTCGCACCGGCGCTGTATCTCGTTTACGTAGGAGGTCAGCTGCCGATTTCTCTCGAGGAGAGTATCCATTTTTACTTTTTCTTTGGATTGTTGGAGTCGCTCTCTTGCGACTTCATTTGTTGTCCTTATGCGTTCTTTCGTTTGTTGCGCGTAGTCCCCATAGTTATATGTTTGTCTAGGCGGGCTTTTTAACGCGGTCGGTATTAATGCCGTTTTCCCATAGACTAGTTCGTATGGTGTGAAACCCGTCACGGTGTGTGGGGTTGTATTATACGTGAACATCGCGTAGGGTAGCCACCGATCCCAGTCCGTCTGGTCGTTGTCAATGTAATGTCGGAGGTATTCTATTAGGGTTCTGTGTGACCGTTCTAATGCTCCGTTTGATTCTGGGTGATACGCGATTGTTTGAATTTTAGTAATCCGAAGTAATTTACAAATATTCTTGAACATTTCGCTTAGAAAATTTGTCCCTTGGTCGGTTAGTATTTTCACGGGTATGCCGTATTCGCAGATGATTTTTTCTACGACTGCCTCGGCTACTGTAGCTGCTTCTTGGTTCGGCAAGGGTATTGCTTTGCTGAATTTTGTGAGGAGATCCTGGAACGTTAATATGTATACGTTTCCTTGTTCGCTTTCTGGCAGGGGCCCTACTATGTCTAAAGCTACTTTTTCAAAGGGTTCTGTTGGTGTATCCGTGATTTCCATTGGAACCTTAGTTTTTCGACCTAGTTTATTTTTTTGACAGAGGCTACATTTCCGTATGTACTCCTCGATGTCTTTATTCATACCTGGCCATTTGTATTTTTGCTTTATTCGTTTCGTAGTCCGCTGAATACCTTGGTGACCTCCCGTAGGTATGCAGTGGTATTCGTAGAGGATTTGCTGTTTCGTTTCTTCGTCTTGAACCTCGGTTAGCTTTATTTCCTCTATAGCTTCCTCGTTCTGCAACGTGTGCACATTCCTGCTCAGTGCGTCCGCGTTGGTATTATTCTTTCCTGACTTGTGGATGATTTCGTAGTCGTACGCGGCTAATAGGATTCTCCATCTTATTAATCTGGATCCTGGGTCCTGCACCTTAAATAGCCATACTAGTGCCTTATGGTCGGTAACTACCTTGAATTGCGTACCATAGACGTATGGTCTGAAGTGCTTGACTGCCCACACAATGGCTAATAATTCCTTTACCGTTGTACTATAATTCCGTTCGGCTTTATTTAATACTCTGCTCGCGTATGCTATGGGTTTATCTTCGCCTATTTTCCCTTGCGACAATATTGCGCCTATTGCTACGTCGGATGCGTCTGTTGTTACTACGAATTCTTTTGTAAAGTCCGGATAAATTAAGAGGGGTGCCGTAGTCAGTGCCTCTTTTAATGTCTCGAAGGCGTTCTGCTGCTCGGCTGTCCAGACGAATTCGACTTTGTTGCTCGTGATGCTGGATAGTGGTTTAGCTATTTTTGAATATTCCGGAATGAATCTACGGTAGTATCCTGCTAATCCTAAAAATGCTTGTAATTCCTTTAGTTTAGTTGGAACAGGGAATTCTTTCACGGCTTTGGTTTTTTCGGGATTTGGTTTAATCCCGTCGGGTGTAATTATATGTCCCAGAAACCCTACTTCTTTTCTTAGAAACGCGCATTTTTCCGGTTGTAGTTTTAAATGGTATTTGCGAAGGGTGTCTAGAATTTTCCTCAGTTGCGTGTTATGTTCTTTTAGACTTGATCCGTAGACGATGATATCGTCTAGGTAGACGAAACAGTCAATTCCCTGTAATCCGATGAGTGCGACGTTCATGGCTCGCTGGAATGTCGCAGGTGCGTTTTTTAATCCGAAAGGCATGCGATTGAACTCGTAGTGGCCTTGTGGCGTTGAAAACGCTGTCTCGCACTTTTCCCGTTCTTCCATCGGAATCTGATGGTATCCGGACGCCAAATCGAGGGTGGTAAAATATTGCGCTTTTCCCAACTGGTCTAATATATCGACGATATTATGCAGTGGGAATGAGTCGCCTATGGTGACTTCGTTGAGTTTCCTGTAATCGACTACTACGCGATATCTAATGTTTCCCTCGGGGTCCGGTTTTTTGGGTACCACCAGCAAGGGTGCGTTCCACGGGCTGGAGCTGTGTCGGATGATGCCATCCTGTAGCATCTGTTCCACCTGTTTCTTTACCTCTTGCTTGTGGAGGTCGGGTAGCCTATATGGCTTGACGTTACAGGGTGCCGTGTCGCTTTTTATGGGGATCCGGTGGCCAGTTACGGTGGCCGTCGTCAGTCGGTCTCCCGGTAGATGAAACGTGTCATGATACTCTTTGCAAATTTCGTTCATTGATTTTTTTTCTTCTTCGTTCATGTGCTCGCGGTCTACCTGCTCGATGACTCGAGCAATGCGCGTGGTCAGCGATTCTTTCGCGGTTAATGCCCGAACAGCTGCGGCGCTATCGCTGCAGTGAATTATTTCGTTATCCGGTATTTCGCTTAATTGAATTCGCGGCACGATTATTGTCTTCGTTTCTGCGGTTGTATTCATAATACAGGCTACGCATTTTCCTTTTTCGGGTCTCGTTAACCCTTCTCCTAGGTATACGCCTTCAGCTAGCTGCTGCTTTTCTATTATCCCGTCTAGAATGCTATCCGTTGGGACTGTTACTATTTTTTGTGCGCGGGCGGGAACGGTTATCTCCATGTTTCTGTTTAACGTTTTCCATGGTTTTTCGTTTACTAATAAGCTCTGCTTGGGGTAACTTATGGTTATTCCGTTATCTTTCAGAAAATCTATTCCTAGTATCCCGTCTGCATTTGTTAAGGTGTTTCCTTCTACTACGTACAAGGGATGTATTATTTCTTTCCCATTTATGTTGAAGGTGGCATCTATTTGTCCTAACGTTTCTGTCTTTTCTCCCGACAATGACATGAGAAGGACGTCGCTTTTTCTCATGCTTACGCCGTCCGGGAGGGCTCTCTTAGCGATTAGAGAGACTTCTGCCCCGTTATCTATTAGCATTATGGTTTGTCCGTCTTTGCTATCTTCTATTTCTACCTCTATCCTATCCGATGTATGTCCGCCTTTGGAGAGGGATCCTACTTTGATCGTACGGAAGGGTTTCTCGGTTTCTATCGTCGGTGAGTCGCGTTTCGGCGACCCTGAGCTATCGCGGCTGCCTTTCGCGGAATGTGCGCGATCAGCGTTTTTGCTTCGCGATTGTCGTTTTTCCTCCGAGGCTGGTCGGCGACCCTCTGCCTTATTGTTTGCCGATTTAGTTGCTATGGCTTGTACTCGCCGGTTGTTTTCCGAAGAAAAAAATTTTTTCGGGGGCTTATCCCTATCTTTGTTCTTCCAACACTCCTTAGTGTCGTGCCCCGATCGCTTACAATTGTCGCAGTACCGTGGTGCTGTCTTATTTTTATTTTGATAGTTATTCGGAGAGGCGTTTGTCGCGCGCGTTCCTCCCGACGTCGTCGGCCGTCTCGTGATCGACCGTTCTTCGTCTATTGCTATCGTAATTGCTTCTTGCAAGTCGGCGGGTTTCTGTGATTTGACTAAAATCTTCAAGTCGTCGCGGAGGCCGTCTTCAAATATAGTCAGGGTCTGTCTTTTAAATACTCTCACGGTCGCGTTTTTGTCTACCAGACTGGCTTTATCTTCGATTCCGGTCGCTATTAGTTCCCTTAGCAGTTTGGATACTCGATTCCCGTATTGATGCGCGCTTTCATTGTGGCCCTGTCTACTATATAGCAGTTCCCTTTGTACGGTTGAGGCTGTGCGGGGGGGCTTGTAAACTGAGGTCAGTACGTCCTCTAAATCTTGTATTGACAATATGTGGCGCGTCTGTACTTCCTCTAGAGCGTCGTCCCCAATTCGCATTGAAATTATCCCTCGTAGGATCTGGGCCTTTTCCTCCACCGTTCGGTAGGAGCTGTATACGTACTTGCAGGCGGTCAGGAACCCGGGCAATTGCTTGGGGTCCTTTCCGTCGAACATGGGTAGGGCTCTTATCGCGTGAAATACTTCTCGAGTGTCCGCTCCCGTTGGTTCGTTAGAAGGGTCGTTTTGTTCGAAGTTGGTGGGAACGAAAAGACTGGCGCGCCTAGGTTCTTCTCCTGGCTCGCGATAGTCGGTAAAGCGTACCGTCGTTCTGTCCAGAGGTCCGGGAATTGCGTGTGAAGTATTGATAGTGTCCCTTAATCTATCTATCTCTCGATCTACCGAGTCCTGTAGTGGACCTTCCCTTGCCTCTATTGCTCCCAACCTATGGTTTATTGCTAACATTCCGTCGGTCACACTAGCTAGAGAGGTGGTTATGCCCGCGAGTAGTTTCTCTAGGTTCGCTAGCCGGTCTCCGCTTCCTGCGGGATCCTGGACTGCTTGCTCGCTCGCGGTTGCCGTAGGAGTGATCGGCATATTGTTGTCGGTCTCTAAATCTTCGCTCGGAATTAAACTATAATCTAATTCGTCAAACGGATAGAGTCTCCTAGCGGTTAAGTGTCCGGCGTGACTCGACGCAGTCGGAAGTACGGTCGCAACGCTACGATCTTCGCTGGTATCTACGTCTAAAGCAATCCGCGCACGTTCTCCGATTTCACGAAGGGCTTCGAATGTCGCGTCGAAGAGAGATTCGCCGGAGGGTCGTGGTGTACGGACTTTACAGAATCTACGCGGAGCACTTCGGCGAAGGGCTCTGGGCGAAAGAATTTCTTTTCGCTCGGTTAGTTCTAAATCGCGCTCGATATTTTTCTCTAAGGATTTTGTGCGGCGCATGAGAACAGCGGCGTGCGGCCTGATTTCGCTGAGAGTGGTATTTCGCACTTACAGCACGTAGAACAGGTGATGCATCGCTCGTCTGTGTGGATTGTAGACTTGGCTGGCGGTGTCCTCTGTAGACGTCCGTCAATACTGCGAAGTGGATTGCCCTACTGTTGAGTGGGTCGTTGTCTCCGCTAAGTCCTGGTGACCCCGTCGGACAGGCTTGTTTCTTACGTTGGCAGGGATCCCACCGCTGCCACCAATTGTTGTGTCAAGGCGACTGGGGGTCGAGATTCTGGCAGCGAATCTCGGGGTGCTCCGGGTCGTCCTTCACGGTCGTCGTCCAACGGGCTCCGAAAGTTCGGGTGAGAATGCCGGGACGGAAGGATTCGGTTCGGAAACCGAAGGTAGGGGATCGTTGCTGATTAAAAAGTTGGAACTCGCCGTAAGGTTTAAACAAGTTTATTCTGTCCCGATCTGGGTGACACTGGTACTATGCCTTTATCAGGCGTGGATCTTGTACAGCGTCTGTATCAAGTCTCCATGTTGTCTCAATCAAGTCTGAATATAATCTCCTGCTCGCTGTGCTCGTACATCATTCTTATACTGTAATCGGAGCGAAGCGGGAACCATCGGGGTCTCCGTCTTTGGCCCGCCTTTGGGTGTTTCGCCATGTGCTGATGGTCTCGGAATGTTTCCGGAATGCTTACGCGGTTGTGCCCGATTTCGGTCGTTCGATTGTGGCAATCGGAATGCCGCGGGGTCGTTGCGCTTGGGGTGTCGGTTGGGACACAACACAGCAACGACATGGTGAAATCGAACGTGCGTGGCACGACGAGCGAGATCAGTTGGTGCGAAAAATCGTAAGTATTGTTTTTTTTTTTGTGTAAATTGAATTGGCGCGTTCATTCAATTGGATAGCCTTCCAACAAAGTTATACGTTTGTTTCAGAAATCGTTCGATAATCTCGTTAGGGCGTGTCGCGTGGAGCGGAGGGATTGCATTCGATATCTCGTAAGTGATGCTTCGAAAAAAAATTATATTGGTGCGCGTACACCATTTAACAGTGTTTTAATAGAATCGCGTGTTTGTTACAGCACGACCGAGAAGTCAAAATGTCGCAATGGAGCGACGAATATCTCGGGACGGTCGGGCGCCTCGTAAGTGATGTTTCGGAAAAATTATTCTGATGCGCGTACACCAATCGACGATGATTTAATCGTTTCACACGTTTGTTTCATTCAGCGTCGAGCTGACATCGAGGCGCATGCGCGTGATGGTGATCGGGACATCATAATTCAGTTATTCGTAAGTGATGTTTTGTGTATATCGTATTGGTGCGTGTACAGTATTCGACGATGATTTAATCGAGTCATGGGTTTGTTTCAGCATCGCCAATACCCGACGAGGAGGGACGGGCAAATCTGCAGCGAGTTAAGGAAAAAAATTCAGTTCGCCCGACGTATGTGGCGGGAGGATACGCAGGACGTTGAATTTTTGGCGTTCGAAGAAGAGTTTTGGGGGCTGAGGCGATTATTCGAAGAGTGAGTATAAGTGAATTTTAATTGTTTGGTGTTTCGCGTGCTAATTCCAACGTTTTATATAATAATAATTTGATGTTTTCTCTGTCTGTTGCAGGACGTAACATCGCGTCGAATTTTTTTCTTTTTAAAATAATTTTTTTCTTATATCCTCGACGATTATGTCCGGTAGTAGCGACAGCATCCAGGTTATCTTTTCCACACCTTTCACGATGGCGAAGTCGATGTTCGCGAGTGCGCTGGCGAGCAGTCCCGGAAGTTTCCAGTATGGAACGCAGCCATCCGACCAGCGGAGCCCGTGCTAATACTTCGCGAGCCAGGACGCTTGACATTTCTCGAACGAATTCAGGCGATTCCAGAAGTATGACGGTTCGAAGATCCAGTGGCTGATCGTCGGCGTTTCATCGTTATTGCTGTCGCTGTTGCTGTTTGTGCGAATCGCGATCTCTTTCACGACGAAGTCACGTTCGGTTTTGAAACCTTGCATGTCGACAACGGCGAACATCGTTACTCGCATAAGTAGCAGTAACATCGGTAGCGAAACAGTAACTGAGGACTTTGACGTCGACATCATCGTTTTAAAACAGTAGTAGCAGTAGCAGTAGCAGTAGCAGTAGCAGTAGCAGTAGCAGTAGCAGTAGCAGTAGCAGTAGCAGTAGCAGTAGCAGTAGCAGTAGCAGTAGCAGTAGCAGTAGCAGTAGCAGTAGCAGTAGCAGTAGCAGTAGCAGTAGCAGTAGCAGTAGCAGTAGCAGTAGCAGTAGCAGTAGCAGTAGCAGTAGCAGTAGCAGTAGCAGTAGCAGTAGCAGTAGCAGTAGCAGTAGCAGTAGCAGTAGCAGTAGCAGTAGCAGTAGCAGTAGCAGTAGCAGTAGCAGTAGCAGTAGCAGTAGCAGTAGCAGTAGCAGTAGCAGTAGCAGTAGCAGTAGCAGTAGCAGTAGCAGTAGCAGTAGCAGTAGCAGTAGCAGTAGCAGTAGCAGTAGCAGTAGCAGTAGCAGTAGCAGTAGCAGTAGCAGTAGCAGTAGCAGTAGCAGTAGCAGTAGCAGTAGCAGTAGCAGTAGCAGTAGCAGTAGCAGTAGCAGTAGCAGTAGCAGTAGCAATAGCAGTAGCAGTAGCAGTAGCAGTAGCAGTAGCAGTAGCAGTAGCAGTAGCAGTAGCAGTAGCAGTAGCAGTAGCAGTAGCAGTAGCAGTAGCAGTAGCAGTAGCAGTAGCAGTAGCAGTAGCAGTAGCAGTAGCAGTAGCAGTAGCAGTAGCAGTAGCAGTAGCAGTAGCAGTAGCAGTAGCAGTAGCAGTAGCAGTAGCAGTAGCAGTAGCAGTAGCAGTAGCAGTAGCAGTAGCAGTAGCAGTAGCAGTAGCAGTAGCAGTAGCAGTAGCAGTAGCAGTAGCAGTAGCAGTAGCAGTAGCAGTAGCAGTAGCAGTAGCAGTAGCAGTAGCAGTAGCAGTAGCAGTAGCAGTAGCAGTAGCAGTAGCAGTAGCAGTAGCAGTAGCAGTAGCAGTAGCAGTAGCAGTAGCAGTAGCAGTAGCAGTAGCAGTAGCAGTAGCAGTAGCAGTAGCAGTAGCAGTAGCAGTAGCAGTAGCAGTAGCAGTAGCAGTAGCAGTAGCAGTAGCAGTAGCAGTAGCAGTAGCAGTAGCAGTAGCAGTAGCAGTAGCAGTAGCAGTAGTAATCGTTCACGTACGCACACTATATTAGTTTGCGTACCACGTTGGTTAAAGGGTTGTATTCGATTATGCGGTCGTGTATCATGAAACAGTACGCTGTAGTATTAGCGGGAACATTTTCTTTGCATTCGAACTCTATTCGTACGTCCACTGTAGCGCTCGTCAACGACTCGTTTTGCCTAGAACAATCTATGACTGCGATAGGCGCGTATTGAAAGAATTCGATCGCGTTCAGCAACGGTTCTCCGTGACCGTAGTACGATCGACGGAATTTCGCGTACATATCGTACAGGATCGCGTATTTATACTTATCGAAATCCAAGTTCAAGCCGTCGTACGGATACCCCTCGGAATTTAGGTACAATTGAACGTTTGTGAGATTACACGGATCGAAGCTGCTCGAGGATCTATCGGAGCGGCCCTGTCGATCAGTTTGTATGGCGAGTATCACCTGTCGAGGTGTCGCCATTTGCGACGTAGTTTTCACGGTCCACGTGTGCTTCGTTGTCGCTTGCAGTAACGGGTACTCGTTCATGGCCCACGATCGGAAACTCATCGCGATCGGCCGAACGCTTTCCAGGATACGCAGCATCGATAGTTTATTCGCATCGTCCAGAACGACGTGGGGCATACGCCACTGAACCTTGCGTATCTCCAGTTTCGGTCTCGCAGTGGCGGATGCACAGTGCATTGCGTTCGTATCGACTCGCGATCGAATAAGGATCAGCTCGTGCCGCGCGTTCATCACGATTTGTTTGTAATCCTCGCAGAATCCTAATAACATGCTCATGGGTACGCAGAAATTGAAAGAGCCCGAATGAAAAATATCTTTATCGTAGTCGATGGTATGATTCCAACTGGCATTCGCGAGCGCTTTGCTTCTGTCGACCGACAATGAAACGTAATTTTTCAACGTGGTAGTGATCCCGGGATTTCGGCAATGATCGATCTCGATACCGTTCAATTCGTATCGAATCTCATCGAACATGAACGCTATGCAATTGTTGTCGAGAACCGCGGTCGCGGACGTTGCCGGGCTTTTCGCATCCTGCGCCGTCAACGTGCCACGACCTTTGATGTAGAGAAAATTTTCGCACGGGAGCGTGTACAGATCTTGATGCGTTATCTCTTCGTTATTGTCGAACGTCGTGTTGGCGTACGGATTATACGTGTGGTACCCAATCTTCGTGATACGATTGTCGAAGGTTGGCGTATTCGCCACGTCCAGAATAATAGACATCGCGTCGCTCTCTCCGCTTGTCCAATAGGCGACGATAAATCCTAGCGATCGTAAAAAACGCGCGTTTCGACGAGTCAACGGCTTTCTTATGCTTCTTACCGGTCTTCTTCTTATCGTTCCACCTGTCTTTATTCTACTTCCACTTTCGCTTTCCGATGAAGGGTTGCGCCGATGACGCGAGACAGAGACGACAGGAGTAGCAGCGGCAGCGACGAATAATGATTCGTACGTGTAATCTAACACTAACATACTACGCACACGCGCGGTCACGCTACCTATCGCGCGAACGTCGTTAAACGTGCAGACGAATCGTTATTTCTTCCCCACGGAAATCTATAGGACGATCGTACTGATCGACGATGCACAACGTTAGATCGCGTATTACTCGTGCGACGATCGGCAGGTAAATGGCGTGTCGCGGAGTTTCCGATATCTTATATCCCGGCGGTACGCGAGGCGAAAATTCATGGATCGTATGTACGGGTTTATCGTTACTGTACGCGCCGGTAGTAACGTTGCATGTTACTCTGTTCACGTTAACGTTTATAATATTCACTGATACGTCTGACTCGTGCCAGATTCTCGGCAATAAGGCGCGATTCGGGGAAAATCCTAGCAGCGAGCCCACGTTGTCTGGTTTCGTAAAGTCTACGAAGAACGAGCAGTATAGCTCGCTCTTCATGGTGTTGTTGTTAGCTCGTAGCATTATAGGGTACTTGTCGTCATCGCCGTTCTCGTTGTTATCGAGTCTTCGAGGATATCGATCGAGTAATCGTTGCTTCAGATACTCGGCGATAGCGTCTAATTCGTAGGAGCCGTGGGGGATAGTAATGCGTTATAAGCGGCGTCGACGATGGAGTCGTTGCCGGTCTCATAGTTCATGATGAAATAGAATTTATCGTTGCTCGAGTCGATGTTCGGAATCGGGTGAAACGTCTCCAAGTCCGCGAGTCCTAATTCGTATTGACCGTCGCTCAAATCTATCGGCGGGAAATAGTTTACCGTGAGCACGCTGCTGCGACTCGTTAACCTGAGCGTGAACGACATATAGATTACACTCGCGAGACGGAGAGAGAGGAAGTGGCGCGCGCGTACGTATACTCGGCAATTTATCGATATTACGAGTCTTTATTATAGAAGATGTGAATTGCCATTACGCATGGATACATTGCAGCATAATCTTAGTATACATCATTATTAGTATTAGTATTAGTATATAGGCCATAATTCCATAGACTTTTGCTGTAAAAATTGTATGCATAAGCGGCCGCAATTCATCTCGTCGAAACGTTGAAAACGATCGTGATTGTACGTGATCGTTGTACCGCGTCCGAAATAGTAGATTCAGTATTGTACTCGCGGTCCACGTTTCGCGTACGCTACCCAGTGCGTACCGGCGCCTCGGTTCTCGTCCAGATTCGCGATGCCGCATTCGTTGGTTCGTACGCGCGTGGGGAGCGTGTCGCGCATAAACACCCCTCGACAGAACGGTACGCTGGCGCACTCGCGCTCTAGTTGCAGGTTCCTCATAGGTTGTTGCGTTATCGCCGCCACCGTCGCCACGCGCATACTCGATCAATGTTTTTTTTTTCTTTGATCGCAGTCGTCGTTGGCGTCGACGTCTAGGATTCAAACCCGCGCCTCGCTTGTACGGCGTCAGATGAATTCCTCGCCCTTCCATCGCCCGATGATGGCGCAACGTTTCTTCCAGCTGTTTTCGAGAGGCCTTCGAATCGTTGACCGCTTTGGCTATACCAGCCGCTCCACCGGCCAATGCCCCGATAGCCGATAAAGCTGGCAGCACGAACGGAAGAAATTGAAGAAAGCCCACGCGTTTCGCCACTCGTAGATTGCTATGTCGTCGTTGCAAATGTTTCTTTCCAAACTTTCTCTGTTTACGTTTCGTCCTTCTCATACCCATGCCGAGTTTAGTTTTAGCCTTCATCGTTGCCCACACTCCAGTCGCTGCGGCTTTTTCGCCAAAGTTCGCGTCGTTCGCCAGTACGCGTTCTCGCGCTCGTTCGGCTAACTCGCGATCCGCCTCGTGTCTTCCCTCCAAATCCTTTCGACGAGAGTACGCGATATCGTGGTCGCGGCACGTGGCGTCCAGGGGATTCACATCTTCGTCGCCACGAGCCAATCGCTTTAGCAAACGCGTTCCCGGTCCGCAGAACTGATAACCCGGAACGTGTAGTTCGAACGGTAAACGGTTTATGATACCGTTGACGAGACCCGATCCAGTCTTCTTCTTATTCTTCTTCTTCTTCTTCAGATCCCTCTTCCCTACTTCACGAGACGCCGCGGTCGTTGATGCGACCATACACCTACGTTAGAATAACCACGATAGCTACTACAATAATAAACGCGTACGCGCGCTCCACCGATCACAACGATAGTGACCTGCGCGACACGTGCCACGAATATAAATAGTCGTCCCCCGTCATAGACGCGAGCGCGAACATGCGATTCGCGAAACAGGCGGACGTTATTCGCGTGACCGCGAACAGAATGCTCGAGGATGATAGGGATGCGAGTCGATCGAACAGACACGGTCCGTTGTTGCCGAAGAGCGTGCGAGGCGAGATTTGCGGTCCGTCCAGGTGCGGAAAAACGAACGTGCTTCTGAGAATGCTAGATAGTCCGAACCGTTTGCGCTTCGAGAACGTGTACGTGTACTCGAAATCGTTGCATCAGCCAAAGTATCGATATCTCGAGCAGGTGTTGTTGCTCGTCGACGGAATCGAATACATTCCCTACTCGGTCAACGCTGAGATCGTTCCGCGGAGAGACGCTCGGCCCGAGTCGATCTTCGTGTTCGACAACGTGGCGTGCGACGAACAGAACGCGATATGCTAATATTTCTCCATGGGCCGTCACGCCAACGTAGACTGCTTCTATTTGTGTCAGTCGTACGCTAGAATACCTAAACATTTGATCAGGGACAACGCGAATTTTCTCAAGCTGTTCAAACAAGACGGCACGAATTTGCGTCGCGTGTACAACGATCACGTGAACACAGATATGACGTTCGAGTCGTTCAACGAATTGTGCGCGAGATGTTGGCGTCGACGATACGATTTCGTGGTGATCGATAAGGATAGTTCCATGTACGAAGGTCGATATCAGAGAGGATGTAACGAGTTCGTCGTAGCTGGCGGACCTCAGTAAACCGCGAGTCGTTCATCGATCAACACGATATGTCTAACGAATCCACGACGACGACACCCCCGAATTCGATAACCTCGAGCAACGCCGACGCGAAGCATACGCGTAAACATCGCCGACGTCATCGACAGAAAGGGGCGAAACACCAAAAAGAAACGAAAAGCCAGGGTGTGGACGCAAATGTGAATGCAAAGGTAGAAATTGCCAAAGTCAGCGACGTTATACGTAAAAAGTGCTTAGCCTTGAAAATTGGTAAAATGGCTACGGAAGGGGCTGTGGAGGCGAGCACGCGTACCATCGCCGAACCGCTGAAACGATTGATCGAGAACGGGTCCGCGTTGAAAACGCGCTCAACGCCTCGATCGCGGTCTGTGAATAGGAAACACGAACACAATCAACAACAACAACAACAATCGTTGAAGAAACTCCGAACGACTACTGCGGATACATCCAAGAAACTTTGGAATAACCTTCCAGATTCTAGTGACGACGACGACGACGACGAGGACGACGACGAAAAAATTCGGGGTGATGTGTCACCAGCAAAGGTTCGCGATTTGGATACGTTGCGTAGCCCCGTCGATGACATCGAAGTGTATATTCGGAACGCCAAAGGACTCTTATCGCGAGAATACCTGCGACTATTCTTCACCCATACCAAGAAACGAATCGACAACGTTTACGGCGTATATTTGGGGCCCGACGACGACCTAATGATCGGCGATTTCATGCTCACCATTGACGGTGACGGCGATGGAATTCGCGTGAACGGAACGCGATACTCGCGGACTCGGGGTTTGTACGAATTGCTTTTCATGCAAATACCCAACGATCGGACGTGCACGGACACGGATCTCTACTCGTACCGACGCATCTTGTTGTCGACGCACGCGCATAAGCGTAACCTTTCGCCGAGCAAGCCCACGCTGGGTAACAGGGGGTACAAGTATAAGAAAATCATATCCGCGGTGATCGGCGGGGTGCGGACATCGGGTATCAGACGCGTTAGGGGCAATGGTAGGGGCGGCGGCGGCGGCACGCGACATGGTCTAGGGTTACCCATCGACGAATCCATGACGGTCACCGATAATGCGATCGATTACGTGTACTGGGACGATCCGAACGAATTGGTCGATAGACTTGGGTTGCTCGTGGCATCGCGCGCGGCAGGTCACACGGGTCACGATAACGAAATCGCGTCGATCGTGGAGGAA
Source organism: Andrena camellia (assembly GCA_029448645.1). Classification (NCBI taxonomy): domain Eukaryota; kingdom Metazoa; phylum Arthropoda; class Insecta; order Hymenoptera; family Andrenidae; genus Andrena; species Andrena camellia. Next base: position 15,251,230 of record CM055680.1, read on the forward strand.
CTTCGCGAGGACAAATATATATCTTAAATCGAACGATCTGGTGATCGTCTCGTCAGTAGTGTTCGAGTGCACGCATCGTCATGTCGGTGAACAAGTTTGGTACCTCGTTACGCAATGACAACAACAACAACAACAACAACGAAACGGCGATGACAATGACGAGACTATTGGCCGCTCTGGACGAACGCTTTACTCGGAAAATCGAAACGGCTAATGCGAAAGCGCGACTGGACGCCGAGCATCAGCGATCTCAAACCGAGCCGCGAGTACAACGAACGATGTCGGATATCGTTGAGGCGAAATTGTCTCGACTAGAGGACGATTTAAATAACGCGATGGAACGACGCTTCGATCACTCGAAAGAAGGACTCGAGGAGATCACGACGTCGGCGCCCACACCGACCGCGATAACAATCACGGATCTGTACGAACGAAAGGATCAGAGAAAAGCGAGCGAGGATCGACGACGACGACGACTATGATTATCGATCCTGATCCCGACGATAGTGGCTATGACTCCGGATCGTCGAACGAAGACGGTCGTTTGCGAAAGACGCGTACCGATTGCATTTTACGAACGCTCGAGGAACTCATACTACATCTAACGCCCACCCGCGAAGCATGAGCATGGAGCGAGTACAATTAGTGAACGAGTTACACGCTCCCGCGAGACGAAATTTCCCACGGCGTAGCGTTGCGATTCGCGGTTACGATGATTTATGGCAGGCCAACTTGGTGGAGATGCGTCCGTACGCGAAGAAAAATCGAGGATGTCACTACGTACTAACGATCATCCATGCGTTCAGCAGGTACGCGTGGGCCGTACCCGTGAAAACGAAAAGCGGACGCGACGTGACCGAGGCGTTCGCGACCGTGTTGCGGCAGAGCGACAGATGCTCGCGAAATTTACAAACCGACATGGGAAAAGAATTTTACAACGCGGAGTTCGAACGATGAGCGAAGAGACGCGGGATCAACCACTACTCCACGTACAGCGTGATGAAAGCGTCGATCGTAGAACGTTTCAATCGCACGCTGAAAAACCTCATGTGGAAACAATTCTCCTTGAACGCGTCCTATCGCTGGGTCGACCTGTTACCTGCACTCGCACGCACCTACAATCATCGCAAGCATCGTACGATCAACGCCCGACCCGTTGACGTGACCCCCGCGACGCGTTTGACGTTCGCCGCGAATGAGCCCCTAACCTCCGCATCGAGAGGTGTTCGACGACGCGCGGAATTCAACGTCGGTGACAAGGTACGCGTGAGCAAGTTCAAGACCCTCTTCGAGAGGGGATACACTCCGAACTGGTCGACGAAGGTGTTCGAAATCGTAACCGTACAACGAACGTACCCGATGACGTACATTCTACGCGATTCCGCGGGAGAGCCGGTCTCGGGTTGATTCTACGAGTACGAACTGCATTCGGTCGCGAATCCGGACGTCTATCTGGTCGAAAAGATTATTTGTCACAAAGGAAACCAGGTGTACGTAAAGTGGCTCAGATTCGAATCATCGCGGAACTCGTGGATACGCGAGAAGGATATTCTATGATTTGCTATTATAAACGCGCTCTATGTTACTGCAATAAATAAATAAATAAATACATATAAATATATATATACATTGTCCGTTTATTCAATTATTCTCCTCGTATATGCATACAATTAATCTTAATAGAAGAAGGAAAATATATATATTAACACGAATAGAAAATACTTTTGTAATATTCTACGCTATATACATATATCAGATATTCGCAAATATTAAAATGGTATGAACAAAAGAAAGAAACGCTTACAACGAAACGTATATACATATGTATATGCAAACATACAAACATACAATCATACAACGGGATTCTCGAGGGACTCGTCGGGCTCAAGCTCGATGCGTTCGTAGGACTTGAGCTGGGGCATTCGATAATGTCCCCACGGAAGGGTGCTGACCCGATCGGCTAAAATACACCGCTTATCGTCGAACGGGCTGAGAGCGTTCTTTTCCCCACTCACGGAAAACACATCGTGCCGGTTCTATCGAATGTTGTTCTGCCGAACCGCTTTCTCCGTGAGATCGTGCAGGCAACGAATGTAATCGTTGAATTGTATATCGTTCGCGACCACGTGTCTCCGCACACCCTTCATTTTTTTAGTCTCGCTCGTAGACCCCACTGCAGCGTTAAACGTTCTAGTCGCGTACATCTTAGATCTCAATCCGACGAACTCGGTCATCAAGATGCCGTGGTTCTCATCTTTCATGAGTCCCGGCACCTTTTTGTTTACGCGGGGCATACCGTAAGGATTGTCCACCGTGTAATCACTCGTGTCGAATCGGTCGACGTCGCGCTTCATCGTTTCGTATACATCATCGCATTCCATGCTATACATTAAACTGTTGGTGTCGGTGTACAGGACCTTACACCGATCACCGAACTTCGCACGCATGTACGCATAATGGAACTCGTACAGGCTTTCTTTCGATACGTACAGTACACTCATCCCCACGTATATAGGCTTGTCGAACTTCACTTTAAGTTTTCGCATTTCGATCGCAACCAACTCCTCGGAGAAAATCGTACGACTGTGAAAGTTCGGCTTCGTGATCAGCGCTTCCGCGCCGTAACGACCGTCCCACCATGTCACCAGTCGCACGTCTACGCGATTCCGCACATTCTCCATTGTCTTCCCGTACACCGCGTTGTTCATTAATTTATATAGTGTCTTCTGAAACTCACTCGTGGCTCGCGTCCTCAAATCGGTGTTCAATTGAATGTAGTCGCGCAACCAAGGCGACTGATCGAATCGCAACACCCGATGAATTCGTGCCACGCGTAAACCGTGTCTCACGCACTGTTTCAGGTAGCGATAGTGGACGACGTATCGCTCCTTATCGTCGAGCGTGGCAAGCAGCTTGGTCTGTTTACCGTGTGGCGCGAGCTCGCGCACCGGGCAGAACGGTAGGTCGACGTGCGCGTCATGAATTTCTTCGGGGTATTCGATGTCCACCTCCAACAGGTATCCCTCGGAGTCCTCGTCGTCGGGCAGGGATGACACGTCTAGCGCGGCCACTGTCGCATCGTCCAGCCATCGTAACCCTCCTTGCGGCATAGCCTGCGACATCGCCCATCCGTACAAGTTGTTGACGTCGAAGTACATCAGATACGTCGACGCCTTCGACTTGTCGTACATCCCTGCAGGCAGGTGTTTGTTGTTGGCGTTCGCGTACCTGTGCGAGCACTGAGTCAGACCACCGCGTATGCCACGCTCCACGAACAGTAACATGTCCACGTCCCTCAGAAGCTCTAACCGTGCGCACGTGTACTTCAGCATCGCGTCCCACGTGAAACTTGGAAGTGTGAAATAATGCGCAGGATCCAAGCCATAACTCGCGATACAGTCGGTACGGAAAGTTTCGAATACGGCGGCGAGTAGCAATACGTCCGTTTTTAAATACAAATCGCTGTACTTGCCCAATGTCTGTACGCGGAAAGAGTTCCACACGTTCGCGGCGTGCGCGTAATCGGTCTCCGACGCGGCGCTATCGTTCAGTCGGTTATAGAACGCTTCGCGGGACGGTAAACACGAATCGTTCAGCTTGGCGTATGACGTCACGTAGTCGTACGGGAAGACGCCCTTCCTGGTCAGGAGATTGAAACGATGATCGGGCAGGTGTTGGAACTCGCGTCGTAGACTCGCGAGTCGTTCTCTGCCAAGGTCCGAAGCGAGTTTCTCCAGACTCGCAGCCAAGAACTTCAGCGAATCGACGAATCGAAACTTCAACCCCCTCTGCCAATCGTTGTTCTCGGCGTCAATTCCCTTTACATGCTTGGTGAACGATATGTACCGCTCCTTCGTCACCGGCAGCAAGTCGATCTGTCCCTCGAACGCGGACGCCAACTCCTTAATCACGAAATGCGCGTCGTATTCGGACAGATTATGGAATACGACCGGTATCGTGTACGATCGCTAAAACTGTAAGTTGCAAGTCACGTGAGCCGCGCCTCGGTACTCGCCCGTCGAGTGGCAATGGTCGCGCACTTTTTTGTCCGCGTCGACGAAAGGTTGCCCGCACACGTGACACACGATCGCGTCGTTAAAACTACGCAACTGTTCACTCGTCAACGAGTTCATTGGTTTCGCGTTCCGTAACCACGAATAGGCAGTGTCGGCAAAGTCTCGAAGTTCCCGCACGAACCATTTCACGCACTCGGTTTCGTGACGATACGCGCGATACCGACACAGAGACGCGTCGGTGGAACAATGTATGTAGTATCCTACGCTGTACGCTCTGTGCTACTGGTACGTGTACGTGCGACTCCGCTCCGCAGGCTCGACATCCTCCAGCATGCGTACACGAAGTCCGCGTACACGACGAATGGCGCTCGTTCCTGGTTCTTGAAATTCCTGAACTGCAACCATCTTTCCTTCGCGGACGGCAATTCGATGGCGCACTCGTTCAAGCGTTGACAGTCCACGGTGTGTTTCGTCAATTGCTCGGACGAGTAGAAGTAACTCAGGCATCTACAACGATAACAACGTCAATAATAAACATAAGAATAAATAATACATCGATCGAAATATTCCGTATTCGACTCACCTTTCGTAAACGAATACTTGATGTCCGTGATTGCCGAGCTGCTTCGAAATCAGCCTCGATATGCTTCGAATGCACGCAAAATGGTATCGTTGTGGCTCCTTGGAGTCCTGCACCAGTAGCAGGTTCGCGTGTCTCTCTCGCTTGTCCTTGGTCAAACGCAGAGGCGCGCAGCTTCCGTGGGACCACGCGTACACGTTCACCGACACGTCGTTTAACCTCTCGAACTTCGCCAGCTGATCCAACGTCACGGGAAGAGTCATACCGTCCGTGCGAAGCACCGCTGAATAGTGTGGGTACGATGAGTCCCTACGCACGTTCCTAGTAACAGCAGCAGGGTACAAACTGGCGACAACGGACCACAAGAAGCACGCATTGTCTCTGCTCTTTACGTTCACCACCGCTTTTTTTCAGGACGACGGCGCGCGGAAGCGGTACGTCGCAACCGGCGCGAAGGGGGTTATGCTTAGTAATGTTTATTAGGAGGTTTAGCACAGCCCTCAGAGCCCATCCACTGTCGCGATCTTGGAACTCCTCGATCGCCACTAACGTGGGAGCGACCACGTGCTTGGAATACCACTCGCGCACGTTCGATGTCCTGAACAGTACGCGATTTCGCGTACCGAAACTTTGCATATCCGTATTCTCGTTCAACATAAACTCCGCGTTCAGGACCGCATTCACGGACACACCAGAATATTCACTGATAGCGTCCATGACGCGCGAGAGCACCATTCGTCGGGCTCCCTCCAAAAATCGATGCAGATCGATGTAACCCACGTTGATGACCGCACCAGTCGAAATACGATTCCGAAACGCTGTTTCCACGTCTTCCCATACGACTTTAGGTGTCGTCGATCGAGCCGACACCCCGAATCCTACTCGCGAAAACCGTGCCCGCACGATCGTACGTAATGTCTTTATTCGCACGATCAGCGGCACCAGGCGCTGCTTCGATGTCACCGACAATCCTTCGCCGCACTGATACTCGACGATGAGTCGCAAGCATGCGTCGCACCGATCCATCCAGTCCCTGAATTCCACAATGGTGCGTAAAAGCGCTGCGATTTGGTAAAGAACATTGAACGCGTTCATGAATACCTCCATGTTTACTTCACTTTTCTTCTACTTCAAAATTCAATATTCAATATTCATATCACATCGATCAGGCACGAGTGGTTGATGCGACTCTTCCACGTGATGCGGTGCTGGTCCGGATATCGAAAACCCAGGGGAAGAAAGATGCCTGACATGTGTTGTCGCGAGGATTTTTACCGAACGACTGCGCGGCTCTGATTGAATATCTAACCATCTACCCTAGCCGAGATTCATGAGTCGTTATCACTCAGAATTCTTTTCTTCGCTCTCGCGTTCTTTCTCTCTCACCCTCAACGACTCGATCAGGTGACGTGATGTCGCGCTGGCTCGATGCGTTACCATGCGTATCGAATTCGCGCGCTCGTGATAAGTGTTTACACCCGTCACGGTGGTCTCGATCATCAAAATACGTTGGGCGATGCCCGAATAATTATCGCGCTATACTTCCGTATGCAGATTTATTATTAACTGATTTATTTTGCTGACGATGTTATCGAGGGGGATAATTAAGTCAAATAAATTACAAATCTTAATATTAGTATGTCAGGTTTACTCACCTATCTTCCACCTTCCCTGCGAAATAACATTTCAAATATTTGCATGTATCGCGATTATAAGTGGGATTAGGGCGTGTGAAACAACGTAAAAGCATTTTCGTTGGCAGATATTTATACGCGACGTTGCGTTCTTCCGCGAGGGGATTGCGCTGTTTAAATTAATCGATCTCGAATAGTTATCGCGATAGCGCGTCGCATTATTTAGCGTAGGCGGATGTTTATACGAGCGCGACGTTGCATTCTTTCACGGCGATCGTGAGACGGTTTCGCTGTTTAGGTTAATTAATCTCGAATCGTCATCCGTGTCGAATTACAGCGTTGGCGATAAGACGACGGCCCCAAACTTTAAAAAATATTCGAGACGATATCCGAATAATTATCGCTCTACGTTTTCGTTGGCGCATGTTTTCGTTGGCGGATGTTTATACGAGCGCGACGTTGCATTCTTTCGCGAGGCGCTATCTTCAAAATTCCCGCCCCCTGTGACGTCATCCCCCTAACCGACGAACTCGGTACCCCCCTCCCCGCAACGCCCCTCGCCCATCGCGACCGAGAGCGCGGTACCCCCCGCCCCGCCTCTCCCCTCGCCCGCTGGTCACAGAATCGACACACCCTACCTACTAAGGTCAATTAAAATCATTGATTTTCTTTCTATCGTCGGAATCCAATAGAATAATCCGTCTATTTGTCCACGTCGCTGTTTTGTGCTGAGCTTTTAGTTTTCTGGACGTAGGTAAGGAGTTTTGGCGACGCGGTCTACCTTGTCTTGGATTTTCGTGATGAATGTTTGATAGAATTTTTGTAAGTTGTCGGTACAAGGTTTTTTACATTGCGCAAGTATATGATATAGTGCAGCTTGGAGGTTCGCTTCGCGTCGGTAGATGTAAGATGTGTCTCTGTGTAATACTAACTTCTAGCTATCTCAATAAATTTGTAGATCGCGTAGGTTTTCGAAGTAAATTCCGGGGTGGTGTTGGAATTCTTTTATAGTGAAATCTGTGTCGAGGGGTTGTTCCTCCTGTGAGTGGTATCGTCGTTTGTAGGACGAAAATCCTGTAAATTGTAATGTCGAGGTGTAGTCGGCGTTTCGCAGTGTCTTTCCTCGTGCGTGTGCGAGATATATTTTTGCTAACGTAGGACAGTTCATCATCTTTGTCTGGACTTGAGTAGAAGTGAGAAGTGAGGGTATATGGGATTCGATTTTCATGGTCGCTTCTTGTTTCGCTGCGAGTCGCAACGTTGACCCTGTTGACTATTCCGCGGGAGCGCGCGATGTTTTTGCTGGTACGTTAAGTGCAAGTTCGTTAGTGCTTTCGCGTCTTCGCGGGAGTGTACATGGATTCAACGTTCGTTATCTTTTCTAGAGTTTGGAGTTCCCGGCCCCGCCAGGTTACATAAACATTAAATACCGGCGGGCCGTGCGCGAATATCGTGAAGCGCAGCGGCAATTTGTAGCTGGACGATGAGGATGCGTGGGGTGTGCGGGCCCTATTTAGTGAGTTTTCCGTTACTTATGTTTTGATCGTTTTTCCGATATTCAAAATTAACTGTTTTCGCGTCTGGTGTTTGTTCTAGGGCGTTACGGGGACCTGTTCGTCGGGCCCACCCTTGCGGCCACCTATGAGAACGGCGACACCTAGTTGTGCACTTATTTACCCTCTTTTTCCAATAAATTAATTTTCTTAGTCTTATCCTTATATAATTGTTAGTGTATCGTTACTTTCCTTCAAAGCTGCGACCATTTCCATATTCCTCCCCTATTCTATAAAGTGTTTAAGTCGGTTCGCGTGAACGCAGATTGTTCGTCGCCTTTTATACTGCAATTATTGTTATCGTGCGTGTTTTCAATCGTGTAGGGACCTATCCACGCGAATGTTAGTTTTTTTTACCATCCGCGTCTTACCGTCTCGTCGTGCTACCGCACTGCATTGTCTTCAGGCAAGTAAATAGATTTTAATAGGGTAAATTCGGGAGACGCGGACGACCTAATATAAAATGGCTATTAAAACTAATATAAACATTACTTATTTTATCAGAACGAACCTGTATGTTCAGAATTTTATGTTGATTCGGAAAAACTGGTCGATATTTGCTTTACGACAATATTTACTGTAAATCGGGTTGAAAACTGAAGTCATGACATCTGACCATCTCTCCCGAGGTGCCGGGAGAAATGGTTTTCGTCGTTGGTAGAGACCACTCACATAATTAATCATGAAAAATTAACAAAGGATAAAACAAAATTATTTATGAGTGAATACAACTACAGATTCATTGATATTTAATTGGTTTACGTTAAATAAGTAAAGAACACATCAAAGAAAAAGTGAACTACCTACTGGCGATAAGCAAGGAAAATGAATAAAAAAGTGAATAAATAAACTAAATAAACAAAAATAATAATAAAATAATAATAAAAATAAAAAAATAAACAAAAATAATAAAAAATCATAACTCGACCATCTCACCTTTCTGCAGCGAGAGATGATCTTCTCGTTAGCTTTGAGAGGAAGAGTTAATATGGCCAAATACTTTGGCTGCATTGTCCCTCAATATCTCTAGTATTTTATTATCCCAACCATTAAACGAAAATCAACTTAGAAGTATATTTTAGATACGATTCTGTACATCGCTGTTTGACAAAACAGGTTAAATGTAACCTCAATTTACATTTTATAGCCTATAAATCCAGAAAAACACAAAAGGAACCGAAATTACGCTATTCATTCAATTGTTTGGCTTCTAAAGAAGTAACTGGTCTGCACTTTAACGCATTTTTACGTATAGAATCTGAAATATAGCGACTCGACCAACTCTCCGGCCCGGCCGCGTCTCCCGGATTTACCCTCTCTCTCTCTCTCTCCCCCTCTCCCACTCCCTCTCCTTCTCCCTTCCTCTCTCCGTCTCCCACTCCCTCTCCTTCTCCCTCCCCCTCCCCCTCACTCTCCCACCCCTCCCTCTCCCGCTCCCGCTCCCTCTCTCTCTCCCTCTCCCTCTCACTCTCCCACTCCCTAACTTTCTCTCTCCCCCCTCTCTCTCCCCCTCTCTCTCTTCTTCTTCTTCTTCACATCAGTCGTAAGACAACTAGAACCTTCTCGAACAGCCGATGGACTTCCTACTTACTTGTCGCGACATCATACGTACATAAATAAACCACACTATTCTCAACATTTTGATTTATCTCTATACAAATAGAATCTACAAATATAAAATAAAAAGAAAAATATAAAAATAAAATGTAAAAAGAAAAAATGTAAATAGAATATAAATAGAATAGAATATAAAAATATGAAATAAAAAGAAGAATACGAAAAGAAAAAATATAATAATAATAATAATTTAATTTATTGCCCACTCTTCCATTTCATTTCCGTGATTGTGTCAGCGTAAGTCCTACCCTTCTATTGTATCCTGCTGTGTCTTAACAATTTTTTCTATTTTTCAAGTGTTTCCTAATCTATTCTATGTTGCATAATCTCCTTTTTTCACTTTCCTGTTCTTCCCATCTTTTGATTCTTCCTATTATCTCCTGTAGAATAGCCAAGTTCTTTCCTTCTCCTCCAATTACCTCTTTCAAATTCCTGCCACTCTCTCCACTTACTTCACATGCTTCAATCACGTGTTTCACTGCTTTTTCCTCTTTCTTACCAAGCCTACATACCCTTTCTTCTTTCTTTAGCCAATATTTGCATGCCCTTGTTTCACTACCCTGTATGAATCTTCCTATCGTTTCTAATTCTCCTCTCCTTTCTTCTTTTCCCCCCAGAAGTATTTTGGCTTATCTCCTGGTTCCCTTGGCATCTCTCTAAATTCTCTTAGGAACTTTGACTCTTTTACTTTCATCTCTCTTTCTTGTTCTTGGATGTCTTTAGAATTGTTCGCTAGATCGTTTATTCATGAAATTATTATTTCTCTGCGTTAGGGAAAAAGTGTCTGTTGGTTTGGAAAAAAAATTTCTGCTGACACCGCATAATTCGATGATTCGCGCCTTCTTCGCGCCGCCAAATGACGTCATCCCGCACGGCTGCTCCAGAGGACTCAAATTACACACGTTATCGCGCGATACGCTGCGATGTTAAGATTGAAAAACATTTTGAAATACTGTTAGCTTTAGAATGCATGCGATTGTACCACTGTATAGTAGGGTGGACCTTATTTTTCGACTTTCAAATTTTTTTCCGGACACCCCCCAGTATGGTGCCACTGGGTGAGAAAATAATTCGTGTAAAATTTGAAATCGATCGGACAACGGGAAGACGCGCCTCATCGCAGTTGAAGTTTTTTTATTTTTAGAATTCGTTTTTCTCCATTGTAGCATATCGTTTATATACATTTTTATATACAGTTGAATTTGTCTTTTTACGCTCTTTGACAATATAGAATCAAAGTATAAGGTCACTTAAAAAAAAACATCATGACCTTGAAATCTCAAAAATTGACCTTCAGAAAAAACTTTTTTCTTTAGCAATATTTTTATCTTGCCAAACAGTACAACTTTTGTCTAAGAAATTTTTTCATATCTTTATAAATAACAGATTTCAAAAATTTAATGGGGTAACTGATACTTTCATCAAGATTACATTGTTTCTAATTATTTAATATTATTTTTAGATTATACGCGTGGAGTAGATTGTGTAAGTGGTCGTGAAAAATTTGAAAATGCAGTTGTATTTGCATCAGGTAGGTAGTTGGAACCTCTAAGAATCCGTTAGTTTTCGACTTGCTCTGAACAGAAGATCCAGAACCGAAGGTTTAGGAGGGGTCAAGCCTTTGGAATAAAAAACTGAATTTCATAGTGTAAGGAATATGGGATTTCGACTGTCTTTCGATGTGTTTCCAAGTGGTCATTTAGCCGTCGTCGTGGAGGGTCTTGGAAAAGAGAAAGCGTGAACGGCACTTGCGGGTGTCATAAACCCTTTGGGGGACTGCGACAGGGCCCAAACAAGGGAGGTTCGAGGTGACTGCGTTGCCGAGGGGCATTCTTGAATGTATCATTGTCGACGACGCATCGTTGCTTTTTCGTGAAATACAGTATTACAAAACGATATATTCGCTTTTCATTGTGTTATACTTTTTAAATCTCTTATAATAGTGCCTATTTCCCGAGCGTTCAGTGAAGTAAATTCGAAAATTCGTATCAAAAATGCAAACCAGAAGCGAAAAATTATTTCTATTAGATCATGACGAAATTCAAATAATTGGTGCCAAGTTGCCATCTAATGTGCAAGTGTTACGAGTTTTGTTTTATAACATACGTATGGTGCGACTAAATCTTCATACGAGTGCTTCTTTAGTTGTAAAGGACATTGAGGTCATTTGGGAAAAAGCACGGATGCCTATAAAAAAGACACAGCATAGCATTACAAAATTAGAATCGCTATATGATTGGAGGGCGTTACAACGAAATTTCAAACGCCGAAGTAAACATCAAGATAAACGAGAGCAAGATTTTCTCGATAAGATGGATGACCTCTTCGATATTGCACACGCTGATGCATTACAATTAATACAAATCGAAGAAGATAAATTATTTTTGGAAAATCAAAGAAGGAAGGGACGACCTGGGTCAATGATTGGAACGGATCGCGTGGTATTCGAGCAAGAAAAGAAACAAGTAATACGAAAAGACCAACAAAAATCCAGACAAATGCAACATGAAATAAGTGTTGCTGAAGGTACATATTTCTTATATATTTAATTTTTATACATCCAAATATTGTGAATTATATTATTTTTATATTACTTTTACTATTTCTATTAACATTTTGATCTTTTTTTAAACAAGTCAGAACAATAGAATTTCAATCATCATCATCATCATCATCCTCCATTGAATATCAAAGTCAGTTCCCTGGCAATGAAAATATTGGAATTGAAGATCCGGTTGATTTACCTGGTCCGAGTAACTCCAAAAGAAGGCGTGCTCAAAAACAATTTATAACGCCAAATCTAGTTGCGATGCTCGACAGATGCAAAGTGAGTGATCGCGATAGTATTGGCATCATCACAACAATTGCACTAGCTCTCGGACATAATATAGACGATCTAATAATAAATCGAACATCTATTCGCCGCCAGAGAACTAAATATCGTGCAGAACTTGCAAATAAATTACGCGAGAAATTTAATGATTGCGAGCTCAATGCAATTACAGTCCATTGGGATGGAAAGCTTTTACCAATTTTATAGAGGACAGAAAAGATCGAAAGACTACCAGTGTTAATCAGTTCCATTGGTGTGGAAAAATTACTAGGAATTCCAACGATTTCGTCTAGCAGTGGAAACGATCAAGCTTCTGCGGTGTATAATTTATTAGAAGAATGGGGATTATCCAACAAAGTACAAGCACTTTCTTGTGATACTACCGCCTCAAATACTGGACGCTACCAAGGAGCCTGCGTTCTTCTTGAACAAAAATTGGAAAGAGAAATTCTATATTTGCCCTGCAGACACCATATATACGAAATCATTTTACAAGGCGTCTTTAAAGAAAAAATGTACCAGTCTACCGGTCCAAATGTTCCACTGTTCAAAAATTTTCAAAATGCTTGGCCAACAATCATCAAATTAAATTTTGCATCCGGAATTGAAACCCAATATGTCCGTCAATCAATTACAGATACAGTTATTGAAGAAACAATCAAATTTTCAATAGACGTTTTACAAAGAGAACAACAACCTAGAGAAGATTACAAAGAATTTTTACAATTAATAATTACTTTCCTCGGTGGGACTCCACCAAAAAATATAAGTTTTCGAGCCCCAGGAGCTTTCCACCACGCTCGATGGATGGCAAAAGCTTTATATTGCTTGAAAATATATTTATTTAAACACCAATTTTCAATAACTGTGGACGAAGAAACTGGAATTCGTGATATATGTATCTTTCTCGTCACTTGTTATATAAAACCGTGGATTCGAGCTACAATGACAGCGGAAGCTCCACGACAAGACTTAGAGTTTTTGCAAAAACTCTATGCGTACCGCACAATCGATGAAAAAATAAGTCTTATAGCTGTAAAAAAATGTGCAACCATTTATGGTATTTATCAACAGAAACGGCAGCGTTAGCATTTTTTGATAAAGCTGTGGGAAAGAACACAAAATTACGAATGGTGGAAGCGCTTAATACTGAAGTCGACGAATCGTGCAAAAAGTATACAATTAATCCAAATGATGTGGGAAACTATATTGAAATAGGAATTGACCATTTTATTTCTGAAGTTTCAAAAAATTTTTTCGAACGATTCTCAATTCCCATCGAATTTTTAAAAAAGGATCCTACTGTATGGGAAAATGAGAACGATTTTCTATACGGATTGAACATCGTTCAAGGCTTAAAAGTTGTCAATTATATTGGGAATTGTTTAAAGAGAAAAATTAAAGTATCTTCATTTGCGAATATATAAAAAAAATTCTCAGACAAAAGTGGTACTGTTTGGCAGGATAAAAATAATTCCAAAGAAAAATGTTTTTTCTGAAGGTCAATTTTTGATATTTCCAGGTGATGATGTTTTTTTTTGTAAGTGACCTTATACTTTGATTCTATATTGTTGCAGAGCGTAAAAAGGCAAATTCAACGATATATAAAAATGTATATGAACGATATACAACAATGGAGAAAAACGAGTTCCAAAAATAAAAAAATTCAACTGAGATGAGGCACGTCTTCCCGTTGTCCGATCGATTTCAAATTTTACACACATTGTTTTCTCACTCAGTGGCACCATACTGGGGGGTGTCCCCGCCAAAAATTTGAAATTTATTTTTCGACAAGAGTAACTAAGATCCACCCTACTGTATAGTGCTGTCTCTTTCCCTCTCCCGAATTTAGCTTTACAACTAAGTATTGCTCTCTCTTTCCCGTCCCCGAAGACGTGGTTTGTAAAACGCCGATCTTTCCCGACATTGCCCAACATCATCCGATAATTATTATGCGTTGACATTTGGCAACGGCTCATGGTGTGTGTGTGTGCGCGTGTGACGCTTGGTATATGTACCATTGAGGAAAGACTAATGTCAGAGAGCTGGCGTTGTGGGAGTTGGTTTGGCGGCTGACTCGTACCGCGGAGGTCTTGGGTTCGAGCCCCGTTGTCCGAGATTCAGTTTTTCGAATATTATTAATATCTTAAAATTAATATTTCCTTCCTTACCGACAGTCGGTACCACGCCCGAGAGAGTAGCACTTTACCTCTGCGATTCCTCCTCGATGTACTTCGGTATCGGTTCGATATCGATTCGGTATCGATTGATTCGATATCAGCCCTCGCACTACCCCCACCACCACCACTCCGTCATCTCTGTGACGTCATCCGCCGCCGCCCGCCCGCCTGCCCGCCGCGTTGGATTTCCTCTGACCTTGAAACTCAAATTTGAGTTTCAGGGTCGGGGATGAAGAGGGGGGAATGGCCTTGAAACTCAAATTTGGGTTAGAACTGTCATAGCCCTACTACTCTCGGTTACGCGGTATCCGCGGCGGATATTCGACCGCTACCGGAGAAGATAGAAGCTATTCGTAACTTCCCCAGGCCCGAAAGAGTGGAGGAGCTGAGACGATTCCTCGGCATGACGAACTTCTATCGCCGGTTTATACCCGCGGCCACCAGGATACAAGCACCGCTCAATGCTGCGTTGCAGGGTCGTGTCAAGGGACGATCCCCTGTGGAGTGGTCGAAGGAGAGACAACGTGCGTTCGACGAGTGTAAGGAGAGTGTGGCACAAGCCGCTCTCTTGGCGCACTCTAAAATGTCGGCGCCCTTGGCAATTTTCACGGATGCTTCCGATGTCACGTTGGGAGCAGCATTGCAGCAGCAGACGGACGAAGGATGGCAGCCGTTGGCTTTCTTCACGAAGAAGCTCAGCAGCGCGCAACGTGAATATAGTACATACGATCGATAACTGTTAGCGATTTACAGCGCCGTAAAACATTTTCGACACATAGTTGAGGGCCGTCAGTTCGTCGTTTACACGGACCATAAACCATTGACTTTCGCGTTCGCGCAAAAATCGGAAAGCCACTCGCCACGACAGTTTCGTTATTTGGACCTAATAGGGCAGTTTACGACTGTTCGAACAAGAACGTGGAGCACCTACGTTCTTGTTTTCTACGCGCGAGAAGAATTAACTCACGCGGTGCAACGTATTTAATTGTTATGATTAGTTTAAGATGTAAGTATATGGATTCACAATAAACGAGCACGCCTATAATGAAACGAACAAATTTATACTCATTACTAAAGTCACACGCACTTATTTTACTAATAAACATCCGTGCGAGTACGCGGTGTACAAATAGGAAGAGAAAATGTGCTCGATTTCGTGTTATCGGGACACCGATAGCTCTGGTTTTTGCGTTAGAGGTAACAGCGGTGTTTACTGGCACGCGGTTCACGAAAAAGAGCGCGAGATCGCGGAGACGGCACGGGCCAAGCCACCGACTCGGGCACCGAATACCCAGCCAATCCGCGCGGTCCACGTCTGTGTCGCGAGACAATGCTAATTAGGAGAGGGAGACAATAGCTAATTTGTCTAGGCGTCAGCCCCGAGATGGCTCGGTAAGGCCATCGCCGCGATCGCCCAGCCGCGGTACCGACGACGGTAGCTCGTTTAAATTACGCGCTCCTCGCGGCAGGGCGCGCGCACTCAGATTGGTCGCGTCGCTGCGACCAATCCCAAACAACGACTGACGTTAGACACGTGTCAGGTAAGGACAATGTCGTGGCCGATTCCCTGTCTAGAGTCGCGGAAATTTTGCTAGCGCTGAACTTCAACGAGCTCGCGAGGTCGCAGCAGGAGAACGACGAGTTGCGGACGTTCTCGGGTCCGAATACGGCGTTAAAGCTGAAGAAGGTGAGATAGCCGGGAGGCGACGCGGATCTGTATTGCGATGTCTCGACGGATGCATTGCGACCTTTCGTCACCATGACGTTTTGCAGATGCGCATTCGATTCCGTACACGGTCTCACGCATCCCTGTATCGAGGCCACGACAAAATTGGTAACTGCGCTGTTCGCGTGGCCAGGAATTCGGGAAGATTGTAAGGCCTGGGCTTGATCGTGTATTCAATGCCAGCGGGCAATAGTCAGCAGGCACGTGTCTGCGCCCATTGGGCAGTTCGCGCACCCGTCTACGCGATTTGAACATGTCCACGTGAACATATTCGGGCCGCTGCCTGTTTCGAGAGGGTTCCGGTATCTCCTAACGTGCGTGAATCGTTTCACGCGATGGCCGGAGGCGTTTCCTATCGAAGATGTTACGGCGGAAACCGTAGCCCGAGTATTTTTCGCCGGATGGGTCGCGCGTTTCGGAACACCGCGCCGCGTTACAATTGACCAAGGTCGTCAGTTTGAAGCGGGTTTATTTAAGGAAATGTCTCGACTCCTCGGTTCCGATCGTTTGACGGCGACCGCATACCATCCCGTGGCGAACGGCATGGTGGAGCGATTCCATCGGCAACTCAAGGCGGCAATTGTTTGCCACGGCGATGACAGATGGACGGACTGTTTGCCTGCCGTTCTGCTTGGGATACGAGCGGCATATAAGGACGACCTGAAGTCGACCTCGGCGGAATTGGTCTACGGCGAGCCCATAGCCTTGCCGGGCGAATTTCTGGCGGTCCAGCGAACCGGTGGAAACAACGACGACACATACGCCACACAGCTGAGGAGTTGTTTTCGGGACCTGCGCCCGGCGCCTGTAACGCGACTCGGCGAAAAGGGCACCTTTGTTTTTAGAGACCTCGCCACGTTGTCGCACGTGTTCGTCAGGTGCGACATACTGAAACGCGCTTTGCAGCCGATGTATAACGGCCCGTACGAGGTTGTCACGAGACGTCTCCGTCATTTTATTATTAAAATAGGTAGCAGGATGCTGCCGACGAGTCTGATGCGTTGGAAATCCGCGTAATTACTTAGCGGCGACGGGTGAGAGTCTTTAACCGAGCCGACGCAGCCCCCGACGTCGACGACGGAGGCAGACGATTCTCAGCAAACGGCCGCGCCAGAAACCGAAAGGACAACGAGATAGGGCCGACGGATGCGATTTCCCGATAGGTACCTCGCCGGGACAGGAAGTGTCCGTGTCGGCAAACGTAGAATGTAAGATAAACTCGAATTAACCCAACTAACTTTAAGACGTGGCGTACATTGTATTCGAACGTATATCGATCATACCCTCGATTACTGCCGGGGGGGGGGGGGGGTTATGTGGCGAGCGAAACGCATTAGCGGATCGTAGGTTCGCGGAAAGGAGGGGCCAAGCGTGGCCCAGTAATTCGGCGTGAGCTAGCACAGCGAGCGACGCAATCAAATAAACGAATATATTATTTTATTCAAGAGTATCACTCATTTATCGCAGTAACCCCACAAAAAGGTAAAAAAAAGTACGCCAAGTATACGCACGCGAGCAGACGAACAAAAAAAACTGTCCTAAATTTATTAATGTGCTATATTTCACTTTACAAAACTAATGATATACAAAAATGGCGCCAATTATCACAATGGCTATTTGTACAAAGAAAAAATGTATTAAATAATATTATGCAGATATATTTTTACACAAATAAATATTTTAATACGAATAAATATTTTATTCAAAATACTTGGCGCTGCGAAACCGAAAAATGTTCATTGTCTTGGTTAATAAATAAAATAAGACAAGACACCACTGAGACAAGAAGGAAAGAAAGAAAAATATTTTAATGCAATTTATACATATTTATTCAGTTTAGCAACACCAATTCAGAGAGCAGCGCCAAGTATTTTGAATAAAATATTTATTTGTATAAAAATATATCTGCTTAATATAATTAAATATATTTTTTCTTTATATAAATAGCCATTGTGATAATTGGCGCAATTTTTGTATATAATTAGTTTTATAAAGTTAAATATAGCACATTAATAAATTTACGACAGTTTTTTTCGTCTGCTCGCGTGCGTATACTTGGCGCACTTTGTTGTACCTTTTTTTAAAAAAGGTAATTTTGTGGGGATAAAAATAATCACGTATATTTAGCAAATAACAGTAAGTATACTAATAGCTTATAGAACTGTTCTACACCGTCTAAGGAGCACGTAGCGTTCGGTGCGATGTTCCAAAAGGTTCTGCCCTTTTCGTCGACGTTTGACGAACGCCCGAAAATTAACGGACTGGGAAAACAAATTTCCCACGCGCTCCAAGGTTACAAAAGAGGACACGCTATCCTTAGTATCTCAGCGGAGGCTCTGGCAACTGTCATTTTTATTGCCTCCAAGCTCGACCACCCGCAGTAGGCACTCGAGCAACCGACCGTTTTAGGCCTAGGAGATAATAAGCTTTCTCCCGGACTACAGTCCGCTAGACACCTATTTAAGGGGACCTTCCGGTCTAGAGCCCCCCAAAATAGGCGACATATAGGAATTAATTAAAGGAAAACTACTATATATAATTTAATGCGACTTTCTGCATTGTATTCACGATGTCTTAAATTATAGAAATATATTTTCTGTTTTATAATTAATCATTGCAGACGGCACTGGGGAGTTGTTAAAGCCAAGGCGTCAAAAAATTGATCCAAATCGGTGGGAACTGTATCTCCAAAAGTTATTATCCCATTCGACTGAAACCTTTTTTATTTTGAAAAATATACTTCTGGCTGGGGGGAAACTAGAGAAAATTACAAAAATGACATTTTTTTAGAAAATAACGACACTTAAAGTTTGAAATCACTTTTTCCCTATATTTTTCATCCTTTCAACGCCTTTGAAAATTATAAATTTTCAATTTTTTGTATTTTTTTCTGGTATTCTCCCTAGCCAGAAGTATATTCCTCATAATAAAAAAGTTTCAGTCAAATCGGATAATAACTTTTGGAGATACAGGTCCCATCGTTTTGAGAACACTGTTTCGAGAAAACCGCGTTGAAAATTTTACGTGGGCGCCGAGTGGCCGGTTGTTGCCCATGCATTTGCCGCTACTCAAATGCCTATAACTTCGGAAATTTTACGAATTTCAATAAATCCTTTTAAACACGTATTCCTAAAAGGTTGAAGATTCGAAAAATGAAATAAAACAAAAATCGACTTTTAGACCACAAGGTCTCCTTAAAGGCTGTCACACTGGTGACCCCCCTGAACTGCCTATAAAATCTGTACCGTCAGGAATTTCGATCCAAAAGTTTAACTGAATTTTTTCGATTTTTTGATCGGCGGATGCCTTTAAGGAATCCGAAATGCACAATTGTTTACCCCAGAGGCGATGGAAAAGTTATAGAAAATAAGCGTAAAGTTCGGAATGTTATCGTTAGTAAAACTCCGTTAGTAAAAATATTCCCAATAACAAACAATATTTGTCAGGAAAATTATAATAATGTTAAGAAATACCGTTTGAGTTCAATGTTTTATTGTGTAATGTCATAATGACCAAGCACACCAACGCAGCGTGAAAATTCGCGTTGCATTTCTCTTTCCTCACTTACCTACCCTTCTACTTATGCGCTTGTAACTCGTAATTTACAAAAGATATCGAAAAAAATTTAAATAAATGTCATATTGAAGGTCTATATGTACATCTGTCGGAAAGAATTTTCGAAAATATATTTTTTTTTAATATTCGCTTATTATTCATAACTCTTCCATCGTCTACAGGATAAATTATTGTGCATTTCGGATTCCATAAGTCCTGTAGAAACATATTCTGTAAAAAAACTTTCGTTGCTAGCCAGGTCCAAAATTGATCAATTTCCACCATTCTCTTTTCAATTTTATGTTATCGTTGAAATGTTGAAAATATTTTATTGATACAAGTAATGTTACGGAAAAGTGAAGCTTACCTACGAAACCAGCTCCTTGCAGGAATAGTATAGTGGCCCAAAGGACCATGCCGCCAAGATGGCGGGCCAGGTATGGACCGCGATTCCTTCCACACACGTGCTTGCGTCCTCTTTCGTTTCCTCCCAGAGATGTACGTTTTCTTGCTTGGCGTACGATTTTTTGGTAATCTGTACATTCACCTTTCTGAAGTATGTGGCTCATCTAGCTTCCTCTAACGTGCTGCATTCTTCTCCTTTCACTACGCCATAATCACTGCAAGGAAATGAAAGGCATCGATTACATTGGTTTAGAAAATGAAATGTTCATTTCAGTCACCAAAAATAAAAGTATATTTTTCTAGACTAATTATTTGCATTGGATTTGAAAATGTTTGTGCGTCGTTTCCAGCGCGTATAATTTTTCCAACAAAGTACGTGGTATGATATTAAATAACTTTTTGGACTCAAGTTTAACATTAAAAAATTACTTCTTTACTGTCCTAACGAAGAAAATAGAACGCCGTTTAAAATGCGTGTGTAGTAGTGAGAAAGAAGGACTAGGGGGTGTTGTGAGTTAAAGACTTGAAAGTAAAAGCAACATTCCATTGACGCAACTGCGCGCCACGTGCGGCTTAGTTTTATGAGTAACAACCACTTTGGAGAACTTGAATGGGTCAATGTTTACGACCAGGCGCGCGCGGAGACGCTTGATTGCGCGCTATGCCCAGAATTCACTGCCATCTCTCACACACGAATGCAGCCGCACATCGTCGAAGAGACTTTGAATAATATGTGTTTTTCGACGCAAATGTACTCTTTACTTCTACATGTCCCTTGCATATGTGTATTTGTTGTCTATTATTATTAGTTTATATATTAACACTTCTCAAAAGCTCTGGAAGGAACTTCCTGGCCGTCCGAGAAATCCGGCAAATGGCTAGGACAAAACCCCGTTGGAATTGATCTTCTCTAAGCCAGGTGTCCAATTGGATGATCCCTTCTCGGCTCTTGAAGCCGTGAAGGGGGATCCGGAGGTGACCTGAGGCGGATAATTTCGGTGAAGTCGGTGGGTTCCACCGGAGCAGGACGACACGTTTCTCCTCCCAACGAAGAAGGGGCAGGGGGCTGTAGAGTCCCACAGTCACCCACATCTGGGGCGCAAATGCCACCCCCAGACCGCTCAAAGAGGGTGACTGAACCTGCCCCCACCAACAGTGCATTTCTACTTAAGACGATTGGTCGAGGATTACTTGTGGAATAGGTACGTAGATTATCTGGAACCGGGGTGGAAACATCTGCCAGGCTGAGGTTAGTTGTGGGGTTCCGCAGTTGTCAATTCCCGGCCCTCTGCTATGGGAAGCCAGCTGCAACGCAGATGATGCGTTGGTACTAGGAGCTGCTACTTTTCGGCCCGCTGGGTACCCAGGCATTACACGGACTAACTTCAAGCAATTGAATCTAATATTTTCTGTGGTATTGTCTGATATTAGGCGAAAATGACTGAACAATACCACATTCAATGGCTTGAAGTTTATTCCGGGTTCACGGATATCCGGCGGGCCGGGTAGTAGAAGCTCTAGTTGGTACTGGCCGGCGGGCGACATGGGAGGAGGGCCATTCTCCGCGCTGAGGAAGGGGTGGCCCGTGTCGTGGCCGCGAGGTGCCGACCAGGTCGACAGTGATGGTTGGGAAGTTTGCCATGGAGGTGGGGTACCGAATGAAGTATCTGGGGCTCACCCTGGACCTCCTGCCCAATCTCGGGGTCTGGGGACGGGGTTCGACGCCTGTATGCAGGCCTTGTGCGGTCTATGGCCCTCTATGGCTCAGTGTGACCCATAGGGACGTCCTTACAAGATGGTGGTTGGCGGGCTCCGTCCTTGGGCGCCCCCGGTCACGGAGAGCTTGGACCGGGGATATCGGGAATCGGTTTATTGGGGACATCGTGAATAGTCCCTTTTTCCCATTATAGAGGGTGTGCATGACTCTCACCTGAAACGCCGGACCCGAACATGTCGTCCACGGATCTAGCGGTCACGAGCGAGGAACTGGCCGGTGCGGTGGCCCGTCTTGAGGTCTGAAATTCGACTCCGGGTCCCAACGGTATCCCCGGCCGAGCCTGGGTGATGACCTTTGGCGTCATTGGAGACAAGCGCAGGTGGCTGTTTGACGACTGCCTGAGCCTAGGCGTCTTCCTCCCCCTGTGGAAGAGGGAGCACCTGGTCCTCCTGCTAAGGATTGCGGAGGACAACTTACGGAGCTTCCCTCCGCGTACTGGCCTATTTGTCTGCTCGGCGAGGCGGCGAAGCTCTTTGAGCGTGCGGTGCGAGTGCTAATTTGTCGGTGGAGTCGACGATCCACGCGATACTTCGCGTCAAGTCCCTGTCAGACACGGTCGTATACTAGGATATAGTCAAGCTTTTAACACCCTGCTCTGGGGGTATGGGGGAGGCACTCGTATACCATCGGGTGCCTCCCTATCTAAGGCAGATGATCTGGTACTACCTGTGGGACAGGTGGACAGAGTACCGGGGCCGGTGCGGTGTCACGCATGAGAGGGAGACGTACTGCGGAGTCTGCAAGGATCGGTGCTTGGGCCGGTCCTGTGGGACTTCGCGTAGCGTGTGGGATCGTTTTGCGCGAGTTAGTCGGTCGAGTGGAACGATTAGTGCGGTGCAATATTGTATCCTTCCTCCCATTTTTATGCCTCTTGCTGAGTTTGTTCTACGTTTCTCACTGAAAGGGGCCTTCAGCTACACCGTAGTTCGCCCTAGGGAGGGTGGCCCTCAAATCCATCGTGGTTTTTGACTCGGCCCGAGGGATCGAGAAATGCCACTTCTTCTCCTTTCCAACCCCAACCCCGTCCTATATTCATCCCTATTACTGAATGGGACCCTCCAAACTTCAACAAAGTTCGCTCCGTCTTGCGTGGACGAGCATCGGTTCCATCAAAGGTTTTGACCCGATCCTGAGGTCGGGAAATCTCCGCCCCTCCCCCTACAACTGTGCTAAAGACCGAATTACCTGCGATCTGGCCTAGGTCATTTGATTTGAATTCCCTCTACTGAAAAGGTCGCGCCAACGTGTGCATTTATCTAAATAGGCCCAACTTAATTGAGTCAAAACTACACGTGGGTTACAGATGTGTTTCGTGTGCTGTATGAAGCTGATGATAACCAAGTCCACGGCGCTTGAGGAAAAAATATTTTTAAAAAAAATGGAAAAGAGTAAGGTGAAGAAACAGGAGGTAAAAGATTCAAGCATCTAATCGATGAGTAAATCTACTAGCGTTACATATAATACTCTAATTCTAGATCATTTGTTTTGATGTATCATATGTTAAACATTTTAAATTAAAAAAAAGTCACTTGATTTGGGCCCAGTGAGGCCAATGTCACAATTTGGGTTGATATTACCAAGCGGCAGAGTAGTGGTACTATCTGCATAATCAAATCGTGGGGAAAACTTTAACAATTTTTCCTGATCAAACGGTTCGTTTGCGACACATGGCTTCTTTCAAACGTTTTCCCTTCTCAACGTGTAGACTACGTTGAAGTAAAACAATTTGACATGAATTTTCACTGTTATAAACAGTTTTGCGGATATTTTTTTAAACAAATGACCCTCGATCCAGAGGTGTATTCACCTCCTATGACTCCAGACTCCCGGATTTACATTCCGCGTTGCTCGGCGTTTATATTGCATACGTGGAGCAGGAGCGGATGATCCTGACAAATTTGATCGCATTCGGGACATAGTAACATCCAAAGACGGTATGGATAAATCTGCAAAAGCAATTTGTAACCCGACGGTCAGTCTGACATAGGGCGAAATCCACTTACGCCCAAATCGCCCGCAACGCCCGTTGTTAACATTTGAAAATTGATGAAAATCTCTTGAAATATGGAAGAGAAGTCTCTGAAAGAGCCATTATCGGAAAATACAAGTTTTTAACTATAAATTACGACTCAAACACAGGAACATATAGTTTACGATATTCATTTTAATACAAAAGCGGAAAATTCCTACGGTCGTGGGCGCGGGCGATATGGGCGTAAGTGGAATTCGCCCATATACAGGGTGTCCGCGGGAAGAATGTACAGCTGGATATCTCCTAAAGTATTGGAGATAAAAAAATAAAAAAAATACTGAATCGCATGGTTCGAGAGGGGCAATTTATTACCGCAAACGAATTTTTTCTTCGGTTATTATTTTAAAAGATACCATGGTCAAGTTCGGTTTCTTAAATAGAACTACTTTTCTTGAAGAGGTCACTTGATAGTGCGTGACAAGATAAATTTAATAAGTTATAATGTATACACTTTATTTCCACTGGTTTTTAAGATATTGCGCTTGCAAATTTACTAATTTTCCTTGGAAGAAAACACGCTGGAATAGCAAGGACCGGGGATGGTCTTACTGCCGCCACGGGTGGCCTTGCCTATTGAAACAGATACCTACCTGCCAAAGGTCTACGCCGGGAATGGCAGGCCCAAAGGCTGGACAATTCTTTTCCGTCAGAAATGCTACTTAGGTAGGTACATCTGCGGTATCGAGAAGCGCACCGTTACTTTTATTTCGCACTTGCTTCTACGCTCGGAGGGCCGGTTCTTTTGGGAGGGATGCAAGTTCGATTGGTTAGAGTTAGGAGGTGTGAAACTAGCTAGACCAAATTTCAGCCATAGGGAGCAGATTGTATTAGGACCAATCGGATTTGCATCCCTCGCAAACGGCTGCTATCTTGAGGAGAGCCTCTTCACAGCAATACCTCCTCCCCTATGCCCACCTGCTGTCGCACGGAATACGTCAACGCATGCTTCTGTTTTGCTATTGGAGCTCGTGTTTATACTCGAGAGATAAGGGATTTGTGCGAATTTTTAGGGAGGACCTCGCGTCGACAGCGGGCTACCCGTTTTCTTCTTGTGTCTCTCCACGAGGCGTATTGACGGTGGATTGTAGGAGCGTAGATGTCTGGATGCCAGTTATTGAATTCAGGAGACGATAGAAACACTTCATTACAAAACACACATACACTATAATATTAGAGTAAATCGTATTCCTCTCGGGCAGGAGTACTGATAGTGATCGAACTTGCGCCCTACTTCGCGCATACCGATTACACGGAGGGTACTCGAGTCACACACTGCACATATGATACAGGGTGAATCTGGAGCTACGCCCGTCGAAGGATGCGGCCTGGTACCCCGTGACGAGGACAACCCTCAGCAGTGCCTCACCGAATTTTATGGCTTTTTCCGGAAAAAGGTATGAATCCTGAGCCGAACGTAGCGAATTGAGGTCGAGCCCCCGCAGTCGAGGGTGAAATATCCATTACAGCGTATTAAGAAATTCTTTTCTTCATCGCATCGAAAGGGAAGTGACGCCAATGGATTCCTTATGTTTTTCTGATGAAAATCATACCAAATGTCATGCAAACCGGACTACTTTGACACAAGCTATTTGTACTCCTTATGTAAAAGTTGTCCTATTTACACGATATTTGGCAGCAGCCGTGCGGGATGATGTCATTTTCACGGCCCGAAGAAGGTGGGAATCATAGAATTATGCCGTGTCAGCAGAAATTTTATTCCATACCAACAGACACTATTTTCCCAGCATAGAGAAGTAATAATTTTGAAACGTCGAATCTTAAAAGTATGTGGTGAGGAGAGAAGGAGGGTAACTAAAATGGTGAAATAATGTACGTTTAAGAAATATATGTATATATTGTTACATAAAATTAAAAGAATATAAAATAGAATAATAATAAAACAAGAAAGATAATAAAATAAAGGAATTTAAAAATAGAATATAATAAAATAAAAAATATAAAATATAAAAATACAATATAAAAAATATAAAAAGATAAATATATAAATAGAGTAGAAAATATAAAAATATAAAAATACAAAATAAAAGAGAATAAAAGAGAATAAAAGAGAATAACAGAAAAAATATAATAATATTAATAATAAAATAAAAAGATAATATATCAAAAAATAAAAACTATTGGGGAGGCGGAGGCGGCGACGGTGTTGGGGGGGCGGGGGGCGACGGTGGTTGTGGGAGCGGCGGTGTACGGGGTGGTGGCGGTGATGGGAACCGCGGCCGTCGCAGGGCCCCCAATTGCCGGTACGGCACCCATGGGTGCCGCAATCGTGCAGCCATCACGGGGCCGATGACCGGCCCAGACCACCACATCAACACCGCCGGAGGTGCAGGCTGCGGCAAGTCCTAAAACAAAGACACAAATATCGATATAACACGGATACATTAAATACAATAAACATCAAATGCCAAACAACACCAAAGTATTGCATACCTGCGGAGGCGACGGCGACGGCGGCGGCGACGGTGGTGACGAGTTCTAGAACACACAAACATCGATATAATATTGACACGATCGCCTGATTTGATCGAACTCGATTTTTAAAGGCTAATCACGATAAATATTTTAAAGTGCATACCTCTGGGTTGTCTCCGCGCGGCTCATCATCCCATTCCGGGGCTATCCTTTGCAATCCAATTGCACAAAAAACTGTCCCGCAAAATTCTCTACAAAAAAGTTCCTATGAGTTTGGCCACGGTTGACAGACAACTGGTCTCGCTGCGTCTTCAAGCTCCCGCATGTAGATCCATGCCCAAAGGTGCATAGCTTTGCAGAATAGGATGTCTTTGTTCTCCACCTGTATTTTCGCTGACCATCCTCTCCTTCAATGCATCTTCTTCGAATTATTCACTGACCACCCTCTCCTTTTTCTTCTTCGCACTCGTCTTCTTCCTCTTCTTCTTTGGACACAACTTTCAACTTCTATCGTACCACTCGGGACATGTATCGAACGTCAATCTAACCATTTTGATCATGTATCGAACATGTATCGAACGTGTATCATACCACTTTCAACGTCAATCGAACGTGTATGGTACAATTTTCAACGACTATCGTACCACTCCGGACATGTACCGAACGTCAATCGAACCACTTTGATCATGTATTGAACGTGTATCGAACGTGTATCGAACGTGTATCGTACCACTTTCAACGTCAAATGAACGTGTATGGTACAACTTTCAACGTCATTTGAACGTGTATGGTACAACTGTCAACGTCTATCGTACCACTCTGAACGTGTATGGTACCACTTTGGTCACGCATCGAACCACTTTGACATAATAATTACAACCATCATCTTAATCTAGCGTACATCACATGCAGGAGGTTGGGGATAGATGAAGAAAATAACATTTATGCATTAAAAAATTGATTATATTTATTTACGCATTTCTCTCTGGTGTTTAGACCACCAGCTGAATATTTTAAATACATTTTGCAAGGCACAGTGCTTTGCGTGCCTGCCACATCGCAGATTATTAACTACATGTAACTTATTTAGAGATTTGATATCCTCGTAGTCAATGTCCAGTGTCTCAATGATCACGTCCGCTCTCGTATCTTCATCGAGGAAATCCGCAAGCCAGTCGCGTTTTTGCAGCCCTTTAACGTATACGATATGGGATGCGTCATCTTCTTGATCGATCGCATCAGCAACAGCTTTCGTAATTAGCTGTTTAGCCATACTGTATGGAACGTCTCCATCTTCCCACCGTAGTCCATGATGTTTTGCCACCAACCAACGAATGCTTGATTTGTCAGATTTCGTAAGAAGATATTGGGGCATCGAACTCCCAAAAATGTAGTGCGAGAGAATTGTTCCTTTTCGTAGGACAGCCACTTCCTTGACGACAAATCTTCCATCAACGATGAACCCTTGCAGGTCAACAAATGTCGGTATGGCCATTATCGGGACAATTTAGAGGTCCACTCGCTTCCAAGACAGACGGGAGAATGCGATCTTTCTCGTAAAGCATCTCGATTTTCACGATGAAATTTTGGCACAGGAGAGGGCGGGTAAGTAGCGCGGCAATTTAAATGATTTTGCGCACCATGTTTGTCAGTGGATTGTATTCAGCCGACCGATCGTGCAGAAGCAGACAGTAGGCTGTAGTATTTGCAGGCACATTCTCTTTACATTCGAATTGTATGCGCACGTCCACGGTACCATTCTTGATCGACTCATTTTGTCGAGAGCAATTAATCACGACGAGGGGGCCAAATTGTAAAAATTCGGCCACGGTGAATAATGCCTCGTTGCAACTATATCCATAATACGATTTACGGAATTGCGTATACATATGAAACAAGAAATGGCGTGCCTATTTTTGTCAAAGTCCAAGTTCAAGTCATCGTACGGGTAAAATTCCGAGTTGAGTAAAGGTTTTAGATTCATCAGTTTGCAGTGGTCGAGCTCAGTAACATCTTCGCTCATCACATTCTTTCGATTAATCTGTAGACGAAAGATAATGCATCGCGGCTTCTCCAGCTGCGCAGATGCCTTCACGGCCCACGAATGCTTGGTCGTGCTCTGTAAGAGAGGATACTCGTACAGATCCCACGATTGAAAACAAATCATTAGGTTTGGTCCACTTTCCAAAGTATGTAGCAACGATAGCTTATTAACGTCGTTCAACGTCACATGAGGCATCCGCCATCGCACATTATGTAATTCAGTTTCTGGTTCCAACATCGGCGATCCTATTAGAGAATTGTTGTCGTTGCGCGAACGTATTAAAATAAATTCGTGACGCGCATTAATAATCACGCGTTTGTAGCCCTCACAAAATCCCAACCAATATTTGAGCGGGATGCAAAAATTGAAATGATTTTTCAATATTGGCCCATTACGTCGTCTCAAGCCCCATCCTGCATTCTCCAAATTTTTGTCTTCGTCAGATGTCAGCGATACATAGTTTTTAAGCGTGCTAGTTATTCCAACGTTTCTGTTGCGGTCAATCTCCACGCCATTTAGCTCGTATCGAATCTCGTCAAATAAGAACGCCACACAATTATTTCCCAAAGTCACCGTTAATGCATCATTTGGATTATTTATCGTCAATTTCCCCTCCACGTAGAGAAAACTTTCACACGGCAATGTGTATAAATCCTGATGCTGTATAGGTATTCTTATCTCATCGCTGTATCCAAACGTCGTGTTGACGTACGGGTTGTATGTGTGAGTCTGGAGCTTGACGATGCGATTATCAAACGTCGGCTTCCCTCCAATGCTCAGAATGTCAACCATTTTTCAACTTAAATGCGCACTATGAATCCCAGTGATTTAAAAAATGCAATGTTCGCAGCACTGAGCCTCTTCGTTTTAGCGTGATCAGAGCTGTTGCAGTTGCAGTTGTTGTTGTTGTTGTTGTTGTTGCAACCAATTTCGTTTGGATGAAACGGGTTTCTGGTGTCGTTCAACACAAGCATCTCTTTCGTTCGCACCACGCGTATTATCGTCGTCGTCGTCGTACGTGTAGTCTGATGGTAATCTCTTCACCTCGAAAATCGAGCAACCGTCCGTCTTGATCCACAACGCGTATCGTTAGATCCATAATGACCTGTGCGGTGATCGGAAGGTAAATGATCTGTGCGGGCGTTTCCGATATCTTATATCCTGGTGGGACCCTCGAAGAAAATTCATGTATCGTATGTACGTGCTTCCCATTGTTGTACGCACCAGCGGTCACGCTACATTCTACGCGAATAATGTTTGCGTTCATGATATTAATTGGATCGTCCGATTCGTGCCACCGTCCAGGTTCTAATATTCGATTCGTCGAGAATCCCAGTAGCGATCCAATGTTATTGGACAGTTTAAAGTCTACGGCGAACGAGCAGTGTAGCTCGCTTTTCATGGTGTTGTTGTTGGGACGCAACACTATTGGATACGCATCGTTGTCACCACCACCACCACCATTGTCGTCATCATTGCCACCGAGATGTTGAGGATACCGCTCGAGTAATCGCTGCTTCAAATACTTGGCAATAGCATCTAGTTCGTAGGACCCGTGGGGAATCGCAATGTATTCGCGAGTGCTGTCGACGGTGTTGTTGTAGGTGGTGTCATAGTTTACGGCGAAGTAGAATTTATCGTTACTCGAGTCAATGTTCGGTATTGGTTGTTAGACCAAGCTCGTAATCATCGTTGCTCAAATCTATGGGTGGAAAGTAGCTTACCGCGAGGGTGCTTCTCTTGCCGGTTAGAGTGAATGTTAACGACATATTCCGAGCTCTACTGCTCGACTAGTACTGAATCAGAGCGGCGGGAACTCAATCCGTAAATTGATGCCGATCGTCTGTAGAAAGCGTAGACACAGTTGTCCACAGTTGCTCTGATTGTACTGCTGATAAGACGTTCTATTGTATTCAATCATCACAGCATCTTTATCCAGATATTGCACCAAATCCTTAGGCGGTCGAAGATTTCCAAAGCTGTCGAAATATACAGCTCGACACCCTCTCTTCGCATACGCCACCCAGTGAGTCCCCGGCCCCTCGAAGTTGTCCAAATTTACGATGCCGCTCTCGTTCCGACGTACTCCTCCGGCAGGTAGAGCATTGCGCATAAGAACACCTCTAAAAAATGGAATACGCATACGTTTTGCCAACTCCACCAATTGCACATCGGTAGTTACGCCCACAGGCATTTTTATTTTCTTCTCGGCGTTTTTTTTTCGTTTCGATATTCCCTGTCCGCGCTTGTATGGCGCGAGATAATGTCCGCGACTTTCCATGGAGTGATTATGACGTTGCATTTCCTGCAGCTGATGTTGCACCGCCTTATTATCGTTTACGGCCTTGGCGATCCCCGCTGCTCCACCAGCTAGTGATCCGAGAACACCTAGCAGCGGGAGAAGTAGTAATATACCTCCCCGTTTTGCCACCGGAAGAATCCGCTTTGGCTATGCTCTCCTTGCAGTCTTTTTGCGAGTTTTTGTTTTCATCCCCATTCCGATTTTGGTCTTGGCCTTCATAGCTGCCCAAACAGCTGTAGCAGCGCCTCTTTCGCCTAGAGTCGAGTCTCACGCAACGATGCGTTTTCGCGCTTTGTCAGCGAATACGTTATCGGCCGCGTGCCTTTCGCTGAGGTCGTTGCTACGCGAATAAGCTGTATCGTGTTCGCGACACGGTGCATCCAACGGATTGATACCTTGATCGCCTCTAGCCAATCGTTTTGCCAGACGAGTTCCTGAACCACAAAACTGATATCCCGGGATATGTAATTCGATATGTAGCGCGTTTATCGCCCAATTTAACAAACCACAACATTTCTTTACTCTCGTCGGCGACATTCGCCACAGTTTTTAAACAGTGGTGTTGGACCGTCGATATGCGTTCGCTGCCAAGGGTGATTATAATGTTCCAGACCCCGACAATACTGCCGAACCTCAGAATCAGCTTTTATATGTTCGGGGAGTCTGTCCCACAACTGATCAATGTGTCTGCCAAACTCGCGCAATAGAATAATCTTTGGTATATATTTCAACTGCTCAGAGGTTAGGTCTCGAATATCGCAATTATCCGACAGAACGAGAAGCATTTCGAATACTGAGCTGTTTTGCTTCGGCGCGGGCCTATAAATAGAGCGCGTCGCCGCTTCGATGTATCAAAAATCATTTTCGCGGTTCGCAACGAGGATGCTATTGGTGCGGCAAACTGCGACGATACGCGTGATAAATTTTGACAATAAATCGCAAATGATATCCTCGAAAACAAGACGCAGACATGCTGCAAAACACCATACGCTGCCTCATTTGCGGCCCATCAAATTGAGGAGAGACCAACTGCTGCTGATGAGCTTGTTGGAAAGTCCTCACGGCACCCGCTTCGAGAACGGGTACGTGTATTCCAAATCGTTGCGACAGCCGAAATATCAGTATTTGGAGAATTTGTTGACTCCGATAGATGAAATTGGCTACTTCACATTTTCGAATAACAGTGACGTCACCCGAACGAGCGAATCGCTTCCGAATTCCATTTTCATCTTTGATTACGTGGCATGCGACAAGCAAGATACGATAAGGGAATACCTTGCAATGGGGCGCCACGCGAACGTTCACTGCTTCTATCTCTGTAAGACATATGCAAAGATTCCCAAACATCTTATACGCGACAATGCGAATCTGTTGATTCTGTTTAAGCAGGATGGTACCAACTTGAAACATGTGTACAACGATCATGTAAACACTGATATGTCTTACGAGGATTTCTGCGCTTTGTGTCGTAATTATTGGCAGCTGAAGTATGGTTTCGTGGTAATAGACAAGGATAGCGCGATGTCCAATGGACGTTATAGAAAGGGATTTAACGAGTTTGCCGTACCGTGAGATGGTCAATCATAGTCAAAACGTCGGTGGGAAAGCAACGTCTCCGGTGCAACAATGATTGATATCGATAGTGTGGAGATTAAGGATCGCGAGAGAATAGCGAAGGAAATTGCAAGAACCAACGAAGCCATTCGCAAGAAACATCAGCCTTTAAAGAACGGCAAGATGGAGGAAGATATGGCGTTGGAGAAATACTTTAAACCTATTGTCGAACCCCTAAAACATATTGTTGAAAATACCGCAGCTGCAGAAGCTGAAATATCACCGATGATGAGCACAAGTGTTGAAGGTAATGAAACATTAACGCCTGAAAGAAAAATCCTGCCGAAATGGAACACATCGCGTAAGAGAAAGAGGAAACCACGCACGTCATCAGATTATTCACTCGTAACCTCTACACCAGTTCAATCGAAGCGAAAACGGCAGAATATTGCATCA
Organism: Andrena camellia; assembly: GCA_029448645.1. NCBI lineage: Eukaryota > Metazoa > Arthropoda > Insecta > Hymenoptera > Andrenidae > Andrena > Andrena camellia. The sequence continues at coordinate 15,283,927 of CM055680.1, forward strand.
AACGAGTCCCCGGTTCTTCCCCACCAAAAAATACATTTCCCAGTGTACAATTGCTCACAACAAATGATGATGATGATGATGATGGCGATGATGATGTTTTTGAAACTACTCCTGATGAGTCGTTTGCAACATCTATTAGACAGCAACTTCAAACACCCGCGGGACAAGAAACGTTTCGCAGGCATTTGGATCCCCTGGGACAAAAATATATGGATGCAATCATAAGTAGGGATAAGGAAACTGTCACAGACACTGTGTATGGCGTATACTTTGGCGATAGTAGAATGATGCTTGGGGATAAGGCATTCGATATGGACACGGCTGATAATATAATCATCGATGGTGTAAAATACAAAGGAACGCCCGGCCTTTACGAACTGATTTTTAAGAGAATTATCGACGATGCTGTATACACCGTTGCAGATAACGAAAATACAAAAGTATACTGCTGGCGACGAATGCCTACAGACGCGTTCATTCTGCTTAAAATCCCATATTACGCAACAAGGGATACAAGTACAAATAAGTAATTGCACCGCTCCTCCCTCGTGTATCAACCAATAAAGCAGGGAAAGGTCTAACGGCGCCGCGAGTCATGGTGGTAAATGATAACAAGATCGATTACGTGCGCTGGGATGATCCCAACGAGCTTGTGGATCGATACCGGTTGCTGGAAGCGTCGCGACAAGCGGGCAACAACTCGCATGACCATGAAATTCTGTCGATTATCGAGGAACTCCAAGAGGGAGGCTTCATTATAAATTAAACCGCGCACCGATGATACGCACTGTATGCATTGAGATGACGATCATCAAATTTGGAGTATCGCTCGAGAAGAGTGGCGCAGCTAGAATGGATTATTACAAATGGAACGGTTTGCTTCGAAATAATATGCGAGACAACGCTCTTTGCGTGACCGGTGCCGACTTTGATGCAAAATCACGCAAGATACGACGCGTAGCTCAACCGGTGATCGATAGCGATGCCGTCAACAAACTATACGTGGAAAAGAGCATTAAACTTTTGAGAGAGCGGCAGGAAGAATTAGAGAGGAAGTTGATCGTGTTTCAGAGCGAGATGCTGACGCTGCAAAACAGCGTTCAAAAGATATCCCCGGCGTCGAATTCTATCCCGCAGCAGCGCTGCGAAGGAGAATCATGCGAGACAGTTGAAGTTGTCAACGAGACGGTTGAACTTGTCAAGAATTTCCTCGGACAGATGGGGCGCACATAATGCACGTACACGATAATTATCGCATCATTCGTGTCAAAGACACCTCTGCGGTCAAGCATGCAACGATCATCGAAATCCAAGAGTAAGGAAAACCATGGCCACAAAAAGCGGCATCTCGTCGAGGTATTGCATGCCCCAGCTCGAAGACATTGCCCGCAGAGGCGAGCCATAGAGCACGGATACGATGATCTGTGGCAAGCTGACGTTGTAGAAATGCGTCCATACTCGCGGTTCAACCAAGGTCACCACTACATACTCACCGTCATCGATGTGCTGAACAACTATGCATGGGCGGTACCGCTCAAGACTAAAAGTGGCGCTGAGGTGACTAAAGCGTTTGCAAAGATATTTTGAGATCGATAACCGAAAAATTTGCAAACCGATCAAGGAAAACAATTTTACAACGCCGATGTGCAGAAACTCTTGACAAAGCATGACATTAATCATTATTCGACGTATTCGGTGATGAAGGCCTCCGTCATAGAACGTTTCTATCGTAATTTAAAGAACAATATGTGGAAACTGTTTACGCTCAATGGAACCTACAGACGGACCGATGCGCTATTGCGTCTACTCGTAGAGTGTAACGCGCGAAAACAGAACCATCAGAATGCGTCCTTGCGATGTTACCCCAGCGATTGCCAATAAGCTACTGACCACCGTATACAGCAATGTAAAGATCGCTGCTCCGGCGAGATTCAAGTTGGGCGAGTTTGTGCGCATGAGCAAATTTAAAACCATCTTCGATGAAGGCTACACGCCAAATTGGACAACGGAGGCGTTCGAGATAGCCAAAGTACAGGCAACTAATCCCGCAACGTATCTGCTCCTCGATTCCTGTGGAAAACCTGTTGCCGGAGGATTCTATGAACACGAGCTGCAACGCGTCACCGATCCTGATGTGTATCTAGTGGAAAAAGTATTGCGTAGGAAAGGGGATAAGGTATACGTCAAGTGGCTAGGGTTTGATAAACCGCACAATTCTTGGATAAATAAAAATAATGTATTGCAACATAATAATAAATGGTTCAATAAATACAATGATACATATACATGTGAACAATTTTATTTTTATGCATAATTCCACCATTCATAATGCTTTAATAAATATAATACTTTCTATACATGTGCGGAGAATTTTATATTTTACAATAATTTCTATTTTACAATGGTATATTATAATGTCCCTAGGGCAGAGTGTCAGTCGAATCGGGTACGATATACCGCTTGTCGTCGTGCCGGCTTAGAGCGATTTTCGATTCAGAAATGGTGTACACTTTGTGCAATTTCGACCGTATGAATGATTGCTTGCGAACAATATCGATCTCCCTGTGCAAACACTGCGCGTAGTCGTCGAAAGTTATCGTCCTGGCTATGACGTTGGTCTTGACGCCATTCGCCTTTTTCGTATCTTTTTTACCGTCTACGCGGGGTGCATACATTTTCGCTCTAAGCCTTACGAATTCGGTCATTATCGCACCGTCATTTTCGTCCTTCATTAGCCCCGGAACCTTCTTATTTACGCGCGGCATATTATATGGATTGTCGATGGGATAATCGGATGTGTCAAATCTATCGATATTGTGTTTCATGGTCTCGTAGATATCTTCGCATTGAATGTGATAAATGAGATTGTCTGTGTCTGTATATAGAATTTTACAATTTTGAGCGCGCAGGGGACACATGTACTCGTGGTGAAATTCATACAAACAAATTTTTGATATGTCCAGAATGCACATACCCACGTATAAGGGTTTGTTGAATTTCACCTCGAGTTTTCGCAATTCAACAGCTATTAAATTTTCCGAAAAAACACTTCTGCTGTGGAAATTCGGTTTCGCGATCATTGCCTCCGCGCCATGTCGCCCTTCCCAATGTGTTAAAAGTTTTACATCCACATGATTTCGCACATTTTCCATAGTTTTACCGAATACCGCGTTGTTCATCAATTTGTATAAATTTTTTTCAAAATCTTTTGTCGCGCTTGTTCTAAACCGCGTATTGAGTTCGATGTAATCGCGGAGCCAGGGGGATTGAGCGAATTGAAGAACGCGGTGTATCTTTGTAATACGAAGACCGTGACGCGTGCACTGCTGCAGGTTGCGATAATGGATAACGTAACGCTGCTTATCGTATACCGTCACGAGTAACTTGTCCTGTCTGCTGCCAGGTGGTTTGGCACGCATGGGGCAGAACGGTAGATCGGCATGAGCGGTGTGCAGACGTTGCGGATATTCCAGATCTACCTCGAGAATGTATCCCGTGGGCGAATCAACAGCGATCGAAGACACATTAAAATTTGCAACATCTTCGACCCATTGAAATTTGGCGTATGGCAGGGGCTGATACATTGCCCAACCATAAAAATTGTTTACGTCAAAGTACATCAAGTACGATGACTGTTCCGATGCGTCGTAAGATGGCATTTACTTGTTATTGGCATGTGCGTATCTTCCGGAACATTGACTTAAACCACCGCGTATACCGCGTTCGACAAACATGACCATATCGATGTCTGTGAGCAATTCGAATGTAATTTTGGTATGTTTTATCATGGCATCCCACGTGAAACCAGGTAATGTATAATAATGCGCTGAATATAATCCGTAACTCTTGATACAACTTTCGCGAAAATTTTCAAAAATATCTGTCAATAACAAGACATCTGTTTTCAAATACAAGTCGCTGTATTCGCCCAAGGTTCTAATGTCGAAACGCTGCCAGACAGTCCCGGCGTGCGCGTAATCGCTCTCGGATACTGTCTCGCCCGTTAACGAACTGTAGAATGACTCGCGCGGCTGTAAGCAAGGGTCCTGCAGCTTGTTTGCGCAATCAAGGTATTCATATGGAAAGACACCCTTTCGCGTCAATAAATTGAAATCTTCGGCGGATAATGTTTCAAATTGGGATCGTAAAATTTTTAATTTATCTGCGCTAAGAAAAGATGTTAATTTGTCGAGACTAGTGTTTAGAAATTTGTACGAATCGATGAATCGCAATTTAATATAATTTCGCAAGTCTGATTCAGCCGTATCTTCAACATTTTTCGTGAATGAAATATATTTTTCTTTAGTTATGGGTAATACGTCAACGCTGCCTTCGAAAGCGGTAGCTATTTTCTCGATAATGAAATGTGAATCGTAGCCGGATAAATTATGAAAAATTATGAGGATGTAAAACTCATTTTTATAATTTAAATTGCACTCCGAATGTGCTGGGCCTCTAAACCGTGCGGATAGATAGCAATGATCGCAAACTCGTATATCATCAGCTTCGAATGGTTCGTCGCAAATATGGCAATGCGTTGCATTGCGAAATGCTGTCCACTGTTCGCTAGTTAAATCCAGCATGGGAACATTACTGGTCAGGACGGGTTTTGCAAAGTCGGCAAAATTTTGCAGTTCTTCGACGAACCATGAAACACAATCCGCTTCGCGGCGACATCGATATATCGATAGCGATGTATCGTATGAACAATGCATATAATAGCCGATACTGTGCACTTTGTGGTGCTGATATTTACACAATTTATTATTATCACCTATTCGATTGTCCTCCGTTTTCGTCAAGATGCACTCAAGATCGGCGTACACCACGAATGGGAGCCGCTCCTTCCTGCAGTGGTTGCCGAAACTGAGTAGGTTGTTGCCTTCACTGGGCAGCAGAATGGCGCAGTCGTTCATCTGCCCGCAGTCCACTGCATGGACCTCCAACTTCTCGACAGATCCGAAATAGTGCATGCATCTGTAAACCCAATTTTTTTTTATTTAATTTGTTTCGCGAGACATTTCAACATTTCATAAGTTTATATACGTACCGATCACAGATGAATTTCTTTGCCTTCTTCTTACTCAATTGCGTGCTCACCAGCGTGGACAAGTCCTTGATCAGCACAAAGTGCCCTACATCACCGTGCTCTTGATTCGGCCTGTAGAGCAGTTTGACGTGTCGATCCCTCTTTTGGCTGGTGAGGCGCAGTGGGAAGACTGTCGGCCCTTTCTTCCTCTCCTCCTCGAAGTTGTACACGTTGATGGAGATACCATTCTGCCCTTCAAACTTCCCAATCTGCTCCAGTGACATTGGAAATTTAATTCCCCCTTAGATTTAGCATTGAAGCATAGTCGGGGTATGAACTTGGACGGTCAACGTGACTATCGGCAGGATGAAGAGCGGCGACCACTGCCCAAGCGAAACAGGCGTTGTCTGGGGATTGCACGCTAATCGTCGCTTTCTTCAGCGATATTTCCCGTGACAACTTGTAGTGACACCCCGCGCGCAGCGGATTGTACTTGTTGACATTGACAGTCAGATTGAGGATTCTTGTGAATGCCCATCCGCTGTCGCGTTCCTGGAACACTTCCAGCGATGCCAGGGTTGGTTCGATGACACATCGTTGGTACCACTCCTGCAGATCGGATGTACCGAAGAGTTCACAGTTTCGGGTATTGATGCTTTTACAAGCATGCTTGTCACCTGTCACAAATTCGCCGTTGAACACCGTGTTCACTTTGAGGGTTTGATGTTTCCTCAAAGGACCCCGCACATGCTCCAACACAATGGCCGCAGCATCCTGAAGGAAGTTGCGCGGTTCGATGTAATTCGAATTTAGCACGACACCAGTTAATACGCGGTTATCGAACGCAGTGTCTATTTCGCGCCACAAAAGTCCCGTGTCCGAATGTCCGGCACCTTCGCGCACGAAACGTCCGCGCAACGAATATTTCAGCCCTTCGAGCTGCGCGATTCGAGCAACTAACGATTGTCGAACACCGATCGATAATCGAGGATGTTTCACTCGGCTGTGTTCTTCCAAAGATTCGATACACTCGTTGCACCGTTCTTCCCACGCGAGGTATTCTTCGCGTGAATTCAATCGTGCAGATTGATCTCGCAGTTGGCGTTCCACTTGCGCGAATTTTTCCATGATCGTAAATGGAATGTAAATGTAATATATTATCCCCGCCACGTGTTACAACGATTTGACGCTTTGTGCAGTTTAGAGCATGCTTTTATGGCTGGTACCACGATTTGGTATCTCTGTCTAACTCTTTCGGTGTTCCCCCTCCCTCGAATGCATCGCATGCAAAAATGTCGATCCGTCCCAATATTGTTCGATGCAGTTTCTGCTGATATCGCATAATTCTTTCTATGATTCACGCGTATGACGAATTAGCGCGCAAGATCACCCGACACAGTTTCTGCTTGCACCGCATAATTCTAAAGAATTTACCAAATATCAATAAAGAATTTAATTTATCGCATAAGCTGTCTATCATCGCCTGAGCGACTCGGCGAATATGTAGCGATACATTGTATGTGGGTTGTTTATCCGTAACGTTTTTCATGACCTTCGCGCAGGGATTTGACCAAGGTCTCCTCAGTTTGACGACTGTCGTCAACGCGAGCACAGACTGCAATCGGCGAGAAGTATTTCTATTGTAGAAAGCAGTTTGCGTTTTTGAATTTAGTTGGAGTTGTAGATTAATTTTAGGTTTAGTTTCAGTTTCAATTTCAGTTTTAGTTTTAGCGTTAGCTTTAGCTTAGGCTTTTTAGATTTCTTTTCTTTTCTTTTTTAGGCTTTATTCTGTGTGTGGTGTGCGACGGTGCGTGTAGTGGTATGCGACGGTGTGTGTAGTGGTGTGTGAAGTGGTGCGTACGGATGAATTTTCTACGATGGAAGGACAATATTCGTTCATGTAGCTCGCAGACATGCTCATGTGCTACGGTGAAGCGAAGGGTAGTACTCCTGAAGCACTTCGCATTTATTGCCAAAAATATCCAAGGAGAAATGTGCCCGATAGAAGGATATTTACCAGACTGTATCAACGATTACGCGATACAGGTTCGGTTACGGGTAACAGATCCGGGGGACGTGATCAACGAGATCCGCACCTCGAAGAGAGAGCCTGATGCGGCGAATTGAGGAAAACCCTTCGACCAGCACACGAAGAATCGCGGCAGAGGAACGTGTAAGCAGTACCACTGTCTGGAGAATCCTGAAAGACAGGCAACTGTACCCGTATCATTTGCAACGGGTGCAGGAAATAGAAGAGGGTGATTTCGAGAACCGCTTTCACTTTTGCACGTGGATGATGGAAATGATTACAGCCGATGAAGGCTTCCTATCGAAGATATTGTTTACCGACGAAGCAAACTTCAACCGAAATAGCAGCGTCAATACACGCAATTCTCACGTTTGGGCAGAAGAAAACCCACACGCGCTGTTAGAAATAAATACCCAGCGCCAATTTTCGACGAATATTTGGGCAGGAATTCTTGGGGACAATATTATTGGTCCTGTTGTTCTCCCTTTTCGCTTAAGAGGCCAAGGATATCTAGAATTCCTGCAGACAGAATTGCCTGCTCTATTAGAAGACGTACCATTGATTGCGCGAAGAGACATGTGATACATGCAACACGGTGCATCACCATATTACGCCGTAATAGTACGCCAACATTTAAATGCATACTTCGGAAATAGATGGATTGGACGAGAAGGACCTATCGCTTGGCCTGCTCGATCTCCAGATTTCAATCCCCTTGATTTTTTTTTACTGGGGACATATGAAGAATTTGGTCTATTCAACGCCCGTGGCCACGCTGGACGAATTAGAAGAACGAATCCAGTTTACATCGGGGATAGTGCAGAATGTGATGGGCGACTTCCGACAAGCACGCGAAAACTTTCGCAGAAGAATGCAACTGTGTCTTTAGGAGAATGGTGGTTACGTTGAACATCTCCTGTAAGACAATATTTTGTGCGTGAACACATGGACACTCGTGAGTAAACTAATCGTGGTGCGTGTGTGTAATTAAGTGAACACTCGCGGACGGGACAATCGCGGTGCGTGAACACATGGACACTCGCGAATAAACTACTCGCGGTGCGTGTGTGTATAATTAAATGAACACTCGCGGACGGGACAATCGCGGTGCGTGTGTGCCCCTGTGGGTGATTTTTGAGGGCAATCTTTTCAAAGGCAATGGCATTCACCCTCTCTACTTGTGAATCCCGTTGGGCGGGTTTTGATATGCCCTTGTGGATTTTTACGAGTAGGCAGGTTAATGCCGTACAACGTTTGTGTCTTTTCATAAATTATCGCAAGTACCGTATGTCACAGTTTCGGCGAGGTGGGTAAGTATGTGCTCTACATGGTAAATCCGTCGTGCGTCCGCCGCCACTGCACGCACCTTGGCTGGCCTGCCTCGCGCGGCCCGCGTTACCGCAATTTCGTCACTCTTGATTTTCGACTTATATTCGCCTGTAGAATCACCCCCCCGCCCCAAGTATTGACTATATGTAGAGTAACACCCTGTATAGTATAGATATAGATATAGATATAGATGTAGATGTAGATGTAGATGTAGATGTAGATGTAGATGTAGATGCAGATGTAGATGCAGATGCAGATGCAGATGCAGATGCAGATGCAGATGCAGATGCAGATGCAGATGCAGATGCAGATGCAGATGCAGATGCAGATGCAGATGCAGATGCAGATGCAGATGTAGATGTAGATGTAGATGTAGATGTAGATGTAGATGTAGATGTAGATGTAGATGTAGATGTAGATGTAGATGTAGATGTAGATGTAGATGTAGATGTAGATGTAGATATAGATATAGATATAGATGTAGATGTAGATGTAGATGTAGATGTAGATGTAGATGTAGATGTAGATGTAGATGTAGATGCAGATGCAGATGCAGATGCAGATGCAGATGCAGATGCAGATGCAGATGCAGATGCAGATGCAGATGCAGATGCAGATGCAGATGCAGATGCAGATGCAGATGCAGATGCAGATGCAGATGCAGATGCAGATACAGCTACAGATACAGATACAGATACAGATACAGATACAGATATAGATATAGATATAGATATAGATATAGATATAGATATAGATAAGCACTTCCGGAACCGCCAAATGTATGACTTCTGGAAAATGTCTAGTACACACGAAACCATCATTCGGACATACTTAGAAATACGACTTCTCTAAACTCTAAAACGACACTTCGATTCCGATTTTTGGCCCTACTACATCATATATTTGTTACTCGCGGACTCATCTCGCGTCTTCTCCTTGCGTCTAAATCTGTTAAAGCGTATCTCGTATTTGAAATAAACTTTGTTACATAGCAAAACACAAGTATTTATCTACATCGTAACGCCGGCTACATTTTACGAAGAGGAAATTTTATTTTGTTAGATACATATAGTAATGTTTCTGTTGTAATATTGAATACAAGGTGCTCCAGAATTGAGGGATAATCCGGAACATGCAATATCCTGATGCAAGAAGACATGGAAAAGTCCTTCACCGTTTTAGAATCCGAGGCTTCGTTCTCGAGATATTTACATTTAATGTCGATGAGCGTCAGGAGCCTATAGCTTGCTCTGTCTTCCGAGGTTTCAAAAAACCTATACGATCGGTGTTATAAAGAGGCTACTACCAGCGAAACCACCGTGCAGGCCACAGGGCGGTCGGATTACGGGGAAGGTAAAAGACCACGCTTGACTCTTTGCAAGGCTTCGTAAGGAATTTTTCTGTTCGACCTTTCTTTAGGTCACGAACTAGAGATCGTTCGTGACCGACACTAAAGGTCGAATCGAGATATTTACAGTTGAAAATTAGAACTTCCGAATCGCGAGGTTTAAAGCGCGTATCACACAAGCTGCTGCGGCCGTCGCTCGCGGCTGCCGCTGCCGCCGGCTGTTTCTCAATCACACACAGGCGGCGGTTGTTGCAGCCAGCAAAAACAAAGACGCTCGATTTGTCTGTTAGCCGTTTTATTTACATTCGCGATGAACAGCAAAAGAGACTGCTTGTGTCGTACCTTCGAACGTTGGTGTCGATCGCGAATGTTCTTTACTTCGTGACCTAAAGGACGTTCGTAAAGAAAAATTCCTCACGGTGTCCAGCAAACGGTCAAGCGTGGTACTTCAACTTCCCCCGTCTATTCCGCCCCCTTGTAGCCTGCACGGTGGTTCAGTTGGAGGCTATGAAAAGCTCACTCCATCTTGCTAAAGCTTAAATAGCTGCTATAGAGGAAATTATGAGACGCAGCGCGTCTGTTGGACCTTCAAACGCTGACACTATCTGCTTGTGTCGTACCATGAAGAGAATGTGAGGAAACGAAAATTGGCAACTGCTTGTTTCATGATGGTCTTGACGTTTTATTCTCGATGCCTTGAACGTAGTGTCTGGGTAAAACATTTGGTAGCACGTAGGAAGAAGCAAGGTGTTCATCACAACCTCTTTCTAGAGCTTCAGTTAGAAGATCCTATGAAGAACCGCCGGTAAGAAAAACAATTAAATCGCATTTTGAATGATACTGTGACCACCTCATGGTAATTCACTGTTATCGGTGTTTATCTATTTCGGAGATTAGGTGCCTTCGCATGATAGCTGTTATGTTTGAGGACCTTTTGGCTAAAGTCAGTCCTCTCATTCGAAAGAGAGATACTCATTTAAAAAAGAGTATTTCGCCTGCCGAAAGGTTATCTCTCACTCTGAGACACCTTGCCACAGGTAAGTCATATTTAGGACTAATATATGTGATTGAAATACCTCTTACTGTATTGTAACATGTATTATTTTTTCAAGCGAATCCCAAGAATCTTTATCCTTAAGTTTCAGAATGGGACAAAGTACTATTTATGGAATTATAAAGGAAACAGTAAGGGCGATTTCTAATGTGCTGAAGGATGAATATTTAAAGTTCTCTTCATCACTAGAGGAGTGGAAGGTTGTCGCTCATGATTTTAATGAGCGTTGGAATTTTCCTAATTGCTTAGGCGCAACGGACGGCAAACATTTTGTTTTGGAGCATCCTCTCAAGTCTGGCTCAATATATTTTAACTACAAAGGTACCTTCAGTGTTGTTTTGTTGGCCATTGTGGATGCACAATTGAGATTCATTTTTATTGATGCTGGAGCAAATGGTAGAATCAGTGATCGGGGAATCCGGAATAACAGTGATATGAAAAACTATCTTGGAAATAGTAATTTTCCCCTTGCACCTCTTCCTGGCACAAATATCATGTTCCCTTATGTTATTGTGGGTGATGAGGGATTCACTTTATCCGAAAAAGTCATGATACCTTTTCCAAAGGGATCGTTATCAGGGAGAATGGACAAAAAAATCTTTAACTACAGGTAAGTGTTTGATTTGTGTTGACTAATTTATAATTGTCAATTTTAATATTTTGGAAATCTGTCAGGCTATCACGTGCTAGAAGATATTCAGAAAATGCATTTGGTGTTATTGTTACTAGATTTCAGATATTCAGAGCTTCAATGCGATACGAACCTCAAAATGCCAAAACCATCATCCTCGCAACTTGTGCTTTGCACAATTGGCTTCGCACTGATATTGTGGGTCGTGCTATGTACTCGCCTCCTCAATATGTGGACAATGAGGATGTGGTGATGTGTGCAGTACAAGGGGGGGAGTGGCGGCAGGCTAATGTAGGGACAGGTGTTGTGGGATTTGTTAACCAAGGGGGTAACCATCATCCTGTGGGGGGAGTTGAGCTCAGAGACTGTTTGTATACATATGTTAATGGTGTAGGAGCTGTCCCCTGGCAAGACAGAATGATCAGGGTTCCACAACAAAACTGAAATTTATCTTTCATGTTGTAACGTACCGCTACCTACCACCATAAATTTTTCCTTATTCTTTCTATATTGATCGTTATTTCCGTTTCATTATATTTAAATTGTAGTACTAGTATTAAGGACATGTGAAACACGTGCGAGCGTCACGCTATGAAACGGGAAACAGTGAACTAAATGACGCGCAACGCATGCGCATAACCGTTAATTTAAACAGTGAACACAGTGCCGCGAGTGAACCAAGCGCGCGTGCGCAGACCGCACGATCAACCGGATGCCGAATATTCCGAGTCTAGTGCGCGAGTGGCGCGAACCGGATGCTAATTCTAATTGGTGCGCGAGATCGCGCAGCGAGTGATTGGAACGGGCTAAGTACCACAAACTAGTATAAATACAGGGCCACCAGCAGCAGAAACGAGACTTGGTTCTGCCACTGAACCAACCAGACTTAGGCCGCTTTAGCTAGCCCCTCAGTCTTGCGAAGTCTAAAGGAAGTCTATTTTAAATCAACGTCCTGACATACAACCACCAACTTCCATACGAGGTCGCTTTAGCTAGCCCCTCAACACCTATACGAGGTCGCTTTAGCTAGCCCCTCAACTTCCATTCGAGATCGCTTTTACTAGCCCCTACACCTCATCCTGGAAAGCGTGGGCCAGCTGATAGGCACCAGAAGCACACTACCAATCCGAGGGAAGGAGGCCGCCGGATTCAACTTCCATCTGGGGACGTCCTAACCAGCTACCTGGCTACCATCTGAGATCGCTTTCACTAGCCTTCAGCTACCATCCTAGAAAGCGTGGGCAAGCTGATAGGCAACAGGAAGCAACTACAAATCGAAGAGAAGAAATCCTCTCGAACTCTGAACTTAACATACCAAATAGACCAAGCGTCATTTCTCGTATCACAATCCGACTTCGTGTCGAAACCTTATGTTCAACTAACGATCTAGTACCGTACCTTCATACCGAATCTTTAATATTAATTAGCGCAATATTCTTTATTATCGACCCCGCATCGAAACCTACATCAAACGATATTCTTTAAATACCGACCGATACGTCGTAACGCAATTACTTTACGTTGAATTATATTAACATAGTTCTCACGACTCCGTGTCGTATTATATGTTCTATTTCGACCTAGCGTCAAAACCATTTTGGAATAAACTATTTTTGTTACCTATCGTTAAAAAGAAGGACTCTCGTTTTGTGAAATTCATTCCTTTATCGCACGCCACCCGAACCAATCCCACACTTCCACGGGTAAACCGCTCTACTTGTGGAATCTCCTGTAATTAACGGCCACGTCTCGTTCGAGAACGTTACAATGTACAAAACAAAGCTTCAAAATAAATTGATTCCAATGTTTCATTTTTATCTTATTATTATTATCATGAATACTGCAAGAGAACTGACATTATGGCATTCTCGCATTCTTTCTTCTTCTCTGAATCCATGTTGCGGAGTCGAGAGGCTATAAAAGATGCAAAAATTTCCTCATGGTCAGGGGGAGTGAGCAAGAGGAGGGACAGTAGGCTGCTTTGAAATATCCTGCATAATATTTACAGCCTCTTCCATTAAGGAAGTGTTTGTCCTTTTTGTTTGTCTTCATTTCGCATAGAGCTGACCAACCTCCTCCTGAGCTGGTCGCTTGCTTGGGGTTAGGGCTGAATCTGGGCGTGATGGCACAAGCAGATATGAGGATGTTGAGCCTGATCTTGATTCACACCAACTGCTGTCCTCATTATAGTGAGTTGAGTGGCCGCCAAATCTTTCTCCAGAGGAGTTAATTCAGGTTCAGTTGTTGGAGTCAGTGAAAAACCAGGTTGCTCACACTCCAAAATGACGGATACAGGAATGTTGGATGTTGATGCTGCTTGGACACAAATCTTTTTTGAAAAAAGCAAAGTTGTGTACAGACCTCACTTTGGTTTGTACATGTCGACTGCCTCTGCACCGCTGCATTTGGATCTGCTCTCTTTAATTCTTCTCTTACTTTTCATGAAAGTATCCTTGATAGTTTTGAATCTGGTGGATACATCATTACATACAGAAGCAAGATTATAAGTTAGACACAAGAAAGATGAAAGCAAATAATTTGAATTTACTGAGTCGACTTACTTGAAAATTGAAAGCCAATACATCTGGTCACCTCTTCCCAAACTAGGCCCTTCAAGTCAAATCTCTTCTCAATTTCTTGAGTAGCGTCCCACAGTATTGGACGTTTCGCAACCTCATGTGCCAGCCTTACCTCCTGGTCAAAACTAAATTTTGCGTTCAGCCGCAAACGTGATTTTGATGCACCGAGCATTATAACGGATACTGCTGACATTTGAATTTGAATATCAAATAAATGCTGCGCGAAAACCCAGCGCCCTGATTAGCTGCAGCTGTCACGGCGGCTCGGGAAAATAGCCCATAGACTAACCTGGCCGCAGCGTCGACGTTTCACTTTGATTGATTGGACGCCGGCGGCAGCGGCAGCCGTGAGCGACGACCGCAGCAGCTAGTGTGATACGCGCATAAAGCCGAGTCAGTTGAGCGCGCGGTAGCGTTCACACAACAGTAGAGCCGACCGTGCTGGTTCGAACCATGAAAATGGATTAGCGCCGCTCAACCGCGTGCAACCGCGTGCGTCAATAACTATGCGTGCTTCCTGCATGCGCGTGCTAGGGGTCACTGCTTCGCGTCAACTGTTTCGGCTTTAAACCTCGTGGCCCGGAAGATGCACCTCTAATATTCAACTGTTAATATCCCGAGAACGAAGCCTCGGGGCCCAAAACGGCAAAGGACTTTTCGATGTCTTCTTGCATCAGGATATTGCATATTCCGGATTGTCCCTCTATTCTGGGAAACCCTGTATATGTATTTCATACAGGTATGTAATCTAAGATAATTTTATGATGATTTATCAGGTTTACTTTATATTCGATAAGTGTCCAGTGACTTGCCGACGAGAGCATATGTATACCTACCTATACTTATGGAGATGTGTACAATTTTGTAGAAGTTTTATATTAAGTGACTTTATATTAAGTAATTTTTAAGTTGGTACACATGTTTTTTGTTATAATGTTGCATCTTTGTTTTTTTTATGTATTTGGTGTATGGTCACAATAAATGCTACTCGCTACGCATTGCCGTTTTTGTTTCATTCTAATAAAAGTGGCACTCAACAAAAACGCACCGTTATAGCAAAGTGTTCTTGAAGCATCTCCGTACAGAACATTGTATTTGCATCTCGCTGTCCAGATATCGTAGGAGCAAATTCATTTCAAGCGGAGTCTGTAACAAAAGTTTTACACATTAATAATTAAATGTATATTACTGGTTATTTTAATTATCTAGGTGAAAGAATTAATAAATTTTTAAATCTAGATATAATCAGTGAAAGTTCAATTGTCGTATAATTCATGAATCGTTTAATGTTAATTTACTTTTCTTTTTCACGTTTACGAAAATACAATGAAATTGCAATGGTTACGAGGCACATGTCCTAGCGCGAGCATTGCAATTAATTCAGTGCATGCTGTGCGATTTTAATAGGATAGCTTCCATGTGGTGTGGTAAAATGTATACTCCACGGGTAGCGATGCAACGAGTCTTACATTATGAAATACATGACTGATAAAACCCACTTCATCAAACGTGTGCTCTTTTTTGTGCGTTCTATGCATCGTGTAATAATGAAACGAATTTTCTCGATACCTATAATCACCGGATTAACAACGTGCGAAATTAAATAATATTTTAACAATATGGTACCAACTTCTTATAAGCAATATGTCGATTTGAAACCGCAAGGATAATTTTGCAATTTATTTTTGAATTTGGTAATGCTCTTCTATTAGAATTTATTATTGTGCCATAACACTTTTCGAAGAGCAAAATAAAACAACAATTATTACACAGTACTAACTACACATGTAGTTGTTTTCGTTGAAGTTGATCCATAGTAGGTAGGAATGGTAGTAATTGTTAGATACCTAGCTTTGCGACTTTCTCTTTTTAACCGACTTCTAAGCACATCTGGTTATTGTCACTCTTTTAAAACCCTTAGTCCATTTCGAGTGTCCGTAACTTAACGGTAAACAGGCGGATTAGGCCGTAGATTCCAAGGCCCCTTTCCAAACCGTTGTAACCGAACTTTCTCCAGACTACCACTTCCACCCTTACCAGTTCCTTGTCCCACACCCTCGCAATAGAACAACCAATAAGATTTTCCAATTTTTCCACGTTAATCCCTGCGTACGTCTTTAGCGTCAGAAAGTTTTGATACTTGGTACTGTAAAGACATTCCTCCAACACACTATATAATAAAGACGTTTTTCGTTTTATATAAGTGTTCGAATTTGTTCTACCCCGGGTTCACGACACAAATTTTGGCGCAGTCGGTAGGACCTGTCAAGGGTGAACGAATAGTAAAACTTTATTTAAAGTGTTCTTCGCCTGTGGATTTTTATCCTTTTTGACGGAAGATAATCGTGTCAACCCTGGAGGTCTACAGATCCAGATATTCACTACAGCAGAGGAAGTCAACTATTGGCACGCCCAAGGACCCCTTCACTGATAGAGGTTTGTGCAGTACATTTTCGAATTTTGTTGCGTGGTAATTGCTTGAAGTACTCAGTATCCCATCATCATGGTTCTCACAGATACACCCGATCAATCAGCTACTCTCAGTAATCCTACTCCCTTAGAATCTGAGACTCTCAATAATCCAACTCCCTTAGAATTTGAGATGAAATTCCTATGTGATCTAATTCCTAAAGAATTTACTGGCAATAGATATGAGCTTGGTCAATGCATCGCAAATTGCAATAATGCCGACGAACTCGCATCAATGCGACAAAAAATTCCTTTACTATATTTTATATTATCAAGAATATCGGGTCATGCAAAAGAGCAGTTAGCATTTCACAAATTCAATAATTGGAATGAATTAAAGGAAAGATTAAAAAATTTGTATCAATACAAAAAACATTATTGTCAAATCATGGAGGATTTAAATAATTGCAAACAAACACATTCAGAAGATATTACCGGCTTTCATCAAAGATTAATTAAGTTATCCTCAAGAGCTTTCGGTGCAATTCAACAATATTCTAGCAATCCTTCTGAAATACCAGGGAAAAGGAAAGCCGTAGAGGAGGTAAGTTTAAATAGATTCGTCTATCATTCCTCTCCACAAATTTCACAGATATTGCGCTGGAAGGATTTTGATAACTTAAATTCAGCATATTCTGCTGCTGTTTCTGAAGAACGCGTTTTAAATATGCACCATCCTAAAAGACGGCAAGCTTGTAATATTTGTGGAAAAATGAATCATGATACATCACAATGTAGGTTTAAATCATCCAGTGGCGAACGTAGGAGAACTGTTAATACTGTACAAACACCAATTCCAAATCAAAGTCGTTATCAAAATAATCAATATCGGTATTCATCTCCTAACGAAACAAGTCGACATCATTCACAACCTCGATTTCCGAGTCAAGGGAACTCTAATTTGTCTGGTCAAACTAAATTTTGCAATTACTGTAAAAATCAAGGCCATTTAATATCCGAGTGTAGGAAAAAAGCATTCAACGATAGTCGACGGGAACAATCAGCCAATCAACCAAGTAGTTCTCGCCAATCTGATAACAAAGCAGTTCATTTAAACTATCAGGAATCCCCCATGATGAGCACTGCACGGGAGGATCAGATTTCCCATCTTCAGGTGTTCGAGAATTAAATGTATCTATTTGTAAAAATACTTTAGATTTCGTTCAAGTATCATCCTCAGATTCTAAAGACATCAATGGCAATCTTAAGTTTTTAATAGACACTAGTGTAAATGTGCCTTATTAAGGCGTGCAAACTGAGGCCGGAAACCAGATTTAATTCGCAGGATAAACTTGTTTTGCATGGTCTTAGCACATATAATTCCGTGGAGACAGTGGGTAGTTTTTGTATTCCATTAAAGATTCGTGAGCGTACTATACTTGCAAAATTCTATATTCTTAATCAAGCTACAAACGTCCCTTTTGACGGCTTGATCGGGAAGGATATTTTGGAAAGAGAATCCGCTACGATAGATTATGAATCGCGAAGTATTACTTTTAAAACGATATCAACTACAAATCCATTAGTTTCTCAGAATTCTCATGATGCAAAAGTGCACTTAATTAATCTCAAAGCACGTACAGAGACATTAATAGAAATCGAGATAAAAAACCCTGAAATTCAAGAGGGCATCATACCAGAAGTAAAGTTGCGAAAAGGGTTATATCTATGTAAAGCCATCACTAAAGTCAATGAAAATAATAGAGCTTATGCCACCATTCTTAATACGCGAATCATAGATCAACAAATAGAAACGATTTCTGTAGATTTGGAGCCGCTTCCGAAAAATTCTACAATTCTAGCTTTAAATTCCGGTACCCCCACATCAAGTCGAGTAAAATTACTACAGGAGAGCCTGAGATTGGGACACTTAAATTCTGATGAACGGACGTCAGATTTAGATATTTGTACTCGGTACCAAGAGATATTTTATTTTCCCGACGATAAGTTAACAGCTACAAATGTCATTGAACATGAGATTCATGTCACTGATCCAACCCCCATATACACGAAATCTTACAGATATCCTGAAGTTCATAAATCTGAAGTTCAGAAACAAATAGAAAAAATGTTAAATCAAGGTATAATTCAACCATCCATCTCCGCGTGCTCGTCTCCTTTATGGATCGTCCCCAAGAAAATGGATGCCTCCGGTAAAAAAAAGTGGAGAACTGTAATTGATTTTAGGCAGTTAAATAATGTTACAGTAGGCGACGCTTATCCAATCCCTAATATAGACGAAATCATGGATCAAGTGGGACACTCAAAGTATTTTACGACGCTTGACCTAGCATCTGGTTTCCATCAGATACCGATGGGGGAACAAGACAGGCGAAAAACGGTTTTTACAACCCCTCTGGGTCATTATGAGTTTACTAGAATGCCGTTCGGACTCAAGAACGCGCCCGCGACCTTCCAACAGCTTATGAATACTGTACTGTCGGGTTTGCATGGTCTCCAATGTTTCGTATACCTAGACCATATCGTCATTTATGCCTCATCTATCGTAGAACACTCCGAAAAATTAAAAGCTATTTTTGAACGTCTTGCAATAAATAATTTGAAGTTACAGCCTGATAAGTGCGAATTCATGCGTCATGAAGTAGCATATTTAGGGCATTGTTGTGCCCTGCGTGATGGCTCGCAAGGCTGATACGGGATCTGGCGTAATCGTGGGTTCGGGAGTGATTAAAGGATGAGAATCCACCGGGTGAACTACACCATATGTGTTTAAACTCAAAGACTAAGTCTTTATTCAGAAACAACTAAAACTAGACTGAGGTGTACAAGTAGGTTTTTAGCCGTGTTGCCCGGTCGAGGGTCGGATCTCGAGTCTCCCCATTAGCGGAGTCGAATTGGTTTTATATCCCTCTTGGGCGTGGTACGCGTTACCATGCCCGGTAAATGTGGAGCGTTCGCATTTTACTGATTTTGTAGATTCGGTTGCTTAGCGGCTGTCTTAGCTTGGAAATGTCTCGAAAGTTTCGTAACGAACGTAATATAATATGTATAATGTATGATACGCGTGCTTGGGCGTTGCCCGGGCACAACATCCCTCTCCCCTCGGGGAGGAAAAGCCATAGCTTTTCCAGCGGCCGATGATAAACTATCTTAGGGAAATCCCGAAACTCGTAATGGTTGGATTGATTATCATCGACTTACATGTGGTTTTTCTTAACTAGATTATAATGGTAATTCGGTAAGTATGAATATAGACTGTCTTATACATTTGACAGTGAAAGATTATGATATTTGTATTATATAGTAATAATAGTTTGTTTATAACGAATAGAATATTTCAAAGAGACTTAGTGGAAGACGTTTCTTCCTTACTAACTATTTTGATTATCGCTTCAGGTTTTTGTGTTGTTTTGTCGCGATTCGTATTGTCTGTGGTACAATGTCGTGGTGTTCTTGCTTTACAGCGTACAATGCATTTGTAAAGTGTGAAGATACACAATGTAATTGTTATTAATCCCGTCACAGAGGATAGTGTAAAGAAGCTATAGTGGTATTCAGTTGGTATGATCTCGGGTTTTTCTAAAGCGTTTTGTAAGTCCTCTAATTTTTTGCTAACTTTATTTAATTCTTCCGGGTGTTTGATTATTCTTTTAAGTTCGAAGTTGGTATGTCGATACGAATTTACAGTGGTCTGTGGAAACGTAATTTTGTCTAGTGACAAATTGTAACCAGGTAAGTAGTTCCATGTTTTTTCTATGCCGTATTGCTTACCAGTTTCTATTGTGAATTCGGCGGTGGTGATAGTACATTTATTTCTTATCGTTATTATACCAGAGTCCTTAATGCTATACATGTTTGTGCCTTTGTCGTCGCAGGTTGCTGTTAGTTGAATCGGTTTCGGCGCGATATAAATCCACGTGCCCGGTTGTTGTAATTCTATCAGGATCGTGTGATTCAGTGTCATGATTCGTATTTTACAATTGTTTGGTTTTTGTGTCAATTTTGTGTATAACTGTACTTCGCAAGGTCCGTATGGTATCGCTTTGAACATCGTGTGATTAGATGTGCAGAGGTATAGATTGTTTATAGTTTTACATTCTGCTAGGTCTTGTTTACTTAGTTGTATGTACTCTTGCACCGAGGTGTCAAGTACCACGTATGGGTCGAGGGGTTCTACGTACGCGTAGAACGATTCGTTTACCCTCGTGGGCATTGGGTGTACTTTACTCAATTTAAATTTCTTTGCGCTCAACAATGGGATGTTTAATACTACAGTAATTGATTTGGTATCCGAAAATGCGGAGAGTGTTAGTATCTCGTACAGGACGTGCATGTTTTCTAACTTTATCCCGATAGGGAAGTCTAGTCCTTTCGGTACGTGTGGGAGAATGCAGAATGGTTGGACCTCTCTGATTCGTGGGGGATACGGGCCCTGTTTGGTGAGTTTCTTTTGTTCTCGTTGCTTATGTTGTTTGTCCCTAGTGGGATTCTCTATTTTAATTCCTTCGTGTCTGGTTATTGTTCCAGAACGCTATGGAGATGAATTCATCGGACTCTCCCCGCGACCCACGACTTGGGCCTATTCCGGGGAATTTTAATTTTCTATGCGTCCTTTTATTTTGATATATTTACTTTTCTTTAATTTAATTTTTCGCGTATCGTTACTTTATTCCACTACTGCGACCGTTTCCCTATTCCTGTCCTATTCTATAAAATGTTTAAGTCTGTTAGAGTGTACGCGGCACGTTTTTCATCCTCTTTTTATAGTGTAGTTATTATTGTCGTGCGTATTTTGAATTGAGTAGGGACCTATCCACACGGGTGTTAATTTTTTTGACCGTCCGCGTCTTACTGCTTCGTCGTGCAGTAGCACTTGATCTCCGATTTTGAAAGATCTGTCTGTCGTCTTTTTGTCGTAGTGCGTCTTTGACTTGTCTTTACTGATCCCTATAGTCTCGCGTGCAATGGTATTTGTAGACCGTAGTCTCTCTCGCAACTCTTCAGCATATTTGTCATAAATATATGTTAATTGCGGTGTCTGGTTTAATGAGGTCGGTAAGGTAGCTTGCCTCCCGAAAACGAGTTCGTAGGGCGTGTAGCTAGTGGACGTGTGCGGGGTGGTATTGTACGTAAACATCGCGTAAGGCAACCACTCGTCCCAATCAGTCTGGTCTTCCGCGATAAAATTCTTTAAGTATTCGGCTAGTGTACGATGGCTTCTTTCTAGAGCTCCGTTTGATTGCGGGTGGTAGGCTGTAGTTTGAATTTTTTGGATTTTGAGCAATTTGCAGACGTTTTTGAATACTCGGCTTAGGAAATTGGTTCCTTAATCGGTCAATACTCGTTGTGGTATACCGTATTCGCAAATTATCTTAGTGACGAATTCTTTTGCTACTGTGTTTGCTTCCTGGTTCTCAAAGGGTATGGCTTTACTAAATTTAGTTAGTAGGTCTTGAAAGGTTAGCACGTATTTGTTTCGCCTGCTTGTCTTAGGTAAGGGTCCTACTATGTCTAGTGCACATTTCTCAAATGGTTCCGTGGGAGTGTCTGTAATTACCATGGGAGCTTTGTTTATTCTTGATAACTTATTTTTCTGACATTTTTCGCATCTGGAGATGTATTTTTCTATGTCTTGCCGCATTCCTGGCCATGAATGTTTTAATTTTATACGTTCCAGGGTCCGTTTTACCCCTAAGTGTCCTCCCAAGGGAGTGTCGTGAAATTCGCGCAGTATGTGGTTTTTAGCGTCCTCCGTATATGTATTATCGCTCGTTTCTTCTTCTGACCGGGGCTCCTTTTCTTCGCTGGCGCCTTCACTGGCATCGGCTACTATTTCGCTGCTGATCTTTTGTTTCGTTCCTCGCGTTATCGCGAACATTCTGCTGAGGGCGTCCGCGTTCTTATTCGTTTTTCCTGCCTTATACTCTATGCTATAATCGTATTCTGCTAATTTCAACTTCCATCTCATTAATCTAGAACCGGGGTCCTTTACGTTAAAAAGCCAAGTAAGTGGCTTGTGGTCCGTCACGATTTTGAATTTGGTGCCGTATACGTATGGTCTGAAATGTTGCGTCGCCCATACGATAGCTAGCAGTTCTTTTTCTATTGTGCTGTAATACTCTTCCGCCTTGTTTAATACCCTGCTCGCGTATGCTATCGGCAAATCTTGTCCTATTTTTCCTTGCGATAGTACCGCTCCTATCGCTTTCCCGGAAGCGTCCGTTGTTAGAACAAACGGTTTCGAAAAATCTGGATATTGTAATATCGGAGCTGTCGTTAATTTTTCCTTTAGAATCTCGAGGGCTTCTTGTTCCTGTGCGGTCCACCTGAATGTTTGGTCTTTCTTTAACAGTTGTGTTAATGGTTTCGCGATTTGTGAGAAATGGTCTATGAATCTCCTGTAATATCCAGCTAAGTCTAGGAAGGATTGTACGTCTTTAACTCCTTTGGGTATTGGGAAATTTCGGACGGCATCTAGTTTTGACGGGTCTGGTTTGATGCCGTTTTCGGTTATTATGTGTCCTAAGTATATTGTATCCTTGCGTAGAAATTCGCACTTGTTGGGTTGAAGTTTTAGGCCACTCTCTCGTATGCGTTCAAACACGAGTTCTAGTCGCTCTTGGTGCACCTTTAACGAGCGTCCGTAGACGACTATGTCATCTAAATATACGAAACATTTTATTCCTTGTAGGCCTGACAACACGGTATTCATTAATCTTTGAAATGTCGCGGGGGCGTTTTTCAGCCCGAACGACATTCTATCATACTCAAAATGGCCGTATGGCGTCGAGAATGCGGTTTTTTCGCGATCTTCCTTTTTCATTGCTATTTGATGGAATCCTGACGATAAATCTAGGGTTGAAAAGTATTTCGCTCCGCCTAATTGGTCTAGAATATCTGTTATATTTGGCAAGGGATATAAATCACCTATTGTCGCCTCGTTTACTTTTCTAAAATCTACTCTTAGCCTGCGTTTACCAGTAGCGTCTGTCTTTTTCGGGACTATTAGCAAGGGAGCGTTCCATTGGCTAGCGCTTGGTCTAATTATTCCTTCCTTTACCATTTCTTGAACTTGTCAATCCACTTCATCCGTATGTGCCTGAGGCAATCTATACAGCTTCACAAATATAGGTTTGGTGCCTTGGGTTAGGGTAATTGAATATTCTGCTTTTGTGGAGTATCCGAGTTTGTCTCCCTCTAATCCGAATATTTCGTTGTATTTTTCGCAAAGTTCGAGTAAGCTTGTTTCTTCTTCGCCATTTAGGTGTTCGGTCCTGAGGCTTTCGCGCAAGATTTGCATTCTATTCCTTCCGTGCACGGCGTGTACTATATATGTCAGCGCGTCGCGCTCTTTGTCGCAGGTCGCGTCTGTCGGGTCAATGTCATTGCTCGTCAGGGGTTCTAACGTCACAGTCGGCGTACTGATAAGGGCTT
This sequence comes from Andrena camellia, assembly GCA_029448645.1. Taxonomy (NCBI): domain Eukaryota; kingdom Metazoa; phylum Arthropoda; class Insecta; order Hymenoptera; family Andrenidae; genus Andrena; species Andrena camellia. Next base: position 15,307,790 of record CM055680.1, read on the forward strand.
CGTCCGCTGTGGTGTTCATTACGCTTATTACGCATTTTCCGTCATTGCCTACTGTTAATGAGTTCCCTATGAGTATTCCTGGCTTGATCGGCTGTCCCTCTACTATTTCTTCTCCTTTACTCGTCGTTCTAACTAAGAGAATTGTTTCTGATTGCGGTTTCAGTGTTACATTTCCTCCTCCGGAATAGGGGAACCGTATTCCGTACAACTCTATCCCTTGATTTGCTCAGATGCACACGTCGTGCTTAGTCATAAAATCTTGTCCCAGGATTCCGTCTGCTTCTAGCGGAAAGTCGTCTCTCACTAACCGGCAAGGATGCGTTACGAGTTTATTCCCAACCCTTATGTTTAATTCTATTAGGCATAACGTCTTGATTTCTATTGGAGCTATTCCTCGCAGGGACACCACTTCGTCTTGGGCGTGGACGTCACCCAACACCTTTCCTATCTTTATTAACGTGATATCAGCACCGGTGTCGATCAGCATGTTTGTTTTTTCCGTAACTAGCTCCGGCGCCTCGATTTCAATTGTGTTCTCTATCTTGGAAGTCACTACCAGATTTGCTCGGTATGAATCCACTCTGGCTCCTGCGTTAGTTTGCCTATCGTCGGTTGTTCCGCGGCTCGCGGCAGGGGAATCTTGATTTTCGCTAGATTGTTCTCGACTCGGGTTTCTATTAAAATTCTGTCTACAATCGGTGCGTCTATTATTCGTATTTGTATAGAGCGGTCCGTATCCTCGTTCATTTGCTCTTTCTCTGGCCCTACATTCCCTGATTTGGTGTCCCGGTTTTTTACAATAGTGGCAGACTATTGTAACGCGCTGAACTTCCCTTTTTACGGTCGTTTGTTGAGTCGGATAGTTCTCTCGCGCCATGCTTAACCGTGTATAGCAATTCTTTGCTAAATATCCTAATTTATTACAGCGTTCGCATCGCGGTACGTTTGATCCTTCCCTTCCTTTGGGCTGATTACCGAATTTCCTAAAATTTCGCGAGGTGTTTAGACCCATCGCTTGTTCCTCCTCTATTGCTGCGGCTATAGCTGCATTTAACGTTGTATAGTTTTGAGACCTTATGATCGTTCGCAGTTTGATATTCAATCCGAGGGTGAAAACATCTAGGGCGCGTTCTTGTACTGATCCTACCAACGCGTCATTTACTTCGTTGCTGTTCCCTGGCTTTACCGATAGTTCAGATAATTCTCCAGCTACTTCTTCTACTCTACACGCGAATTGTTTTACGCTCTCGCTTTCTCGTTGGTGGCAGGCATGGAACTCTGCTCCAACTGCTCCTATTGACCTTTTGTCCACGAATAAGGATGTTAAGATGTCCTTTAATTTTTCGAAACTATCTACTTCCTTGTATTCTAATACCTTGGCTGCTTTGCCTTTTATTTTCGTTCCTATCACTGTTTTCAAGAACCGCGGTAACTCCGTTGCGGGGACAAACTCTGAGGCGCTCGCACAAGACTTCAAAAATTCTGCAAGCTCTTCTGATGATTTTCCAACGAATTTATCGACTAGCGACAATGCGGTAGACAATTTTTTTACATCCGGTAGTCCGGGGGGGTTATCACCGTCAAGCAACGACATTTCTTGTCCTCCCTAATTTACTCTGTCCAACAAACTAAAGTCCGCTAGCAAAATCGGATATTCTCTATTCGATGTCACAAAATTTTCCGTGGACGATTCTACGCTTGAATCGTCGTTCTTCTTAACGTTTAGTTTTAGCGGCGGCGGTCGAAGTGTTTGGCGGGACGGTCTTGGATAGTCTATACAAGGTAGAAGGTCTAGTTCCTCTCGTACGAAGATTAGTTTTTTATCGAAAAACGACTCGGATGATCGCGACAAGCTTCTTTGACCCGGGAGTTTGAATTGATTCGCGCGTTCGTCTTCTATAGACATGCATGTACCGTCTCTGAATTTCTTTAGGACTCTGGTTTACAATATTTATATCCCTCTTGGGCGTGGTAAATGTGGAGCGTTCGCATTTTGCTGATTTTGTAGATTCGGTTGCTTAGCGGCTGTTTTAGCTTGGAAACGTCTCGAACGTTTCGTAACGAACGTAATATAATATGTATAATATATGATACGCGTGCTTGGGCGTTGCCTGGGCACAACAGCATGTTATATTCGAAAAAGGAGTACAACCCAATCCAGATAAAATCAATGCAATCGCTAATTACCCGTCTCTTAGAAATCAAAAATATATCAAAGTCTTCCTGGGACTTATTGGATATTATCGCAAGTTTATACAGGATTTTGCAAAGCTAGCTAAGCCTTTAACAATTTTATTATAAAAAGATACGCCATTCGAATGGGGCACTGAACAGCAAGAACCCTTTGACAAATTTAAGCAAATATTAACTCATCAACCGATCCTTCAATATCCGGATTTTAATCGAGAATTTATCCTTACAACTGATGCCTCAAATTATGCAATAGGCGCTGTCTTAAGTCAAGGCCCTATTGGAAGGGATCTCCCGATAGCATATGCTTCGCGAACACTGAATGGAAGTGAACAAAATTATAATACTACTGAAAAAGAATTGCTTGCAATAGTTTGGAGTATAAATCATTTTAGACCTTACCTATATGGTAGGCCATTCACCGTCGTTACTGACCATAAACCTTTGACGTGGTTATTTAATTGTAAAGATCCGGGAAGTCGCTTAATACGCTGGCGATTGAAACTTGAGAAATATAATTATAAAATAATATATAAGGAAGAAAAGTTCAATTCTAACGCTGACGCTTTATCGCGTCCTCCAATAATAAGCATAGTCCGAGGCAATGATTCATTCGAAAATTTCATTCAATATCATTACAAAACTCTAGATATTCCGAAGGTAGAATCAATTCCATGTCATAGCTTAACCCATTTTCCAAATGTAATGTTCTATTCAAAAGATTTAGGCGAAAATAATTTGTATTCCGAGGCATTACGCATCAAGTATGAAATGTCTAATATCAAGGAACCTGACGAATTATACTCTTCTATTAAACTGAATAATAATTCTCATGTAACTTACCTCTGTATATCTAAACCATTCCATTTTGATAAGTTGGATTACAAGAATATATTCTATTCTTTACGAAATTTAAAAGATCATCTCGGAAAAGAAAACTATTCAGGTAATCTATATGTTCGCGATGTCACCATCAATAATCAGAATATAAAGAAAGAAATGTTCTGTGAAATAATACATTAACTCTTCAAGGATACAACTATCAAACCTATCGTTTTAGAACGAAAGCAAATTACTGTTAAGACACGGGAAGACATTTTAAAGATCTTGCAAGAAAATCATGATTCGAAATTGGCAGGACACTCGGGATTTTTACGCACTTATAAAAGGATTAAGGAATTTCATAAATGGGAATCAATGAAAAAGGATATAAAAAGATATTTTAAGAAGTGTGCGTCCTGTCAGGTTAATAAAACAAATTTTAGACCTTCAAAGGCACCAATGGAAATTACCACCACTTCAGATAGAAAGACTTTTGAAAGACTTGCGATAGATATAGTCGGACCTTTGCCACAAACATTAAATAATAATCGATTTATATTAACAATGCAGGACGATCTGACAAAGTATTCTTACGCCGTTCCTATACCAAATCATGTGTCACAAACCGTAGCTACCGGAATCTCTAAAACTATTCTATCTGATCAGGGAACCGATTGCACGTCTCATTTAATCAAGGATTTAACACAATTATTTAATACAAAACACATATTATCTTCACCTTACCATCCACAAACAAATCGTGCATTGGAAAGCTCGCATTTGACTTTAAAAGATTATTTAAAGCACTATGTCAATGATAGACAGTCTGATTGGGATGAATTCATTATGTTTGCTATGTTTGCTTATAACACCCATTCTCATAAATCGACGGGGTATACTCCGTATGAAACCCTCTTTGGTCATAAATCATTTGTACCTAGCAGTACAACACAAGAACCGACATTGAACTACTCCTATGACGATTACATAATTAATTTGAAGCAAAAGTTAAATTATACCCAAAGAATAGCAAGAGATAATTTAATTGCATAAAAAATAAAGTCCAAGACATATTATGATAATAAAATTAATCAACACGAGTACAGGGTAGATGATTTAGTTTATGTACAGAATAAACAGGTAACTCAGGGATTAAATAAAAAGTTACTACCGAATTACATAGGACCTTTTAAGATAATAAAAATTAATCGCAATAGTACAGTTCAAGTACAAAAGAAAAAGAAGTTAGTAGTTTACCACACTAACATGCTGAAACCTTTTGTTTCAGGTGACAGCAGCGATGTTTAACAATCCTAGTTTCCTTCTCAAATCACTTCCGATGTTATTAATATTAATATTTCAAGTACCTATTCCTAATCATGCTAACCGAAATAACAGTCCCTATTATAAAAATTTCATTTAAACAATCACACAGGTTTGTACTACAATCCATTGGGTGATGTTAGACTATCAAATTCTAAGTATTCCTTACTGATGTATCATGATCTCAACGTCATTGACCAACGATATGGTCAGTTAGTTCAATTCTATACAGAATCTGTGAAGATGTGCAATGAATATCTTATTCATGATATCAGTGTAACCTCATGCCGGAATTCTCTCTAAATAATAAACTCACGTATCGTGATAATTAAAGGAAAGTTGGAAACCATAAATCATATGGCTGGTATTAGAATATTTGCTGATAATAAAATCGTTAAAAGAGGTCTATTTGACGGTGCATCCTATATCCCAAAATGGTTATTTGGCACTCCGGATGCCGAAGACTCTAAGATCTATGAAGCAGCGATAAAATCTATAATTAACGGAAATAAGAATGTCAATCTATTAATGAAACAACAAATATCAGCTATAACTATTACCCCTTATTTCATCCCTTGACACTTTGTGATAATCAACGTTTTACCTGGATAACGCCGGGTACTTCAAGCTAGTTTAATTATAAAAGGAAATATAATATTGAAATAATAGAACTTTCGGATAATAGGTGCTCGCATAATAGAGGTTCTACTGTAATTTCTAAACTGAGCAAGTAGAAACAGCAGCAGCCATTGCCAAGAAAGTTATTTTATTATCAGATATAAAATCAATTGCTTCGACGTAACGTTCAGATCAATGATTGCAAGAATTGACGAAACCGTTGAAAAGAAATAATATTTAACACACTTGTTACATTTTTGTGAATTCTTTACAGTGTACAGAAACAAAATTAATCGAGTAAGAAAAAGTGGTTAATTCCTGTAAATTCGTCTTTCGCTGAAATTTATTTGACAATGAGACATAAATGCAAAAGATCGTTCCCTGCAACTGTATTTAATTTCAACATTCACCAATAATCTCACTTATTCATTTTGTTTCTTTCACCTGTAATCTGTAATGTTTTAATCCTTTCCGCTGCACGTCAAATTTGACATACATAGCTTTGTGTTAGAAGAGACTGGAGGATATTTTAAAGATTAAATTATACAAAAACTGATTAACGCAACAGAAGAATATGATAGTATATATATATATATATATATATATATATATATATATATATATATATTAGGGTGGACCTTAGTTACTCTTGTCGAAAAATACTTTTGAGATTTTTGGCGGGGACACCCTCCAGAATAGTGCCACTGGGAGAAAAAATAATGTGCGCAAAATTTGAAATCGATCGGAGAACGGGACACCGTGCCTCATCGCATTTGAATTTTTTTTATTCTTGTAACTCGTTTTTCTCCATTGTAGTGTATCATTAATGTACATTTTTATATATCGTTGAATTTGAGTAGTATAGCAAGGGGGATTCTAGACCAGGTCCTCTGATGGGAGCGTGAGATGGGGGGGTGGAAGTGTGGGCGCGCGGGGGAATGCGGTGGGGGAACTTTAGGCGCGGGGACAGCGGGGAGTGGAAGACTGGTTGCGCGCGCACGAGCCGCGCAGTGGGGGAAGCCATAATCGTGGAGGGGATCAGTCCAGGCCGAGCGGCCGCGGAGACCTCACCAGAAATTTTTCAGAGGAGGAAATGACTCACAGCAGAAATTTTTTCATACCTAACTGAGAGGGAGAACGACCTTGGCCCACCCCCGAAAATTTTTCCACCCCTGACCCACACCCGAAAATTTTTTCACACCTGACCCATCCCCGAAAATTTTTCAGACCTGGCCCACACCGATCTAGCGAACCAATATACAGCAGAAATAATAATAATTTTTATCAGAAATTGTTTCGGGCGATGTCGGGAAAGATCGACGTTTTACAAATCACATATTCGGGGATGGGAAAGAGAGACGGCACTACATAGTTGTAAAGCTAAATTCGGGGGACGGAAAGAGACAGTGGTACAATCGCATGCATTCTAAAGCTAACAGTATTTCAAATGTTTTTCAATCTTAATATCGCAGCGTATCGCTCGATCGTGTGTAATTAGACTCCTCTGGAGCAGCCGTGCGGGATGACGTCATTTTCACGGTGCGAAGAAGGCGCGAATCATAGAATTATGCGGTGTCAGCTGAAATTTTTTTTCCAAACCAACAGACACTTTTTCCCCAACGCAGAGAAATAATAATTTCATGAATAAACGATCTAGCGAACCATTCTGTAGCAAACAGACATATTTTTTCCAACGCAGAGAAATAATTTTCAAACAAATATGTAACAAGCATTCTAAAGCTAGCATGTTTTTAAAAGCGTTCAGATTTAGCGTCGCAGCGTATCGCGCGATGACACGACGCGAAGAACGCGTGAACGAAATATAATACTATTTGAAACGTTCAATCTTAGAATTAGGTGGTGAGGAAAGAAGGAGGAACGTGTGTAAATAAAATAGAAAAATAATATGTTTTAAATGATAATATATCGTCACAGTCAAAGAATATGAAAATAGAATAATAATAATAATTTAACATTTTTTCTTCCTACGAGCATCAGCCAGAATATCATTGATGGCACATGCTAACAGTTCGCAATCTACAAGATAATCCTCGTCGTAATATTCACTATCACGTATGATTTTAGCAGCACGACGCGTATCTAATGTTTCGCAGGCAACATCGCTCTGTTGTAGCACGTTAACAAAATTTAAAAATTTCATCCGCACATCTTGTGCAGTTTCATACAACCGCAGATACACATAGGCTATACACAGATCAAGATTAAATAAAAATGTTACAGTATTCAGATTGAAATACAGAGACTTAGTATCTAGTGTTATCTTTACAATCAGAGAATTATAGAAAGAATTATGCGGAGTCGATAGAAATTAGTGAGGAGAGAAGGTCTTATGCTACTGCATAAAAATTTAATTCTAGCTAAATAAAAAATCATAAACATTAATGAAATTAAAAATCTTATAAAAATAATTCTTAAATACCCAGCTATAACAATTAATGAAAATCTACCTCTAAAATACTCAGTATTAAACCCAGACACCAATTCTGATTCCCCCTCCACTAAATCGAACACCTTTTGATTTGGCTCAATTAATAATCTAATTAAAAACATTAAATAAATTGGAATTAAAATGAAATATAAATAGAATATAAAAATATAAAATAAAAAGAGAAATAGAAAAATATAAAAAGAAAAAATATAATAATAATAATTTAATTTATTGCTCATTTTCGTGTTACAATTTAACGATCATATACTCTTTTCATTTCATTCCCGCGATTGTGTCAGTGTCCAATCCTTCTAATGTATCCCGCTGAGTCTTAACAATTTTTCTATTTTACAAGTGTTTCCTAATCTATTCTATGCTGTATAATCTTATTTTATCACTTTCCAGTTCTTTCCATCTTTTCCTTCTCCCTATTTTCTCCTGTAAAATAGCCAAGTTTTTCCTCCTCTTCTTTCCAATTCCTACCACTCTCTCCACTTACTTCACATGCTTCAATCACGTGTTTCACTGTTTCTTCCTCTTTCTTATAAAGCCTAAATACCCTTTCTTCTTTCTTTAGCCAATATTTGCATGACCTTGTTTCACTATTTTTTTTTATTCTTCCCCCAATAGTATTTCGGCTTATCTCCAGGTTTCCTTGTCACCTCTCTTAATTCTCTTAGGAACTTTGACTCTTTTACTTTCGTCTCTCTTTCTTGTTCTTGGATGTCTTTACTTATCTGCTCTATTATGATCGACACTTCTTCCCCATTTAATCTTCTTCTTTCCAGTTCTTCATTTGACCATCCTCTCCCTTCCAAGAATTTGATTCCCATTCTTTCCCTTTTCGTACCTTCATTTCCTCTCATTAGACTACTCCCACTTTCATATCTTATCGATCCTTCTTCCGAGTTTATTAGCCTCTCTTCAAACTTCATTGCTCATTCTCCCATTTCAATTGCTATGCCATCTCTTCCTGTTTCTTTTAACAGCCAGTATGTTGGTGTTGATCTCTCCAATTTCATTATCCAACGTATGTATTTCGCCTGAAATTATAATAATTAATATAAATTGTATTAATCTTGAAATTAAAAGAGCTAATTATAAATTATTTTTTATCTGGAATAATAATTATAAATTTATAATTAGCGGTGATATGTTATTCGATTTTATTGATATCTAGTTTTTTAAATGAATTTATTCATATATTTAATTAATTATGAAAAGTATTTTTATTTTTGTTAAATATAACACATTTATGGGATTATCTATACATTTATATTATTGTTATTGATTTGATGTATTTATGAATTGTAATTTTAAAATTTAATTTCATTTAAGGTAATTTTATAATTTATTTCATTGATAAAAAATTTAAGAATTTTGGTGCAATTTTTTAAATAAATTATATAAATGAATTATGCGTAGGGTATAATGATAAAATTAATAACTAATTTAGTGAATATATTTTTTAGATAAAAATTAACTAAAGGAATTCTGCAAATTAAAAATATTCACCTGTTTATCAAAAAACACGTCTTTTTGTTTAATAATGTAAAGTCTGCTCTGCCCAATGAATTATTTTGAAGTGGCTGCAGTATATTGACTACAAGGTAGCATACAAAGGTAGCATACAAATGTAGCATAATAATTATTCTTTTTATTGAAGGCTTGAATGAATGAGTTGATGAAATATTTCTTGTCTCTAGATTAAACTGTTAATTTAAATATTAAGTAAAAATGCTTACATTTTTTCTATAGGACGAGAAGACCCTGTAGAATTTTATGATTTATTTTAAGAATAAGTTTTAATAAAATTAATTATTTTATTGGGAGGATATTTAAAATTATTTAACTTTAACAAATTTATCCAATTATTTTTGTTTCAAAAGATAGTATATTAAAAATTGTTAGATTTAATTACCTTGGGGATAACAGCGTAATATCTTTGGAGAGATCATATTTATGAAGATGATTGCGACCTCGATATTGAATTAGGATATAATTTAAATGCAGCAGTTTAAATTTTAAGTCTGTTCGACTTTTAATATCTTACATGATTTCAGTTCAGATCGACGTGAGCCAGATCGGTTTCTATCTATATTTATTTAATAAATTTTTGTACGAAAGGATTTAATTTATAAATTATTTTTTGCTATTTTCAATAAAAATTGGAATTTTATATTTATTAAGAATAGGTGCTTACCCTGTGATAATTGTTGGTTGGTTGGGCTTCAAATTCTAATTATTCAATATTAGGAGCGATTGGATCAATTTCACAGTCAGTTTCTTATGAAGTAAGTTTATTTTTAACAATATTTTCTGTAATTATATTAATTGAAAGTTATTCATTATTGGATTTATATAAATTTCAATATTACATTAAATTTATTTTAATTTTAATCCCAATACGACAAGAAAACCGCGGATAGGTCTTTTAAAATCGGAGACCAAGTGCTACTGCACGACGAGACGTTAAGACGCGGACGGTCACAAAACTAACACCTGCATGGATAGGTCCCTATACGATTCAAAACATGCACGATAACAAAAATTACAGTATAAAGGGCGACGAACAATCCGCGTTCACGCGAACCGACTCAAACACTTTATAGAATAGGGCAGGAATAGGAAAATGGTCGCAGTTATGAGGGAAAGTAACAGCGCACCAACAACTATGTAGTTTTGAAAAAAGGGGGAAATATATTTATTAAAAAAAAAAATGAGGGAGAGAAGAATTTTTAAATAAGTATTTTAAAATAAGTATTTTAACTAATCAGGATATTCGCCGTTTTTTAGGGCGACCGCGATGGCGGCTTCCCAAAGAGGCCACAGTGACGAACTGGTCTCCGTGACGCTCTAGAACAATCACTAGTTGCAAAACAATTAATTTCGAACAACGGAAAATAAACAAAACATAAACAATGGGAAACTCACCGAACAGGGCCCGCACGCCCCACGCGTCCACATCGTTTAACCAGTTGGCGTTCTCAGCCTCAAACCGACGTCGCTCCGTGCGGTACTCCCGCATAGCCCGCCGGTATTGAATGTTCATGTAACCCGACGGGGTCGGAAACTCCAAACTCTAGAAAAAATAACGAACGTTGAACCCATGCACATTTCCACAGAGACACGAAAACACTAACGAACTCGCACTTAAACGCACCAGTAGAAACATCGCCAGCTCCCTCGGGATCGAAAGCAACGTCAACATCGTAACGACTCAGAGCGAAATAAGAAGCGACCAAGAAAATCGAGTCCCATATGCCTTCACTTCTCACTTCTCCTCAAGTGCAGACAAAGAAGATGAACTGTCCTACGTCAGCAAAAAAATTTATCTCGCGCTCGCACAAGGAAAGACTTCGCGACCAACAAAACGAAACAACGACTACACTTTGACATTATAATTTACTGGATTTTCGTTCGACTATATGATATGCATGTGCAATGTAAAAAAACCTTCTACCGACAACTTACAAAAATTCTGTAAAACATTCGCCACGAAAATCCAAAACAAGGTAGACCGCGTCGCCAAACTCCTTACCTACGTCCAGCAAACTAAAAGCTCAGCGCAAAACAGCGTCGTGGACAAATAGACGGATTAGGTTACATAGGCAAATCACCCTTGGGGCTAATGGATTCCGAAGGTAGAAAGAAAGTCAATGATTAAATAGACCTTTTAAAAAGACAAAATAACAGACTAAAAAATGCAATCAAGTGACAAATGCAAATTGTAAGAGCAAATACCGAACTTCTCAACGAGACTATACATGACATACGAGACAACGAAAACACCCTCTTAAACGCGACTTGGCAAATTCATTACTTACTCCAACAGACAACCAACATTATTAAATTTCGAGAGACAGTAGACGAACACCTCATACTAATAAACAGCGTCGTAGAAACACTATTGCACGACACGCAAGACTTGTTAGAATTCATTATGGATATAAAGAAAGGAGTCCTAAACCCACGGTATTAATACCACCGGCACAAATCATAACGTACCTCACTTCCGCACTCGCACATATTCCGAAAGGACTAGACTTCCCAATCGGAATAAAATTAGAAAACTTGCACGTCCTGTACGAAATCCTTACGCTCTCCGCATTTTCGGATACCAAATCAATTACTGTAGTACTAGATATTTCATTGTTAAAGGCGAAAAAATTCAAATTGAGCAAGGTACACCCGGTACCCACGAAGATATACGAATCGTTCTACGCGTATATAGAACCCCTCGACTCATACGTGGTACTTGACATCTCGGTGCAAGATTACATACAACTAAGCAAACAGGACCTAGCAAAATGTAAGACAATAAAACGATCTGTACCTCTGCACCTCTCATCACCCAATGTTCAAAGCGATACCATACGGACCGTGCGAAGTACAGGTGTACACAAAATTGACAAAAACCCCAAACAATTGTAAAATGCGAATTATGACACTGAATCACACGATCCTGATAGAATTGCGACAACCAGGCACGTGGATTTATGTCGCAATTGTCGCCAAGAAAAATTTCCACAAGCGCTATAGGTCGTACGCTGATTCCGATTTCCAAATATTTGCAGGTCGTGGATATTAATGCATATATTCTGACATAGGACATGCAGTCTAAAAGAACAATCAAAGCTATGAAATTGTCCGTTCGTATCAGGAATAAACATAAAAATTTCGAGAAGTTATGAAAATTAAGCCTTACCTGTTACATGCATTCCCCTTGCACGTAGCTCATCCAAAAGCTGAGCCAGCCATATTGAAGAAGGTGGTAAGCCCTAGAACATACAAACATTGATATAACACTGATACATTAAACACAATAAACATCAAACGCACAAAACAATGCAAAGTATTACATACCGGCGGAGACGGCGAGTACATAAAATTAACAAAAACCCCAAACAATTGTAAAATACGAATTATGACACTGAATCACACGATCCAGATAGAATTACAACAACCAGGCACGAGGACTTATATCGCGCCGAAACCGATACAACCAGCAGTAATTTGCGACGACAAGAGCACAAAAATGTATAGCATTATGGATTCTGGTATAATAACCATAACAGTAAGAAACAAATGTACAATCACTACCGCCGAATTCACAATAGAAACTGGAAAACAATACGGAATAGAAAAACATGGTACTACTTACCTGGCTACAATTTGTCATTAGATGAAATTATACTTCCACAGACCACTGTAAATTCGTACCGAAACACAAATTTCGAGCATAAAAGGGTAATCAAAACACCCAGAAGAATTAAATAAAGTTAGCAAACAAACTAGAAGACTTACAAAACGATTTAGAAAGAACCCGAAATTATACCAACCGAGTATCACTATAGCTTCTTTACACTATCCACATTAACGGGATTTATCACATGAGGACCTATGCCTAAAGTTGCATACGTTGCAAAGTAGGATACCGTTGTTCTTCACCTTCTTCTTCACTGACCATCCGCTTTCTCCTTGCACTCACCTTCTTCGAATTCTTCACACATCATCTCCTCCTACGTTGGACTCATCATTTGACTAGACCATGTCACTTGAATGTGTATCGAACGTCTATCGTACCACTCTCAACGTGTACCGAACGTCTATCGTACCACTCTGAACGTGTACCGAACATCTATCGTATCACTCTGAACGTGTGTCAAACATCTGTGGTTACTTTTCCTAAGGTCACACCCTCCATCGGTTAGGCCGGATATGTATTGAAACTCTTCCCTCGGTTAGTTCTGAAAAATTTCTGCAGTGGGTTACGTCTGAAATTTTCCAGCGTCTTTGTTAATAGATAATTCAGTTATGAGGTTGAAAATTTCACCCTGGCCAATGACTATGTCAGTACATGGAAATAAAGAATCATTTATTTCGAGCGCATTGTTAGTAGACTGAAACGGAATAGGCGTAGCACGCAACAATTGCGTGGTAGTCGAAGCAAACACGTTCGCAAAGGAATTTGCTATGTTGAACTCTCCTGAAATTGGCCGCCCGTTCAGCAATATCGTAGCAGGCATGTTGAGATCACCATTTTTCGATTTAATAAACTTCCAGAATGCCTTGCTGTCTAGCGTGATAAGATCCTCAGTATTATTGACATACTTAGTGTAGCAGCGGACAGCAAGAGACTTGCATGCACTTCTCAGGTCAGAGAATGCCAAATAGTCTTCTAGCATATTAGATAGCTTAAATTTGCGGTGCATAGACTTGTTGCGCCCGATTAGCAATTGAAGCTCACGTGAGAACCATACCGGAAACTTGGAGCTTTTGGCTTTGAACACTGGAATCCACATAGAAATGGCGTAGTTAATGTGATAATACAGTAAACCCAAAACATCATCCGTTGCCAAACCATCAAGGACAAGGTCCCAGTTTATCGCGCCCAAGTATGAGTTAATGCTTGCGTAATCTTCACTTCTAAAGTTGTAACGATACTCGTCATGTGATAGGCAATTAAACTTTACTTTATAGTTAATACTAAATGTGATAGCCGGATGATATAGGTCGGTATTCAAGAGTATTTCTTCTGCGCGTGTGACAGAGATATCACACCGATCTGTAAAAACTAGATCGAGTAAGGATCCACGGTAGTTTTTTACTTGATTGTATTGAACAAGACCAAAATGGCATCTGCAATAGCCATAGCAGCTGAAATCTCATTGGTAGACGCTCCGACGTGTGCTAGAAACAGCACATCGGCACGGTTCGCCCATTCAATATGCGGTAAATTGAAATCACCAGTAAACACAATACTATTCGGCTGTAAAGTATTTAAAACTTCAAGAAGATTATGTGTATACCCCTCGTATTTTGCAACAGAAGAGCTAGGCGGGAAATATACTGCACCCATAAGTATCTGGTGATCTTAAGACTTCACAACCACGAGCACTTCCTCAACAGTAGTATCCTGAATATTGACTACATAGCTGACGTACTTATTGCTTACTGCAATTAAAACACCTCCTCCTCTGAGGTGTAGGCTAGTGGTAGGATTCCGATCTGTACGATAAACATTATAACCATGAAGGTTGAGTTCAGCTGTACCAATATCCCCGGTTAACCACGTTTCGACTAGTATTATGATATCATAGCACTGAGATATAGTTGACAGAGATAATAATAAATCATTAAGCTTCGTGCGTAGGCCACGTACATTTTGAAAGTATACTAAAGGGTACGTTGCCCGTTTCCCGGCTTTTGTCTTATGCTGACAATGCGTGGAATGCCATTAATGTATTTAATCGTATTGGACGTGCCCTCGGGGTCAATAGATTTTAACTGCTCCCTAAGAGCATTGAGATATTTGCGCTCATTCAAAGTGTGATCTCGCGCAAATGTGATTGCCCCGCAATATTTGCCTTTATTTTTAAAAACCTTGATTACATCCTCTGACGTAGGGAGGGTAACTCTAAGAGGTCTGCATTTGTTAATAACTTTGGGTCCAATCCTGCGGACAGTGATGTCAACGGAACTCAACGGTGTGATGGTGGACAAAACGGTATAGGCTTTCGTACGATCTCCATTAGTTACAAGCTCACCCGCACGAGTAGTGGAGCTGGATTGCTTGGGGTCTTCTTCAACGCCAAATAGGATAATGTTTTCGGCCCTTTTCTTCAATTCTTCCGTCTCGTTGATTATGTCGTAGAGCTGGGTGCTCACGCTCCCTGCGCTAGTTGACTGCGTATTGTTTTCAATTAAACTGACTCGCTCATCCAGCTTACTGATTGCACTTTTCACTTGTTGTAATTCCGATGAAAGCTTACCAAGCAGAATGTCGCTAAATTTTGTAAATTCGAATGCGATTGTGTCAGAAACAATTTTCTGAATTGCAATATGTTGAGTTGTGTCCGTTGGCGAGCTTATGAAAACATTAGATAGTGAGCCCGCAATGCTCCCTTGTGACAAACCCGAGGAATCAGAACGGCAGTCTAGCAATTTACCAGGGCACTAAGGATGCTTTGAGCGAGCGAGACAAGTTTTGCTTGGATGCGAAATGATATCACACACCGGGCATGTCAGTAGATGCACGACTACACTCCCGCAGCCAGAACATACAGACTTCGGCGGCATCTTCCACAGTAATTGAGCAATAAATATGCCTATGCAAGAGTGTCAATAGATGGCCTTATGAATACACGCGCCGTAACAACACCCAAGTATATTCTAACCTCTGCAAACAAGAGTTACACAGAACTGGTCCAAATAAGCCACACGCAACACCAAAGTACACGAGTATTAGCACAGATGTAGCCGCGTTGAACAACCAATTGTTTAACACTACATGAGACGTGACCCGACTCCTAATATTGCACTTATAGTGAAAATTCTGTGTGATCAAACAATGCTCAAAACGTTACACTTCACGAGGCAGACCGGGTTGTGTTGTATTTGCGACCACTTTTCGGCACTTGGATTTCGAAAATTAATAACGGTAAGTACATCGTTGGATTCGATAGTCCTTACGCTACATTTTGACGTATTAAAAAGTTCTTTACCTCACGCTGAAGTGTAAATATTAAATATTTACTGAATTACTGCATGTGGGGCAAAACGGAACACTTTTCGTGAGGTAAAACGGAACACCTATTTAACCCACTTCCATCAATCCAATTGTCTTGAAACCTTGCATGCGTGCGTAGCATTGGCGGATCGAGGCCCCCCCCCCCCCCCGCTGGATCCGCCAATGGTGCGTAATTACGATGACGATACAAAGTTATGAAAAAAAAAACGGGAAGGGTGAAAAATTACCCAGTCATCAATAAATATAACACAGAAACACAAATCCAAACGACTTGAAATCAGCCTGTAAATACAAATTAAATCAATTCAATCCATATACCCACAAATGCAATCAGCATATAACCACAAATTAAAACTTAGACATTAAAAAGTAAATAATAAAAAATATACAAAAGAATTGTTTATGTTAAACAATTTTATTTAAAATGCACTAAAAACTAAAAAATTCTCGATGCACGTGTTGATATTCATTATTCATGTAAAAATCCATATGTATTTGATTATTTTCAGTCATTTTTATGTTATCTGGTAAAATATTTATTCTTATGCGTATAATATATATTTTTCTTATATTTTATTTATAATGGTTATACCTAAAACATATATTTATAGTTTTTTACATAAATGAATTCTTTTAAATGATAAAAATAAAGATTTTGTACGTTTACATAGTCTTCAAGCGGGTGTTCCGTTTTACCCCACCACTTGAACGAGGCGAAGATTTCAATACCTCCGGTAAATTTCATTTTCCGTCGTTCCAAAGATTTTTCCTAACAATGGCTTTAATTTTCTTATTGTCTAAAGTCCACTGAAGACTCATGTTGAAGTCCCGTGTCTTTTTCTCCTTCCGATTTTATGTTATCACCTTCCAAAGTTAAGCGTTCCGTTTTACCCCACTTTCCCCTAAATCCAAAAACACTAAAAACCAGAAAGTAAAAAATATATGAAAAACATTTATGTTAAACGATTTTATTAAAAATGCACTGAAAACTAAAAAATAATTCTTTTCTTGTACTACAATTTCGATGGTGTTTTTTCACTTTAAATAAAATCGTGGAGCAGGATATGTCATAACAGAATATGAATCAATTTAATAGAGAATCAAGGGGTCGAAATGAATTTGTTGTGAGATATCCTGCTCCACGATTTTATTTAAAGTGAAAAAACACCATCGAAATTGTAATACAAGAAAAGAATTATTTTTGGTTTTTAGTGCATTTTTAATAAAATCGTTTTACATAAATTTTTTTTATATTTTTTTTCACTTGCTACACATTATTTCACAGAGTTCTTTCTGATGTGCACAGTTATCGCAACACCGTTTTGATCCCGTTCCTGCTGCAATCTTTTTTATTATCAGACGCGAGTAAGGAGCCACTTCGTCTGATTCTAGAAGACGCGGTTGCTGTCATAAGTGAGATCTACAGACGCGGTAGCGTCTCGACGCCAAGTACAGGAAAGATACGCTGTATATGTCGACTGTCGCTACCGTGTATCTTTACTCGTCCCCCGGCTATTCCAACCTAACCTGAAACTTATTTCATTAATATCTCATCACGCCTGAAATATTTTCTAAATTTAAAGGCATTTTTCTTATGTAAACCGCATATAAGCTTTCAAATAAGACCAATTTCAATAAAATCTGTCCACGCATGACCGAGATATCATAATATCGTCTCATGGATCTGTCAAAAACGGTAATTCTTCTTCTTCTTCTGATTCTCCAAGGAATTTTTCGTCAAACATATACATACATATATACTACGCGTAAACGCACACCGACGAAGTAACACATGTTTCGTTCGTCGATTCGTCGACTCTCGGGATCATTCGGCAGGGATCGTCGTCCGTCATTGTACATATATATTTTATATATATACCTATGTATACTATTTTGAATTTTATATAACCTACCATTTTATAACCTACCAAGTGTCAAATAATGTAAGTGGTCCAAATTTGAAATGTCAGGAGTTTTTACACTAAATAGAAGACTGAAATATTATCTCAATAAACAAGGTAAGTCGCCAAATTTTTTTAATAGATTTCTTATGTAGCGTCGCAGACTTGGAAGTTGTCCGGAGAAGGTTCGACAGAGAAGCATCTTCTTTCGCATAAGTTTCTGGAAATTTTTACCATGAATGTACAAAATATAAATTATAACAAATTGCATTGCATTTAAATTGACAGATATATTTTTATACCAGCAAACTATTTTTAATTTAAAGTTTTTATATAAACTTATAGATATGAAAGAGACGCTCAGACTTGAATAGAAATGAAGGCGACGCACAGGTTTCGATAGAAATGAAGGGAATGCACAGGCTTGGAGGTTGTCTGGAGAAGATTAGAAGATAGACAAAGTATCTTGTTTCGCACAAGTTTCTGGAAATTTGTCAAATAAGGTAAACCGACAAAATTTCAGATCACATTAATGAAAAATGTATGCTGAAAACGCATCTCCCTTGATACGTTTCAATCTTTTGTGAAAGACATTCGTAATACTTTAATTAATAAAATCCACAGTAGTTGCCATGCTATTCATTAATTTTACTAATTTCCCATTAACAATATTCCAATTCACCAATAAATTCATCAATAAACATACTTAACCAACACGAATAAAAATATTGAATTTCTTCGTTCATTTTCGCTATATTATCATTAGTATTTTTTAAATTTCCTGCAACAAGACTTTCTACCATATGCTCTCACCTCTTTTGAACATATTATGTATTTTTATACCAGCAAACTATTTTTAATTTAGAGTTTTTATGTAAACTTATAGAAATGAAGGAGACGCTCAGACTTGAATAGAAATGAAGGCAACTCACAGGTTTCGATAGAAATGAAGGGACGATTCGCACTTGTTACTAGTAGTATAGTACAAAATAAGAAGATGTATTAAGCATATATTCTATTCTAACTTATAATGCCAACGATTAGAAATATCAAATTTCTGAGTTGAACGTAAACGAACATGTAAACTACAACATTTTGAAAGTCTTCGATAGGCAGTTTGCCTATGTCAAGTATCAGTGGATGCCACAAGAAGATATTGGATACATAGAAGCATGTCTTAATTCAGTTGTGTTTGATATTTCTAATCTAAAGCTAGAATATGCTTCAACATGTCGAATTCTAAGCATCTAATATCTTCTTATTGTATTACTTGTTATATACAGTTACGGTCTATATCCTCTGATACTTAACGTAGGTAAACTGCATATCAAAGACTTTCATAAGGTTGTACTTTACATGTTCGTTTACGTTCAACTAAGATATGTTTGATATTTCTAATCGTTGGCGTTACAAGTTAGAATATGCTTCAACGTGTCGAATATCTTCTTGCTGTATTATTAGTTATAAGTGTGAATTGTTTACAAAATAAAGTTATAATAATACTTTGCAGTTTTCTGTATGTATGACTGAATAATGGAAAGGCTCTTGAACTAATTTTTATAATTTTGCATCATACACTATTTCAACTTTCAACTTTTTTTATTTCCGAATTTCCAATTTGCCATTTGCAATTGAACAATACATATCTTTGTGTTACATGTATGACTTTCTTCTATCATAGGCTGCTTGTAATCCGGGTTACAAGTCCAAAGATGTTCAAAAAATTATGAATTTTAATCATGAATGAATTATACTAACGAATAAAGATAAAGATAACCGGGCTAGAGTAAACGATAATAATAACTCTGCTATATATATATATATATATATATATATATATATATATATATATATATATAATCAAACACAATGGAGAAAATGGATATAATTGCTTCCAAACAAATTTTTATTGCAAAATTACATTTGTTCGATCACGATAGTAGTGGAACAACAACGAAAGTGGAAAATTTCTACATCAAAGCAATGCCTACTACTAAAATACAATTGGTAGATCACTGTTATAAACTTAAGGCAGCGATTTTTCACCACGGTAAAAGTATTGCCGATAGTCATTACACGAGTATGGTAAGGGGTAAGGGCACAACGTGGGTATCCGTTGATGATTTACAAGTAGAAAAACAAGCTTGGCCACGAAATGCTAAAAATGCATACATATTTTTCTTCGAAAGGTGTTAATTGTGGTTGTTATTACACTTCGATGTTAAATACGTTCAGCGCCATAAGCTGCTTCGCGCACCATGTATTGTACACAAAGTACTATACATATAATACATATAGATTGGCAATGCGGTGCACATGGTTTCTTTTCGTAGTTGTTAAATTTATGTTGAATGTATCCTTAATTCTGTCCCGTGATAATTTGTAAGTTATAATAATATTAAAAATTATCTGAAGTCATTCCCTAGTATGCAAATTATCTTTGTACAAAGAAGTGAGATCCTCCAAAAAACTTCAAAAAAGTAAAAAAATTACACCAAGTACATGAAATCAAATAAATCACAAAAAATAGAAGATAAGAATAATAATTACAAAATAAAAAAAAGATGTGAAATCAGAATGAGCTGCAAGTACATAAAGCTGCTTTCCAACTGCGTTTAAGATGACACAACTACATATACACAGCTAAAATGCTGTGTTCATACATTCCATTACCCATATCGTGGACATTTTAATTAACCCATCAAAAAGATGCCCATTTAAAAACTTTGTCGTAAATTAATAGCTTTATAAAATTACTCATATACACAAATTGCGCCAATTATCACAATGGCTATTTATACAAAGAAAAAAATGTATTAAATAATATTAAGTAGATATATTTTTATACAAATAAATATTTTATTCAAAATACTTGGCGCTGCGAAACCGAAAAAATATAAATTGTCTTAGTATTAATTAATAATTTATAATAACTCCCTTACAATCGAAAATACATAAACATATACATATACATATTAGAAACGCAGTCAGATTTATTCTACATATATTTAATTCTGATATCATACGTAGCATATGCACATACACACATCCACGATCGCACGCACAAGACAGAAAGAAATAGATTATTGCAATTTATACATATTTATTCAGTTTAGCAACACCAATTCGCAGAGCAGCGCCAAGTATTTGGAATAAAATATTTATTTGTATTAAAATATTTATTTGTATAAAAATATATCTGCTTAATATTATTTAATACATTTTTTTCTTTGTATAAATAGCCATTGTGATAATCGGCACAATTTGTGTATATGAGTAATTTTGTAAAGCTATTAATTTACGACAATGTTTTTAAATGGGCATCTTTTTGATGAGTTAATTAAAATATCCACGATATGGGTAATGGAATGTATGAACACAACATTTTAGCTGTGTATATGTAGTTGTGTCATCTTAAGCGCAGTTGGAAAGCAGCTTTATGTACTTGCAGCTTATTCTGATTTCACATCTTTTTTTTATTTTGTAATTATTATTCTTATCTTCTATTTTTGTGATTTATTTGATTTCATGTACTTGGTGTAATTTTTTTACTTTTTTGAAGTTTTTTTGGGGGATACATTCAGACCTAGCCACATCGTGACGTATGTAAGTAGTAGCTGAACTATCATCTTTGTGTGGTAGTGAAATTTAGACATTCGTTTCGCTATTGCATTGCCCTCGCCCAATACCAATAGAAATCAATCGTTGTGTGACCATTTTTAATCCGTTCTGAATTACGAATTCAAAGCTTCGTTACAGAGTAGAAACAATATGATATGTAGCATAATTTTCTTTCATACAGCCAAAAGCCAGTAATGCTAAATCTGTTGACAGCAGGGCTTGAAACGGTTCCGAAAATAACTATTTAAAACTATTATATAAAGGTTCTGATGGAAACGGTTATGGAGAACTTTTATTCCAAATAACTGTTATGAGGAATCGAAATTTCCATCTATTACCTGTTTCGGTTACGGTTCCTATTCCCCTCCTCATATCAGTACCATAACCGTTATTTTTTCAGTTCTGCCTATATCGGTTCCGAAACGGTTCTAGAAGCAATTCTTGTACGACTTTTCGCTAATTGATATCATTAATCATTGTAGCTGCAGATTACTGCATATGTGCATATTTTTTACAAAATCCTTATAGAGACAGGAGAAACTTTTAACGTCCTATTCCGAATAATATAGTGTATGAATGTAAAAAGTATGTAGCTGATTTATTTATTTCAACGCTTTATTAGAAATCAATGATATGTATAAATGTTTCTCCTCTTCCTATAAGGAGTTTGTAAACAATATGCACATATATAGTAATCTGCAGCTACAATAATTAAGCAGCATGATATTAATTAGGGAAAAGTCGATACAAGAATTCTAGAACCGTTTCGAAACCGATATAAAACCGAAAAAATAACGGTTATGGAACCGATATGAGGAGGGAAATAGGAACCGTAACCAAAACAGATGATAGTTAGAAATTTCGGTTCTTCATAACAGTTATTCAGAATAAAGGTTCTTCATAACCGTTTGGAGAACCGAAATCGATAGTTTATCAGTTTTCAAGCCCTGGTTGACAGTACTGCATATCGAGACTATCGATTTAGCGAGTAACATACATCGATGAAGTCATAATACTCTGATAGTCTTCATACTTCGTAATCAATTGCAAGCTTTGAAAATTGGTTCGATCCGTCGTAATCCTCTTCTTTCGAAAAGCGTCACAAAGAAAATAAAACAGTAAAGGAGGCGTTTCGCTTGTAACTTATCAACATCCCGTTTTCAGCGTACCAGAGCGATGAACCGGCTACTTTGAACCGTGGCAGTATTAATATCCTTACTGTCACCCACATTCGCAAATACCATTCCCATCGGACCTAATGGAGACGAAGACTAATCCGGATGCCTGCGACGTATTACAACCTCGCTTTACATTTACCTAAGTTCGAACTGTATGAGAATGAGGATGATTTCATTTCCTTTCCCATGCTAAAGTCTTTAACCATCAAGGACAGCGAGATTGATAAAGTAAATGGGGCTAGCTCTCGATCATTTGCCAAATCTGTGGTACCTCAATCTCCAAGGAAATAATTTTTCTGTGCAAAATTTCTTTACTTTCGGTATTCTGTCAAGTGTGCAAATGTTGATTCTCAGCAATCAGAATCGGAGGGAAGCAAGATGCACGGTACTAATCGATCGCATATATCCGCAACTTCGAAATTGGATTTAAAGAACACCGGCAAACATCAGCGAGATATTGCATAAAGGGGATTATATATTTCCAGAACTCACACACCTCGATGTCTCAATGAATATGCTTGGAGAGACTAAAAGCGTCGATTTTTTGCGCTCGTGGTCTAACAAATTAACGCATTTGTACCTCAACGATACTGGAATTTGGGAATTTTCATTTAAAGGATATTCCGGTTTAGTATCGTTAGTGTTAGATAACAATAATATTGTTGCGAGCACCGGGTATAAGCCAAAGGCATAGGCGATGAACTTTTGAATCTGGTTAATTTTACTAATTTGAAAAACCTTTCGGTAGCGAACAATAGACTCGAGTTTATTCGTGACGGAGCATTTAGAGACACCGTTACCCTTCAACACTTGAACATTTCCATGAACATATTGACGAGTATCAATTCTAAAACGCTTAAGGTCCTGGATTCTCTGTAGGTTCTTGTATTGGATAAGAATTATTTCAAGGACGTGCCTATAGCGGTACCCCTGAATATAACGACTCTATCGATGAACTCCAATCGCATATGCATAAAGAATCTAACGATTAACTCTCTGTACAACTTGCCAAAATTGAAAACGCTGTCTTTGACTGACAATCTGATCATGAACATTCACACGGATGCGTTTCAAAACCACGAAATGTTAGAAGAGCTGTATCTAAACGACAATGAATTAAATTACTTGCCAAACGGTTGGTAACGGTCCATGAAGAATCTTCGCTATCTGGACTTGTCAGGAAACAAATTTACTATATTTAAATCGATGATTCATTGCAGTGTTCCGTCTTTGCGACAAATTCATGTTAAAGACAATCTTCTTTCGTTCATTAACGCGAGTACATTCGCAACATTACCGAAATATGTAACTGTCTTATTGTAAAATGAATCAAATCGGACCAATATAATATGCAAACCAGCTAGACATCTGACATCTATTATTTACTTATAAAGAAATGTTTTCTGTTCTTGCTTGTAATTGCAAAAATAAATAAATGCTTATGATTTATCAGAAGACTTCATCGTAGGTAAGTATGACATTCATAGTTTTCCCTTCCTTCACTCTATAATGTTTATCCTTGTGAATTTTACTCCTTGAATGGTCAAGCCTGAAGCAGAGTGAATACAGGAAGGTCCAATGTGGTCAAATAATTTCGAAAATAATAAGTGCAGGGATTCTTGTAATTCGAAAGATTCTGAAAGTACTTACAGATGCATTAAACACCAATAAATCCAAGAAAAAAAATGTCAGCTGGACAGCTGGACCACTTTACTAGAGAACTTTGAGTAGTGGCGGGGTCACGCTTATGGCATTTGGCGTTGTTTAGCTTCAGGACACTTGGGGTTCGGTTTTTCATTATTCATTCGAGCCCATCTTTTGCACTGTTACGTATGTGGAATTTTCCCATACACCGCTCTCAACCGTTTTTCGAGCTCGCGTCTGCGAAGGGAAAACGCCATAAAATCCTTTCGCTTATCACACACCACTAATGGAAGTCAAGATCCCGACCATCTGGACCACGACCCTAAGAACGGGAGTGACACGACGACGACCCCGACGGATTTCCTTATATGGAGACTCCTAACGAATTCCCACTCATTTTTGGGACTATATAAACCCTTTGGTTTCAACCCTCTTTGGTTCAAAGCAGTACAGTCACGCGTAGAGTAACGTCGTGCCACGTTCGTACAGAGTTGGTTAAATCTAGTAAGATCGGGCTAGAGTCCCCGTCAGAATCATAGTTAACCTTATAGGATCCGCGAGTCCGGTTTATATTCTATTTGGCACTTTGAAATAGCCACTCGTACGCACCGCATCGCCAGTGCGTCAACACCGTGCAAACTAGTGGTAAATTGCACACTCTATTTAATTAACTAATCGCGACACTTACATTTGTACAATAACTGATTATTGAATATACGAATGGTGTTCACGTGTAAATCGAGTAGATTTCGTTAAACCCATTTTTTACCCAGTGATCCTTATAATATTAATAGCATTCATCCACTGATACAACTTTACCGCTCGAGTTGTATCAAACATTAATTAAGAGTTACGAGGCATTACTAACATTTCCCGCGACTCCCTGGTTTCGCATTAGGTTCGTCCGTATCCTACAGCTCCCTGATTTCGCATCAGGTTCGTCTGTAAGTCTACCAACCTCTGAACAGCTCCCTGGTTTCGCACCAGGTTCGTTTGTGAATAATCCAACCTCCTAACGGCTCCCTGGTTTCGCACCACGTTCGTCTGTGAACTTCATCCTAGTGACTCCCCGATTTCGCATCGGGTTCGTTCACGACGTTTCACCCTCCTGCGGCTCCCTGATTTCGCATTAGGTTCTTCCGCGTTTGACTCCATCCTAGAGGCTCCCTGATTTCGCATCAGGTTCGTCCTCGCTTCCGATAATCCTAGCGGCTCCCTGATTTCGCATCAGGTTCGTCCACCCTCTAACTAACAAACTTATAAACCGTATTCCTTGGGAAATACCCTCCTCGCCGGCCTCTCGCGTTGCCGCAGCCCCGGCTCGCAACAACACAACTTATTTTTCATAGAATGGATTCATTTTTGAGGATGCGACCAAAATTTTCTTCGTCATGTAGTTATAACTAAGGATCACCATAATATACAGGGGCAACTGAATAGATGGCCTTTAGGAACATATTCTGTTCAACTTAAGAATGAAAAAAAATCATACATGGGTGTTTGAGAATTTCGCGGTTGAGCGCGCTGGATGCGACTGAGGTTAGGAGCGGCGGTGAACAAGTACACACAACACAGAATGTATGAGATAAAATGCGTTTTGTCTTTATTTAAAACACTGGTTGAGCGAGAGTGAGCGTCTGAGCAGTGAATTTGTGTGAGGTTTAGACAGAGTCGTAAATTCTGGCTGTAATGAGATAATGAGTGATAACCACGTGACGCGTCCGATATGCTACGCAATGTGCACGAGATTGAATTCAAGATGGATGATTTCCGGTTCGTCGTCGTCTCGAACACTCTCGAGAGTCGGTCGACGTGGGGTGATCTGTTTGGTTGATTGAAGGCGGCTGATTGGAGGATCGATCGTCGATCCACATCTCTGATTGGTTGATCGATCGTCGATCAGCGTAGCCAACCTGAGTCTGAGAGGTGCTGCGGTGAGAATGAGTGTGGCCGTGTATGGAACTACATGAATCCCAAACATGCTCCCGCCATCAACAGCTGGAAGGAGATGTTGATGATGAAACTGTAACAGGCAAAATTGCCAATTTTGCAATTGGCCTGATTAGAGTGGTCGTGGCGGTTTTGAGCGTTACGACCCTGGTGAGTCCGTCCTTCTCTGGGTGCACTGTGAGAACCCGAGCAAGTGGCCACTTGCTCGGTGGGAATCGCTCATCGGTGATGAGCACCAGGGAGCCGATCTTGATGTCGTTGGACGGATGATGCCACTTCGAAATGGACAGCTGGCGTTGTAGATAATGAGACGACCATTGAGCCCAGAATCGTTGAGCTTTCTGTTGGATGAGTTGCCATCTCGCTGAGGGTGACAACGTTGAGTGCTCCACTGAAGGTTCTGGCAGGGTTGAGATTGACTGTCCAATGAGGAAGTGAGCCGGGGTGAGCGTTGAGATGTCTTCAGGGTCATCGCTGAGAGGCTCAAGCGGTCGTGAGTTGAGCATCGCTTCAATTTGCGTGAGAAGGGTACTGAACTCCTCATATGTAAGCATCGCTTCACTGACGGTTCGTCTGAGGTGATATTTGATCGATTTCACGACCGCCTCCCATTTTCCACCCATGTGAGGTGCCGCTGGGGGGTTGAAGAACCATTTGGTGTTGTCGTTGACAAACAGCTGAGCAAGCGATTGATGTTCTTGAGAGCCCTGAGTGAACATCCTCTTGAGAGTTGTGTCTGCACCGATGAAATTGGTGCCACAGTCGGAATGGAGTGAGTGAGGGATTCCTCTTCTTGAGATGAATCTTCTGTAGGTAGCGATGAATCCTTCAGTGGAGTAGTCAGTCACCAGCTCTAGGTGAACAGCTGAGGTGGTGAGACAGGTGAACACACAGATC
The DNA here is from genome assembly GCA_029448645.1 of Andrena camellia. Lineage (NCBI taxonomy): Eukaryota > Metazoa > Arthropoda > Insecta > Hymenoptera > Andrenidae > Andrena > Andrena camellia. The sequence continues at coordinate 15,334,916 of CM055680.1, forward strand.
CAGCCCTTATGAGTCTTGGTGCCTCGCCCTTTCCATGCCTTGAGTGAGATTGGGCCAGCATAATCCACTCCCGTGCGTGTGAATGGTTGTGAAGGTGTGACTCGTGAAAGAGGTAGTTGGTCCATCAGTTGATGGGCACGGATCCCCCTCTGCCGAGCACACACCACACAGCGTAAGATGTGAGTTTTGACTGGAGCTCTGCCTCCAATGATCCAATAGAGCAGTCGAATGTGAGCGAGTGTGAGCTGAGTCCCACCATGAAGCGTGGCTTTGTGGGCATGATATATGATCAGATGAGATAGGCGCGAATGACGAGGCAAAATCACAGGGTTCTTACTTTCATAACCCATGTGAGCGTTGTTGAGTCGACCTCCAACCCGAATTACTCCCTGATCGTCGATGAACGCAGTGAGTCGGCTGAAGGCATGAGCGGCAGGCAACTGGGTGCTGGAGCTGAGTATTTTGAGCTCATGGTTGAAGTAGAGAGCTTGCGTTGCCTTAATCCAGAAGATCCTGGCCCTTTCCAGGTCCTTTGGTGTTCGTGAGATGAGTGGCAGTGAGATGGGTGATCTCCTCAATTTGGACAGAATTCTGAAACAGACTGAGGTGATGCGAATGAGCTTGTTAAGAGAAGAGTATTTGTATATGAGATCCCAGTGGTATTCGATCTTCCGAATGTTGAGTAGATTTGAAACTCCAGGACGAGCCTCATGTGCACTTGAGTCGTCCCTGGATGATGGTTGTGATGGCCATGAGTCACTGGGTTGCGTGAGCCATGGTGGTCCCGTCCACCATAGCTTGTGATGTTCAAGCTGAGATGTAGTTAAGCCTCGGGATGCGCAATCCGCTGGATTAGATGTCCCTGGAACGTGTCTCCAGTGTGCATGTTGAGTGAGCTCTTGAATCTGAGAGACACGGTTCCTGACGTAATCTTTCCAACGTGATGCATGAGATTTGATCCACGTGAGTGTGACTTGAGAATCCGTCCACAGATGAGTTGCAGCGATGTTGAGCTGAAGAGTTGCTTGAACATACTTTGTGAGCATTGCAAGCATCAATGCCACAGTAAGCTCGAGCCTCGGGATTGTGAGCTTCTTGAGAGGTGCCACCTTGGTCTTGGAGCACACGAGTGTCGACACTTTGTGATTTGTGGACGATGAGAGGACGGTAATGTAAATTACCGCTGCCATGGCTAGTTGAGACGCATCAGAGAAACCATGTAATTCCACTGTTGAGGAGCTGTAGGTGGAGAACCACCTAGGGACTGAGAGCCTGCGCAGGCTTGTGAGATCTTCTCTGATGGTGAGCCAGTTTGACGTGACTTGGGATGGCAGTGGATCATCCCAGTTGAGCTTGTGCAGCCACAACTCTTGTAAGAGCGTTTTTGCACGAATTATGACTGGTGATAGGAAACCAAGTGGATCAAATGTTTGTGCTACCTCTGAGAGAATGAGGCGTTTGGTGAGCCTTGAGTTCGAGCTTGATTTTGATGAAAATGAGAAATTATCATTGAGAACATTCCATTGTAATCCGAGGATTTTGGTATTGCAGTCGTCGAGTGATATGATTGAGCCATGGGCTCGAGCAACGGAAGGTAGGTTGAATGCCATTTGGCAAGTGGAAACCCTCCCGCGTTGCACAGGTCGTTTAATTGTTGAGCAATTGTGATGAGTGACTCACCGGTGTCGGCGCCGCCAAATATGTCGTCGACGTACCTGGCATGAGTTATGGATGGCACAGCCAGAGGGAAGCGATGTCCTTCGTCTTCCACCAGTTGGAGCAATGCTCTGACAGCCAAGAATGGAGCAGCCTTTGTGCCGTATGTAACAGTGGTGAGCTTGTATGGTACCTCCTTTAGGTCGTCATCGACCCACAGTACTCGCTGGAGATCCTGATCATCTTCATGCACCTGGACTTGACGGTACATTTTTGTCACGTCCGTGGCAAAGATGAACTTGTGTTGACGTATCCACAACAGCACGTCGGTGATGTTGAGCAGGAGATTTGCACCGGTGTGCATGAGATCGTTGATGGAGTGTCCAGTGATTGTTGGGCTTGAACCATTGAAGACGACCCTCAGCTTCATCGTCTGGCTGTCGAGCTTGAGCACTCCGTGATGTGGGAGATAAAAAATGGAATGAGTGTTAGGTGAGATTGAAGTTGCTCTTACCATGTGATGGAGCTCCTTATATTCGTTCATAAACCCTTGATAGAGGTCACGATACTCGTCATCTCTGTTGAGTTTGATGAGCGTGCGTTTCAAGCATGCGTGAGCTGTTTGATATGAATTTCCCAATAGCCTTGGAGATGATTTGAGAGGGATGCGTACGATGTATCGTCCTGTAGAATCACGAATGTATGTCGCTTGAAAGTGATCCTCACATTCTTGTTCTTCAGGTGTGAGCTGAGTCGGTGAATCCTTCGGGAACTCTTCTTGAACCCAAAACTTGGTCAATAGATCTTGAAGTGAATTGTCACTATGCTGCACAATGGCAGAGTGATGAGAAGAGGCGATTTGAGCCGAGTCCACAGTAATTGGTCCCAGAATGAGCCACCCGAATATTGAGAGCTGGGCAATTGGCATTGAAGGGCTCCCTTTCTTGAGATTGGGCTTGATAATTTGTCCATACGTGTCTGCGCCAATGACGATGTCAATGGGCCTTCATTTGAGAACGTCTGGATCTGCCAGGTTGAGATTGTTGAGATGTGGCCACTCTTGTCGAGGCGCTTCGACAGATGGCAAACTGGATGTCAATGCCCTGAGTACATGAGCTTGAAGGTGTACCGTTGAAGTGTCATGGTTTGAGCGGAGCGTGATCAATACGATTCCTCTAGTTTGAGTAGATTTGTTGCCCCCAATACCGATGAATGAGATGGATGATTGCATGCGTTGAATGTTGAGTTGAGTGATGAACACCTCCTTGATGAAGGTGAGCTCGGAGCCTGAGTCGATGAGCAACCTAACTGGCAATGATGCAACCGGTGAGATGAGCTGCGCGCTAGCAGTTGCTAACAGCGTGACAGATGAGAAGGATGAGAATACAGCTGCTGAGTGTGAAATTGAGCTTCGACCTGTTGAGCGTGAGCTTGGAGACTGTTGTGCTGAGCATGAGTAGGGTGCGACGACTGCACCAATTTCTCAATGAGTTGAGTCTTGAGACGGTGATTGAGCACTCGTAGATGGTTGAGTCTGAGCAGTAGGTTGAGCTGAAGGCTTAGGCGAAGTTAAGTGCAGCATCGTGTGATGGCGGGCCCCACACGTCTTGCACTTGTGAGCTGACTTACACACCTCTGTCTTGTGCCTCCCACAGCAGTTGCGACAGAGCACTAAAGTAGTGATGAGCTTTCGCCTGGCTTCCACCGTCAATCCCCGGAACTGTGGACACATAACTATGAAATGGTCCTGTTGACAACAGTCACACTCATAGCTGTAAGGTGAGCGCTGAGCTGAAGCACCCTGCTGAGACTGCGTTGCAGTGTTAGCTGAGCTCTTGCGCTGAGCTGATCAACTGGGGGCAGCGGAGGTGGGTTGAGCTTTCTTGTGAGCGGATGATTGAGCGGAGGCCTCCAGCCGCTCCAAGGCGCCGATCTTATTTTCCACGAACGCCTCGAGCCTCTCATAACGTGGGTACTCGGTGGCTGTGCCCACTGACGTCTCCCATGCTTCCCGCGTATTCTTATCGAGGCAGTTGACAGCCATGTGCACAAGTATGCAGTTATGCATATCCTCCGCTGCTCCCAAGGCCTTGAGTGATTTGTCCACCTCGGTGAGTAACGACATTAGGCTGTTGAGTGACGCTGCGCTGCGTGTGGTGATGGGAGACAGACTGAATAGTCTATCCAGCTGCTCCTGAATGAGTAGTCTTTTGTTGGAGAATCTCTTTGTGAGATACTCCCAGCAGGGCTGAAATGATGAGCCAGAGAGTGGGTACGAGTTTACCTGGCGTGCCGGTTCTCCTCTCAAGCTAGACCGCAAGTAGAGGAGTCGATCAATCTCCATGAGCTGGGTGTCATGGATGATGAGCGAAGTGAACAGCTCGCTGAAGGCAGGCCAGTCTACACAGCTGCCGGAGAAGGTGGGTAACGCAATCTCTGACAGCTTCGAGGCTCGAGAAGGTGTTGAGCTTGAGGCGACAACCCGTGATTGACCAATAGCCTCTACGTCTTCTCTGAGGCGGTTGAGCTTGAGCTTGAGTGTCAAGGCTAACTGTCTCTCTTGCACTGCCAAGTCCGATGCAAAGTACTCATGGTCAGTAGTATGTCTAGGCCGATTCTAACTCAGGTCCTCTGCGGGGAGCGCGAGGGCGGGTGGAAGTGGGGGCGCGCGGGGGAGCGCGGTGGGGGAACTTTAGGCGCGGAGACAGCGGGGAGTGGAAGACTGGCTGCGCGCGCACGAGCCGCAGAGTGGGGGAAGCCATAATCGTGGAGGGGATCAGTCCAGACCGAGCGGTCGCGGAGACCTCTCCAGATCTGGCCCGCCGTCAGAAATTTTTTCAGAGGGAGGGAATGACCCCCGAAATTTTTTCACACCTAACCGAGGGAGGGAACGACCTTGGCCCACCCCGAAAATTTTTTCACCCCTGGCCCACACCGATTTAGCGAACCGCCAAGCGCAGCGAAATAATAATAATTTATCAGAAATTGTTTCGGGCGATGTCGGGAAAGATCGACGTTTTACAAACCACATATTCGGGGAAAGAGAGAGACGGCACTACATAGTTGCAAAGCTAAATTCTGAGAGAGGGAAAGAGACAATGATACAATCGCATGCATTCTGAAGCTAAAATTTTTTCAAAATGTTTTCAATCTTAGCGTCACAGCGTATCGCGCGATCGTGTGTAATTTAAGTCCCCTGGAGCAGCCGTGAGGGATGACGTCATTTTCGCGGCGCGAAGAAGGCGCGAGGCATAGAATTGTGTGGCGTCGGCAGAAATTTTATTCCAAACCAACAGACACTTTTTTCCCCAACGCAGAGAAGTAATAATATTTTTAAAACGTTGAATCTTAAAACTATGCGGAGAGGAGGAGAGAAGGAGGGTAAATAAAATGGAAAAATAATTTAAGTTTAAGAAATTTATTTAAAATTGAAAGCATGTAAAATATATAATAATAATAATAATAATAAAATAAAGAATAACAATAAAGAATAATAATAAAGAATATATAATACAATAAAGAATATATATAAAATAAAGAATAATAATAATTAATATATAATAAAAAGAAAAAATAATAAAAAATATAAAATAAAAAGAAAATTAATAATAAAATAAAAATAAAAAAATAAGAAATAAAAACTAATAGGGCGGGGGCGGCGGTGGTGATGGTGGCGGTGTCGGCTGTTGAGGCGGTGGGGCGCGCGGTCGCCGTAGGGGCCACATCTGCCGATGTGGCACCCACGGGTGCCGTAGCCGCGCGGCCATCGTTGGCCCAATTACGGGGGGCCTCTGCGACGGGCCTGCTAGCCACACCTCCAAAATAATATAAGTTCTAGAACAAAGACATAAACGTCGATATAATATTATCACAAACATCGATATAATATTATCACATCGAATGTACAAAAGCAATACAAAGTATTACATACCACTGGAGGCGGCGGCGACAGCTGCGGCGGCGGCGAAGGCGGCGGCGAAGGCGACGGCGAAGGTGACGGCGATTTAGGTGGCGAGGGGGGTGATGGTGGTGGCGAGTTCTAGAAAATAGAAACCTCGATATAATATTTGCGACCGCGGGATAGAACTCGATTTCGATGGTTAAACGTAATAAATGTAAAAAATATTATTGTGTACATACCACAGGGTCCCACTCTGGGGCTATCCGCTCCAATCCCATTTTTTTGTCGCACAGAAAAAAACACAAATGGAAAATCAGACTGTTCACTGCCAAGATTTGAAGACAACTGGTCTCGCTGCATCTCCAAGCGCTCGCACGTAAACTCGTATCTTGAAATGGAGAAGCGCGTAGCTTTGCAAAAGTAAGATGCCGTTGTTCTCCACCTTCATTTTCGCCGACCACTCATTTTCTTCTTCTTCGCACTCGTCATTTGGCTGAACCGCTTCCCCTTCTTCTTTGGACACATCATTCGAACCACTTTCAACGTCTAACGTACCACTTTGATCATGTATCGAACGTGTATTGAACAACTTTGGTCATGTATCGAACGTGTGTCGTACCACTTTCAACGTCAATCGAACGTGTATGGTACCACTCTGAACGTCTATCGTACCACTCTGGACGTGTATCGAACGTCAATCGAACACCCTCAACGTGTACCGAACGTCTATCGTTCCACTCTGGACGTGGATCGTACGGCTATCGTACCACTCTGAACGTGTATGGTACAAATTTCAACGTCTATCGTACCACTCTGAACGTGTATGGTACCAATTTGATCGTGTAGGGTACCACTCTGAACGCGTATGGTACTACTTCTACATAATAATTACAACCATCATCATCATCATCTTAATCTAGCGTACATCACATGCAGGAGGTTGGGGATGGGTGGAGAAAAAAACATTTTCATATACATTAAAAATTGATTATACTTATTTATGCATTTCTCTCTGGTGTTTAGACCACCAGTTGAATATTTTAAATACATTTTGCAAGGCACAGTGCTTTGCGTGTCTGCCACATCGCAGAGTATTAACTACATTTAGCTTATTTAGAGATATGATATCCTCGTAGTCAATGTCCAGTGTCTCGATGATCGCGTCCGCTCTCGTATCTTCATCGAGGAAATCCGCAAGCCAGTCGCGTTTTTGCAACCCTTTAACGTATACGATATGGGATGTGTCATCTTCTTCATCGATCGCATCAGCAACAGCTTTCGTAATTAGCTGTTTAGCCATACTGTATGGAACGTCTCCATCTTCCCACCGTAGTCCAAGATGTTTTGCCGCCAGCCACCGGATGCTTGATTTGTCAGATTTCGTAAGAAGATATTGGGGCATCGAACTCCCAAAAATATAGTGCGAGAGAATTGTTCCCTTTCGTAGGATAGCCACTTCCTTGACGACAAATCTTCCATCAACGATGAACACTTGCAGGTCAACAAATGTCGGTATGGCCATTATCGGGACAATTTGGAGGTCCGCTCGCTTCCAAGACAGACTGGAGAATGCGATCTTTCTCGTAAAGCATCTCGAATTTCACGATGAAATTTTGACACAGGAGAGGGCGAGCAAGTAGCGCGGCAATTTAAATGATTTTTCGCACCATGTTTGTCAGGGGATTGTATTCAACCGACCGATCGTACAGAAGCAGACAGTAGGCTGTAGTATTTGCAGGCACATTCTCTCTACATTCGAATTCTATGCGCACGTCCACGGTACCATTCTTGATCGACTCATTTTGTCGATAGCAATTAATCACGACGAGGGGGCCAAATTGTAAAAATTCGGCCACGGTGAATAATGCCTCGTTGCAACTATATCCATAATACGATTTACGGAATTGCGTATACATATGAAACAAGAAATGGCGTGCCTATTTTTGTCGAAGTCCAAGTTCAAGTCATCGTACGGGAAAAATTCCGAGTTGAGTAAAGGTTTTAGATTCATCAGTTTGCAGTGGTCGAGCTCAGTAACATCTTCGCTCATCACATTCTTTCGATTAATCTGTAGACGAAAGATAATGCATCGCGGCTTCTCCAGCTGCGCAGATGCCTTCACGGCCCACGAATGCTTGGTCGTGCTCTGTAAGAGAGGATACTCGTACAGATCCCACGATTGAAAACAAATCATTAGGTTTGGTCCACTTTCCAAAGTATGTAGCAACGATAGCTTATTAACGTCGTTCAACGTCACATGAGGCATCCGCTTCGCACATTATGTATTTCAGTTTCTGGTTCCAACATCGGCGATCCTATTAGAGAATTGTTGTCGTTGCGCGATCGTATTAAAATAAATTCGTGACGCGCATTAATAATCACGCGTTTGTAGCCCTCACAAAATCCCAACCAATATTTGAGCGGGATGCAAAAATTGAAATGATTTTTCAATATTGGCCCATTACGTCGTCTCAAGCCCCATCCTGCATTCTCCAAATTTTTGTCTTCGTCAGATGTCAGCGATACATAGTTTTTAAGCGTGCTAGTTATTCCAACGTTTCTGTTGCGGTCAATCTCCACGCCATTTAGCTCGTATCGAATCTCGTCAAATAAGAACGCCACACAATTATTTCCCAACGTCACCGTTAATGCATCATTTGGATTATTTATCGTCAATTTCCCCTCCACGTAGAGAAAACTTTCACACGGCAATGTGTATAAATCCTGATGCTGTATAGGTATTCTTATCTCATCGCTGTATCCAAACGTCGTGTTGACGTACGGGTTGTATGTTTGAGTCTGGAGCTTGACGATGCGATTATCAAACGTCGGCTTCCCTCCAATGCTCAGAATGTCAACCATTTTTCAACTTAAATGCGCACTATGAATCCCAGTGATTTAAAAAATGCAATGTTCGCAGCACTGCGCCTCTTCGTTTTAGCGTGATCAGAGCTGTTGCAGTTGCAGTTGTTGTTGTTGTTGTTGTTGCAACCAATTTCGTTTGGATGAAACGGGTTTCTGGTGTCGATCAACACAAGCATCTCTTTCGTTCGCACCACGCGTATTATCGTCGTCGTCGTCGTACGTGTAGTCTGGTGGTAATCTCTTCACCTCGAAAATCGAGCAACCGTCCGTCTTGATCCACAACGCGTATCGTTAGATCCATAATGACCTGTGCGGTGATCGGAAGGTAAATGATCTGTGCGGGCGTTTCCGATATCTTATATCCTGGTGGGACCCTCGAAGAAAATTCATGTATCGTATGTACGTGCTTCCCATTGTTGTACGCACCAGCGGTCACGCTACATACTACGGGAATAATGTTTACGTTCATGATATTAATTGGATCGTCCAATTCGTGCCACCGTCCAGGTTCTAATATTCGATTCGTCGAGAATCCCAGTAGCGATCCAATGTTATTGGACAGTTTAAAGTCTACGGCGAACGAGCAGTGTAGCTCGCTTTTCATGGTGTTGTTGTTGGGACGCAACACTATTGGATACGCATCGTTGTCACCACCACCACCACCATTGTCGTCATCATTGCCACCGAGATGTTGAGGATACCGCTCGAGTAATCGCTGCTTCAAATACTTGGCAATAGCATCTAGTTCGTAGGACCCGTGGGGAATCGCAATGTATTCGCGAGTGCTGTCGACGGTGTTGTTGTTGGTGGTGTCATAGTTTACGGCGAAGTAGAATTTATCGTTACTCGAGTCAATGTTCGGTATTGGTTGTTAGACCAAGCTCGTAATCATCGTTGCTCAAATCTATGGGTGGAAAGTAGCTTACCGCGAGGGTGCTACTCTTGCCGGTTAGAGTGAATGTTAACGACATATTCCGAGCTCTACTGCTCGACTAGTACTGAATCAGAGCGGCGGGAACTCAATCCATAAATTGATGCCGATCGTCTGTAGAAAGCGTAGACACAGTTGTCCACAGTTGCTCTGATTGTACTGCTGATAAGACGTTCTATTGTATTCAATCATCACAGCATCTTTATCCAGATATTGCACCAAATCCTTAGGCGGTCGAAGATTTCCAAAGCTGTCGAAATATACAGCTCGACACCCTCTCTTCGCATACGCCACCCAGTGAGTCCCCGGCCCCTCGTAGTTGTCCAAATTTACGATGCCGCTCTCGTTCCGACGTACTCCTCCGGCAGGTAGAGCATTGCGCATAAAAATACCTCTAAAAAATGGAATACGCATACGTTTTGCCAACTCCACCAATTGCACATCGGTAGTTACGCCCACAGGCATTTTTATTTCCTTCTCGGCGTTTTTTTTTCGTTTCGATATTCCCTGTCCGCGCTTGTATGGCGCGAGATAATGTCCGCGACTTTCCATGGAGTGATTATGACGTTGCATTTCCTGCAGCTGATGTTGCACCGCCTTATTATCGTTTACGGCCTTGGCGATCCCCGCTGCTCCACCAGCTAGTGATCCGAGAACACCTAGCAGCGGGAGAAGTAGTAATATACCTCCCCGTTTTGCCACCGGAAGAATCCGCTTTGGCTATGCTCTCCTTGCAGTCTTTTTGCGAGTTTTTGTTTTCATCCCCATTCCGATTTTGGTCTTGGCCTTCATAGCTGCCCAAACAGCTGTAGCAGCGCCTCTTTCGCCTAGAGTCGAGTCTCACGCAACGATGCGTTTTCGCGCTTTGTCAGCGAATACGTTATCGGCCGCGTGCCTTTCGCTGAGGTCGTTGCTACGCGAATAAGCTGTATCGTGTTCGCGACACGGTGCATCCAACGGATTGATACCTTGATCGCCTCTAGCCAATCGTTTTGCCAGACGAGTTCCTGAACCACAAAACTGATATCCCGGGATATGTAATTCGATATGTAGCGCGTTTATCGCCCAATTTAACAAACCACAACATTTCTTTACTCTCGTCGGCGACATTCGCCACAGTTTTTAAACAGTGGTGTTGGACCGTCGATATGCGTTCGCTGCCAAGGGTGATTATAATGTTCCAGACCCCGACAATACTGCCGAACCTCAGAATCAGCTTTTATATGTTCGGGGAGTCTGTCCCACAACTGATCAATGTGTCTGCCAAACTCGCGCAATAGAATAATCTTTTGTATATATTTCAACTGCTCAGAGGTTAGGTCTCGAATATCGCAATTATCCGACAGAACGCGAAGCATTTCGAATACTGAGCTGTTTTGCTTCGGCGCGGGCCTATAAATAGAGCGCGCCGCTTCGATGTATCAAAAATCTTTTTCGCGGTTCGCAATGAGGATGATATTCGTGCGGCAAACTGCGACGATACGCGTGATAAATTTTGACAATAAATCGCAAATGATATCCAAGAAAACAAGACGCAGACATGCTGCGAAACACCATACGCTGCCTCATTTGCGGCCCATCAAATTGAGGAAAGACCAACTACTGCTGATGAGCTTGTTGGAAAGTCCTCACGGCGCCCGCTTCGAGAACGTGTACGTGTATTCCAAATCGTTGCAACAGCCCAAATATCAGTATTTGGAGAATTTATTGACTCCGACAGATGAAATTGGCTACTTCGCATTTTCGAATAACAGTGACGTTATCCCACCGAGCGAATCGCTTCCGAATACCATTTTTATATTTGATGACGTGGCATGTGACATGCAAGATACGATAAGGGAATACTTTGCAATGGGGCGCGACTCGAACGTTGACTGCTTCTATCTCTGTCAGACATATGCAAAGATTCCCAAACATCTTATACGCGACAATGCGAATCTGCTGATTCTGTTTAAGCAGGATGTCACCAACTTGAAACAAGTGTACAACGATCATGTAAACACTGATATGTCTTACGAGGATTTCTGCGCATTGTGTCGTAATTGTTGGCAGCTGGAGTATGGTTTCGCGGTGATAGACAAGGATAGCGCAATGTCCAATGGACGTTATAGAAAGGGATTTAACGAGTTTGCCGTACCGTGAGATGATCAATCATTGTCAACACGTCGGTGGGAAAGCAACGTCTGCGGTGCAACAATGATCGACATCGATAGTCTGGAGATTCAGGATCGCGAGAGAATAGCGAAGGAAATTGCAAGAACCAGCGAAGCCATTCGCAAGAAACATCAGGCTTTGAAGACCGGCAAGATGGAGGAAGATATCGCATTGGAGAGATACTTTAAACCTATTGTCGAACCCTTAAAACATATTGTGGAAAATACCGCAGCGGCAGAAGCTGAAATATCGCCGCTGATGAACACAAGCGTTGAAGGGAATGAAACATTAACGCCTGAAAGAAAAATCTGGCCGAAATGGAACACATCGCGCAAGAGAAAGAGGAAATCACGCACGTCATCGGATTATTCACTCGTAACCTCTACGCCGGTTCAATCGAAGCGAAAACGGCAGAATGTTGCATCAAACGCGTCTCCGGTTCCTCCCCCACCAAAAACTACATTTCCCAGTGTACAATTGCTCACAACCAATGATGATGATGATGATGATGATGATGATGATGATGATGATGATGTTTTTGAAACTACTCCCGATGAGTCGTTTGAAACATCTATTAGACAGCAACTTCAAAGACCTGCGGGACAAGAAACGTTTCGCAACCATTTGGGTCCCCTGGGACAAAAATATATGGATGCGATCATAAGTAGGGATAAGGAAACTGTCACAGACACTGTGTATGGCGTATACTTTGGCGATAATAGAATGATGCTTGGGGATAAGGCATTCGATATGGACAAGGCTGATAATGTAATCATCGATGGTGTAAAATACAGAGGAACGCCCGGCCTTTACGAACTGATTTTCAAGAGAATTCCCGACGATGCTGTATACACCGATGCAGATAATCAAAAATACAAAATTATACTGCTGGCGACGAATGCCTACAGACGCGGTCATTCTGCTCAAAATCCCATATTAGGCAACAAGGGATACAAGTACAAACATGTAATTGCACCGCTACTCCCTCGGGTATCAACCAATAAAGCAGGGAAAGGTCTAACGGCGCCGCGAGTCATGGTGGTAAATGATAACAAGATCGATTACGTGCGCTGGGACGATCCCAACGAGCTTGTGGATCGATACCGTTTGCTGGAAGCGTCGCGTCAGGCGGGCAACAACTCGCATGACAATGAAATTCTGTCGATTGTGGAGGAACTCTACGAGGGAGGCTTCATTATAAATAAAACCGCGCAACGATGATGCGCACTGTATGCATGGAGATGCCGATCAACAAATTTGGAGTATCGCTCAAGAAGAGTGGCGCAGCTAGAATGCATTATTACAAATGGAACGGTTTGCTTCGAAATTATATGCGAGACAACGCTCTTTGCGTAACCGGTGCCGACTTTGATGCAAAATCACGCAAGATACGACGCGTAGCTCAACCGGTGATCGATAGCGATGCCGTCAACAAACTATACGTGGAAAAGAGCATTAAACTCTTGAGAGAGCAGCAGGAAGAGTTAGAGAGGAAGCTGATCGTGTTTCAGAGAGAGATGCTGGCGCTGCAAAATAGCGTTCAAAAGCTATCGCAGGCGTCGAATTCTATCCTGCAGCAGCGCTGCGAAGGAGAATCATGCGAGACGGTTGAACTTGTCACCGGACACTTGGGGCGCACATAATGCACGTACACGGTAATTATCGCATCATTCGTATCAAAGACACCTCTGCGATCAAACATGCAGCCATCATCGAAATCCAAGAGTAAAGAAATCATGGCCACAAGAAGCGGCAACTCGTCGAGGAATTGCATGCTCCAGCTCGAAGACATTTCCCGCGGAGGCGAGTCATAGTGCGCGGATACGATGGTCTGTGGCAAGCTGACGTTGTAGAAATGCGTCCATACTCGCGATTCAACCAAGGTCACCACTACATACTCACTGTCATCGATGTGCTGAGAAAGTATGCATGGGCGGCACCGCTCAAGACTAAAAGTGGCGCTGAGGTGGCTAAAGCGTTTGCAAAGATATTTAGAGATCGATATCCGAAAAATTTGCAAACCGATCAAGGAAAAGAATTTTACAACGCCGATGTGCAGAAACTCTTGACAAAGCATGACATTAATCATTATTCGACGTATTCGGTGATGAAGGCCTCCGTCGTAGAACGTTTCAATCGAACTTTGAAGAACAACATGTGGAAACTGTTTACGCTCAATGAAACCTACAGACGGACCGATGCGCTATCGTGTCTACTTGCAGAGTATAACGCGCGAAAACAGAACCATCAGAATGCGTCCTTGCGATGATACCCCAGCGATTGCCAATAAGCTACTGACCACCGTATACAGCAATGTAAAGATCGCTGCTCCGGCGAGATTCAAGTTGGGCGAGTTTGTTCGCGTGAGCAAATTTAAAACCATCTTCGATAAAGGCTACACGCCAAATTGGACAACGGAGGTGTTCGAGATAGCCAAAGTACAGGCAACTAATCCCGCAACGTATCTGCTCCTCGATTCCTGTGGATAACCTGTTGCCGGAGGATTCTATGAACACGAGCTGCAACGCGTCACCGATCCTGATGTGTATCTAGTGGAAAAAGTATTGCGTATGAAGGGGGATAAGGTATACGTCAAGTGGCTAGGGTTTGATAAATCGCACAATTCTTGGATAAATAAAAATAATGTATTGTAACATTATAATACATGGTTCAATAAATATAATGATACATATACATGTGAACAATTTTATTTTTATGCATAATTCCACCATATATAATCGTTAATAAATATAATTATTTCTATACATCCGCGAAGAATTTTATTTTTATGCAATAATTCCACCATTTATAATCGGTAATAAATATAATTTCTATACATGCGCGAAGAATTTTATTTTTTTATGCAATAATTCCACCATTTATAAGAATGAGTTTATAATAAATACAATAATTTCTAATTTACAATGGCACATTATAATGTTCCCAGGGCAGAGTGTCGGTCGAATCGGGTACGATATACCGCTTATCGTCGTGCGAGCTTAGAGCGATTTTCGATTCCGAAATGGTGTACACTTTGTGCAATTTCGACCGTATGCATGATTGCCTGCGAACCATTTCGATCTCCCTGTGCAAACACTGCGCGTAGTCGTCGAAAGTTATCGTCCTGGCTATGACGTTGGTCTTGACGCCTTTCGACTTTTTCGTATCTTTTTTACCGTCTACACGGAGTGCATACATTTTCGCTGTAAGACTTGCGAATTCGGTCATTATCGCTCCGTTATTTTCGTCCTTCATCAGCCCCGGAATCTTCTTATTTAAGCGCGACATATTATATGGATTGTCGATGGGAGAATCGGATGTGTCAAATCTATCGATATTGTGTTTCTTGGTCTCGTAGATATCATCGCACTGAATATGATAAATGAGACTGTCTGTGTCGGTGTATAGAATTTTACAATTTTGTCCGTGCAGGGGAGACATGTGCTCGTGGTGAAATTCATACAAACAAATTTTTGATATGTCCAGAATGCACATACCCACGTATAAGGGTTTGTTGAATTTCACCTCGAGTTTTCGCAATTCAACAGCTATTAAATTTTCCGAAAAAACACTTCTGCTGTGGAAATTCGGTTTCGCGATCATCGTCTCCGCGCCATATCGCCCTTCCCAATGTGTTAAAAGTTTTACATCCACATGATTTCGCACATTTTCCATAGTTTTACCGAATACCGCGTTGTTCATCAATTTGTATATATTCTTTTCAAAATCATTTGTCGCGCTTGTTCTAAACCGCGTATTGAGTTCGATGTAATTGCGGAGCCAGGGGGATTGATCGAATTGAAGCACGCGGTGTAACTTTGTAATACGAAGACCGTGGCGCATGCACTGCTACAGGTTGCGATAATGGATAACGTAACGCTTCTTATCGTATACCGTCGCGAGTAACTTGTCCTGTCTGCTGCCAGGTGGTTTGGCACGCGTCGGGCAGAACGGTAGATCGGCATGAGCGTCGTGCAGACGTTGCGGATATTCCAGATCTACCTCGAAAATTTATCCCGTGGGCGAATCGACAGCGATCGAAGACACGTTAAAATTTGCAACATCTTCGACCCATTGAAATTTGGCATGTGGCAGGAGCTGACACATTGCCCATCCATACAAATTATTTACGTCAAAGTACATCAAGTACGATGACTGTTCCGATGTGTCGTAAGATGGCATTTACTTGTTATTGGCATGTGCGTATCTTCCGGAACATTGACTTAAACCACCGCGTATACCGCGTTCGACAAACATGACCATATCGATGTCTGTGAGCAATTCGAATGTAATTTTGGTATGTTTTAGCATGGCATCCCACGTGAAACCAGGTAATGTATAATAATGCGCCGAATCTAATCCGTAACTCTTGATGCAACTTTCGCGAAAATTTTCTAAAATATCTGCCAACAGCAAGACATCTGTTTTCAAATACAAATCGCTGTATTCGCCCAAGGTTCTAATGTCGAAACGCTGCCAGACAGTCTCGGCGTGCGCGTAATCGCTCGCGGACACTGTCTCGCTCGTTAACGAACTGTAAAATGACTCGCGCGGCGGTAAGCATGAGTCCTACAGCTTGTTCGCGCAATCAAGGTATTCATACGGAAAGACACCCTTTCGCGTCAATAAATTGTAATCCTCGGTGTATAATGTTTCAAATTTGGATCGTAAAATTTTTAATTTATCTGTGCTAAGAAAAGATGCTAATTTGTCGAGACTGGTATTGAGAAATTTGTACGAATCGATGAATCGCAATTTAATATAATTTCGCGAGTCTGATTCAGCCGTGTCTTCGACATTTTTTGTGAAAGAAATATATTTTTCTTTAGTAATGGGCAATACATCAACGTGACCTTCGAAAGCGGTAGCTATTTCCTCGATAATAAAATGCGAATCGTAGCCGGATAAATTATGAAAAACGATGGGGATGTAAAACGCATTTTTATAATTTAAATTGCACTCCGAATGTGCCGGACCTCTAAACCGTCCGGATAGATGGCAATGATCGCGAACTCGTATATCGCTAGCCTCGAATGGCTCTTCGCAAATATGACAGTGTGTTGCAGTGCTATATGCCGTCCGCTGTTCGAGATTTAAATCCAGCATGGGAACATTACTGGTCAGGACGGGTTTGGCAAAGTCTGCAAAATTTTTCAGTTCTTCGACGAACCATGAAACACAATCCGCGTCGCGGCGACATCGATACATCGACAGCGATGTATCGTACGAACAATGCATATAATAGCCGATACTATGCACCTAATGGTGCTGAGATTTACACAATTTATTATTATCGCCTATTCGATTGTCCTCCGTTTTCTTGATGATGCACTCGAGATCTGCGTTCACCACGAAGGGGAGCCGCTCCTTTCTGCAGTGGTTGTTGAAGCTGAGCAGATTGTTGCCTTCGCTGGGCAGCAGAATGGCGCTGTCTTCATCTTCCCACAGCCCAGCGAATGAACCTCCAAGTTCTCGGCAGATCCGAAATAGTGCATGAATCTGTAAACCCAAAAAATTTATTTAATTGTTTCGCGAGACATTTCAACATTTTATAAGTTTATACGTACCGATCGCAGATGAATTTCTTTTTCCCGTGCCTGCTCAGCTGCGTACTCACCAGCCTGGACTAGTCCTTGATCAGCACAAAGTGCCCTACATCGCCGTGCTCTTGATTCGGCGTGTAGAGCAGGTTGACGTGCCGATCCCTCTTTTGGCTGGTGAGGCGCAGTGGGAAGACTGTCGGCCCTTCCTTCTCCTCGAAGCTGTACACGTTGGTGGAGATAACATTCTGCCGCTCAAACTTTTCAATCTGCGTCAGGGACATTGGAAATTCAATGCCCCGGAGATTTAGCACCAATGTATAATGCGGGTATGAACTTGTGCGATCGGCATTTCTTTCCGCAGGATGTAGAGCGGCGACCACTGCCCAAGCGAAACACGCGTTGTCCTCGGATTGCACGCTAATCGTTGCTTTCTTCAGCGATATTTCCCGCGGCAAATTGCAGTGACGCCCCGAGCGCAGCGGATTGTACTTGTTGACATTGACGGTCAGATTAAGAATCCTCGTCAATGCCCATCCGCTGTCGCGTTCCTGGAGCTCTTCCAGCGATGCCAGGGTTGGTTGGATGACACATCGTTGGTACCACTCCTGCAGATCGGATGTACCGAAGAGTTCACAGTTTCAGGTATTGATGCTTTTACAAGCATGCTTGTCACCTTTCACAAATTCGCCGTTGAACACCGTGTTCACTTTGAGGGTTCGATGTTTCCTCAAAGGACCCCGCACATGCTCCAACACAATGGCCGCAGCATCCTGAAGGAAGTTGCGCGGTTCGATGTAATTCGAATTTAGCACGACACCAGTTAATACGCGGTTATCGAACGCAGTGTCTATTTCGCGCCACAAAAGTCCCGTGTCCGAATGTCCGGCACCTTCGCGCACGAAACGTCCGCGCAACGAATATTTCAGCCCTTCGAGCTGCGCGATTCGAGCAACTAACGATTGTCGAACAACGATCGATAATCGAGGACGTTTCACTCGGTTGTGTTCTTCCAAAGATTCGATACACTCGTTGCACCGTTCTTCCCACGCGAGGTATTCTTCGTGTGAAATCAATCGTGCAGATTGATCTCGCAGTTGGCGTTCCACTTGCGCGAATTTTTCCATGACAGTAAATGGAATGTAAATGTAGTGTCTTTTTTCACGCAACACGTTGCAACGATTTGACGCTTTGTGCAGTTTAGAGCGCACTTTTATGGTTGGTACCGCGATTTGGCGTCTCTGTCTAACTCTTTCGGTGTACCCCTCCCTCGAATGCATCGCATGCAAAAACGATGATCCGTCGCAACACTGTTCTATACAGTTTCTGCTGATATCGCATAATTCTTTCCATGATTCACACGTATGACGAATTAGCGCCCAAGATCACCCGGCACAGTTTCTGCCAACACAGCATAATTCTAGGCTTCGACGCTTCCAAAAGTATTATATTACATTCAACACGTGTCGAGACTTTTATCCTTGTGAATGGGGATTAAATTACATGCAATCGCGCGATATGCTGCGACGTTAAGATTGAAAAACATTCTGGAAAATTGGCTGCTTTAGAATAAAATGTTGTGGTGGGGGGAAGCAACTAGCCTCTACTTAAGCCGGCTCCCGGACGTTATTCCATCAATCGCTCAGCAGTCGTAACAACTTTTGCCGGAACAGACAGTGTTCCAAAACTGTATAATACCAGTACCGAAAGAAACGCTGGACGCGTAAATTATACCATCCCAATGATGGGTGAAAATAGTATGGCTACATGCAAGGAGAATACATTCAACAGGTATGGCTCAATTTTCATAACTTCTCGAAATTTTTTATGTTTATTCCTGATACGAGCGGACAATTTCATAGCTTTAAGTGTTCTCTTAGTCCGCGCCAAGCATCGCGTATTATGGTCAGAAGATACGCATTAACATCCGTGGGTAGCAAGTATTTGGAAATTGCAATCAACGTAGGACCTATGGCCGATGTAGAAGTTCTTATCGGTGACAATCATGGGAAGCATCTCATATTACCATGACATACATGGAATCTGCTATTTGACAGCCAATCATCCATCGAAGAACGTGCACAATTGCCTGAACCTGACTCGATGCAGATTGATGAGTTAGTATTGGAATTTGTTCGGATCTTTGATTCACCGATTGTAAAGATGACGCTATGCGATAATACACTGTATTTCAAACCGAATACAGTATCATTTTTATGTAATCTTGAGCCATGTGTAAGCTATGTGTATCCGCGGCTGCATCAAACTGCGGAAGATGTGAGAGTAAAATTTGAATGTTTTGTTAACGTGTTGCAACAGAGCGGTGTTGCCTGCGAAACATTAGATACGCGCAGTGCTGCTAAAATCATACGCGATAGCGAATATTACGACGAGGAGTATCTCGTAGATTGCGAACTGGTAGCATGTGCCATCAATGATATTCTGGCTGATGCTCGTAGGAAGAAAAAATGTTAAATTATTATTCTATTTTACATGCTATAATTTTAAAATAAATTTCTTAAACTTATATTATTTCTCCATTTTATTTACCATCCTTCTCTCCTCAATTCTAAGATTCGACGTTCCCAAAAGTATTATTTCCGCTGACGCCGCATAATTCTATGACTCGCGCCGTTCTTCGCGCCGCGAAAATGATGTCATCCCGCACGGCTGCTCCAGGGGAGTCAAATTACGCGAGATCGCGCGATACGCTGCGACGTTAAGATTGAAAACATTTTGAAAAATTTTAGCTTTCGAATGCATGCGGTTGTGCTGTCTCTTTCCCTCTCTCTCAGAATTTAGCTTTAGAATGCATGGGATTGTAGCACTATATAGCGCTATCTCTCTTTCCCTCCCCGAATATGCGATTTGTAAAACGTCGATCTTTCCCGATATCGCTAGAAACAATTTCTGATAAAAATGATTACTTCTCTGTGCTTGGCGGTTCGCTAGATCAGTGTGGGCCAGGGGTGAAAAAATTTTCAGGGGTAGGCCAAGGTCGTTCCCTCCCTCGGTTAGGTATGAAAAAATTTCAGCTGTGGGTCATTCCCTCCCTCTGAAAAATTTCTGATGGTGGGCCATGTCTGGAGAGGTCTCCGCGGCCGCTCGGTCTGGACTGATCCCCTCCACGATTATGGTTTCCCCCCACTCCGCGGCTCGTGCGCGCGCAACCAGTCTTCCACTCCCCGTTGTCCCCGCGCCTAAAGTTCCCCCCACCGCACTTCCCCGCGCGCCCTCACTGAAATTCAAATTTGAGTTAGAATCGGCCTATCCCTACTACTTATTAGTATTCTTATCGGATGATACATTAATTGGAAGGAAAATAAAGATGATTAATTTTAATGAGACATTTCACTGTCCAAACATGTTTCCTTCAGACGTGATAAAGTAAGATACATACACATATGCCATATGTATATATATATATATATAAGATTGGTATTATCAGTTCTATAGGTTTGTCCTGACGACAAAAGTAATAAATGCTTCGACTCATTATTATTGTCAGTAGTGTAACGTCCAGTTGCCTGGGACAACTGACTGCTAGCAGGCTCTCGAGAGGAGAGCGGCGTCCCCTCGCGTATAGGATAGGTGGGGGTTCGTTTGGTAAGAGTGAAGGATTGGAACCCAACTTAAAACGTAACAATGACATTATTCAAACAACACTTAATCCTAATAACGAGATAATAATATTGCTTACGACTACGATTATATGTATATTTGATGTTTTTTGTGTTTGTTTTGGGGGGGGGGGGGTAGAATATCTATGCTAATTAATTACGCTAATTTATTCTTATACGCTGTGAAATATGTTGTTAGATATATATATATATATATATATATATATGTGCTTCTGCCGTAAGTTCGGCCGCTACCGTTTCCGGAGCGGTTCCCGAAACTCTTGACAGAATTCTGTATTCTATACTTCTGCTGTGAGAGCGGCCGCTACCGTTTCCGGAGCGGTTCCCGACACTCTTGGCAGAGTTCGTACTCTAGTGTTCTGTAGACCTTGCCTTCGCTAAGCGGCTAAGCTGCTACCTACTAATAGGAGCAACGCTTGAAACCTCCGCGAAGGCAAAGTTCTTAACCTTTAAATGAAAGATCCAAAAAGGAGCACCAGTACCTTTGTACACTGAGAACCAGTCGCTACCGTTTCCGGAGCGTGCTGAAACTCTGCTGGATAATACTTAAGCTACCTCCAGGAACTAGCATTCGTTGGTCGCAAGAACGTGTTCGTATTCGAATGAGCGCGCCAGGTGCTGCGCACGCCTCCTTTTATACTGGAAAATTGGCGGGCTGGCGCTTGCACAGTGAGTCGTTATTCGTTATTGTGCATTTTACTCGCTTATTATATATTATTTTGTTTTGCGCTTTCATCAGTATTTATATTAAATTATTCCTAAAGTGTCTTTAATAATTGCTTTGCTAATATTTGCCTATTTTATAATTTATATTGTTACGTCTCGCGGTCGTCATAATTTAATTTGAATGTATAACAAGTGTAACAGAACATTTAATGGCGTAACACAAAAAAGCAGTAACAAATTATAAGATCAATAATCTAAGATGGTCACGAGATACGTTCGCACGGTATGGCGGCTGACTCTCGATTGACAGCTTGATAGGTGATCGATACGATCACCTTCTTCTCGCTGTCTCTTGTCTTCGTTGCGAACACCAGCGGGCCATGGATCTCATCCATAGGGTGTCCGCAACACAGCTCTCCCTCCTCGAAGAGCGGTCGTCCCGATCGCGTCGCTTCCGCGTGGTCTTCGTACCCTGGCCTGAAAAGGGGGTCGTGCTGGCCAGGTGGCCTCCCCAGACCGCCGCCTCGGCATTCGCCTTCCCGCCCCGAGGGAAAACTACCCCAAAAAAACCTGGGGCAAGGCGTGGGTACAACGGGATCGTCCTCTTCGGTTTCTTCGCTGTTTGCTTCAGCGTGGTTTCCCGCTTCGAGAATTCCAACGATGTATCCGTCTCTGACGATGTCCCTCGGTGAAACTCGCGCTCTTGTGTGTTTCTCGATGGGGTATTCCAGTTCCTTATCCCTTGAGGCCTTTGGAAGGTCCCACGATGACTCTATTGCTCCGATGTTGAGTCTTCCTCACGGGTCCGACTCCGAGACTGCAGCCTCTCCGTTCGGACTCTGCTCCGACGCTGCGTCTTCTCCTTTGGGGATGGCTCGGGAGTTCCCTTGCAAAAGAAGTCAAAGAGATATTAGCATTCTCTTCGCTTCACACGGATCCGTTGGAGCCGTACGATTTGGGGAGCCAGCGAGGGAGGCCGAGTACGCCCGCAGGGGGTCGCTGCTAGTCGCGAGCATACGAGCGACCCAGCCCCCAGCCCAGCCACCAAACTCGCTAGCTCATCTTCTCTCTTCTTTCTTCTTTTCTCCTCCAGTTCTCCAATCCTTGACTTCGTGATGGCCCCATGCCTCTTCTTGGCCTCCGGTGCTGAACCAGGGGACCGTCTCGGTGCAGCTCGGCAACGACCCCGTTTCCGCGATGTCTCCTCCGACCGATCCGAGCGACTGCGTCATACGTCCGTCCGGTGGTTAGGGACACCATTTCCCGTTTGCTGTCCCTCAGTCAACCCGGACCTCCATTGAACAAGATTCTGGGTGGAGCAGCCACCAAGATCCGGGTCAGGAGAGTTAGCGGGGTGTTTTCACGTATGTCCACATCCCGCTGCGGACCACCACGCTATTGTGGCACATTCGGGGGCTTTGGGGTTGCATTCGAGCCGCGGAAGCAGTCCCCCGACACCTTGTCCCTCGTCGTGGGGTATCGTGCATCTGGAACACACAAAAAAAGAGGGGGGGCCGGGCTACGAAGGTAGCCTCCGCAGCCCAGTCCACCAGATTAGTCTAAAACTAATCTTCTTTCTTGAGTCTTGAGGTGGGCCGTGGCATTTTCGCTACTCCTGTAGTCTTCCTTCGTATTTCGCAAGACGGCGTATGTGGACCACCTTAACTTCTTTCTCGGTGAACGCTGAATCCTGTAGATGACGTCGCTGATCCGGTCCACCACCGTGTATGGGCCTTCCCACTCCGTTTGCAGCTTCGGGCATTTTCCTTTGCCTCTTCTTGGTTGGAACAACCACACTCGTTCTCCAGTCCGGAACTCCACCGCGTGGACACGATTGTCGTACCACGACTTCATCTTCGAACTATAGAGGTCCAGACGACGTCGAACAAATCCGTGTATCTTCTTCATCTTCTCTCGGATCCATTCAGCGTATCCTTGTTCGATGTCTCCGTCTTCTTCCACTTCTGGAGGCAATCCTCTCCACAACTGCAGGGGTAGGCGAAGTTCTTGGCCATACAGGATCATCGCTGGTGTCAATTGGGTAGCCTCATGTCGTGCTGATCTGTAAGCTAGAAGGAACATGGGAATCCACTCGTCCCAATCCCGGTGGCGTTCTCAAACAAACATCGCGAGATATTGTAGCAACGTTCTATTCAAACGTTCTACCAGCCCATCGGATTGAGGATGCAGAGGAGTCGTCCGTGTCTTCCTGATCACCAGCAGCTTCATCAATGCCTTGAACACGGAGGATTCGAAGTTTCTCCCTTGGTCTGTGTGTATCTCCAACGGTACACCATGACGACACACTACGTTGTGCAACAGAGCTCTTGCCACTGTGACAGCTCGCTGGTCTGGTATCGCGATTACTTCCGGCCACCGGGTGAAGTAGTCCGCCACGACCAGCATAAACCTGTTCCCGGCTTGAGACCTCGGGAGCGGACCCACAACGTCCAGGGCAAGCCTCTCGAACGGAGCTCCCACGTTGTACACTTTCAGGTTCCCTGCTCCCCTCTGACGTGTTCTCTTCTTCGCCACACAGGTGTCACACCGCCGGCATCACTCTTGAACGTCCTGTCGACATGTTGACCAGACGAACTGTTGGCGGATCTTTGCCAAAGTCTTGTTTACTCCGAAGTGTCCAGCTGCTGGCGCATCGTGGAACTCCTTTAGCACTCCTGTAACCCTTTCTTGCGGCACCACCAAAAGCAACGATGTCGTTGTGCCATCGTGGGACTCCCATTGCCTGAAAAGCAAACCTTCGTGAATTTCCAGCGATTCCCATATAGACCAGTAATATTTCAGCCGTGGGGAGAAGCGAGCAACGTCCGGCCAGCCGGGCCTCTCCCCTTCCTCTTTCTTTCTAAGGATGAAGCCGATCTCTTCATCCTCTTCCTGGCTTCGTTTCCACTCATGCTTCGTCTCTTCGCAAAATATCCTGTGAATCTTCTTCATGGTATGCCCTTCCTCTTCTGCTTCTTTCTTCTCCAGTCGATTGCAGTTCCTACAATTTTCTTCAGCGCAAGGTCTTCGTAAATGTCCGTCGGCGTTCCCATGGGCTCTTCCTTCCCGATGGCGAATCTCGAAGTCGTATTCCTGTAGTCGCTCTATCCAACGGGCGACCTGTCTTTCAGGACGCTTGAAGGTCAACAACTAACGAAGCGCCGCATGGTCCGTTCTTATCAGAAATCTTCTTCCGTATAGGTAGTGATGGAAGTGCTCGATGGATTTCACAACTGCCAGTAGTTCTCTCCTGGTGACGCAGTAGTTCCTTTCCGCTCTTCCCAAGGTCTTGGAGAAATAAGCCACGACCTTGTCCTTCGTGTTCCTGTGAGAGGACACCGCCTATGGCAAAGTTAGAGGCGTCCGTGTCCAGAATGAAATCCTTGTCGATCACTGGGTAGACTAGCACTGGGGCTCCGGTTAGTTTCTTCTTCAGCTCTTGAAAAACTCCTTGGCATCCTTCGGTCCATTTGTAATCTTGTTTGGTCTCGGTGAGGCGATGCAGGGGTTTGGCGATACTGGAGAAATCCTTTACATATTTTCTGTAGTACGTGCACAATCCTAGGAAACTTCTTAATTCCGTGACGTTCTTCGGCTGTGGCCATTCCGAAATGGCTTTAATTTTCTCCAGATCTGTCTTGACTCCAGTCTTCGTTACGACGTGTCCCAGATATTTTACTTCTCGGCAGAAGAAGGAGCACTTCTTGGGGCTAAACAGTAGTCCAGCTTGACGTAAACGTGAAAACACCGTCCGTAGGCGTCCGAGCTCCTGTTCAAAGTCCTTTCCGTAGATGATGATGTCGTCCAGGTAAACCAGGCAGATTTGCCAGGTTAGATCTTGAAGTACGTCTTCCATCAGTCGCTCGAGTGTTGCAGGGGCGTTGCAGAGTCCAAAGGGCATGACCTTGAACTGCCACAGTTCCGTCCCTACTGAAAGCGCAGTTTTCTCCCGGTCCTTCTTGTCCATAGAGATCTGCCAGTATCCGCTCTGCAAATCCACGGTTGAAAACCACGATGATCCAGTGAGGGCATCCAGGGTATCTTCTATCCGGGGTAGAGGATACGAGTCCTTCTTGGTAATCTCGTTCAGGCGACGGAAATCCACGCAGAACCGTATGCTTCCATCCTTCTTCTTCACGAGGACGATCGGAGAAGACCACGGGCTCCGGGATTCTTCGATTACGCCTTGTGCCAACATCTTCTTGAGCAGCTCTTCCGCTTCTGCTCGACGGTGTAGAGGCAGCCTCCGTTGCGCCTGCTTTATGGGCTGGCAATCTCCAGTATTGATGGTGTGTTCCACACGTTCGCAATTTCCAATTTGGCTCGGATCCGTGGCGAAAACGTCCTGAAATTCATAAAGCAATTCAACAAATAGCTTTTTCTGTCTATCTGTCAAACCTGATGAGCAGCGGGTGTACAGCTCCTCCAGATGCTGTGGGACGACCGTTTCCCTTTCTTCTTCTTGTTTCTTCTCCTCGGTCGGTACGCCGAGGCATATCTCTGTTTTGTCGGGAAGGCATAGCACATTCCTGGATAGATCTATGCTGCAACGATGCTTCTTCAGGAACGCTGCTCCCACGATGCACTTTTCCACCATTTCGACGACGTAGAACTCCTCTACGCTTGAAAATCCGCCCACGACGATCTCTAGGTTCTTCTTCCCGAACACTCTCATTTTCTCTCCGGTAGTGGAGCGAATGTCGAGTCTTGTCCGAGAGATGTCCTTCGACGCACACAGCTCTTTGTCCAGAAGGTTGACCGGAGAACCTGTATCTAGGATAATTTTACACGGTTTTCCACCGATTTTTCCACATACGTAGGTTTCGTCGGTCGGATTCCATTGCCGCACAGTCGTCTCCTGCATCGCCACACTCTTGACGACCGGGGGACTGTTCCTTCTGGTCCGGCGTCTCCCCCTTACGCCGTCCTCTTCCCATTTCCCTGATCCGGCTTCTTCGGGGGGACTCCCCTGGTTTGGCCGTTCTTCGCCTTGAAACAATCCTTCTGAAGGTGGCCCATTTTGCCACAGAGCCAGCAGGTCATCGGCGGGTTGTTCGCTCGGTCCTCTGTTCTGCTCTTCTTCGACGGGAACCCTTCAAAATTGTTGGAGGATTTAGCCTTCCGTTTCTCGGAATATCGTTCTCGCGATTCGACCGCGGGGCTGTGCGTCATCGACTCAACGGCCTTAATTTCCAGAGCTCTCGCCACGGCAGCTCTTAGAGTCGTGAAGCCGCCGAGTCGCAGTTCCCGCTGCATTGTCGAGCTCGACAACGCCGTCACGAACTGAGACGCGGCGAGCTTGTCGCGTGTTTCTGTCGGGCAATCGGCGAAAGCGGACTGCGCTAATCGCTCGATTGTGGCGGCAAGCGAGGAGATGCTCTCATCTCTCCGCTATCTATGGCTCTGAAAGAGCACATAGTTTAGATTCGAGTGCATAGTTTAGAATTCGAGTGCCGAAACAACATCTGCGAAATTTTCGCACTGGGTAGCGGAGAGCGTCGTGAGGACGCTCCTCGCCGAGCCCCCGAGAGAAGCGATCAAGGCCGTAGCCTTTTTTTCGTTATTCCAACCGTTAGAACGCGCGAATCGCACTCGATATTCCTCCCACGAAATTTTGCCGTCGAAAATGGTCGGTCTCACCGTGTATCCCAAGTCGAGTACGCGGTGTTCTGGGGTGGGGCGGCAGCGGACCCACCGACGGGGGTAGGGTAAATCGCGGGGGAAACACTATTTACAACGGGCACTACCTCCCCACCCCGAGGGTTCGCGCCGCTATCCATCGCGTCATTTCGGTTTAAAACTGGAGCGGTTACGACCTATATCCGCTCCTCCAGCTTTGTGATCCGGGCCTCGAAGGCTGCCTGTGCCTGTCGGTCGGCGGTCTCCTTTTCTTCCCGGCGACGGTCCTCCCTCTGCCAGCGGGCCTCGTCCTCCCTCCGTTGTTCTCGCATCTGGCCCACGATGCTAAGTTGTAGGGAGGTGAACAGCTCCTGGATGGAAGTATCGTCCGTCGCTGTGGGTAGAAGATTCGCAGCGGCCGCGGACGCGCGAGTGGGCATGCCCCTTCGAGTGGGCATCCCACTTCTGACACCATTGTTACGTCTCGCGGTCGTCATAATTTAATTTGAATGTATAACAAGTGTAACAGAACATTTAATGGCGTAACACAAAAAAGCAGTAACAAATTATAAGATCAATAATCTAAGATGGTCACGAGATACGTTCGCACGGTATGGCGGCTGACTCTTGATTGACAGCTTGATAGGTGATCGATACGATCACCTTCTTCTCGCTGTCTCTTGTCTTCGTTCCGAACACCAGCGGGCCATGGATCTCATCCATAGGGTGTCCGCAACAATATCTAATACTATGTAAAATGCTTCTGCGCGATAATACAGATTGGCTCCGCGGTAGTGTAGATCGGTTCTACCATATCGACGGTCGATAATACTGGGTTCAAGTCCCCGTGGGACGTTACAGTAGTATCGAAGGCATTTGAAGAGTAAAGACTCATTAACAATAAGAAATACTAGTTAATTGTAGTTTAAGTATAGGTGTGGATGAAATATATGTACCTACACGCGAAGAAATTTTAGAACCGATAGAGTTCGAAGAGGAGCAGTGTATACCAGAAGAAGGAGGTATTGTGACTTTAGAATATAAAACAGAGGCTGTTGCATTTTGGAAAAGTGGTAAGAAGAGACGGCTTTCTTTACAATCTGTCCAACATAAATTTCGAAAAGTTTCATCCGTATATCAATTGTATAGGTGAGTGGTAAAGGATGTACTGTTATGTTAAGGTGCTTCGTATCTATTTGTTTCATATCCATGCAAAATTGCCTTGTTTTCATTAGATGGGAAGAAATGGTGAACAGGGGAGGGACACGTCGGGAAAAATTGTTACAAATTTCTGAATTTGTGTATAATAAGTTTGTTGACGGGATTGAAACTCATGCCATTATTCATGATTTGGACCTTCGAAGATGGGCCTTACAAGCTAATGAAGAGACAGGGTTGGAAAATTTTAAAGCATCTCGAAATTGGATTTCGAATTTTAAGAGAACGTATAAAATAGTTTCAAGAAAAGTGAACAAATTTATTACCAGATCATACGGTATAGATACCACGCAATTAAATGAAATTGCTTCGACTTTTGTGAATAATGTAAAACCTCGTATTAGAGATATCGGAACAAACAATACATTCAATGCTGATGAAAGCGGATTCAATCTAGAATTACATTCGGGCCGTACTTTAGCTGAACAAGGAACCAAATGTGTTACAGCACTCGTACAATCTATATCCGCTACTACACATAGCTATACTATATTCCCCACAATATCAGCTTCTGGGAAACTACTCTCTCCGCTATTTATTGTTCTGCAGGAAAAGGATGGTAATTTTGGTCCACAACAATCTTTGTTTCGACCGTGGAATGTTTATATACAGGCGTGTACATCTGGAAAGTTAACAGGTGAACTGGTTATGGAATGGTTAACAAACGTATATCTACCACATGCGGGATCTCGAAGCGTTTTGTTATTGGATTCGTGGACTGGTCACTGTCCATCTACATTACGAAACGGTATACCAGCTAATCAACATGTGGAAATATTCACAATACCGAAAAAAACTACAGGAATGATACAACCGCTTGATGTATATGGTTTCCGGATATGGAAAAGCTTTGTACGAAAATTTTCCGACCGTGTATTATTGTTTAATTACGATGTGCAGCTAAATGCAATGAATAATGTCATTAAATTACAGTCTCTTATTCATAATCAACTTTCATCACCAAAGTATCACGATGTGTTTGCTTACGCATGGTATAAAAGTGGATATATTGTTGAGAAACCAAATCAGTTTGAAAATCCAGTAGATTTCGCTTTTTCACTACAAGATTTCATACATCTACCTCGTTGTTCCATATGCGGCAATTATGCTATCATACGATGTGCGTGGTGTAAGCAATATTTATGTTTTCAACATTTTTTTGAAGAGTTTCATCACCATGAAGAATAATTCATAATCACACAAGTGTTTTCAAGGTTACCTAACTATACTTAAATCGCTTATTAAACGCCTGCATTGTCTCGCTTGTTTCGTAAGCAAATAAGAGAAAAGTTCGATAATTATGTTAAAAATAAAAAGTTCTAATAAGGATAAGTTATATCTAACAGTTCCCGTCTTCTCCTCTATTTCCACCTGATATAATTTCCCCATGTGTAATTGGAGACAAAAGTATATAAATTATATTACTTTCTTACTACGCGTCGCGTATTATTTCCTAATAAAAGTTAGAAAAACATTGCTCGTCGTGCAGCTTGAGGTACGTTACAATGGGATCCAAAAGTTTTTCAATTGTCGCGGAGCACAGTTCCGCGATACAACAATAGTTGAAATTGTATGGAAAAAAAATATGGATTATGCTGTTTCGTAATTATTTAAACATCCAGTTCAGATTTCACGTGAAAACCCGAATTTTAGAAAACATTATTCATATTTTTGTTTATAACTTTTTTCTAATTGTTTAAACAATGGATAAAACCTTTACGATTTGATAGATTTAATTAAAAGAAGTAACTTTTGTCTTGAAACTTTATTTCTATCTTTTACAGATTGTGCGTTACAAAATGAAATAAAAAAATAGCCGAATCTTCAGGGGTTAATTTCACCCCCTTACAGTGATTTTGGGCAGCAAAAAAAATTGCGTTGTAATCAGAAGGAAATCCCCTACATATCCACGAAGTTTCAAAATTTTTTGAATTTTCGGGTTCGGGATCTTCCCTTGTTAGTTGGGAATTCCTGATCCCAGAGTTTCATACATTTACCTATTGAAATGTTGCTTCAAGTCATCGGGAAATTACATTGCTTCTTCTCGTACATACGTATATCTGTTCGCGAGTAGCTGTCACGAATGACGCGACTTTGGTTTCCCAAATAAATTCACATTTGTCAGGGCCCTCGCCCGAACCGTTTGACAAAGAGACTGAACGACGTAAACCGAGTGCGAGTGAAATAGCGCACCAGCGAGAGACCCTTGGTCGACGGCGACTTGAGTTATCCAGTACTGAATATGCAAATGTTCATATTTCTCATTACACCTTGATAAGAGTGTTACCATCGATGGATTGGTGAATTTTTGTCCACGAAAATGAGTCGAGACGCGAAGCAATTTAGTCTATTTTTTCTTATGAATACATGATTAGGACACAAACTACGTTCACTAAAAATGGACCAAATTGCTCCATGTTTGGCATCATTTACATCGAGAAACCCTAAGAACTCCATTGGTAATACTTTCATCAACAGTTATCAAAAACATGAACATTTTATCTGGCCCGTCGGTTTTATTGCTCTCGGCTGTCAACGGGTGGTCTATTGGGGCCCGAAGGTCCTCGTTCGCAGGGAAAAAGCAAAACAGTGGGGTGGGTAGGTCTTTCCCGATAATCCGAGCCCAACCATTTGCGTTCGCAGCTTCATGTTGCACGCCAAAAAGTATTCTTTTAATTACAATTAGTAATTCAGTTTGTAAGTGCAATTAAATTGGGCGTCATTAAAATCATGCACAGTTCGTTAATTTTAACTAATTGACCAATTCATTTATTTTTTAATTCATTAATGCAGTGCTCTGGTGAAGAACATCGTAATACGGAACTAATATTCTAGCAGGATATTATCAATCTTCAATTGAAACCACGCCACTTCACACTATCGTTTCTTAGCATTTATACAGGGTGATTCTCTAGCTAGAGTTGTCAAATGTGATGCTCGCCAACAATCATGTGTCTCACTGTGTTTCGTGGGCTTCGACGCTCGAAACCAGCGGGGCTATACAATGTTGCACACTAAGCAGTGACGAATCTGAAGTTCTGCAATTTCTAATCAGATCTTTGCGAAATTGGCGTCAATCGATTCCTTATTTTTTCTCGATCAAATTGGCCTCAAAAATCATATAATTCGGATCACAATTAAGGAATTTAGGTAAACAATTTGTTTGCAGAATTGAAAGCCCGTTTCGTTAAAAATAGTCCGATTTAAATTATTTTCTGTCAATTTAATCAGGAGAATGCCAGAAACCCATCTACCACAAATGCAGGGTGGAGGAGGTAACCGTTCCATAACGCCGACCAGGCTAGTGAAAATGCGCAGGCAGGATGCGCGTGATTATTATGTGGTCCCCTCCTCGAAGTGACAGATAATATAACCTATGTATATGCTATATGACAATAAATGTTCAGCGGCTATTTCATTCTTTTGCGTTACATTTGTGAACTTTTTATCATCCTTCCGAAACAGTATTATTACGCCGCAACAGTATCTTTAGGAAATCGGGTATAGCATATATGTTATATTTTCTGTTTTTTCGAGGAGAGAAAATCCGCTCCTTCAGGTGACAGAAAATCCGCTCCTCCAAGTTACACAAAATATAACCTATCAAGAGACACGGTAGTGTCTCGCGCCAAGTATATATAGGTATATGCACAGCGCGAACACAGAGTGTCTATATTACGCCACGACCCGCTATCCAGAACCCTGAGATTATCGAATCTCAATAACGGCTGATCCGATTAGATTTTGAATGGTTCTAATGGATAGCTTGGGTTTGATTTACATGAGAAAAATGCCTTCGTTTTGTTCCTACGTGCCTTATGAGCTGAAATATTTCGATGCAAAGTTGCAATTTGCCGAATTTTATGTTAAGATATTTTCTCCGTCGTCAAGTGTCGGCAAGAGGGGAGTATGAAAGGGTGAGGAAATATCTCTCAGGGACGTCGTTCACTGGATGAAGGTTTCGGCCAATCGCGTAACAAATTGTTGTCACGTGACAGCCAGACAGAGAGCACATCTGTCGAGGTAAACGTAACCTAGCTAGTGTCAAACAATCATAACCTGCCAAGTGTCAAATAAGGAAACTAATCCAAATTTTTTAAATGTCACGAGTTTTTACACCATATAGGACACTCAATTATTGTGTCAATTAACAAGGTAAGTCGCCAAAATTTTTTAATAGACTATTTATGTACAGCTTATAGAAACGGAGGGAACTTGGAGGTTATCCAGAGAAGGTTAGATAGACAGAGAAGCATCTTGTTTCGCACAAGTTTCTGGAAATTTGTCAAATAAGGTAAATCGACAAAACTTTTCAAATTAGCGTAGCATTAAGAAATAAGAAAATTATGGCGTACTCCTTGCAATGTAGAGTAAGTCACATTAGTGAAGAAAGTACGCTGACAACGCATCTCCTTTGATACTTTTCAATCTTTTGTAAAAGATATTCATAATACTTTATTAAAATCCACAGTAGTTCCTACGCTATTCATTAATTTTATTAGTTTCCCATTAACAATATTTTAATTTACCAATAAACATACTAAATTAATTTTATTCCAACACCAATAAATTGTGCGTTAAAAATATTGGATCTCTTTTTTCATTTTCGCTAAATTACCATTAGCATTTAAATTTTCTCCAACAAGACTTTCTACCATACGCGCTCACCTCCTTCGGACACAGTATGTGGTCTCTACACTTACTATAGCAAAAGTCCACTCTTTTTCTATAAGTTCTACGTTAGATTGTAACTAAAAAATGTGGCTTTTATATATTTACAGATAGTCAAAGCAGAAGATGATGCACTGTGATCTACGTCAGAGATAACAGTTTATTGTGACATAGTATTGTATTCATTAAACGATTTTATTCAACTTCGATCCTCTGTTTGCTTCTTGCATGTTTGCTTCATATCTGAAAACTCAAATTTAAACCAATTCTACCAATCCAATTGTCTTGTAGGTTTGCTGGCGTGCGTAGTTTGGATGACAATATAATATTTGGTTAAAAAAAATAGCCCCGAGGGGATGAAAAAATTATCCAGTCATCAATAATACAAAAGGTGTGAAATCCCCACAAAATTACCTTTTTTAAAAAAAGGTACAAAAAAGAGCGCCAAGTATATAATCCTATCAAAAAGAATCCCATTTAAAAACATTGTCGTAAATTAATATAAATTAATAATCCCATCAAAAAGAACCCCATTTAAAAACATTGTCGTAAGTTAATACGAACAAAAAAACTGTCGTAAATTTATTAATCTGCTATATTTAACCTTACAAAACTAATGATATATAATAATTACGCCAATTTTCACAATGGCTATTTATACAAAGAAAAAATGTATACGAATAAATATTTTATTCAAAATACTTGGCGCTGCTCTCCGAATTGGTGTTGCTAAATTGAATAACTATGTATAAATTGCATTAAAATCTTTTTCTTTCTTTCTTGTCTCAGTGGTGTCTTGTCTCGTTTTATTTATTAACCAAGACAATTAACATTTTTTCGGTTTCGCAGCGCTAAGTATTTTGAATGAAATATTTATTCGTATTAAAATATTTATTGTATAAAAATATATCTGCTTAATATTATTTAATACATTTTCTTCTTTGTATAAATAGCCATTGTGTGAGAGCGGGAATCATATAGGATAATGTGCCGGAATCATATAGGAAAATATCCTCATACGCTTATTGTCAAAAGTTGTAAGCAAAAACATAGTCAGGCTATCGTCGTCGTACAGCGTCGTACTAAGAGTTCGCAAAGAGTAATAACACAGTTCCTAATTACAAATAAGTTCTATGTAGATTATTATAATAACCAGTAATATACAAAAACGTATCTACAAAGACAGTTATTCACATCCGAAACTTCATTGCTTCGTCCACGAAAATATCCTCATACGCATATTGTCAAAGAACATGGTAGCAGAGCGTAGTTTTAGAGGAGACTCGTCATTTGCGAATAACTAGACAAAATCAAAGACCAGGTAGAAAATAAAGTTACCAATTAACAATAAATATATTTTCAACAACAAGAAACGTAACAGTAAGTAAACTATATCCGTGCATGAGCCTGATGCACATGGATTAATAGTGACAGGACGTGGCCATTACCGACTATGTTAAACGTGCGTGAGGCAAGTCGAGATTAAGCACATGTTCATTGGAGAGAAAACGACGCTACAGAACCCAATTTCCGAAGTACACAAACAAAACGACGACTTATTGGAAGAAATAAAAAAAGGAGGAGCTTCAGTTAAGTAAAGAAAGGTAATGGTATAGATAGAGGGCAACCTCGCGGATTTTGACGACCTTGTCAATATGTTGTCAAGGACGTCATTCTGAACAACTTTTTCCTCTAAACTTTTTGGCGGTCGACCTTAGTTTCCGAGATATTCGCACAGAACATCGCCGAACGCTGTGCTGCTACGAACGCGTACGTAGGGGGAAGTGGGGTAGATTGATGCAGAAAAACTGAATCTCATGTTATGCAACAAAAATGAGTAAAATAAAAAAATTTTTTGCTTTATGCATGTCATAACTAATCAATATTATAATAGCAATCAAAAGAATCATTAAAGTTAAAAGATAATGAGAATATAATGACTTGAGTACAAAATGGGTTTTGTATCATTCTGCCCCACCTACGGGGCACTTAGATACATAGGATGGGGCACTTTGATACAAAGCGTAAATTGTATGAGAATGGTAATTATTTACAAAAATTTAATGAAAAACACCGTTTTTATTGTGAGAGATCATAATCAGTCTTAGAATTTGTTACTTAAAATCTAAATTACGTATCAAAACTAACAATGTTTCATACTTATCAGAGACTTTATGGCAGGTTTTTTTAACAAAACATCAAAACTTATATTAATCTTTCCTCAAACACCTATCTATTTAAAAATAAACTTTAGGAAAATTTTAAAAAATAGGAACTCACATTAAGTAGTCAAAAAATAAAAATATAAACAAAATACTATTTAGCTTCTGTTGCACATTAAATCCACTTAAGTCGATAGAAAAAGTATAAAGAGATGATGTTCGAGATGTGCTGTTTGAGAAATTTGGTTTTGGCAACTGCAAAACATCCTTGATATCAACGCTTGCCTTATCTTCTACAATAGGGAAAACAAACATACAAGATCCTGGTTTTTTCCTGAGATATGATACTTGATAATCAGTCATATCATATTTAGAAATGACTTTGGCCACGTAATAAACAACAGTTTTTTTTCTTTTCAAATTTAATGAGTAGGAAATCTCCAACATTTATATTTGTAGGATTGGAAACATCAAAATTTATATCCTCATCTTCTGGGTCAGATGCAATTTCAAAATCTTCGTCGTCGTCATCACTCAATTTCACAGATTCATTCCGACTGGTATCGGAGTCAGATTGTGAACGACGACATCTTTTCTTCTTAGTTTTTTTAGTTTCCGTTAAACCCAATAAATTTTTTGCCGTTTTCAACTCTTTTGCTTTCTGCTTTATCATTTTAATTTGCTGTTTCCTTTCCTTCTCTTCGTCCAATCTCTGTAATCTATCTTTTGCGGGGGAAGCAGTGAAGACTCTCGATTTCCCTTTCTCTCTTCCTTTCTTCGAAGAAGTGTTTTTACCAATGACCTTTTTTGGATATGGTCTAACTACTTCAGGGGACAATATTGGCGTAGAGGCTGGTGAAGCGACATTAGGAAATAATGTTACATCCTCTTCCAATCGGTTTCCAAGGGAGTCAGCTTCAAAAACTGGTATCTTGTCTTCTTCACAGTTTTCGGTAACCTCATCATTTTGGCTAATACCCACGTCCACAAAACCTAGTTCTTGTATATTTTCTTCATTTATCACATCCGTAACGTCAGCAATATCTTGAGAACTCGTATAAAATATTTCTATTGGTGCGAAATCGTGATCTCCAAACGCAAATCTATTAAATGGCTAAATGCCTGGTTTTAAAAACCCATTTGTAATATTCTTTGGGTTAAAAGATTCCAGAAAAGCTAATTTTGTTAGTTCGGCAATGTTATATATGGACAAAGTTTTTCCTACATTTCGAATGTGCCAATCGTTAAAAGCGATTTTTAGTTTGCCTTTAAAAGGTCCAAAAACGCTGACGTCCAAAGGTTGTATTTTGTGTGACGTGTGTGGTGGTAGAGACAAGTAGACAATACCATTGTCACGACAATAGTTGACCGCTTCGATTGAAATATGAGACTCATGGTTGTCACATATGATTAGAATGGGATTATCCTTGGTGCATAAAGTATGGCGCTGAATATGACTTAGAACTTGAGTGTGCAATTCCGCAGTCATCCAGCCGCTTCTGTTTGCCAAACCTAGACTTCCTTCCGGAGCACCATTTAAAAAATGCTCTTTGAAGTGGACACGTGGGAAGACATACACAGGAGGAAGAGCAGTGCCTGTTGCAGTAACTATACCACAGTATGTTACCAGTTCTCCTCGTTCACCTGATACTATTTGTCCTATTTGTCTCTGTTTTTTGTCAGCCAAAACTTTAGGTGTAGATAAGACTGTATTAATCCCAGTTTCGTCCAAATTTATTATACGATCAGGTGTAAATTTATAGCGCGTTATTACACGTTCATAATTGTCAAAAAATTCAGTGACTGCGGTTTTATTAAATGCAAAACTTCTTGCTGCGCTCGTATTTTCTAGCTTCCTGAGGCTTACATCCTGATTCCTCTTTCTAAATCCTGCCGCCCAATCTTTTCCAGCACATCGATTTTTTTTTCAGGATTCCGGATATTTACATCCCAAGAATTCTGCATATTCATAAGCCAAAACCAAGACTTGCTGCAAAGACAGCCCATAGTGCATTTTACTACAGTTCAGTAAATATTCAGTAAACGCCTTCGCTTGTTCAGTTGAGAAAACCTGTGCAACAGTGTACTTGGACCCATATTTACTAGAAGATGACGCTTCATTTTCTTCAAAAGTTTTTCGAAATTTTTCAATGCGATGTTGCAAAGTTGCAGCTTTAATCTTGTATTTGTCAGCTGCCCTCCATATAGACAATCTTTTCGATACAACTTCGGATGTAGCAGTCTTTACATTCTCCTCATTAATACTTCCTCTATCAGTCTTAGGTTTGTACGTTCGCACCATTTTCTGGAAAACAGAATAACTAGTTTACAGATTTCATGCAAACTTGTATATTGGGACACTATTGTATACTAGCGGGGCACTTTGATGCATAGCAATGTGCCCCCTGTCTTAGTGTATCAAAGTACCCCAGCGAACATTTTCAAGAAACTAACTATTATTTATAAAACCACTGAACTTATTTAAAAGTCACGTGCAATTCTGATTACTAAATAGAATAACTTACCTTTGGTATTTTTAAATATTAACTAAATGACGTAAAACAACGTTGGAACACTTTCACACTTCACGTAATTTTTTAGTTGGTCGTGCTAAAAACACACCTACTCTCGTTAAACGCCAAAGATCAAATGGCGGACAGCGCGGTCGCAACTGTTTTGTTCACACATGTCTAGGCACGTTTTAGTGATGTCGCAGCATGAATAACGTTTTTCGATTGTTAAATATGGTTGGTGCATCAATGTGCCCCTTGCATCAAAGTGCCCCACCTCCCCCTATAGGTAGAATACAATGTCGACCTTTCGGTTGATTTATTCCGACGCAACGGACACAGCGATCAACTTGAGGTGGTTGGTCATCTGGGGGATGTGTTTATCTCTGTCTCTATTCATATAGTCATTACCACGTGGATAGCACGTGGTAATGTGATTGAAAACAATTACATTCTTTTTGAAAAAAATTACTTTCTTTTTTTCAATCATATTTCCACGTGCTATCGCGAAGCGCCCCGAGGTGTCTAGAGACAAATATAAACACATCCCCCAGATGACCAACCACCCCAAGTTGATCGCTGTGTCCGTTGCGTCGGAATAAATGAATAGAAGTTTTTCGCAAATATCTCAGAAACCAAGGTCGACCGCCAAAAAGTTTAGAGGAAAAAGTTATTCAGAATGACGTCCTTGACAACATATTTCAAGATCGTCAAAATCCGTGTGGTTGCCCTCTATCTATACCATTACCTTGGAAACAATTTAAGAGAAATCGAACAAGAAGAAATGGCCAGACAAGCAAAAATTGATGATGTAACTATTGCAGTGTTTGATGGTGAAAATTTTCCCAGTTGGAAATTTAGACTTATGAACACGTTAGAGTACAAAGAATGAATTAATCCGGCAAAACGAACAAGAGCTGATCAAGACAATGAAGCTACTTGGAAAAAAATTGACTTAAAAGAGCAAACAATTTTAATAAGTGCTTTGTCTGACAAACAACTGGAATATGTGAGTGGTTGTGAAACGACTCTTGAAATGATGACACAACTGGATAAAATGTACTATTATAAATAGAGGTACAAATTATAAATAGAGGTAAATTGGAAGATGTGAAATTGAAAAACTTTAATATTATAGAAGAATTCTTTGTAGAATTTGAAAAGGCGTGCAACGAATTGAAAGCAGCAGGAGCCACATTAAGAGAAGAAGAAAAAATGAGGTATTTGATTAAGGCGCTACCACAAAGCTATTGTTATATTGGTGATTTCATCGACTTAGTGCCGGAAGACCAAAGGACTGTCGATTATGTGAAGTCCAAAACAAAGGAAAAGAACATTAGCAAAGGTGAAACAGATAAAAAAACCAAGTGTCAGCACATTTACAGCTAATACAAAAGGTCAGTGCTTCCACTGTGGAAAACCTGGGCACTTTAAAAGAGACAGCTGGCATGGATCTCAAGGTAATCAAGGCAGAGGTTATCAAAACAACCGAGGCAGAACAGTTCAAGGGAGCTCAAGAGGTCAGCGCGGTTCATCCAGAGGCAGAAGCAGAGGTGCTTTTCAACGAGGTTGTAGCCGAGAGGGAGGTCGAGGTCAGCAACAGTCATCGTCGACCAGCCAGCAGCATCAGGAGTGTGCTCAAGAATCATGGGCAACTCAAGTAATTAAAGAAAATGTAAACAAACTGGAAACAAGTGAGTGTGTAAATAATAACGAGGTCGAGTGGCTATTAGATAGCGGGTGCACTGATTATATTGTTAACAACAAAGATCATTTCTGCAACCATGTAGATTTAAAATTTCCTATTGCTGTAAAATTGCCAGATGGCAAACATTTGAAAGCGACTAAAATAGGTACGGTCAAAACCATTTTTAAAAATTATTATGATGAAGTAAGTGTAATTTTGAAAAATGTTTATTATGTAGAAGGAATTCAAAAGAATCTGTTGAGCTTTTCGAAAATAACTATAAGTAACACGATTGTAGCGAGAGAAGATAGCGCAAAGATATATAACAAAAATCGAAAATTAATAGCTGTAGCAAGTAAAAATGATGGCTTATACAGGGTGTCCGCGGGAAGACTGTACAGTTGGATATCTCCTAAAGTATTGGAGATAAAAAAAAAATATAGAATCGCATGGTTCGAGGGGGCCAATTTATTAGCGCAGACGAATTTTTTCTTCGATTATTATTTTAAAAGATACGATGGTCAAGTTCGGTTTTGTAAATGGAACTATTTTTTTTGAAGAGGTCACTTGATTCCAAGACAAATTCAATAAGCTATAATATATACACTTTATTTGCACTGGTTTTTAAGATATTGCGCTTGCAAATTTACTGATTTTCCTTGGAAGAAAACCCGCTGGAATAGCAAGGACCGGGAACGGTCATGCTGGCGCCACGGGTGGCCTTGCCTATTGAAACAGATACCTACCTGCCAAAGGTCTACGCCGCGAATGGCAGGCCCAAAGGCTGGACAATTCTTTTCCGTCAGAAATGCTACTTAGGTAGGTACATCTGCGGTATCGAGAAGCGCACCATTACTTTTATTTCGCACTTGCTTCTACGCTCGGATGGCCGGTTCTTTTGGGAGGGATGCAAGTTCGATTGGTTAGAGTTAGGAGGTGTGGAAGTTGCTAGACCAAATTTCAACTATAGGGAGCAGATTGTATTAGGACCAATCGGATTTGCATCCATCGCAAACGGCTGCTCTCTTGAGGAGAGCCTCTTCACAGCAATACCTCCTCCCCAATGCCCACCTGCTCTCGCACGGAATACGTCAACGCATGCTTCTGTTTTGATATTGGAGCTGGTGTTTATACTCGAGAGATAAGGGATCTGTGCGAATTTTTAGGGAGGACCTCGCGTCGACAGCGGGCTACCCGTTTTCTTCATATGTCTCTCCACGAGGCGTATTGACGGTGGATTGTAGGAGCGTAGATGCCTGGAGGCCAGTTATTGAATTCAGGAGACGATAGAAACACTTTATTACAAAACACACATGCACTATAATATTAAAGTAAATCGTATTCCTCTCGGGCAGAAGTACTGATAATGATCGAACATGCGCCCTACTTCGCGCAGACCGATTACACGGAGGGTACTCGAGTCACACACTGCACATATGATACAGGGTGATTCTGGAGCTACGCCCGTCGAAGGATGCGGCCTAGTACCCCGTGACGAAGACAGCCCTTCGCAGTGCCTCACCCGATTTTATGGCTTTCGACCCTCAAAGGGGTTCGAGTGCCTATTAAGAAGTGAGCAATCTTCGACTAGCGCATTTCTTATCAGATCTTTGCGAAAACGACACCCATTGATTCCTCACGTTTCGCCGATGAAACTAACACCAAGAACGACGTAATTCGGACCATGACAACCCCCAGCAGTGCCCCACCGAATTTTATGGCCTTTTTCGGAAAAAGGTATGAATCCTGGGCCGAACGTAGCGAATTGAGGTCGAGCCCCCAGTCCTCCTGTTACTATCACCCCCGGTCTACCCTACTTTGAATTCCAAATTGTAAGTTATTTAAATAAATTTTTACATTATCACTTTAAAGGACAAAGAGGAGGAGGAAGTATAAGAAACGGATTCATGCGCAATCGGAGTAATTGTAGGAAGGGCGTCGTGTTTGGCTTTTCTTTCATCCGGAAAATTTCATATAATATGTTACAAATATCGTGATGAAAATAAAACAAAAAATTTAACAATTTCATTTTTCAATAGTATAGATGATTTCGTCTAACACGCGTTCCCGCCTTTGGTTACTGCATCGTCAGTTTCACGTCTGTCAGTACTCAACCGATGCACCAAACTCAGCATTACAGTATTGTCTCCCTGAGGGCTCGGTTTGGTGTACACGATACGGACTTTTCGCTATCCCCACCACTTCTGTCTCACTCTTGTCCGGCGAGGGCGAGAGCGAGATGGAACGAGAGCGAGCGAGAGGCACTGAAAGCGAGCGAGGGCGTTACGAGACAGACGACGCGTTGATGTTTTGTCTCTCTCCGTCATTCGGACGCCGCGACACTCCGTCCTTTGCGTGCGCGACGGGCGTGTGCGATGGTCGCAAGCGTTTACGGTCAGGAGTGGAACAATTGTCAAATTGCGCCCTTTATTATATTACATTTATTTGAGATTATTTATGACTTTACTCTACAAAATTAGGCAACTGCTAGGGCGTAAGGTTGACAAGAGACACAAAATGGCCTTTTCAATGTTGGCATTGTTGAAAATAAATTTTTAAATGAAATATTACAAATTGTACTGCAACTGTTTGAAACTACGAATAAAAATTCAGAGTAAGGTCATCAATAATCTCAAATAAATGTATTATAATATAGGGCTCAATTGGACAAGTTCGCCTAGGGCGCAAAAAAGACTCGTGCCATGCCTGGCTATCTGACCGTCGCGCGCATGCGTCGAGGAGTCACGATTCCATCTGAGCGCTCGCGCCCGTCGCGCACGCAGAGCGTTCCATCTCGCTCCCCCCTTCGGCCAGAAAGAAGAAAGAAACGAACACTCGGAATTAGAGCTTTGTCTACGATACGGGCTCAACGCCGGTCCCGACGTGTATTTGGCTTGACAAGTGCTACGAACTGGTAAAGATTCATTAAGAGCAAACGCCTGATTTAGCGAGCTCTGCCTGCAAGACATTTCAAGTCCCATCGATTTGCGCCTTCAGGTGCATCGCGTTTCTGGGAACGGTATCTGTTTTAAAAAAAGACTAATTTTTCGGGGGCATTGACCTCAACAATCGATGAGAAAAAGGCCGCACATATACTAAACGTTCGCTATCGTATTATTTGTTGGGCTTTAAAAAAAATATTCTGTACCAATCTTTTGCC
The DNA here is from genome assembly GCA_029448645.1 of Andrena camellia. Taxonomy (NCBI): domain Eukaryota; kingdom Metazoa; phylum Arthropoda; class Insecta; order Hymenoptera; family Andrenidae; genus Andrena; species Andrena camellia. Next base: position 15,377,297 of record CM055680.1, read on the forward strand.
GTACCTTCCTCATACCAAATTGCGTCGTAAATGGTTTCATTTTAGTAGAAAAATTTGACATACAATACAGATGTTTGCATAATGATAACAATATTAAAAAATTATTTTTCCATTAGAGGATACTGCATATTAATGCCCCTATATTCCTTCCAAGCACCGACCAACATGTTGCTATAAAGAGTCGGTAGCTTCTGAACAATTTTAGAAACCTATGTACACCTGATACCTATGTTTCCATATTCAGAAGAGTGATAGGAACTAGAGGAAATACTGTATTGCGTTGTCTCAAGCGTAAATGTTGTAAAACGTTTATAAGACCAACTCAAAAAATCCGATCTTACCATATTTTATGGAAGAAAGAAAGTCAGAAAAGCATGTATTTAGTCGCGTAATATAACATTTTGAATAGTTTTCTTAGCAGGTTAGTCAATTGAATGTCAGGGTGGCTTAAAGTAATTATTTAAATATTTAAAGACAGTTCTTCGAAATATAAAAGAATTAATTATGGCTACAGTCCCTAGTAATAATCCCACTAAATATAAAGAATTTAATGAAACAACTTGTCTCCCGCTTGGGTCCACAAGTCAATTTTCCGCGTACCCAGGCTCAAAAATATCGTTCCAACTACAACTAATGTGGGGTGGGAAAAAATGCGCAGGCTGGATGCTCGTGATTATTATGTGGCCCCCTCCTCGAAATGACAGAAAATATAACCTATATGCTACATGACAATAAATGTTTATTGACACTATTTCGTTCTTTTACGCTACATTTGTGAACTTTTCATAACGTAACATCCTTCCAAAATATTATTGTTACGCCGCAACAGTATATTTATGAAATTGGGTATAGCATATAGGTTATATTTTCTGTCACTTCGAGGAGCTGATTTTCTGTCCTCGAAGTGACAGAAAATTAGGGAAGGGCGATTCCGTTCAAAAGAATCGATACTTAAGAATCCATTGTAATGAAACATCGATACTTAAGAATCGACTATTTCCAAAAAGAATCGAAGAATCGATGAAAGGACCCAGATAGCACACGTCTATAAGCCGTCTTTAAGACGTCTTTTAGACTTTCAAGACGTCTTAAAAACAGCTTATAGACGTCGTGTGCTATCTGGGAATAGAATTAATTAACTGTAAGATAAAAAGAATTTTTATTGAATCATTATATTGGAAAATACAGTATGTAATATACATATAGGCCGCTATTCATAGTCGCATAGTTATTAAGATCGTCTTAAGCGAAAAAGGTCAGCACCGTAACGAACGATGAAAAGCCAGCACCATTCCCAACGATGCTGAGCACCGTAAAAACCGGTGCTGGGCCCCATTCACAGCGCTGTTCGACACCGAAAAACACCGTTGTGAATGGGCGAAAATATCGGTGGTGGGTCCATTCACAAAGGTGTTTTTCGATGCTGAACAGCGCCCAGCACCGGTTTTTACGGTGCTGGCCTTTCATCGGTCCTAACGGTGCTGACCTTTTTCCGTGTAGACTAGTAAAGGATGCCGAATGCTTAAGACGATCTTAGTCTTAAGCAACGACTATGAATACCACCCATATTCTGTATTTTAAGCATATATTACAAAATCTTTTTAAAAGGTATAGTGTATACATCCACGAAACTCTCACACGCGCGCTCGTGCAACACATAAAATTTTAGTTTTTATATACAGTTGTAGTTTATTTAATTTAAGACATCTGAATTTCATTTTCATTTGTAGAGATTAGAAAGTAAAAGATTATAATTAGAAAATTCTTAAAAATACAAAGTGTGCATTTAAAATCTGAATTATATAAATCAAAACTTGTATTAAGAATAAAGTTGAAAGTTATTTAATAAACAAAATTACTTATACATATTCATAGCGATTAATAATTAGCAACTTGCCTGGCAGATTCAGAAGATGAATGAGATATAAATGAAAATGTTAATTTTTCTCGATTCTTGGTTAGAAAATAATCGAGTTATCGGGAATCGATTTCGAGAATAATCGGTAAAATAATCGGCCCATCACTGGTTTTTACGGTGTTGGCACCGTCGCCGACGGTGCTCACTTTTCGAGCATCGTTCCCAACGGTGCTAACCTTTTTCCATGCACAGAGATGTGAATTTAAGAATAGAAACTAAAATTAGTTACAATCTCGAACAATTCCATGACATTGCAAATGTGAAAATTGATGCCAAAACTTCATTAAGCATAGACATCTGTAAACATGAAAATTGATGCTAAAATCAATTAGAGTCTAATAAAACGCATGAACTTAGCAAACATAAACAAATTAAGCTAAAATTTACTATTTCGATGAAATGTACTCAGAAAATGACGTTATGAATGGAAATTTTGATTTCTTAACCACGAATAATTACGCTCATCGACTCCATAAATATATAGTTGCGGCGTAATAATAATATTTGGGAAGGATGTTAAGTAATAAAAAGTTCACAAATGTAGCGTAAAAGAACGAAATATCCAATAAACATTTATTATCATGTAGCATATAGGTTAAGTATATTTTCTGTCGCTTCGAGGCCACAGAAAATCCGCTCCTCGAAGTGACAGAAAATATAACCTAAGAAACTGTACAAATATTTATTACGCGGTTGTATTTATATATAATATATGATCGAAATTTATGGAAATAAGTGCAAATTATGCTTCTATCAAAATGTATTAGTAAACGGAATTATTCAACATGTTTCTTGAAATTAGTCATAACGCTCAGGCCCTTTCAGATTTTAAATGTTTCCGATAAGATTTAATTTTAATTCCTACCACTCGTAGCATTGTAATCTTATTTTAGACTGAATCGATAACGTTGGGTGTGACACGAAAATGGTAAGGGGGCTCGCGAGCCCCCCGAGCATGTGACACAAAATTACATTGCGTGATAGGTCTATCCTATACCTGGTCTGTGATAGTGCATGTGTGTTTTGTAATAAAGTGTTTCTATCGTCTCCTGAATTCAATAACTGGCATCCAGGCATCTACGCTCCTACAATCCACCGTCAATACGCCTCGTGGAGAGACATATGAAGAAAACGGGTAGCCCGCTGTCGACGCGAGGTCCACCCTAAAAATTCGCACAGATCCCTTATCTCTCGAGTATAAACACCAGCTCCAATATCAAAACAGAAGCATGCGTTGACGTATTCCGTGCGAGAGCAGGTGGGCATTGGGGAGGAGGTATTGCTGTGAAGAGGCTCTCCTCAAGAGAGCAGCCGTTTGCGATGGATGCAAATCCGATTGGTCCTAATACAATCTGCTCCCTATAGTTGAAATTTGGTCTAGCAACTTCCACACCTCCTAACTCTAACCAATCGAACTTGCATCCCTCCCAAAAGAACCGGCCATCCGAGCGTAGAAGCAAGTGCGAAATAAAAGTAACGGTGCGCTTCTCGATACCGCAGATGTACCTACCTAAGTAGCATTTCTGACGGAAAAGAATTGTCCAGCCTTTGGGCCTGCCATTCGCGGCGTAGACCTTTGGCAGGTAGGTATCTGTTTCAATAGGCAAGGCCACCCGTGGCGCCAGCAAGACCGTCCCCGGTCCTTGCTATTCCAGCGGGTTTTCTTCCAAGGAAAATCAGTAAATTTGCAAGCGCAATATCTTAAAAACCAGTGCAAATAAAGTGTATATATTATAGCTTATTGAATTTGTCTTGGAATCAAGTGACCTCTTCAAAAAAAATAGTTCCATTTACAAAACCGAACTTGACCATCGTATCTTTTAAAATAATAATCGAAGAAAAAATTCGTCTGCGCTAATAAATTGGCCCCCTCGAACCATGCGATTCTATATTTTTTTTTTATCTCCAATACTTTAGGAGATATCCAGCTGTACAGTCTTCCCGCGGACACTCTGTATACTATAAAAAGCTTTATGTGTAATAATAGAGAAGAGAATGTTTATGCGAATTCAGTTAGACTATCAGAAAAGGAAAAATGGCATAGATCGCTAGGACATATAAATTTCCACTACTTAAACAAGCTGATCAATGATAAACTAGTCGAAGGTTTACCCGAAAAATTGGAAAAGAATGACATGAAGTGTGCAAACTGTATACAGAGCAAAATGTCTAATGTACCATTTCAAAACGATAGAACTCAGTCCGCCAAAATATTAGAATTAATCCACACAGATTTAAATGGGCCTCACTATACTACTGGTAACCGAGGTGAAAAATATTTTCTTACTTTTATAGACGATTACAGTAAATGCGCGAAACTTTATTGTATCAAAAGTAAAGACGAAACAGCTGATTGTTTCATAGATTTTGTTAATTTAGTTCAAAATAAATTCAATAAGACTATTAAGAAATTGAGATGTGATAATGGCAAAGAATATTTAAATAGTAAAATCTATGAATTTGTCAAAAACAACGGAATTGAATTGTTACCATGTCTCCCGTATGTACACGAGTTAAACGGAGTCGCGGAGAGGTACAATAGATCAGCTATGGATATGGGAAGATGCTTAGCAAGGGTGGCAAAAATCAACCATAGATTCTGGCCTGACATTATGAAAACAGTTGCCTATTTGAAAAATCGTACTATAGCCAATACTCAGGAGAAAAAAACTCGTTACGAAATATTCTTTGGAAAAAGCCTAACGTTAAACATTTAAAAATTTACGGAAGTAGAATCTTTGTTAGAATACCTGAAACTGTAAGGAAAAATAAATGGGATGATAAGGCAAAATTGGGCATATTGGTAGGGTATAACGATAATAGCTACAGAGTTCTTGTAAATAATAAAATTATTAATGCTAGACATGTGCTAATAGTCGAAGAAGGTACAGAAATAATTTGTTTGCCTGAAAAATGTTAGAATGTAATTTCAAACATAATAATTGATCGCGGGCACGCGAGAGGCGCAGCCCTCGCACGTATGCCTCTTCTATAATGTGTATACTTCTGAAGGGTTCCGTGAGTCAGAAGCTCGAAGGTATACGAGGTAGAAAGAGCGTTTCACGTGAAGTACAAAAAGTAAAACTAAAATTGTAAAGATCCAAACTGTTCTAATCCAGATCCATCTGGAATCTACTAAAAGGATAGACTCCTTGAGACAGTCTATAAAAAAGTTCAACCTGTATATATTTTTGTAATTAATATATTTTTCCTTTCGTTTTGTAACCACGAGTACATTTAATAACCTACAACAAAAAAGACGAAAATAAAAATAACAATTTTGATGAAAACTATGTGAGTTTGGATTTGGATAATAGAAATAACGATGTTAATAAAAATTCCGCAAACGAAATAGATCAGAATAATGTAAATGATGAAAACGTGCAAAATCAATTAGATAGTGAAGCAAAAGAAATGACTAAAGAATTTAACTATGTACAAAATACGGATGAAAATTTGCTTGAAAAAAGAACTAGTAGAATAAGAAATCCTGTTAACAGATTTGGAAATTCTGTGACTCATTACATTTATGTTAATAATGTTAATGCAAATGCACCGAGTACTTTTGAGGAGGCGATAAGTTCAAATGAATCGTGTGAGTGGAAAAGGGCTATGAATTCTGAAATGAAAAGCTTAATGAAAAACAAAACCTGGACTATTGTAGAAAGACCTAAGGATAAAAAGATTATAGACGTTAAATGGGTTTACAAAAGAAAAAGTGACAAGTCATTCAAAGCTAGATTAGTTGTAAAAGGGTTTCAGCAAAAAGAGTATTTAGATAATGTATATTCACCTGTAGAAAAAATGCAAACTTTGAAAGTATTATTAAGTTATAGTTGTGCAAATAAGCTCTTCATCGAACAAATGGATGTAGAAACTGCATTTTTAAATGGACTAGTCAAATCCGAAGTATATATTAAGGAGCCCAAAGGGTTTGAAACTGGTGAGAATAAAGTCTGTAAACTGTACAAAGCTCTTTATGGGCTGCGAGAAAGTCCACGAGCGTGGTATGAGTGCTTCAATGAGTATGTTAAAGAACTAAATTTTGTAAGAAGTAACTACAACTATTGTTTATATGCTGTTGTGATATAGACTATAACAGAGATAAAGCACAAATGAAACTAAATCAAACTAAGTATATTGAATCCCTGGTTATGAAATACAACTTAGAGACTGCCAAATTATTTGATACTCCAATGGAGAGCAATTTAAAGTTAAATCAAGCTGTTGAGACTGATGAAAATGTAGGATATTGAAACCTAATGAGAGAATTGCCATATGTGAGTATAGGCACGAGACCTGATATTGCTTATAGCACAAACTACCTAAGTAGATTCCAAAGCTGCTATGATCAAACGCATTTCAAGTATGCTATGAGAGTTTTGAAATATTTGTTCAAAACAAAAGATCTGAAATTAATGTACTCAAATAAAAATGTAAAGATGAGCATCTAGACTGTATGGTAGACTCCGATTATGCAGGAGACAATATAGATCGTAAATCAACAACAGGGTTTATTATAAGACTATTTGGAAATTTAATTTATTGGAAAACAAGAAAACAAACTAATGTGACTAAATGCTCAACTTTCGCTGAGTACACAGCTATGTCAGAAGCTGTAACAGAAGTTCTATTTGTAAGAAATTTGTTAAATGAATTTGTTTGACCTCAAGATAGAGAAACCAATTAGAATATACGAGGACAATTCAGGGGCTGTAGCAATAGCAAAATTTGGAAATTTCACAACAAATTCTAAGCACATTGAAGTACAGCACCATTACGTTAATGAAAACTATGAAAATGGAATAATTGACATCATTAAAATTGATTCCGAATCTAATTTAGCCGATATATTGACAAAAAGTTTGAACAAAACGAAGTTTGTAAAGATCAGAAATGCTCTCAAATTAATCCAAAATTATGATGACTAGAAAACGACTAAAACACGAATAGCAAAAATTCAAGTAAAACTATGTACATCGCAATCAACATAAGTACGCAAATCCCAATGTTGAAAATTCAAGGAGGCGTGTTGGAATGCATGAATGTTTCAACGAATGTCCGTCAAGTTACTTATGAGTTGATTGTTAAGCCAAGTAATAACTACTGGCGCCATCTTTTAACGATACGTATCGAGAGACATCCGAGCGACGCTCTCTGTCCGTCGTGATCTGCTGTTCTTTGACAATAAGCGTATGAGGATATTTTCGTGGACGAAGCAATGAAGTTTCGGATGTGAATAACTGTCTTTGTAGATACGTTTTTGTAGAATACTGGATATTATAATAATCTACATAGAACTTATTTGTAATTAGGAACTGTGTTATTACTCTGTGCGAACTCTTAGTACGACGCTGTACGACGACGATAGCCTGACTATGTTTTTGCTTACAACTTTTGTTCTTACGCGTTACCGCAGATCACGACGGACAGAGAGCGTCGCTCGGATGTCTCCCGACACGTACCGTTAAAAGATGGCGCCAGTAGTTATTACTTTGTGGCGACAGTCGACGCCAGGACTGCAACAAGACGCGTCCGTTTTAGGTGATAAAAATCCCTAGCGGCGCCCGCCAGCGCCACTCGTGTTCCCGCGATTTTTATATATAAGAGAACAGAAGACTGTAAAAACCCGACTAAGCGGGTACGTTAGGCGTCGTTACGCATGTACAAAAGAAATATATATTTTCCTATTATTAACCAGTATATACCTCTTGAGTAATTATTATTTGGTATTCGTCGTACGCAATCGTTCGTAAGGGATAAAAAGGGGTGAAACGACATAAAGGGGAATAAGATTACACGCGATTGAAGCGGATTTCTTGTGGTTAACCCCACAAATTGGTGACCCCGGCGAGGAAAACGCGGTATCGCGGTGAGCATGCCAACCGTACGTTATCCAGTCAATTCACAGAGGGGAGACGAGGACGACGTGAACGTCTCGGAAGATGAGAAAATAGACCCCGGGTCCAAGCACGGGCAGCCCAACCGCACCACGCTGTCCATTGAGGCCAACGAGTTCCTGCACGTGAGGTTATCCACGTTCTGGCACGAGACGCCTAAGCTGTGGTTTGCTCAGCTGGAAAGCGAGTTCCAGTTACACAGGATTAAGTCAGAAGACACAAAATACAATGCTGTACTGAGGCATCTAGACCAAAAATCGATGAAGATTGTCGCTGACATCCTAGAAACTCCCCCGACGAAAGACAAATATCAGGTATTAAAAGTTGCATTAATAAGCAGGTTCTCAGATTCGGAGGAGCAGCAGCTGCGTAAGCTGCTAACTGCGATCGAACTTGAAACCAAGAAGCCGTCGGAGCTTCTGAGAGAAATGCAACTCCTGGTGGGAACCAACGGGGTGGATCGTTTTTTGAAGTCGCTGTGGATGCAAAGACTACCGCTGCGCATTCAGGAACTCCTGTCAGTATTAGAAGATACTGAATTGAGCAAACTAGCTCATGTCGCTGATAAGGCAATGGAAAAAGCAGAGACATCATGCCTCTCACCGGTAAGCCCTGCACCAAATAGTAATGACGCCATTCAAACTTCCTTAGAAGCAATCGCAGCATTGCTGAAGCAAGCGAGCGAGCTGTCAATATAAACCCAGCGAACAGCGAACTGCATGGTCGAAGCAGTATCAGGGTTTTCGCAGCGGCAGAGCCGGTCAGGTTACCGCCGTCCATAGCGATCGGAAGGGAGAACACGTTCAAATTCGGGAGCTAGGCAGCGCAACGGATTATGTTACTTCCACAACAAATTTGAGACAAAGGCGTGACAATGTTCGCAACCATGTGGCTGGAAAGGAGACTTAGCTGTAAGGCCGCAGGAAAACCAATAGAGCCGTCCCACATCGCGGCTGTGGAGGACGGATATATGACTCAGAGCCGTCTATTGATAACAGATAAAACGACAGGTATTAGGTATCTAATCGACACCGGCGCTGACGTTTCGGTATTGCCGAAAGCTATGGTAAAAACGAGGCACGGCGCCGCCAATATTAAATTATATGCTGCCAACGTCACGTCAATAGATACGTTTGGCACTGAAGTAAGGTTGGTAGACCTGGGCTTGCGACGTGCTTGCAGATGGAATTTTATTGTGGCCGATGTCGGACACCCGATCATAGGGGCGGACTTCCTCAACCATTTCGGTCTGCTAGTTGATCTGAGGCATAGCAGGCTACTGGACGGAATAACGAGATTGTGCACGGGCATCACCAGCGTCAATTCAGACGTGCCGACAGTACTTACAATCGATAGCACCAACATCTACCAGGCGCTACTGCGAGAGTACATTGACATAACAAAAACAAATACAGGTAAAGGTTCCACACATCCGGTGCAGCACCATATTACAACCAACGGTGTACGGGCCAGCTCGACGCCTTTGGCCTGAGAAACTCAAAGCTGCGCGAGCCGAATTCGAGTATATGATGCAGCTGGGAATCTGCCAGCCATCAAACAGTCCATGGGCCAGTCCGCTCCACATGGTGAAGAAGAAGTCGGGCGAATGGTGACTCTGCGGTGATTACAGGGGGGTGAACCTGATCACCATCCCGGACAAGTACCCAATTTCGCATATCCAGGATTTTTCGCACTGTTTGCACGGTTGCTCGATTTTCACCACTCTGGATCTCACTAGGGCATACCACCAGATCCCAATAGCACCCGAGGACAGACAGAAGACTGCGGTAATAACACCCTTTGGGTTGTTTGAATTCAACGTGATGACGTTCGGGTTGTGCAACGCAGCGCAAACGTTCCAGCGTTACATGGACACTGTCCTAAGAGGACTCAGCTTCACGCACTGTTATATTGACGATATCCTCATCGCCTCAGCGAACGCGCAAGAACACGAGGTACACTTGCGTATAGTGTTTGACAGACTGCGCACGTACGGCTTGACTATAAACGTATCCAAGTGCGTCTTTGGAGCCGAAGAAGTGCAATATCTGGGGTATTGTATCACCGGGGAAGGAACGAAACCTCTGCCGGGACGAGTAGCAGCAATTCAATCGTACACCAAGCCAAAGGACGTTACGGAGTTCCGCAGGTTTTTAGGCATTATAAATTTTTACAGACATTTCATCGAGCATGCAGCGGAGGCGCAGGCACCGTTGAATGCGTACTTGTCAGGAGCCAGGAGGCGAGACAAACGCCCCATTGTTTGGACCGAGGAGGCTAAAGGGGCGTTCGAGCGCTGCAAGCAACAACTGGCCGACTCCACTGTGCTGGTGCACCCGAGTGAGGGTGCGGTCTTGTCCCTTCGAACGGATGCCTCGGACATGGCCATGTGGGATGCAGAAAAATAAGGACTACAGCGTACCATCCAGCGGCAAACGGTATTATAGAGAGATGACATAGATCTTTGAAGGCAGCCATCGCTTGCCACAACACGGAAGACTGGGTAGGAATTCTCCCAACAGTATTACTAGGATTAAGAATTAGTTTTAAGGAAGATTTACAGGTCACAGCGACCGAAATGGTATACGGAACTACATTAAGGGTCCCCGGCGAATTCTTCATCAGCGAAGATACGACGGCTCCGGATCCCCAAATTTTTGTAGAAAAATTTAGAGAGCATATGCGTCAAGTAAGATCGGCCCCGGCAGCACATCACGAGAAAAGGAAAACTTTCGTACACAAAGACTTATACTCTTGCACACACGTTTTTGTGCGAATAGATGCAGTACGGAAACTTTTGGAGCAGCCGTACGAGGGGCCATATAAAATCATCAAACGCGTAACTGATTATGTATTCACCATTGACGTCAAGGGCGTGCCGGCCAATATATCTACGGAAAGGCTAAAAACAGCGTTTTTGGAAATCACGACAGCCAATACTGAAGAGGAACGAACCAAGCCACAAAACCACCCAGTAGCAGGTGAGAGTCGGCGCACCACGCCCCTGAGGACGTACTCAGGATCCGCATCCAGGCTTAGAGGGCTAAGCCATCCGGGGGGGGGGGGGGGGGGGTGATGTGGCGACAGTCGACGCCAGGACTGCAACAAGACGCGTCCGTTTTAGGTGATAAAAATCCCTGGCGGCGCCCGCCAGCGCCACTCGTGTTCCCACGATTTTTATATATAAGAGAACAGAAGACTGTAAAAACCCGACTAAGCGGGTACGTTAGGCGTCGTTACGCATGTACAAAAGAAATATATATTTTCCTATTATTAACCAGTATATACCTCTTGAGTAATTATTATTTGGTATTCGCCGTACGCAATCGTTCGTAAGGGATAAAAAGGGGTAAAACGACATAAAGAGGAATAAGGTTACACGCGATTGAATAGGATTTCTTGTGGTTAACCCCACAACTTGGCTTAACAATCAACTCAAGTAACTTGACGGACATTCGTTGAAACATTCATACATTCCAACAATCTGCACAACACTTTACTGTTAAATTTAAATATAATATGGTAATATTAGATAGAAAATACAGAACTGAACTCTCGGCGCACGTGTCTCTGCTTGCGGACATGACCGTAGACCATGTTATCCCCTATCATCCTTACTTTCTCCCGGCTACATTCACTTCTCCTTTTTGCCCATAGGTGTCTCATGCGTACTGCATTCTTCAGGCCCATTCACAATTAACCAACCATACATACATTCACACATACCTCACACACACCCCCTTTGGTTTATTGTTTTTCAGTCCCCAATATCTTTTGAACATTTTTTAACAGCCTCGCGCCACTCAGAGGTTTTGTTAAACAATCCGCTGTCATTTCAACACTTGGTACATGTGATACCTCTAAGTTTTTGTTTATCACGGCTTCTCTAATATAGTAACATTTTCTATTTAACAACTTCGACTTAGTTTTAAAACTTCCACCATTTGCCAGTCTCACCGCATTTAAATTGTCACACTTTATATATTTCTTTACTAAGTTTCCCAACCCAATTTCATTTAGCAAATCATTACACCATATCACTTCTTTCACTCCCTCTAACAATGCTTCAAGTTCGCTTTCTGTAGATGATAACGCCACTGTTGCTTACTTCTTGCTCCTCCAGTGCATTAAGTCTTCATTTCTGTACAGTAACAATCCACTGAAGGATTTTGCATCTTATGTGCTATCCCACGATGCGTCAGTCTCACATTTAATTTCTTTGGTACAATTCTTATGCCCAAACACGAGACGGTAGTTGATGGTCCCCTTTAAATATCTTAATATTCTTCTCAAACCAACCATATGCATCATTTTTGGTTTTTTGTTAAACTGAGATAAACAACTCACTGCAAATGATATGTCTGGCCTAGCATATACACTCAGGTACATAAGCCTCCCCATCAGTTCTTGATACTCCTCTATATTGCATATTCGACTAGTTTCATTGTTTTCCATCTTTACATTAATGTCCATCGGCGATGTAGCTATGTTGCAATCTTGCATTCCATATAATTCCAGCAGCTTTTCAATGTAGTCCTTCAGGTGTACTTCAATCTTTCCTTCTTCCTGTTCAAATTGCATTCCTAATATATTTCTTGCTTCTCCCAAATTTTTCCTGTCTATTTCTCTTCCTATCTCTTCCATATATTTCTTTTCGTATTCATCTCTGCTTGATATTATAATCATGTCGTCTACATGTATGCCACAGTATAAAAAATCCTTTCCTTCTGTTTTATAAAACAAACATTGGTCTTCTTTGCTCTGTTTCAGCCCAGTTTTTAGTAGCACCTTTGTAAGAAATTGATTCCAGCATCTCCCTGCCTGTTTTAGCCCATACACCCTTTTCTTTAATTTGCATACACAGTCATTATCCCTTTCATACCCCTTTGGCAACTCCATATATATTTCCTCCTTCAAGTCTCCGTGCAAGAAGGCGGTTTTCACATCATACATTTTTGCCTCTCTTCCCTTTTCAGAGCTTATGCTAAACAACAGCCTAACTGTTTCGATTCGGATTACAGGTGCGAACGTCTCAGCATAATCATAACCTGGACATTGCCCACATCCAATCGCTACTAAACGAGCTTTGTATCTCCTCTCCCTTGTATTCGGGTTTTCTTTGATATTATACACCCATTTGCTGTTTATTACTCTTCTCGCTTTTGGACGTGCAACCACATCCCATACTTGGTGTTTATTCATTGAATCAATCTCCTCATCCATAGCTTGTTTCCATTTCTCCCAATTTTCTGATTCTTTTGCTTGTTTCATATTTTTTGGGATCTCCTCGTCGACTATTAACATCGCGCTATGTCTTTCCTTTATTCTCTCTGATCTTCTTAATCCACTTCTCTCTGCTCTTCGTTCTTCTTCTTCAATTTCTTGATTTCTCCGTGCTTGCATCACCTCCTTAGTCGTGCCTTCTGGTCGCCCTCTATCTCTGATACGGATTGGCTGTTCTTCAATTTCTATCACCTCTTCTTCATTTTCATTCTCATTTTGTCCTTCACTGCCCTCAATCAATTCTTCCATATTTGCATCCTCGTAAACGCTGTTGTTTCCCTCAGGATCCTCTCCAGCATCTTCTTCACATGGTTCAATTTCTTCATTCTTCTTTTCTTCATCTAGTCCTACAATTACCAGATCATTACTGTTTTTGGATTGCGTCCTTTCGTTATCTTTTAATAGTTCCATCCCATCCTTAGTTTCGTCAAATTTTACATCACAATCGTTTCGTACCAGTCCCTTTTCAGGTAAGTACACTCTATAAATACTGTTCTCTCGATAACCTAAAAATATTCCTCTAATAGTTTTCAGTTCAAATTTATTTTTTAAACCTCCTTTGTTTAGTAAATACGCCACACAACCAAATCTTCTTATGTACTTTACATTCGGCTTTCTTTCATTCCATAGTTCATATGGCGTTTTACCATGCACATTTGTCTTCACCCTATTTTTGATATGTGCTGACGTACACACTGCTTCTGCCCAAAAATCCATGGGCAAACGCGAGTCTGACATTACTGACCTCGTCAGCTCTATTAGTGACCTGTTACCTCTCTCTGCCACTCCATTACACTGTGTCGTTCTAGCTGGGCTCAATTCATGCTTAATACCTTTGTTTTCTAACCATTTTTTCAAGTCAGCTTCAATGAATTCGCCTCCATTGTCTGAATGAATCGCCTTCACTCTTTTTCCAGATTGGTTCTCTTTTAGTATTATTAACTTCTTCAGTTTGTCCGCTGCCTCTCCTTTTTCCTTCAACACATCAATAAAAAACATCCTTGAGTAATCATTAATTATAGTAAACACATACCTCTTTCCTCCTCTTGAGGTTGGATTTATAGGCCCAATCAAGTCCATGTGCCACAATTGCAAAATTCCATTAGTTCTTCTATAACCAAATTTGGCGTGCACTTTTCTACAGGCCTTTCCTTCAATACAACATTCACATTGCACGTTAATTCTATCTTGTTCTTTCATGCCGTCCACCAACTCTTCTTTCTTCATGTCCTCTATGGTCCTCTAGTTCACATGTCCCAGTCTTCTATGCCATATATCCTCTTCCACAGCTGCTGTCACAACTTCATGGCTCGTTGCCATCGACTTCACATAATATGCATTTCCTCTACGCACTGCTGTCATTTGTACCCTTCCTTGATCTTTATATATCTTAGCACCATATTTATTAAATTTCACAGCATACCCATAGTCTGTAAACTTAGCCACAGATAGTAAATTTGTGTTTAAGTCTGGTACGCATAATACATTTTTTGATCTCACCCCATTTTCTATTGCTTCCTGCTTCATAGGTACCGCTCCAATGCCTCTGGAAATCAGTTTTCTTCCTTCCTTGTCAGCCAACGTAATTTCTCTCTCTTCTTTCTGCAGCTCGTCAAATATCTCCATATCACAAGTCATATGGCTTGTTGAGCCAGAGTCCAACAGCCACTCTAATTTCTTAACATTCGTATCTCTGACACCCTCTTGTATATTTCTTCTGGTTCCATTTGCACATATTTGATCACTCGCAGTCCTCACAGCCTCTTCAGTTGTCGTCATCATCGCCTCGCCTCTGCCACGTCCTCGTCCATCTTCTCTACAGTGATTCTTCCTTTGAAATCCACCTCTCTGTCCTCTTTCTCGAGAGGATTTGTAATTTCTTGTCTCCTTACAGTCAGTTCATATACGCCCGAATCCTTGGCAATTGTAACATTTCTTACTTCCATACCAATCTCTGAACATATGATCCCTTTTTCCACAATTATAACAACTTATCTCAATTTTTCTTTTGCTCTTCTTACGCCCTCTTGATCTCTTGTTGTCCAATCTTCTTTCCTTTTTTCCTTTCTAGCTTCCTCTTGCTTCAGTGCATACCTTACATCATTGACAATTGTGTCTCTTTGGTTTTCCAGTATCCTCACATTTTGGTCGAATTCCAGTCTCAAGCCTCTCAAGACGTACATCTTTAATTCATACTCTTCTATGGGTTTTCCCAATTGTACACATTGGTTCCTTAAAGCCTCAGCTCTATTCACGAATTCGTCCACCTTTTCTTCCCACAGGAAGTAGTTTGCGTCATCGAGCTGCTCGACGCTCGTCAGATTCCAACCACACGAAATTTTTGCTTTGTTCTCCTCACACGTGCCACGTGCTTTTCCTCGTTTTATTTTCTCACAGATTTTTTAAACTATGGACTTTCGAACCACGCTCTGCTACCATTTGTGAGAGCGGGAATTATATAGGATAATATCTGCACAACATTTTACTGTTAAATTGAGATATAATATGGTAATATTAGATAGAAAATACAGAACTGAACTCTCGGCGCACGTGTCTCTGCTTGCGGACATAACCATCGACCATGTTATCCCCCATCATCCTTACTTTCTCCCGGCTACATTCACTTCTCCTTTTTGCCCATAGGTATCTCACGCGTACAGCATTCTTCAGGCCCATTCACAATTAACCAACCATACATACATTCACACCAGCGGCCGTGGCCGTGATGGAAAACACCGGTTCTCGTTAGATTACCGAAGTTAAGCATCACGGGGCGGTGTACTAGGGAAAGATGGGAGACCACCTTTCTCCCGGTGCGCCTGCTGCTGCAGGGACCCGAAGGAGAGAAAGAGGAGGGAAAAAAAATGGGACTATAGTGTTCGTTGGGCAATATAAGCGAGCGAATAAGCTTGAAACGCCATCCTGTGCAAAAACACAGGAAAAAACAATATACATACATTCACACATACCTCACAATTGTGATAATTAGCGCAATTTTTATATATTATTAGTTTTGTAAAGTTAAATATAGCAGATTAATTAATTTACGACAGTTTTTTTTGTTCGTATTAACTTACGACAATGTTTTTAAATGGGATTCTTTTTGATGGGATTATATACTTGGCGCTCTTTTTTGTACCTTTTTTTAAAAAAGATAATTTTGTGGGGATATGCTATACCCGATTTCCTAATGATACTGTTGCGGTGTAATAATAATGTTTCAAAAGGATGATAAAAAGTTCACAAATGTAACGCAAAAGAACAAAATAGCAGTTAAACATTTATTGTCATATAGCATATACACAGATTATATTTTCTGCCACTTCGAGGAGGGGACCACATAATAATCACGCGCATCCAGCGTGCGCATTTTCACTAGCCCAATTCAACATCCAACACAATTTTATATGTAATGTTTGTTCATAACTGCTTTCTGCAAAGGACGTTTAATTATCTTGTAATAAGTGTATTTCATGTTCTGTTTCAGTGTTTTGCTGATAAAAAAATGTCTAACCTAGCAAACGTCATTTTCTGGGGACATCCCCTCATCTATTTTTCCTTTTCACTTATAAATCCTTACTGCCAACGTAGCATATTGTAGCATAAGCACATTTTAAGTAATTAAAATGTACAATGAATTTTCTACGTTTGCTCTACCAGCAGACCTTCCGTTTAAATATTTACAAATACAACGCAACAGCTGAGAATTTCTTTCCTTACTCAGAATAGAATACGGAAATAGCAAACAGCTCCCTCTTGCTTGCACCAGGCAGCCGCGTATCTATAGGTATTACCATTTCTGTGCAGAAAAAACCTGCTGTAATACCGACCTGCCAAATCGGCCAGGTCACGTGACGTGTTTCCCCCCTTAAGGGAACCTTCCGTTCTAGAGCCCAAAAAAATAGGTGATCTTTAGGAATTAATTGAAGGAAAACTACTATATTTAATTTAATTGGATTTGTTGCATTGAATTAAGGATGTCTCATGTTATAGAAATATATTTTTTGTTTTATAATTAATCATTGCAGACGGCACTGGGGAGTCGTTAAAGTCAAGGCGTCAAAAAATTGATCCAAACCGGTGGGAACTGTATCTCCAAAAGTTATTATCCTATTCGACTGAAACTTTTTTATTTTGAAGAATATACTTCTGGCTAGGGGGGGGGGGGCAGAAAAAATTACAAAAATGACATTTTTTTAGAAAATAACGACACTTAAAGTTTGAAATAACTTTTTCCCTATATTTTTCATCCTTTGAACGCCTTTGAAAATTAGAAATTTTCAATTTTTTGTCATTTTTTCTGGTATCCCCCCCCCCCCCCAGCCAGAAGTATATTCTTCAAAATAAAAAAAGTTTCAGTCGATTCGGATAATAACTTTTGGAGATACAGGTCTCACCGATTTTGAGAACACTGTTTCGGGAAAAACGCGATTAAAGTTTTACGGGAGCGCCGAGTGGCCGGTTGTGACCCATACATTGCCGCTCTTCGAATGCATATAACTTCGAGAATTTTACGAATTTCAACAAATCGTTTTAAACACTTATTCCGAAAAGGTTGTACATTCGAAAAATGAAATAAAAAAAAATCGATTTTTAGACCAGAAGCTCCCCTTAACCCTAGGATGCATAACGTGGGTATTTTATACCCATATGAATATTTAACCAACCACCCACCCACTTGTATAATGAAATAATTTCATGTGGCTTTGTGTATTCCTTCCTTGCGATTTCATGTACGTAACAATGATTTCTTAAGCTTATTAGCAGAATAATTAAGAAAAAAAATGTAGAAATTCCAATTTTATCGCCATTTTCATAAGGTGGGTGTTTTATACCCATTAATTAGATATACACACATTAGCTTGTACAGATTTGGTTTACACATCCAGTGGACTCTAGTGTTTATTATTTGACATTGTGTAATTTATACTGATGGGATTTCAAGTAGACCAAACATATTCAGAACGTTATGATTATATCTGCCCCGCGTCTCGGCGCACTCCGTGCGTTAGCTGTATTATTATCAACGATTCAGTATTCAGTTGTGCCTGTATGTATGGAGACATTACAGTTGAAACGTGAAAATTATTTTTGTGTTTTCAATATTTTGGGGAAACAATTTGAAAATTGAATCGCTACTAACAAGGAGAGGTTCCCAGGTGTCCGCCCCCGATCGCTTTGAATTTTGGATATGTTTTAGAGTACCGAAAAATAAGATATATGTGTTTTTTATAGCGGCCCGTTTTCATATTTAGGGGGTGAAACCAACCCCCAAAGTTATAAGATTTTCAGGTGCTCATCTCCGATTGCTTTGGTTTTTGGATATGTTTTAGAGGACCGAAAGATAAGAAATACGTGTCTTTTTATTTGGGCCTGCTTGAATGTTTAGGGGATGAAACCACCCCCCAAAGTTCATAAGAATAGTTGGTACCCGCCCCCGATTGCTTTGAATATTGGATATGTTGTAGAGGACCGAAAAATAAGAAATATGTGTCTTTTTATTTTGGCCCGTTCGCAAGTTTAGGGGGTAAAACCACCCCCCAAAGTTCATAAGAATAGCTGGTGCCTGTCTCCGATTGCTTTCGTTTTTGAATATGTTTTAGAGGACCGAAAAATAGGAAATGCATGTCTTTCTATTTTGGCCCATTTGCATGTTCAAGGGGTGAAACCACCCCTCATAGTTACCCCCTAATAACGGTGACTGACGACAAGAACATCGTCCATACAGCAGGTTATGACGCAAATTAAATTTATATCAAGTTTTACACAACACAATTTTGTACCCCGTATGAACTTTGGGGGTGGTTTCACCTCCTAAATATGAAAACGTCCCGTTATAAAAAAACACGTATATCTTATTTTTCGGTCCTCTAAAACATATCCAAAATTCAAAGCAATCGGAGACGGACACCTGGGAACCTCTCCTTGTAAGTAGGTTCGTTCTTTATCTCCTGTATTTCTTTTACATCTTGGTGCGTGTTTTGTTCTTTCTTTGTAACGATTTTTTAATAGGCAGATGGCTTCTATTCGTAAGAAGAGTTCGTAGTGATCCTGATGTCGAAAATATTGTTGATTAGTGGCTTGGTGAATCTTTGTATGCTGGATCAGAATCAAGTGACAATTCGAATGTTTCAGATATATGTGATAGTGATATTGATATTGATGCTCAACATGACTCCGATTACATAGCAATATCTGAAAGCGATAGTGCTCATTCCAGCGATAGCGATGTGGTTCCATTTATTCAAAACGAAAATTTTATGATTGCACGAAATGGTAAAGAATGGTCGAAGAAGCCAAAGAATAGTTCAAAATTTCCGCCACATAATATAATACGTTTTACTACAGGGCCAAAAAAGACAAGGTGAGATATTCACGCCTTTGGATGCTTGGAAATCATTCATAATTTCAAATATTACTGATGAATTAGTTATTTGCACTAATGCCGAAGCAACTCGTGCGTGTTCCCTAAAAAAAAATATGGCTATCTATCGAGAAATATGAGATGGATGCATTTTTGGGGCTATTACTTATGGCAGGTGTTCTAAAAAGTTGGGACGTACCAGTCAGAGAACTTTTGTTAGATAAACATTCAAACCCAATTTTTAGAGCGTATATGTCTGTTAACATATTTGAAGTTATCAAAAGATTTTTGAGATTTGATAACAAAAGAACACGAGATGAAAGATTAAAATCAGATGAATTGGCTCCTATTTCTTATGTATGGACTTTGTTTTCGAAACAGTGTCGAACAGTAATGGCACCAAAAATCTTTGTCACAATCGATGAACAATTAGTTAGTTTTCGAGGAAGATGTGGATTTATAAAGTTCTTCTGGCTGTGTGAATCTGATACAGGATATGCAATAGATGGTCAAATTTATGTTGGAAAGCAACCTGGAAGCGAAGTGCAACGAAATTTGGGAATGAACACTGTACTGTCACTAGTAAGATCAATTCAGAATTCTTCAAGAAACGTTACAGTTGATAATTTCATTACAAGTACTGAACTTTTTGAAAAATTATTAACGATGAAGATTAGTGCAGTGGGGACAATTCGGAAAAATAAACGAGACATACCAAAAGAAATGCAAGCTAATAAAAAAAGAGCAATATATTCATCATGTTTTGGATTTCATAATAATATGACACTCGTTAGTTATGTACCTAAAAAAAAGAAAGCTGTAATACTGTTGAGTACACTGCATAATAACGATGAAGTCGATAACAGCACTAGCAAAACAAAGCCCGATATAAATTTTTACAATAAGACGTAAGGAGGAGTGGATATAATGGATCAAAAGATAATAAATTATTCTTGCAAGAGCTGCATTAAATACTTTTACTTTATTTATGAACGAAAATTCTGATTATAAGAAAGAGAGAAGTGACCAAAGAAGACTATTTTTGAAAGAGTTGGCTACGCAGCTCATTATGCCATATATGAACAGGAGATTGAGAAATATTAATTTACAAAGAAGTATTGTGGAAAATATTAGGAAATTCATCGATGTACAAGAAAAAGAAGATATACTCACCAAAATTCCGAAAAAAAACGTTACTTTATATGTCCAACCAAAAAAGACAGAAAATGTGAGAGAGTTTGTGTAAAATGTAATAATGCAATATGTAAAGAACATACTATTTATATGTGTCCGAAATGTAGTGAGTAAGTTTTCATATTAATATTATATGTATTTTCATAATAGTGCTAATTAATGAATAAAAAAATTTGTGTTATACTGTGTAAGCTTCTGTGGGTCTTTTTCACCCACGGTATGTAAATTTGATGAACGCCATAGTCATGCATCCTAGGGTTAAAATCGATTTTTGTTTATTTCATTTTTCGAATGTTCAACCTTTTCGGAATACATGTTTAAAAGGATTTGTTGAAATTCGTTAAATTCCCGAAGTTATAGACCTTTGAGTAGCGGCAAATGCATGGGCAACCGGTCACTCGGCGCCCACGTAAAACTATCAACGCGGTTTTCTCGAAACAGTGTTCTTAAAACGGTGGAACCCGTATCTTCAAAAGTTATTATCCTATTCGACTGAAACTTTTTTCATTATGAAGAATATACTTCTGGCTAGGGGGGATACCAGAAAAAATGACAAAAAATTGAAAATTTCTAATTTTCAAGGGCGTTCAAAGGATGAAAAATATAGGGAAGAAGTGATTTCAAACTTTAAGTGTCGTTATTTTCTAAAAAAAAATGTCATTTTTGTAATTTTTTCTAATTTCCCCCCAGCCAGAAGTATATTTTTCAAAATAAAAAAGTTTCAGTCGAATGGGATAATAACTTTTGGAGAGTCTTCAATGATTAATTATAAAACAAAAAACATATTTCTATAATTTAAGATATCCTTAATACAATGCAAAAGGTCCCATTAAATTATATATAGTAGTTTTCCTTTAATTAATTCCTAAAGATCACCTATTTTTTGGGGCTCTAGAACAGAGGGTCCCCTTAAGGGGGGATTGCGCCTTGTGGGGCCTAAAAATAGGTCCTTTGTGAATTTTTTATACAAAAACGGTTTGACAAATTACGGTCGAATTCCTGGCAGGCTGTTTTATTGTATCTTGAGCTATTGTTCTAAATTTTTGTGTGACAGTGAAAAAAAAACGTGGCAGATACAGAGTGCTGACTGAGAGCATTGAAAAAAAGTCAGGTGGGCCAGGCGTTGACGGAAAGTACTATAAGTGTTATCTGAAACAAAAAGGAAAAGAGATTCTTAATCTGTATGAATGTGGCTATTTGTGGTCGTAGATTTATTGTCGTATCTATTACCGTTCCTTTTTTATTTAGAGAAGTTTTCCCGATTTTAGGGCCAAACCTTTTTCAGACTCAAATCAGGACGATTCATCTTTTTCAGAGGGTTGCCCTTTTAACATTTTTTTATTTTCCTTAATAAATCTACTACCACAGATAGCCACATTTATATAGATTAGGTATTTCTTTTCCTTTTTGTGTTTCAAATAAGCCTTCTAGTACTTTCCGTACTTATACACATATTATGAAGTAAACGCTCTGTATGCATTTTTCTATCGAAAAAATATTTTAAGGAACTGTGCAAGAAATTATGCATAAATATTTTGTGAATTTTTTTCTTCATTCTAAGATCTTGTTCGTACACAATAAGTATCGTGGTTTCACGGCTTTATATAAAAAATCAATAAAAATACCGTAACGGTAGCCATTGCAATCTGTAAACTTTTGAGCTCCTGCAAAATTCTGTTTATTATTTATTTTCGTTGCTTTATATTTATTTTCATTTTCAAATTGCTCTTATGTCTTCAATTCTGGCTTGGAAGTGACTACTAATATTTAAGTATATTTTTATGAGAATACTTTCTAAAGAAGTTCCTAAGGGTAGTATTTCTTTTAATAAAAGTTCCACAGGAACAGATATTTTCTTAAACGAAACATATAAGTTCTAACAGAATTTTTTTAAAAATATGAGTCCCGGAACTTTTTCGGTCGCTGATTTTAAGTTTAACAACAGAATTTTGAATATCCTCTTCTATTAAATTCTAGAAATTCTATTAAACATGATATTAATTTTCGAGAAGGTTAGTCAAGGGACAACCTAGCGATATGTAGGTATATCATATTGTAATTGCCCAAAAGCATCATAATAATTTGACATCTTCTACGACACGTGGTCGAAGACACGCATTCGCAGGGTATAGGTGTAAACAACACATATAATAACCTTTATTGTAAGATAAAAAATCAAAATATCTAACATATCCGTATTTCTTATTCGGATCCATCATTTATATATACGAAGTAACATGAAAATCAGTTAACATTCTGTCAGAGAAATTGGTAACATATGTTTATTTTTAGTAGGATATTTTTTAAACAAATAAGTTTTTATTTTAATCAAATGAATTCTAAAAATTTGTCTAGGTAACTGAATTGCTCTTTCAAAAACGTACGCTGCCGTCTCATTTTTGTTATGATCTGAATCGATCGAAGCGTCCCTTGTAATCAGACGGACCCTAATGAAACCTGTGTAGACGAACTTTCGTATTTATATTCGTAGAATATCAATTTATCTGTAATAATTATTTATTATTGTTGTAGTGCTATTCATTGAATAGTATTCAGTATTTGTTACAACGACTGAGAACTTTTTTAATATTGATGATCAAAGTATCTGTTCCTGTTATAGAGTAATGTTTATTTTTATTTTTATAAGTTCCATTCCAACTAGAATTCCATGTTTTAAATAGAACTTATTGAAAAGTTCCAAAACTCTTTCGAACCCTGTTTAAAATTAAAACATGCAAGATAAAGAGCTATTTTTATTTTTTCTTCTGTTCTCTCTTTAAAACTTATTTTTCAGATAAGAGCAATAAGATAGCTAATGCGTCACACGATCATATAATCCACTGCACTTCATTAACACTCGTTTCATGTCAAATGCATTATTACGTAACTGCGCTTACTTCTGTTGAAACTTGAACAATTCTACGCTGTCAACTTCAGTGCGATTGGAGAGGCATGTTAATTATAGCTAGTAGCCAACTAATAGTTACTCGTAACTCGTACGTAAGCAGAAAACACAGCTCGACGATGTTAAATTAAGTTGTCGCTATGGAAACGTTACATAATTGAAATTACTCATTTGAAAAGATCTATATATTTTTCTACATTTGACGAGTTTTTTCTACACACTTCATAATTTGGGTAATTAAACAAATATAGGTAATTAAAATAATGGTAAAGATGTTTACGACAGACCTGTTTTTCTTGTTATATTAATGGTCTTCAAATTTAAAATCAATAAAGTGATATCGTAATTTCGATCGTCCCTTTACTTTGCTAAAAATTGATCACTCTCTGGGAATTGTGAAATCTTTCCCTGGAAAATTTCTGTTTCTCAGTTCCAAGGATTTTAAGATGATTTCCACGTCTGAGCATGAACCAGATGTTTATAAAGCTTGTAACTTTATGAAAATATACTGAAAGCCGGAGATTTAGGTACGTAGGTATACGTTGCGTGAAAGCTTGAATTTTATAGTAACAGAACAGGAAAATTGCTGATACAGCTGTTGGCCTTGCTAACTTACTGCTTTACATTCAAAGAAATTAAATTCTCTAGAGGTCAAAGTCGCTGAATTACTGTTACTATAGGTTCACTTATAGTTCAAAATAATATATATTTTAATCAGATGGTGATTCAGCTTCAGGAAGTTAACCCTCAAACACCACACTACACTTTCCTAAAGGCAGCCACACACGGTCCAGTCGGCCTGTCAAGTCTGCCTGCGCAGGCAGACCTGTGCAAGTCGACCTGACGCCCGTACTGCCTCCACACGCTCTGTCCGGCCTGACAGGCGGGCCGGATGGTGCATCCACACGCTCCGGCCGGCCTGACGGTATTTTAAATTTTTAAAATTTTGTTTCCTGCGCTTCATCTTGATAAAACAGTATCATAATGGCTGGAAAAAATTTGTATGCCTAAATCAAAAACTAGAAACTTGAAGCGTTAAAATGCTTTTTTAAAATATTTTTTGCGACTATTTTTCGCGGAGATACAGCCATTTCAAAATGACCAAATTTTTCGGCAAATTATAGTGTTCCTTTAATTTAGTCCACCAGTGTATTTCCATTTTCAGTTTACTTTATAATTATTCACATTATTAACAACCATTATTCACACTCCAGTAGATACGCGTTTCTTAAAATATTGGAAACATTTTCATTGCCCGAAATGTCCAAGCTTCAACCTACTCGACACATTCTGCCAGCTCGATTTTTTCGGACCGCTCGGAAAAATTAAATCCGCTTGGTTCTATCCAATCCACCCGTTTTTTTCGGGACTATCCGTCGGTGCTTTTTCGAAGCACCGTCGAAAAGGTGCGGAAATAGTAGGCGCGAAAAGAGAGCGTACCTATACATACTTAAAAATGGTAACTTCCGCGCGCAGAAAAACCAGACCTCAGCGAGTTTGACTGCCACATACATAGCTCGGCTATGTCCCAACTCACCCAGGACCTCGGGGAAAAGCCCGAAAGTATACTTATTTCTGAATCATTGTTCGGGAAACATTGGCCTACCTGATGTGGAAATAGGGGGCAATCGACAACGTGCCCTTTTTTGGGGGGGACTTCGACTTTCCTCGCTTCGGGTTAAGCCGTATATTGATCTGTTGACATTTAGTAACCATCCGTACCCGCATGTACCGTTGTCCACCACTGACTCATAGGACAATACCGTCATAAACCGCGACCTTGGCGTGACGCTCTGTCCGATCATCGCGGCTATTTTTTGGGACCAGCTGACTGTGCTTTTTCTCCACGTCGTCAGGACGGTGAGGGTACCTGTTCCATCGACGAATTCACAGACGGGAGACCCTTCTCTTCCTCAAAAGTGCAACCAATTAGAATTGTCAGCTCCCAAAATTATGGAGATCCCGCCTATTCCGAGTTTACCTCCTGGACTAGCTTGTGGCTAGCGATCATTCTCTTGCTTAATATTAATTATGGCGGGTGATAAAATATCGGGCAGCACGCGTACCATCATATTAATTGGGTTTTAAAGTGAAATTAGGCGGCACGTGGATCGGCGAACCGAGACGGCTCGCCCAGGATCGTCCAGGCTCGCGAAAAAACATAAGGAATCCATCGGCATCACTTCCATATCGATACGATAAAGAATAAATAATTATTTTTTCCTGAAACAGGTATGAATCCTCGGGTGAACGTAGCAAATGGAGGTCGACATATGAAATATTCATTTCAGCGTAGTAAGAAATTCTTCATTCTTTATCGTATCGATATGAAAGTGGCACCAATGGATTCCTTATGTTTTACTGATGAAAATCATACCAAATTTTATGTAAATCGGACTACTTTTACATAAGGAATACAAATTGCTTGTGTAAAAGTAGTTCGATTTGCATGAAATTTGTTATGATTTTAATCGGGAGAACGCCAGGAATCCATTGGTGCCACTTTCATATCGATACGATAAAGAATGAAGAATTTCTTACTACGCTGAAATGGAGAATAGGGAGCCTCAAGTGGCGTTCGGTTCAGATCTGGCCGCGGTTTCAGGCCGACCGAATCGTTTTTCGAATTTGCTCCGGCCGGCCTGCACAGTCCTTATTGCGCAGGAAAAATAAACTTTCTCCTACCGAAATCTACTGAATGTATACTACAGGGTGATTCTCCAGCGACGCCTGTCAAAGAGATGCCGCCTAGTACCCCGCGGCGAGGACAGGATCCTCCATTGCTTCACCAAATTTGATGCCTCTCGATCTTCGAAAGTGTTGGAATACCATTAAAAAGTCAGAAATGTCCAGCATTTTCGCATTTCTCATCAGATCTTTGCGAAAACGACGCCTACCGATTCCTTATGTTTCGCCGATGAAACTAACACCAATAACGACATAATTCGGACCATAATGAAGGAAATTCCATGAAGAATCGAATTATATAATTTCAAGCTAAATTTGTTAAAAATAGTCCGATTTACATGAAATGTTGCATGATTTTCATCGGAAAAGGATAAGGAATCCATCAGTATCACTTCCATATCGATACAATAAAGAATAAAGAATATCTTAATACGCTGAAATGAATAAATCCGTTGAATAAATGAATAATAAATGAATACTAATGTTTAACTAAACTGTAGATTTCGTCATTTTCTAATAGTACTATTTGGTTTTTCCTTATAATTGGAAACTAAAACTTTTCCCAACAAGCGATTTAAATCGCTTAAAGACCATTAAATAAACTTCTAAATGTACAGTTTCCAAATTTTTTTATAACAATTAAGTTGAAAAAATTGAAAAAAAAACATTGACTGGATGTACAATATAT
Source organism: Andrena camellia (assembly GCA_029448645.1). Lineage (NCBI taxonomy): Eukaryota > Metazoa > Arthropoda > Insecta > Hymenoptera > Andrenidae > Andrena > Andrena camellia. The sequence goes on from CM055680.1 coordinate 15,404,237, forward strand.
TCAATTATAAATCATTAGAAAGGAATAATTTTTTCATTTTATGTTTTTTGGCGCTATTCCGATATCTTTTATAGTTTAAAAATTATACAACAATGAATGTCACTAACTATCCCTATCCCGACCACTGTGCAGCGTCAGGCCGGCCTGCGCAGGCCGGTCGGGAGGCGCGTAGTGCATCCACACGGTCCAGCCGACTTGCACAGGCCTGCCTGCGCAGGCAGACTTGACAGGCCGACTGGACCGTGTGTGGCTGCCTTAACGCTTCCACCACACTGGGTCCACGCAACCTAGAACTTTCTTTCCTCTATATATTAAGATCTGCTGGACCGATTTAAACAATATTTTTTTTAATCAATTCGCTAGACAATAGGGAAATGGAATATATCTATAGTTTGGTAAAAAAAATTTTGATGCTCAAGATATTTTGAAAAAGACGTCCGTCTTCTGAAAGTTCCGGTTTTTCTTCATTTAATCGCAGTTTTTTCTCAAAAAAGGTACGGGGATTTTATTATACATCAATCGAAAGGGTTTGAGTCATACTTCAAGGAAATATATATGTCGTTATGATTGGTTCCAAAAAATATAATTATTTCGCGAGGTGAAGTCGAGTGACTTTTTACATCTTCTGAACGAATGTTCTCTGTGAAATTATACAATGAAATGGTTGGAATAATAATTTATTTTATAAAAACAGTATAAATCACTATGAAATCATTCATTTACACTAAGAGGAGTCGCAACATATTTTCGCCACATGTTCCGTACACATCGGCCGAATGCATTTTAAACACTTTCTATCAATTGAAAAGTATATGTTCTACTTTACACAGCGTAGAAATACTGTCTGAACAACAAATCACTGCACAAACAATAATGTTCTGTAGCAATTGTTAACTCCACTTTTCCGAAAATACTGACGTGGACACCACACTGGGTCTGTGCGACCCATAGACTACTTTTTTCGCGATGTCACTCGGCTTCTTCAAGTAAATTAGGGGTCTCATGGTGCGAAATCCGTAGTAGGGGTCCCAAAGTTTTTCCTCCCAACAAAACAACTCCCCACCATTTACCGTTTAGTTGTGGCTACGAAACTTCCAAACGGCCTGGGTCTCGGGGACCCAGTGTGGTGTCTGAGGGTTATCACAACTACGTATACAAACAAATTTGAATCCTTTTGTGTATAAGAAAAGAAACTAAGAATCGACATGTCACTAATTATTAGTAGTTTGTTTTTCATAAAAATATACTTAAATATTAGTAGTCACTTCCAAGCCAGAATTGAAGACATAAGAGCAATTTGAAAATGAAAATAAATATAAAGCAACGAAAATAAATAATAAACAGAATTTTGCAGGAGCTCAAAAGTTTACAGATTGCAATGGCTACCGTTACGGTATTTTTATTGATTTTTTATATAAAGCCGTGAAACCACGATACTTATTGTGTACGAACAAGATCTTAGAATGAAGAAAAAAATTCACAAAATATTTATGCATAATTTCTTGCACAGTTCCTTAAAATATTTTTTCGATAGAAAAATGCATACAGAGCGTTTACTTCATAATATGTGTATAAGTACGGAAAGTACTAGAAGGCTTATTTGAAACACAAAAAGGAAAAGAAATACCTAATCTATATAAATGTGGCTATCTGTGGTAGTAGATTTATTAAGGAAAATAAAAAAATGTTAAAAGGGCAACCCTCTGAAAAAGATGAATCGTCCTGATTTGAGTCTGAAAAAGGTTTGGCCCTAAAATCGGGAAAACTTCTCTAAATAAAAAAGGAACGGTAATAGATACGACAATAAATCTACGACCACAAATAGCCACATTCATACAGATTAAGAATCTCTTTTCCTTTTTGTTTCAGATAACACTTATAGTACTTTCCGTCAACGCCTGGCCCACCTGACTTTTTTTCAATGCTCTCAGTCAGCACTCTGTATCTGCCACGTTTTTTTTTCACTGTCACACAAAAATTTAGAACAATAGCTCAAGATACAATAAAACAGCCTGCCAGGAATTCGACCGTAATTTGTCAAACCGTTTTTGTATAAAAAATTCACAAAGGACCTATTTTTAGGCCCCACAAGGCGCAATCCCCCCTTAAGGGGACCCTCTGTTCTAGAGCCCCAAAAAATAGGTGATCTTTAGGAATTAATTAAAGGAAAACTACTATATATAATTTAATGGGACCTTTTGCATTGTATTAAGGATATCTTAAATTATAGAAATATGTTTTTTGTTTTATAATTAATCATTGAAGACTCTCCAAAAGTTATTATCCCATTCGACTGAAACTTTTTTATTTTGAAAAATATACTTCTGGCTGGGGGGAAATTAGAAAAAATTACAAAAATGACATTTTTTTTAGAAAATAACGACACTTAAAGTTTGAAATCACTTCTTCCCTATATTTTTCATCCTTTGAACGCCCTTGAAAATTAGAAATTTTCAATTTTTTGTCATTTTTTCTGGTATCCCCCCTAGCCAGAAGTATATTCTTCATAATGAAAAAAGTTTCAGTCGAATAGGATAATAACTTTTGAAGATACGGGTTCCACCGTTTTAAGAACACTGTTTCGAGAAAACCGCGTTGATAGTTTTACGTGGGCGCCGAGTGACCGGTTGCCCATGCATTTGCCGCTACTCAAAGGTCTATAACTTCGGGAATTTAACGAATTTCAACAAATCCTTTTAAACATGTATTCCGAAAAGGTTGAACATTCGAAAAATGAAATAAACAAAAATCGATTTTAACCCTAGGATGCATGACTATGGCGTTCATCAAATTTACATACCGTGGGTGAAAAAGACCCACAGAAGCTTACACAGTATAACACAAATTTTTTTATTCATTAATTAGCACTATTATGAAAATACATATAATATTAATATGAAAACTTACTCACTACATTTCGGACACATATAAATAGTATGTTCTTTACATATTGCATTATTACATTTTACACAAACTCTCTCACATTTTCTGTCTTTTTTGGTTGGACATATAAAGTAACGTTTTTTTTCGGAATTTTGGTGAGTATATCTTCTTTTTCTTGTACATCGATGAATTTCCTAATATTTTCCACAATACTTCTTTGTAAATTAATATTTCTCAATCTCCTGTTCATATATGGCATAATGAGCTGCGTAGCCAACTCTTTCAAAAATAGTCTTCTTTGGTCACTTCTCTCTTTCTTATAATCAGAATTTTCGTTCATAAATAAAGTAAAAGTATTTAATGCAGCTCTTGCAAGAATAATTTATTATCTTTTGATCCATTATATCCACTCCTCCTTACGTCTTATTGTAAAAATTTATATCGGGCTTTGTTTTGCTAGTGCTGTTATCGACTTCATCGTTATTATGCAGTGTACTCAACAGTATTACAGCTTTCTTTTTTTTAGGTACATAACTAACGAGTGTCATATTATTATGAAATCCAAAACATGATGAATATATTGCTCTTTTTTTATTAGCTTGCATTTCTTTTGGTATGTCTCGTTTATTTTTCCGAATTGTCCCCACTGCACTAATCTTCATCGTTAATAATTTTTCAAAAAGTTCAGTACTTGTAATGAAATTATCAACTGTAACGTTTCTTGAAGAATTCTGAATTGATCTTACTAGTGACAGTACAGTGTTCATTCCCAAATTTCGTTGCACTTCGCTTCCAGGTTGCTTTCCAACATAAATTTGACCATCTATTGCATATCCTGTATCAGATTCACACAGCCAGAAGAACTTTATAAATCCACATCTTCCTCGAAAACTAACTAATTGTTCATCGATTGTGACAAAGATTTTTGGTGCCATTACTGTTCGACACTGTTTCGAAAACAAAGTCCATACATAAGAAATAGGAGCCAATTCATCTGATTTTAATCTTTCATCTCGTGTTCTTTTGTTATCAAATCTCAAAAATCTTTTGATAACTTCAAATATGTTAACAGACATATACGCTCTAAAAATTGGGTTTGAATGTTTATCTAACAAAAGTTCTCTGACTGGTACGTCCCAACTTTTTAGAACACCTGCCATAAGTAATAGCCCCAAAAATGCATCCATCTCATATTTCTCGATAGATAGCCATATTTTTTTTTAGGGAACACGCACGAGTTGCTTCGGCATTAGTGCAAATAACTAATTCATCAGTAATATTTGAAATTATGAATGATTTCCAAGCATCCAAAGGCGTGAATATCTCACCTTGTCTTTTTTGGCCCTGTAGTAAAACGTATTATATTATGTGGCGGAAATTTTGAACTATTCTTTGGCTTCTTCGACCATTCTTTACAATTTCGTGCAATCATAAAATTTTCGTTTTGAATAAATGGAACTACATCGCTATCGCTGGAATGAGCACTATCGCTTTCAGATATTGCTATGTAATCGGAGTCATGTTGAGCATCAATATCAATATCACTATCACATATATCTGAAACATTCGAATTGTCACTTGATTCTGATCCAGCATACAAAGATTCACCAAGCCACTAATCAACAATATTTTCGACATCAGGATCACTACGAACTCTTCTTACGAATAGAAGCCATCTGCCTATTAAAAAATCGTTACAAAGAAAGAACAAAACACGCACCAAGATGTAAAAGAAATACAGGAGATAAAGAACGAACCTACTTACAAGGAGAGGTTCCCAGGTGTCCGTCTCCGATTGCTTTGAATTTTGGATATGTTTTAGAGGACCGAAAAATAAGATATACGTGTTTTTTTATAACGGGACGTTTTCATATTTAGGAGGTGAAACCACCCCCAAAGTTCATACGGGGTACAAAATTGTGTTGAGTAAAACTTGATATAAATTTAATTTGCGTCATAACTTGTTGTATGGACGATGTTCTTGTCGTCAGTCACCGTTATTAGGGGGTAACTATGAGGGGTGGTTTCACCCCTTGAACATGCAAATGGGCCAAAATAGAAAGACATGCATTTCCTATTTTTCGGTCCTCTAAAATATATTCAAAAACGAAAGCAATCGGAGACAGGTGTTACGAGCCGGGGCTGCGGCAACGCGAGAGGCCGGCGAGAAGGGTATTTCCCAAGGAATACGGTTTATGAGTTTGTTAGTTAGAGTGCGGACGAACCTGATGCGAAATCAGAGAGCCGCTAGGATTATCGGAAGCGAGGACGAACCTGATGCGAAATCAGGGAGCCTCTAGGATGGAGTCACACGCGGACGAACCTGATGCGAAATCAGGGAGCCGCAGGAGGGTGAAACGGCGTGAACGAACCCGATGCGAAATCGGGGAGTCACTAGGATGAAGTTTACAGATGAACCTGGTGCGAAACCAGGGAGCTGTTAGGAGGTTGGATTATTCACAGACGAACCTGGTGCGAAACCAGGGAGCTGTTCGGAGGTTGGTAGACTTACAGACGAACCTGATGCAAAATCAGGGAGCCGTAGGAGGGGTGAGGTTTCGTGGACGAACCCGATGCGAAATCGGGGAGCCACTGGGTTGGAGAAGATTCCTTGTTTTGGTGAAAGGTTTGCGAACGAACCTGATGTGAAATCAGGGAGTCGCGGGAAATGTTAGTAATGCCTCGTAACTCTTAATTAAAGTTTGATACAACTCGAGCGGTAAAGTTGTATCAGTGGGTGAGTGCTACTAATATTATAAGGATCGCTGGGTAAGAGATGGGTTTAACGAATCTACTCGATTTACAACGTGAACACCATTCGTATATTCAATAACTAATTATTGTACAAATGTAAGTGTCGCGATTAAATAATATGATAAAATGTGTAGTTTACCAATAGTTGCACGGTGTTATCGCACTGACGATGCGGGGCGTAAGAGTGGCTATTTCAAAGTGCCAAATAGAATATAAACCGAACTCGCGGATTCTATGAGGTTAACTGTTGATTCGTAAGGAGACTCGAGCCCGATCTTACTGGATTTTAACCAACTCTGTACGAGCGTGACACGACGTTACTCTACGCGTGACTGTACTGCTTTGAACCGACGAGGGTTGAAACCAAAGGGTTTATATAGTCCCAAAAATGAGTGGGGATTCGTTAGGAATCTCCATATAAGGAAATCCTTCGGGGTCGTCGTCGTGTCACTCCCGTTCTCACGGTCGAAATCCAGCTGGTCGGGATCTTGACTTCCATTAGTGGTGTGTGATAAGCGAAAGGATTTTAGGGCGTTTTCCCTTCGCAGACGCAAGCTCGAAAAATGGTTGAGAGCGGCGTATGGGAAAATTCCACATACGTAACAGCTCCCCCCCTAGACAAAACATCGCGATTCTCGTGGTGGTTTTCAAGAGAAAGAAAAACGCCCCACAAATCCTTTCGTAAGTAAAGGTGTGAATGAAAATTGTCGGGTGTAGTGTAGTGTAGTGTACTTATCGCTACTGTTGCATGTTTAGCGGGAAAAACCACCCCCCAAAGTTCATAAGAATAGTTGGTGCCCGTCTCCGATTGCTTTCGTTTTTGGATATGTTTTAGAGGACCGAAAAATAAGAAATACGTATTTTTTTATAGTGGCTAGTTTTCATATTTAGGGGGTGAAACCACCCCCCAAAGTTCATACGAGGTACAAAATTGTGTTGAGTAAAACTTGATATAAATTTAATTTGCGTCATAACTTGCTGTATGGACGATGTTCTTGTCGTCAGTCACCGTTATTAGGGGGTAACTATGAGGGGTGGTTTCACCCCTTGAACATGCAAATGGGCCAAAATAGAAAGACATGCATTTCCTATTTTTCGGTCCTCTAAAACATATTCAAAAACGAAAGCAATCGGAGACAGGCACCAGCTATTCTTATGAACTTTGGGGGGTGGTTTTACCCCCTAAACTTGCGAACGGGCCAAAATAAAAAGACACATATTTCTTATTTTTCGGTCCTCTACAACATATCCAATATTCAAAGCAATCGGGGGCGGGTACCAACTATTCTTATGAACTTTGGGGGGTGGTTTCATCCCCTAAACATTCAAGCAGGCCCAAATAAAAAGACACGTATTTCTTATCTTTCGGTCCTCTAAAACATATCCAAAAACCAAAGCAATCGGAGATGTGCACCTGAAAATCTTATAACTTTGGGGGTTGGTTTCACCCCCTAAATATGAAAACGGGCCGCTATAAAAAACACGTATATCTTATTTTTCGGTACTCTAAAACATATCCAAAATTCAAAGCGATCGGGGGCGGATACCTGGGAACCTCTCCTTGTTAGTAGCGATTCAATTTTCAAATTGTTTCCCCAAAATATTGAAAACACAAAAATAATTTTCACGTTTCAACTGTAATGTCTCCATACATACAGGCACAACTGAATACTGAATCGTTGATAATAATACAGCTAACGCACGGAGTGCGCCGAGACGCGGGGCAGATATAATCATAACGTTCTGAATATGTTTGGTCTACTTGAAATCCCATCAGTATAAATTACACAATGTCAAATAATAAACACTAGAGTCCACTGGATGTGTAAACCAAATTTGTACAAGCTAATGTGTGTATATCTAATTAATGAGTATAAAACACCCACCTTATGAAAATGGCGATAAAATTGGAATTTCTACATTTTTTTTCTTAATTATTCTGCTAATAAGCTTAAGAAATCATTGTTACGTACATGAAATCGCAAGGAAGGAATACACAAAGCCACATGAAATTATTTCATTATACAAGTGGGTGGGTGGTTGGTTAAATATTCATATGGGTATAAAATACCCACGTTATGCATCCTAGGGTTAAGGGGAGCTTCTGGTCTAAAAATCGATTTTTTTTTATTTCATTTTTCGAATGTACAACCTTTTCGGAATAAGTGTTTAAAACGATTTGTTGAAATTCGTAAAATTCTCGAAGTTATATGCATTCGAAGAGCGGCAATGTATGGGTCACAACCGGCCACTCGGCGCTCCCGTAAAACTTTAATCGCGTTTTTCCCGAAACAGTGTTCTCAAAATCGGTGAGACCTGTATCTCCAAAAGTTATTATCCGAATCGACTGAAACTTTTTTTATTTTGAAGAATATACTTCTGGCTGGGGGGGGATACCAGAAAAAATGACAAAAAATTGAAAATTTCTAATTTTCAAAGGCGTTCAAAGGATGAAAAATATAGGGAAAAAGTTATTTCAAACTTTAAGTGTCGTTATTTTCTAAAAAAATGTCATTTTTGTAATTTTTTCTGCCCCCCCCCCCCTAGCCAGAAGTATATTCTTCAAAATAAAAAAGTTTCAGTCGAATAGGATAATAACTTTTGGAGATACAGTTCCCACCGGTTTGGATCAATTTTTTGACGCCTTGACTTTAACGACTCCCCAGTGCCGTCTGCAATGATTAATTATAAAACAAAAAATATATTTCTATAACATGAGACATCCTTAATTCAATGCAACAAATCCAATTAAATTAAATATAGTAGTTTTCCTTCAATTAATTCCTAAAGATCACCTATTCTTTGGGCTCTAGAACGGAAGGTTCCCTTAAGGGGGGAAACACGTCACGTGACCTGGCCGATTTGGCAGGTCGGTATTACAGCAGGTTTTTTCTGCACAGAAATGGTAATACCTATAGATACGCGGCTGCCTGGTGCAAGCAAGAGGGAGCTGTTTGCTATTTCCGTATTCTATTCTGAGTAAGGAAAGAAATTCTCAGCTGTTGCGTTGTATTTGTAAATATTTAAACGGAAGGTCTGCTGGTAGAGCAAACGTAGAAAATTCATTGTACATTTTAATTACTTAAAATGTGCTTATGCTACAATATGCTACGTTGGCAGTAAGGATTTATAAGTGAAAAGGAAAAATAGATGAGGGGATGTCCCCAGAAAATGACGTTTGCTAGGTTAGACATTTTTTTATCAGCAAAACACTGAAACAGAACATGAAATACACTTATTACAAGATAATTAAACGTCCTTTGCAGAAAGCAGTTATGAACAAACATTACATATAAAATTGTGTTGGATGTTGAATTGGGCTAGTGAAAATGCGCACGCTGGATGCGCGTGATTATTATGTGGTCCCCTCCTCGAAGTGGCAGAAAATATAATCTGTGTATATGCTATATGACAATAAATGTTTAACTGCTATTTTGTTCTTTTGCGTTACATTTGTGAACTTTTTATCATCCTTTTGAAACATTATTATTACACCGCAACAGTATCATTAGGAAATCGGGTATAGCATATCCCCACAAAATTATCTTTTTTAAAAAAAGGTACAAAAAAGAGCGCCAAGTATATAATCCCATCAAAAAGAATCCCATTTAAAAACATTGTCGTAAGTTAATACGAACAAAAAAAACTGTCGTAAATTAATTAATCTGCTATATTTAACTTTACAAAACTAATAATATATAAAAATTGCGCTAATTATCACAATTGTGAGGTATGTGTGAATGTATGTATATTGTTTTTTCCTGTGTTTTTGCACAGGATGGCGTTTCAAGCTTATTCGCTCGCTTATATTGCCCAACGAACACTATAGTCCCATTTTTTTTCCCTCCTCTTTCTCTCCTTCGGGTCCCTGCAGCAGCAGGCGCACCGGGAGAAAGGTGGTCTCCCATCTTTCCCTAGTACACCGCCCCGTGATGCTTAACTTCGGTAATCTAACGAGAACCGGTGTTTTCCATCACGGCCACGGCCGCTGGTGTGAATGTATGTATGGTTGGTTAATTGTGAATGGGCCTGAAGAATGCTGTACGCGTGAGATACCTATGGGCAAAAAGGAGAAGTGAATGTAGCCGGGAGAAAGTAAGGATGATGGGGGATAACATGGTCGATGGTTATGTCCGCAAGCAGAGACACGTGCGCCGAGAGTTCAGTTCTGTATTTTCTATCTAATATTACCATATTATATCTCAATTTAACAGTAAAATGTTGTGCAGATATTATCCTATATAATTCCCGCTCTCACAAATGGTAGCAGAGCGTGGTTCGAAAGTCCATAGTTTAAAAAATCTGTGAGAAAATAAAACGAGGAAAAGCACGTGGCACGTGTGAGGAGAACAAAGCAAAAATTTCGTGTGGTTGGAATCTGACGAGCGTCGAGCAGCTCGATGACGCAAACTACTTCCTGTGGGAAGAAAAGGTGGACGAATTCGTGAATAGAGCTGAGGCTTTAAGGAACCAATGTGTACAATTGGGAAAACCCATAGAAGAGTATGAATTAAAGATGTACGTCTTGAGAGGCTTGAGACTGGAATTCGACCAAAATGTGAGGATACTGGAAAACCAAAGAGACACAATTGTCAATGATGTAAGGTATGCACTGAAGCAAGAGGAAGCTAGAAAGGAAAAAAGGAAAGAAGATTGGACAACAAGAGATCAAGAGGGCGTAAGAAGAGCAAAAGAAAAATTGAGATAAGTTGTTATAATTGTGGAAAAAGGGATCATATGTTCAGAGATTGGTATGGAAGTAAGAAATGTTACAATTGCCAAGGATTCGGGCGTATATGAACTGACTGTAAGGAGACAAGAAATTACAAATCCTCTCGAGAAAGAGGACAGAGAGGTGGATTTCAAAGGAAGAATCACTGTAGAGAAGATGGACGAGGACGTGGCAGAGGCGAGGCGATGATGACGACAACTGAAGAGGCTGTGAGGACTGCGAGTGATCAAATATGTGCAAATGGAACCAGAAGAAATATACAAGAGGGTGTCAGAGATACGAATGTTAAGAAATTAGAGTGGCTGTTGGACTCTGGCTCAACAAGCCATATGACTTGTGATATGGAGATATTTGACGAGCTGCAGAAAGAAGAGAGAGAAATTACGTTGGCTGACAAGGAAGGAAGAAAACTGATTTCCAGAGGCATTGGAGCGGTACCTATGAAGCAGGAAGCAATAGAAAATGGGGTGAGATCAAAAAATGTATTATGCGTACCAGACTTAAACACAAATTTACTATCTGTGGCTAAGTTTACAGACTATGGGTATGCTGTGAAATTTAATAAATATGGTGCTAAGATATATAAAGATCAAGGAAGGGTACAAATGACAGCAGTGCGTAGAGGAAATGCATATTATGTGAAGTCGATGGCAACGAGCCATGAAGTTGTGACAGCAGCTGTGGAAGAGGATATATGGCATAGAAGACTGGGACATGTGAACTAGAGGACCATAGAGGACATGAAGAAAGAAGAGTTGGTGGACGGCATGAAAGAACAAGATAGAATTAACGTGCAATGTGAATGTTGTATTGAAGGAAAGGCCTGTAGAAAAGTGCACGCCAAATTTGGTTATAGAAGAACTAATGGAATTTTGCAATTGTGGCACATGGACTTGATTGGGCCTATAAATCCAACCTCAAGAGGAGGAAAGAGGTATGTGTTTACTATAATTAATGATTACTCAAGGATGTTTTTTATTGATGTGTTGAAGGAAAAAGGAGAGGCAGCGGACAAACTGAAGAAGTTAATAATACTAAAAGAGAACCAATCTGGAAAAAGAGTGAAGGCGATTCATTCAGACAATGGAGGCGAATTCATTGAAGCTGACTTGAAAAAATGGTTAGAAAACAAAGGTATTAAGCATGAATTGAGCCCAGCTAGAACGACACAGTGTAATGGAGTGGCAGAGAGAGGTAACAGGTCACTAATAGAGCTGACGAGGTCAGTAATGTCAGACTCGCGTTTGCCCATGGATTTTTGGGCAGAAGCAGTGTGTACGTCAGCACATATCAAAAATAGGGTGAAGACAAATGTGCATGGTAAAACGCCATATGAACTATGGAATGAAAGAAAGCCGAATGTAAAGTACATAAGAAGATTTGGTTGTGTGGCGTATTTACTAAACAAAGGAGGTTTAAAAAATAAATTTGAACTGAAAACTATTAGAGGAATATTTTTAGGTTATCGAGAGAACAGTATTTATAGAGTGTACTTACCTGAAAAGGGACTGGTACGAAACGATTGTGATGTAAAATTTGACGAAACTAAGGATGGGATGGAACTATTAAAAGATAACGAAAGGACGCAATCCAAAAACAGTAATGATCTGGTAATTGTAGGACTAGATGAAGAAAAGAAGAATGAAGAAATTGAACCATGTGAAGAAGATGCTGGAGAGGATCCTGAGGGAAACAACAGCGTTTACGAGGATGCAAATATGGAAGAATTGATTGAGGGCAGTGAAGGACAAAATGAGAATGAAAATGAAGAAGAGGTGATAGAAATTGAAGAACAGCCAATCCGTATCAGAGATAGAGGGCGACCAGAAGGCACGACTAAGGAGGTGATGCAAGCACGGAGAAATCAAGAAATTGAAGAAGAAGAACGAAGAGCAGAGAGAAGTGGATTAAGAAGATCAGAGAGAATAAAGGAAAGACATAGCGCGATGTTAATAGTCGACGAGGAGATCCCAAAAAATATGAAACAAGCAAAAGAATCAGAAAATTGGGAGAAATGGAAATAAGCTATGGATGAGGAGATTGATTCAATGAATAAACACCAAGTATGGGATGTGGTTGCACGTCCAAAAGCGAGAAGAGTAATAAACAGCAAATGGGTGTATAATATCAAAGAAAACCCGAATACAAGGGAGAGGAGATACAAAGCTCGTTTAGTAGCGATTGGATGTGGGCAATGTCCAGGTTATGATTATGCTGAGACGTTCGCACCTGTAATCCGAATCGAAACAGTTAGGCTGTTGTTTAGCATAAGCTCTGAAAAGGGAAGAGAGGCAAAAATGTATGATGTGAAAACCGCCTTCTTGCACGGAGACTTGAAGGAGGAAATATATATGGAGTTGCCAAAGGGGTATGAAAGGGATAATGACTGTGTATGCAAATTAAAGAAAAGGGTGTATGGGCTAAAACAGGCAGGGAGATGCTGGAATCAATTTCTTACAAAGGTGCTACTAAAAACTGGGCTGAAACAGAGCAAAGAAGACCAATGTTTGTTTTATAAAACAGAAGGAAAGGATTTTTTATACTGTGGCATACATGTAGACGACATGATTATAATATCAAGCAGAGATGAATACGAAAAGAAATATATGGAAGAGATAGGAAGAGAAATAGACAGGAAAAATTTGGGAGAAGCAAGAAATATATTAGGAATGCAATTTGAACAGGAAGAAGGAAAGATTGAAGTACACCTGAAGGACTACATTGAAAAGCTGCTGGAATTATATGGAATGCAAGATTGCAACATAGCTACATCGCCGATGGACATTAATGTAAAGATGGAAAACAATGAAACTAGTCGAATATGCAATATAGAGGAGTATCAAGAACTGATGGGGAGGCTTATGTACCTGAGTGTATATGCTAGGCCAGACATATCATTTGCAGTGAGTTGTTTATCTCAGTTTAACAAAAAACCAAAAATGATGCATATGGTTGGTTTGAGAAGAATATTAAGATATTTAAAGGGGACCATCAACTACCGTCTCGTGTTTGGGCATAAGAATTGTACCAAAGAAATTAAATGTGAGACTGACGCATCGTGGGATAGCACATAAGATGCAAAATCCTTCAGTGGATTGTTACTGTACAGAAATGAAGACTTAATGCACTGGAGGAGCAAGAAGTAAGCAACAGTGGCGTTATCATCTACAGAAAGCGAACTTGAAGCATTGTTAGAGGGAGTGAAAGAAGTGATATGGTGTAATGATTTGCTAAATGAAATTGGGTTGGGAAACTTAGTAAAGAAATATATAAAGTGTGACAATTTAAATGCGGTGAGACTGGCAAATGGTGGAAGTTTTAAAACTAAGTCGAAGTTGTTAAATAGAAAATGTTACTATATTAGAGAAGCCGTGATAAACAAAAACTTAGAGGTATCACATGTACCAAGTGTTGAAATGACAGCGGATTGTTTAACAAAACCTCTGAGTGGCGCGAGGCTGTTAAAAAATGTTCAAAAGATATTGGGGACTGAAAAACAATAAACCAAAGGGGGTGTGTGTGAGGTATGTGTGAATGTATGTATGGTTGGTTAATTGTGAATGGGCCTGAAGAATGCAGTACGCATGAGACACCTATGGGCAAAAAGGAGAAGTGAATGTAGCCGGGAGAAAGTAAGGATGATAGGGGATAACATGGTCTACGGTCATGTCCGCAAGCAGAGACACGTGCGCCGAGAGTTCAGTTCTGTATTTTCTATCTAATATTACCATATTATATTTCAATTTAACAGTAAAGTGTTGTGCAGATTGTTGGAATGTATGAATGTTTCAACGAATGTCCGTCAAGTTACTTGAGTTGATTGTTAAGCCAAGTAATCACTACTGGCGCCATCTTTTAACGGTACGTGTCGAGAGGCATCCGAGCGACGCTCTCTGTCCGTCGTGATCTGCGATAACGCGTAAGAACAAAAGTTGTAAGCTAAAACATAGTTAGGCCAGGGATCGGCTGACTCCGGCTCTCGCTGACACCTACAGGAGCGGTGGTAATGTGTGTGTGAATCGACGCCAGCGCGAAGCCAGCCAAGTGGCGACAACGCGAAGCGAATGTAACGTCACATGCTTTTACGTCACTACATATTTGACTCGCTGCTAGCGTAGCTTCGGCTGACTCCGGCTCGCGTGGCTGGAGTCAACCGCAGCGTCCGCAGCTATTGGTCAGAGGGAAACACCTACAGGGAGCGGTGGTAATGGGTGCGTGAGACGGCCTGATCGGAGACGAACCGACACCACGGCCAATCAGCGTCACCGGGACATATGTTGTCGTCGCTGGTTGGCTGCGGCGTCACTCACTTGGCGCTGGCGTTTGTTCGTCTCCAATCGTGGCGTCTCACGCACACATTACCACCGCTCCACCGCGACACTGCGAATTATGGCAGTAATATTCAAGAATATAAGGTCCTTTACGTCCCTGTTTCTAATAAATTGAATTGAAATGTAGGGTAGATGTTCCCCGATTACCGTGCCCTGTACTTATTACCGTGTCTTTATACTTAAAGAAGCTTTAATTGTTTAAAAATGCAATCTACTCGTTTGTAACACATACGTTAATAGTATAACTTAATTAAAAAATTTCTTTAATCAGTTATGTGTGCGAGGTTTTTGTACGGCTTCTTTAAGGGGTAGACACGGGTAATGCAGCGCGCTGTATACCGACACAATCTGGCCCGAAACAGGGGGTTGGGATTTTTCATCATTCGTCCTTATATGAGCAGATTTTGGGCTGGATTAGGACTCGTTCGAAAGAGGAAGGTTCAATGCAGAGCGCTCTTCTCATAGTTCAACGAGATTCTGTTGATATCTAATAATATGAGTGTCCAAAGTAGAACAAAAGTTGACAAAATACACCCGCAGAATCCAAGTATTTTTAGGTCACTAAAAGAGCTTTGTGACTGAAACGGTGATAAGAGCGCTCTGCATTGAACCTTCCTCTTTTGAATGAGTCCTGACCTAGCCCAAAATTTGCTCATATAAGGACGAATAATGAAAAATCGTGATTGCATTCCCAAATACGAGTTCCGCCATATTGGCGATAATACAGAGCAAGTCACGTGACAAATTAAGTTCAGCTAGTGGACACGAGATGGCGCCTACTCGGGAGGACTGCCGACGTGGAATCATAGCAAAACTGAAGCGTTAGCTAATTTTCATCGTATCAATATGAAAGTGATACAAATGGATTCCTGGCATTCTCCCGATTAAATTGACAGAAAATAATTTAAATCGGACTATTTTTTAATGAAACGGGCTTGCAATTCTGCAAACAAATTTTCACGTAATTTCCTTAATTATGGTCCGAATAATATCATTTTTGGGGCCAATTTGATCGAAAGAACATGAGGAATCGATTGAGAGCGAATTTTAACGTCGCCCGGCCTTCATTGGATTCAAAGACGATGCGTGGTTGGCGATAATTCGTCGCGGCGATACCGGAGACGAACAGTTGAAAGGCGATGCATTGTAGCGTCGAGAGACACAAGACGGTTGACGAGGGGTCCGGGGGCGACGTCCCGGGCGGAGAGGAATCGAAAAGGGCATTCGATCGACGAGAGTCTGACGAGACGGGCGTTTTTGTTTTGCGACAGAGCGTTATAAAAAAGAGACTTCATGTATCGTTCAATTCCTTCTGTTATAAATCAGAAAATATAACATTTCTACACGATTGACGTCACTTTCGCAAAGATCTGATTAGAAACGTAGAACTGCAGATTTGTCACTGCTTAGTGCGCAATATTGTATGGCCCTGCTGGTTTCGAGCGTCGAAACCCACGAAACTCAGCGATGTTGCATGATTGCCAGCGCGAAGGACAAGAGGGGACTTTCTATGGCGAAGGAAAGTCAGCCTTCTATAGAACTCAAATCGAAAAAGACTTTGCTGTCAAACTTTATATTCACGTCAAATAAATACTTTAATTGTAAAATTTAGACGACGAACTATTATTGAATTTCGTCAGCTCTTACATATGTATGTATCACTTGGTTGGGAATTCCTGATCCCAGAGTTTCATGCATTTACCTATTGAAATGTTGCTTCAAGTCATCGGGAAATTGTATTGCTTCTTCTCGTACATACATATATCTGTTCGCGAGTAGGTGTCACGAATGATGCGACTTTAGTTTCCCAAATAAATTCACATTTATCAGGGCCCACGCCCGAACCGCTTGACAAGGAGACTGAACGACGTAAACCGAGTGCGAGTGAAATAGCGCACCAGCGAGAGACCCTCGGTCGACGGCGACTTGAGTCATCCAGTATTGAATATGAAAATGTTCATATTTCTCATTACACCTTGATAAGAGTGTTACCACCGATGGATTGGTGAGTTTATGTCCACGAAAATGAGTCGAGACGCGAAGCAATTCGGTCTATTTTTTCTTACGAATACATGATTAGGACGCACACTACGTTCACTAAAAATGGACCGAATTTCTCCATGTTTGGCATCATTTTCATCGAGAAACCCTAAAAACTCCATTGGTAATACTTTCATCAACAGTTACCAAAAACATGAACATTTTATCTGGCCCGTCGGTTTAATTGCTCTCGGCTGTCAACGGGTGGTCTACTGGGGCCCGAAGGTCCTCGTTCGCAGCGAGAAAGCAAAACGGTGGGGTGGGTAGGTCTTTCCCGATAATCCGAGCCCAACCATTTGCGTGCGCAGCGTCATATTGCACGTCAAAAAGTATTCTTTTAATTACAATTAGTAATTCAGTTTGTAAGTGCAATTAAATTAGGCGTCATTAAAATCATGCATAGTTCATTAATTTTAGCTAATTGACCAATTCATTTATTTTTTAATTCAACAAGGCTGCCGTCTCCCTGGGCGTTGAATGTGTGCGTACGCTCACACAAACTAGGAAAAGCGTGTACGTATACGCGATGTAGTAAACAACCCGTTTCTACCAACTTACGTCGTGGAATCGGCAAGAAGGAAGCTTTTGCGGGTATAGTTGCCTTCAGTAGACATTCGTGCAGACGGGTCTGGTGCGTTTGAACGCTAATAAGCACCGTACGTTGAAATAATAACGAATTTATGACTCGAAAACTGACAGAATGAAGTTTCAAGGCTTCGCCGTCACCAGCGCTGGTGGTATATTCGAGCCACGTAGCATCAACTTTATACGTATACGCGATGTAGTAAACAACCCGTTTCAACCAACTTACGTCGTGTAATCGGCAAGAAGGAAGCTTTTGCGTGTATAGTTGCCTCCAGTAAACTTCCGTGCAGGCGGGTCTGGTGCGTTTGAACGCTAATAAGCACCGTCCGTTGAAATAATAATGAATTTATAACTCATGTACTGAGACAGACTCGAGAAATGACAGAATTATGCTTCAAGGATTCTCCGTCACCGGCGCTGATGGTATATTCGCGCCATGTACCATCAGAATCGGTGGAAGTCCAAGCTACCCAATAAATGTAGTAAAGACATAGTTGCCGATACGTATGGAAAGTCGTATCGCGTTGTTGCCGCATTTCCCCTATTACTATTTGTCGCCAGGAAGGCTTGAATGAATCACGACGAAGCGGCTGGAGAACAAAGATGGGCAAAGATAATATGTATCTGGATAAACTCTTCGAACTGAGGATTTGGGGTATTTGGCGGTTTCTAATCTCGATTTGAGAGGCATATAGTGTTGCGTGCGGTGGATTATGTATATTAATAAAATGTGAAACGTGACGTTTTTACCCGACTGTGACAAGTAAAGGAGAGTATTGTGTTTATCAGATACATAATTTTCAAAATTGTGAGATAGAAATAAAAAAATTGGAAGGACTCGCAAGTAGTAATTTGGATCCGAGGAGAGTTTTTTTATAGAAAACATAATTTGATGTATAGCTTGATAAAAAAGAAAGCGTCATATGTTTTTAGGAGCATTATAGCATTCGTAAATTTCATTACGATTGGCCTGTTACACTTCGGTGATGTACCTTATTCAAATTGTATGCTTCTAAATTGAAGGGTCGGATGCAATAAGGGGACTAGCGCTCAAAAATGGAAAAAATTATTGTCCAAACGCTAAGACAGATAAAAAATATAGTGTTGTAAAGCTCGTCAGGACACATATTTTTTCTATTTGCAATTTGTTTATTCAATCATTACTATTCGAGCTAAAACTTATAAACAAAAAATTTTTCATCGTCCAAAATGATTATAAACATAAAATGCGATAACTTGAGTAAATATTAAGGGATCGTTATGAGACTTAAAAAATATCTTCAGAAAACTCTACCGAAGCCGTAAAATGTATGCACAAAACCCTTATGTTAAAAAATGTAATAATATTTAATTAAAAAAAGTAATACTGGACATATCCCATGTTTTTCTACGTTCGCCGTTAAAAAGTATCGAGGCAATTTTGAAGTACGTATTACTTGCAGCGACGAAGTTTTTCCTTAATATACAAGGAAGATTTTCACTAATTTCCACACTGATTAATAAATAATTGTAGAAGATATGATATATATATATATATATATATATATATAAATCTCGCGCGTCACCAACAGTCAGCAGCCGCGTATAATGGGCTAGTTATTGTTAGCAATTTTAGCACTCGCGTTGACTGTTGATTCTGCGCGGAATTTATATATATTGCCGTATCTTCTACAATTATTTATTGTAGATAACACTACTGTTCGAAAATTAAGCTGTCGGGAGCACCCTGCGATGAGGTCGGAACTTTTGTAGGCGAACGCGGAAGAGAATCGATCTTAAACTTAGTTTATTTACACTATGTACACTATATAATGGCGTATAAAGGTTACTCATCAACTAGTGGACGAGCCTTGTTCTAGTTTATTAAGCCTGCACAATCCGTAAGCTTTAGAACCGTTTAGCGTAGGGCCGCAATCCGCGGTTTTAGATATAAGTACCGGCAAGATGCACCCGATTCAAAGTAGCAAGACAGAAGTTAATGTATAGCGAGACTCGTAAAGGATGGGAGTTCAAACCACACTATCCCAGGAATCGACAACGGCTTCCGGGAACACAGATTGATTTCTCCTTCCATCGATCGCTGCTCGATGGAAGGGAGCGGTGATCGACGCTCCGCGTGAGCAAGCAGGCCGTGCCGTGAATCATAGCCGTAGAGCGAGTTACAGCTCGCGAGATGGGGCTGTGGTGTCGCTTTCCCATACACCTACATATCCACAAAGTTTTAGAATTTTTTGAATTTCCGGGTTCGGGATCTTCCCTTGTGAGTGTCCTGAGGCTGTTTTTGCATCCAGCAGTATAATGTATATAGGGACATAGTTTGTTATCATGCTTAATTTTCTTTGAGTAAGAAATTCGATCTGGTTTATCTTTCCTAATATGAAAAGTTAAAATCAAAAAGTACTCCACCTCCTTGCGTAAATTTAAGGAAATGAAGAATATGCCATAATAATCAACATAACTATTGTATAAACTGTCTTATAAAAGTCTCCACTATTATCCTGTTCTAATTTTCTACGTATAATATTTATAATATGTACCTATTGTAATCGTTATTGTGTCAATTTTGCTTATAAAGTTAATTATTTTATAAACAGAATAAATTACTGAAGAATAGGTTGTAATATGGAATTTAATATCGAATCTAGAGACGCGGTAGCGTCTCGACGCCAAGTACATGAAAAACACCCTGTATATGGCGACTGTCGCTACCGTGTACCTTTACTCGTCGCGGAGCCATTCCAACCTAATTCTGACATTTATACATTAATATCTCATCACGCCTGCAATATTTTGTAAATATAAAGACATTTTCTTATGCAAACCGCATATCGGCTTTCGAACAAGACCAATTTCAATAAAATCGGTCCACACATGACAGAGATATCATAATATCGTCTCATGGATCAGTCGGATTATTAAGATTTTTCTCTGTCTCCTGATTCTCCTTCTATAAGAAATTTTTCGTCAACATAATACGTATACGCGTTACACGCACACCTTCAGCCAAAAAGAAACTAACACATGTTTCGTTCGTCAAACGCTATCTTCACTATGCAATAATCTACTCAAAATTTTGACAGCTTACAGTCAGGTTATAACCTGGCGAGTGTTAAATAAGGTAAGTTTTCAAAATTTGAGATGCCACGTGTTTTTACAAATATGTATCGTTGTACCATTGAATTGCAACCAAAATGCAGTCTCAAACACAAGGTAAGTTGCCAAAATTTGAATTGCGACATGTTTCTATATCATCAAACTGTTTTTCAATTCTATTCTAACTAAACTGAGGATTTTATGTATATGTGTAGATAATCGAAGCGTAAAATGATGCTGTGACTTACGCCAGGCTATGTATGTACGTATAATTTTGCAGGAAGGGTTTCGTATAACATACTTATTCAGTTATTATGATACATGGACACCTTCGATAATGCATGAATTTAATTAGTGTTTCTTGTTTCAATAAAGAATTTTAATTTTTGTAAATAAATTATTATATATTATTTTATTACTGGAACTAGTAATAACTACACTTACAAAAGCAAAAAAGGTCATTCTATTTCTATTTATTTCCTCAAGTATTAAAAGAAATTTGAAAAAAAAAACAACAACAAAGTGGATAATTGTACCTGCTTCCAGATTCATGGAATTGTACGTGCTTCCAGATTCATGGAATTGTACG
Organism: Andrena camellia; assembly: GCA_029448645.1. Taxonomy (NCBI): domain Eukaryota; kingdom Metazoa; phylum Arthropoda; class Insecta; order Hymenoptera; family Andrenidae; genus Andrena; species Andrena camellia. The sequence continues at coordinate 15,425,244 of CM055680.1, forward strand.
TGCTTTCAGAAACCTAACGCACCTTTATCCAAATAAGAGAAGAGAAGACATACACTTGTATAAACGCATCTAATTTTTACAACGAATAAATTAGAGAAAAGGAAAGCGGTCATTGCGCATTTAGATAAATTCTTATTTCTGTGTTACATATCTTTCGACACATTCTCTACATTACGAGTGTTCTGGGTTTTATATATAGGGTCTGTTTAAAGGTATGTAACACCACGAGTCGATGTTGCATTTAACTTTGAAATAATCTATCTACGGCTATCTCAAGCTCTTCGTGTTCATGCTCGAAATTTCTCCCTCCGAAACGTACGTACATACATCAGATCTATGTACTCGTAGTTCCTTCCATTATGTAATTTCTATGTATTACCTTTTATTTATTTAAACACGCGCTTATTGAATGTTAACTTATAATGCATTGTTACGACGTACAATGCACTTTCATAGTTTTATAATATTAAAAATTATCTGAAGTCATTCCCTATGCAAATTATCTTTGTAAAAAGAAGTGAGATCCCCATAAAAAACTTCAAAAAAGTAAAAAAATTACGCCAAGTACATGAAATCAAATAAATCATAAAAAAAAATAGAAGATAATATATAATAATAATTACAATATAAAAAAAAGATGTAAAATCAAAATGAGCTGCAAGTACATAAAAGTGTTTTGTAATAATCACGGACATTTTAATAATGTGAAGATAAAATTTAACATCTAGACATTTGCCTAGATGTCCGCGGCCTGGAAGTCAAATACTTGGCGTGGCCAGGCAAGGTCAAGGTGTTGATAAATAAGAATTATTTAAAAATGCAAAATGATGAGTGCACTCATATTTGTCAGAGTTTTAAATTGACAAATTATCTGAAAGCTTGTGAGAGGAAAGGTATCGGTGTCGATGAATGATCTTAGAATTATTTTAAAACGCAATATAATGAAAATGTACTCATATTGTCAGAGCTTTAAATTGACAAATTATTTGAAAGCCTGCAAGGGGGAAGGTATGGGTATTGCCCTAGTAGCATTTACTTGCTGGGAGTTTGTTGGGCCAATGACGTGTTATCCGTTGGCCAACTGTTGAAGTGTCGCGCTATTTTTAAATGGGCCAGCGATTGTAACCACCGCAGGCCCAACTGAAGGTTTCTTTCCATAGGCCCAACTGAAGGTTTTTTTCTATAAGCCCAACAGTTACTTTCCAAAAGACGTCTTACAAACGTCCAGAAGGCGTCTTGAAGAACTTCAAAAGACATCTTAAACACGTCTTTTTCAGGCCTGGTTTAGGAAAAAAAAATTCGCGGTGAGGAGAAACCAACCCAAACTTTCCGCTTACGAAGCAACCGCTGTTCGCACTTACCCAACACATTTCCTTGTAAACACTTCTAATTTCAAGTCACATACCTATTATTAATTGTTTATAAAAACTGCGCAGTGACGCGAAATATTCTACAAAATATCATCATTCGACCTTTAGACTCATTCCTTAAAATTTCACATTCGTCTCAAGATAGACGTCCTCATTACGTATTTATAAATAAGAAAAGAAAAATCACAACTTGGAATATAATAACAGGTTTTTGGATGTAGCAAATTTTCTGACGTTTGTAAGACGATATTTAATCATTGTTGTAAAATTTTTGTTAATTAACCAACCATAGTAATTGTAGGCCCAACATTGAATATTCGTAGGCAAACTGTCGTAAGTTGTTGTTAATTAACCAACCATAATAATTGTAGGCCCAACATTGAATATTCGTAGGTAAACTGTCGTAACTTTTTGTTAATTAACCAACCATAATAATTGTAGGCCCAACATTGAATATTCGTTGGCAAACTGTCGTAATTTTTTGTTATATAACCAACCAAAATAATTGTAGGGCCAACATTGAATAATCGTTGACAAACTGTCGTAAGTTTTTTGCCGTAGACCCTATGTTGGGAATTTGTAGGCAAAACGCTAACTATATCCCAACTAATTCCCAACTGTTGGCTACCGTTGGCCAACCAAAAATGCTACTAGGGTGATGATTTGAGAATACCTTGCCTGGCCACGCCAAGTATTTGACTTCCAGGCCGCGGACATCTAGGCAAATGTCTAGATGTTAAATTTTATCTTCACATTATTAAAATGTCCGTGATTATTACAAAACACTTTTATGTACTTGCAGCTCATTTTGATTTCACATCTTTTTTTTATATTGTAATTATTATTATATATTATCTTCTTTTTTTTTATGATTTATTTGATTTCATGTACTTGGCGTAATTTTTTTACTTTTTTGAAGTTTTTTATGGGGTAGTTTTTACAAGTAATATTGACGATTTTCAACAATAAAGAAGAGATCTAAACATGTTCTACAATGTAATGTGCAATGAATATCAATATAGCAAGTATTAAAGTGAGAATCAGAGTTTATTATTCCCTGTAATATGTCCTCTGTTGTCGATAAATGCAGCAGAATTCTGGTGCATTTATGTATGTACATATCGACGTGCGTTACGAAGAGTAACACGTTTCATTTTTTCCTTACGGACAACTGCCACAGGTAAAAAATTATCGCAGCGGGTTCCGATGGCACTCAAAAGAATCGGCAGACTCTCCGCTTTAAAATGAGCTTAAGACATTGATGTTCCGATCATCTCTCGCGAAGATACAACGAGTTGAAGAGAAAATGGAATTTGTGCAATTTTTAAGCATATTTTGGAAAGGACATTAGAGACCGAAATTGTAACCAAATCGAAAAAGTCGAAGATGCGTCTTAAAGAGGAAAGTCTGATCTTTCTATTGGTTTTTTCAGAAACGTCCTACGATGAATGCATCACTTGCTAGAAGCAACTAAAGAAAAAAAAACGATTTTTGCTTCAAAGATAAATAACTCGGCCAAAAAAATCATACAAGAAATCAATTACCCATTTTTTACACAGGAAAGTGGTCGCCTTCGAGTGGTGTAAATGGAATGTGTGTAAAAAATTTTGTGCACGCCGTGGAACATCGCAAAGTTGAAGAAAAATTTAAAAAATTGACTAAGTGCTCTTTATATTGCTATAACTTTGCCGAAAAGCAATGCATCTAAAATTTGAAAAAGTAGCTGAAAGTAGAGGTTCCACGCTTTCAAACTATGTTTTCAAAATAACGATGCAGCTATTTTTACCGGAGTTATGATCATGTGACTGCTCCTATTTTTCTGGTTCCTAGAGGTGATCCTTTAATTAATGTGAGGAGTGTAGTAATATGCGAGTTACTTCGTGTAAATCCGAGCAGAACCGATGACAAATTGTGTTAGGAAATACAGATAGATACCATCAAGATTTTTACATGCATATCCGGTTTGAAACTGATAGAAAATATTTCATCTGGTTCAATCTAGATTTTACGGAAAGAGAACCGCATCAATCCGGATTAAAAAAATTTTAACGCGGTTCTAACTGACAGTTCCAGAAGGGTGGTTATAAGAACGTGTGACCACGAAGGGTTAATAATTTATCATAACTAATTCACAGAGAAATGAGAGTAAATCTCATTTCTCTTGGCTCGTTATTAACCTCACGATTAATAATTTATACATAATGTGATAAAAATATTATTTCATTTATAAATTACTGGTCATGGAAAAACTTCCTTCTGCTAATAAGATCGACTATTTCAAACGAGACAGTTTGTGTCTTTGAAGTTTTATTTTAGTTTGCATTCCCCTACAGCACACTTTGTTGCAGGAACGTTGCAGAACCGTTCCGCTGCAACATTTGGAACGTTGCACGGAATGTTCTCGAAACGTTACAAGTAAATTGCTATGTCCGCCCCTGTGCAACATTGCGGGAGATATTTCTGCAACATTGCTTCGAAATTTTACAGCAATGGTCACGCAACGTTTCGGGCAGTAGGGCCAAAGTAAAAATATCGGTAGTGTGTATATATATATAACGTGTCTGTGAGGGACGCGATGACATAAATGTGTGCAGAATCGTAGTAGTATAACGTCTGTGAGTCTTTTATAAATAGAAAATGCTTTTACCGCAGTGAGATTCGAAACCAGGACCTGTAGCACCGTAGACGAACACTTTACCGCTGCAGCTACAACCGTTGATTGAGAAGATTGCTTACGTATTCGAGCTTACACTCCTACCGTGCAAAACTTTAAACTCAAATTATTCAAAAATGAAGGCTCGTTTTGACAAACCCCATTACATCTCCCTAATCGTGGAGCCGGATATCTCACAACACATTCATTTCGACGCTTGATGCTATATTAAATTGATTCACATTCTGTTATGAAATATCCTGCGTAGTACAAGAAACGATTTGTTTTTAGTTTTTAGTGCATTTTTAATACAATCGTTTAACACAAACATTTTTTATATGTTTTTTTAGTTTCTAGTTTTTAGTGTTTGTGGATTTACATTGCACAGCTCAGACAACTTTACAAATATCATTTATTGCCGTATACAGTTTAACAGTTTGCTTGAACATTATAGTGATAATTAAGTAATTGTATTAATTATTTATATCACATATTGTCCACGTTCACATATATTCCCCAGGAGGTTGCCTGTCGAATCTAGGACTGTATTCCGTGCGTTCGCATTTGGGAGCTATATACACCCACTCATTTGGGAGCTATATACACCCTGTAACTTCAACCCTTGCCGGTTCAGAACTGTACAGTTACGCGTAAACTTACGTTGTATCAGATTTGTTAAGAGTTGGTTGTATCCAGCGATATCGGGTTCAGGTTCTCTTTTGAATCTACAGTTAGGAGCGAGCTTAGCGTTAGGTGCCCCTCAGGTACCTAAACCTGTATTTCGGTGCATGCATACCTGGCCGAAATTCAGTCAATTTTTTAAAAAACTAAGTTTTTAAGACAAAATTGTATTCTACACTTTTCACTTATTTTTTCACGTAGAATCATCACTTCTCCCCGTTGTACAACCGGTTACGCCACATCCTGTATTTACGAATATTGGACAACTCGTAAAAGGGAAACCGAATGTTTAAATTAAAGTGTTAGCCAAGGAAGAGTTGAGTGAGGGAAGATACTTCCCTTTAGTAAGACGACTGAGCGAATTATGTCGGGTTTGGTATCATTTTCATCACGAAAACACAAGGAATCGATCGGTGTCACTTTAGTGCAGATCCCATGTGAAATGCGGAACCTGACATTTTTTCCTTCTTAATGGCTTGAGAGGAGAAAAAGTAGACGAAAAAAGAGACAAGGAGAGAAAAGAGGTAAGGTCGGTGTCCCCGGCTTCCTAGTGGATTCATCACTGATGACTTAGTGATGTCATCACTAACGCTTACCTAGCAGATCCTGTCTTCGACGCGGAGATACTAGGAGGTTGGGTAAGAGGCCCGAATTTCGTCCCCCATTTGTATTTGACCCTGTAGAAGGTGTATAAAATATTAGAATAAGCTAGCACTTGGCATGAATTTTCTTTGGACGTTTCTCTATTAACCCACGAATCGCAAAATGTAATTATGTCATGTTAATACGACATAATAAACAAAATGTGAAAACGTGTAAAGTGTGAAGCCTGAACAAAGTGTTCTTAATTTCGTCCCTCAAGAAAATGTTCGTAAAACAGGAAATAAATTGAAAAATTAATTTTTTTAATGATACAAGCGATCTTACAGTTTATGTGTGCAAGCAATCACGACAAATAAACGTATTCTTTTCGCATGGACTCCTTATACCACTGTTTTTGTTTCGGCATCTACAAAAAATTAAACATTTCTACTAAAATTGCTTGAAAACCATTAAAAGATAATTCACTGTTGTAACTGTTCATGTTTCATCCCTTTTTATTCCAAATAACAAATTTTTAGAAAATCGATCTTAATTTCCTTTAGAGTTCCGGGGACGAAGTTAGGATACCTCCGGGAGACGAAATTTGGAATTCGCGCAGTTTCAATATGGTGATCACTCTAACAGACCACGCGAGTGATGGCCATCAAAGTTATTGCGTATAAGAAACTACAAGATATGCCCGAAAAAGTGCTACAACTTGGAATTCGAAATAATATTCACTACTACGAGTAATGTACTATCATACTGAAATCTGTAAAAACTCGCTGTACTCGAAAATCTTCTTCTCCTTCGCAAACGCACAAACGCGTAACCTGTTACTTGCAAGTCTGTCAGAATACTGACATATACTAATGTAACATTTACCACTAGATGACACTGAAAATGCAAGCATAGGAATCGAGAAATGCAGGGGGCCGAAATTAAACGCGGGAACAAAATTTGGGCGCTTTACCCTATGTACGGGGTCAGCATTTTATCCTGCAACCCACGCTCGCGCGAACAGGTAAAATGGCAACAGCGCATCACGGACGCATTCCACTACAACCATGCACCGGTCCGGCGTTCGGAGAGCTGCCAGCGACCGCTGGACAGCAATGATGCCCGAGCTTCGAGAATTTTAGGATGGCCTCTTTCAAATTAACGTCGCAAAAAGCTATTGGGAATTTCCCGGCCCAGGTAATCGAGCCGCGCGCTCCGCTTTTATGATCGGTTTACCACTCGCACCCCAGATTACTGTAATGAGGTTTGAAAACAATGTCGACTGGTCTCGTACTCGTCTCAATTTTAAAAATTTTAGCTACGACAGGGTTCACTGCGGTGCTATACCCCTGTACGGAGAGATTTTTCGCTACCTGCGTGTAAAAGCTACAATAATGGCGCATCGTTCCAAAAAATGACATTAACGGAAGCCGGTGTAGGCGTGGCGTTGAGTAGCTAAAAGGTTAAAACATGCAGACACAAAAATTCTAGAAAAAATTCTAGAAAAAAATTCAAACACCGCTACAATCAAACACACGTCCCATTAGTTACCCCTTACGTCCGATCTATGCGTGCACTGCACTAAGGATAAAATTATAAAAAAGAAAACCAGGACCATAGATTCTGAGGTGTGCAGAATTAACACATAATTGAATAAAAATTTAATTCCTCAATTTATGAAAGTAATGATACAGAAACAACTAGCCTATTGTTTATAAATAACATGAATTTTAAAAAAATCATTAAATACAGTATCAAATAAACAGTTTGCAAAAGCTTTTCACAACAATTATGGTTAAAAAATTGGTAAAAGAAAAATTAAGTAAACATAAAATATGTTAAATTATTCATCCATTAAGTGGGAATAATTTTTCCTCATTTTTCGGTGCAAATTGCATTCCGATATCTTTTAAAGTTCAAAAGTTATACGAAAAAGACCCCAAATTCTTTAACCCGAGCCGGGATGATTCAAATAGCTCTTTGCGACGTTAATTTGAAAGAGAGCATCCCAAAATTTTCGAAGCTCGGGCATCACTGCTGTCCAGCGGTCACTGACAGCTCTTCGAACGCCGGGATGGTGCATGGTTGTCGTGGAATGCGTCCGTGAGGCGATGTTGTCATTTTACCTATTCGCGGGAGCGCGGTTTGCAAGATTAAATGATGACCTTGTATGTCCCTCTTCTTCTTACGACTGGCACGTTGGAACGGTACTGACATGATACAGAATGATATGTATACCCAGATGATAAGCCCCCTTTAGGTTAGTCAAGTTACTTGAATTCAAGCGACTTAAGTATGAAATTTCTTTACGACTGTGAACCTGTTATTCACTTGACTTTAAATATCCTTTCAAGTTTCTTTCAGGTTTCAAGTAGAAAGTCTATCAACTTTTACTTGCATCCAAATACAATTTCAATAGCATGAACGTACGTACAAGTGTGAATTTGAAATCACTTGAAGTAAGCTGACTGTCTATTATTTTGAAAAGTGAGGTTATAATCATAAAACAATGACTAAGAATAGATGGAGTAATGACAGAATTTCCAAATTCTTAGAAATGTACGAGAAATATGATATTTTATGGAATAATGAAGGAAAGAAGTTTTGCGATAGAATCGCGGGAGATAAAAATAGGATGGAATTAGTGGCCGAATTAAATAATGAAGGATTTAATGTGGATTTTAATCATGTTTTTTAAATATTTTTAATAAACTCAAGTAGGTAGGCTATGCCGATTCTGGACCAAATGATGGCGAGGGGTGAGGCGCGGCGGGGGGTACCGCGGGCGCGGGGCGAGGCGGGGAGGGGGTACCGCGCTCACGGTGTGACCGGTGAGGCGGGGAGGGGGGTACCGACTTCGTGGGTGAGGTGGATGACGTCACAGGGGCGGGGGATTTCAAGATGGCGTCGCGCGCGCAACCGTTTGCCGTGGAATGTCCGTACGCGTGCGGGGATCGGTGCGCAGGCGCGAAGGGATGTACCACGGATGCTGTAATTCGACACGGATGACGATTCAAGATTAATTAACCTAAATAGCGCAACCGTCTCACGATCGCCGTGAAAGAATGCAACGTCGCGCTCGTATAAAACATCCGACTACGCAATATAATTCGATGCGCTACCGCGATAACTATTCGAGATCGATTAATCTAAACAGCGCAACCGCCTCGCGAAATAACGCAACGTCGCGTATAAATATCTGCCAACGAAAATGCTTTTACGCTGTTTCACACGCCCTTATCCCACTTATAATCGCGATACATGCAAATACTTGAAATGTTATTTCGCAGGGAAGGTGGAAGATAGGTGAGTAAACCTGACATATGAATATTAATATTAAGATTTGTAATTTATTTGACTTAATTATCCCCCTCGATAACATCGTCAGCAAATAAATCAGTTAATAATAAATCTACAGGAACTTGCGCAGGGTCAGTTTGAACTGAAATATCGCTAGCCTGAAGCCCCGATACCGCATTCGTAAAAACGGCGTTATAATCAATCCTTTTCGCATTGACGCAGTTTCGTCAAACCACGCTCTTTGGAGCATCGGCACGATACCGCTAATATATATTTGCGTGTACATAATCATCATCGTCATCATCGTCGTCATTGTCCAATAAATATGTTCGCTGCGCATGTCGATTCAGCCAGAATTACTCATCCCCTTAGTGATCATCCGGTGGTCCATCGGGTATGGTGTCAGCATTATGAAAAACCTATAAAAAAATGTCACCATCGTGAACACCGTCCGCCTCGTGAAATTTTCCACCTTGAATATTTTCGGTCTGAACCGCGACATTTCGACACGTCACGTACACTTTCGGGCTGGAAGTATGGATAGGTGTCACAGCAGAGGTGATCGTAGCTGTAGCTGGACGATTCAAATTCACGGGCAATGACATAATCTGAAACCGATTTTTCTTATAATTCTCAAAGGTACTAACAGAACAATTCACTAAAATATGATAATGGAAACTTAAGGTATTGTTGGATTGTTGGATTGTATTTCCCGTGCGCTGAACGGCTGACGATATCCTTCAAAAGCAGTCTCCTTCAGAAGCAGTCTTCTTCAAACCAATTTCACTTAAAGCACTCCACTTATATGTAATCAACTTAGATGCAATAGACTTAGATGCGATAGACTCAGATGCAACAGACTTAGATGCGATAAATTCTTAAAGCGTTTCTCGTAGCAACGTATGTCTTGACCGCTACGGCAGTATTTGAGAACTGAGTTTAAGGTGACTGCTGCACGATCACGCATACGGAAGTATAGCGCGATAATTATTCGAGTATCGCCCAACGTATTTTTGATAATGGAGACCACCGTGACGGGTGTAAACACACTTATCGCGAGCGCGCGAATTCGATACGCGTGGTAACGCATCGAGCCAGCGCGGCATCACGTCACCTGATCGAGTCGTTGAGGGTGAGAGAGAAAAAAAGAACGCGAGAGCGAAGAAAAGAATTCGGAACGATAACGACTCATGAATCTCGGCTAGGGTAGATGGTTAAATATTTAATCAGAGCCGCGCATTCGTTCGGTAAAAATCTTCGTGAAAACACTTGTTAGGAATCATTCTTCCCCTGAGTTTTCGATAACCGGACCATAATCGCATCAGGTGGAAGAGTCGCATCAACCACTCGTGCCTAAACGTACGTGCCTTTTAATTGAATATTGAAGAAGAAGAAGAAGAGGAAAAGAGAAGCAAACATAGATGTATTCATGGGCACGTACCGGGTTTTGTCCCGGATGTCCGTGCTTTTACGCACAATTGTGGAATTCAGGGAATGGATGGATCAGTGCGACGCATGCTTGCGACTCATCGTCGGGTATCAGTGCGGCGAAGGAGTGTCGGTGGCATCGAAACAGCGTCTGGTGTCGCTGATCGTGCGAATAAAGACATTGCGCGCGATCGTGCGGGAAAAGTTTTCGCGAGTAGGGCTCGGGGTTTCGGGCCGATCGACGGCACCCAAAGTCGTATGGGAAGACGTGGAATCAGCGTTTCGGAATCGTATTTCGACTGGTGCGGTCATCAACGTGGGTTACATCGATCCGTGTCGATTTTTGGAGGGGGTCCGACGAATGGTGCTCTCGCGCGTCACGGACGCTATCAGGGAACATTCTGGTGTGTCCATGAATACGGTCCTGAACGCGGAGTTTATGTTGGGTGAGAATACGGACATGAAAAGTTTCGGTACGCGAAATCGCGTACTGTTCGGGACATCGAACTTGCGCGAGTGGTATTCGAAGCACGTGGTCGCTCCCACGTTAGTGGCGACCGAGGAGTTTCAAGATCGCGACAGCGGATGGACCCTGAGGGCTGTGCTAAACATTCTAGTGAATATAAATAAGCATAATCCACTTCGAGCCGGTTGCGACGTACCGCTCCCGCGCGCCGTCATACTGAAAAAAGCGGAGGTGAACGTAAAGGGTAGAGACAATGCGTCTTTCTTGTGGTCCGTTGTCGCCAGTTTGAACCCTGCTGTTACGCATGGGGATAGGGTCGCGTCGTACCCTCATTACTCGACGGTACTTCGCACGGACGATATGACTCTCCCCGTGACGTTGGATCAGCTGGCGAAGTTCGAGAGGTTGAACGACGTATCGGTGAACGTGTACGCGTGGTCCGACGGAAACTGCGCGCCTCTGCGTTTGACCAAGGACAAGCGAGAGAGACACGCGAACCTACTACTGGTGCAGGACTCCATGGAACCGCCACGATATCATTTTGCGTGCATTCAAAGCATGTCGAGGCTTATTTCGAAGCAGCTCGGCAATCACGGACATCAAGTATTCGTTTGCGAAAGGTGAGTCGAATACGGAATATTTCGATCAATGTATTATTTATTCTTATGTTTATTATTGACACTGTTATCGTTGTAGATGCTTGAGTTACTTCTACTCGTCCGAGCAATTGACGAAACACACCGTGGACTGTCAAAGTATGAACGAGTGCGCAATCGCATTGCCGTCCGTAGAGGAAAGATGGTTGTAGTTCAAGAATTTCAAGAACAAGGAACAAGCGCTATTCGTCGTGTCCGCGGACTTCGAGTGCATGCTGAAGGATGTCGAGCCTGCGGAGCGGAGTCGTACGTATACGTACCAGCAGCACAGAGCGTACAGCGTAGGCTACTACATTCATTGTTCCACCGACGCGTCTCTGTGTCGTTATCGCGCGTATCGTCACGAAACCGAGTGCGTGAAATGGTTCGTGCAGGAACTTCGAGAATTTTCTGACACCCCGTATTTGTGGTTACGGAACGCGAAACCAATGAGCTCGTTGACGAGTTAACAGTGGCGTAGTTTTAACGACGCGACCGTGTGTCACGTGTTCGGGCAACCTTTCGTCGACGCGGACAAAAAAGTGCGCGACCATTGCCACTCGACGGGCTAGTACCGAGGCGCAGCTCACGTGACTTGCAACTTGCAGTTTCAGCGATCGTGCACGATACACAAGTCGTCGTCGTCGCACGTCGTCGCACGTCGTCGCACGTCGTCGCACATCGTCGCACGTCGTCGCACGTCGTCGCACGTCGTCGCACGTCGTCGCACATCGTCGCACGTCGTCGCACGTCGTCGTCGTCGTCGTCGACATATCGTGTTGATCGATGAACGACTCGCGGTTTACTGAGGTCCGCGAGCTATGACGAACTCGTTAAATCCTCTCCGATATCGACCTTCGTACATGGAACTATCCTTATTGATCACCACGAAATCGTATCGTCGACGCCAACATCTCGCGCACAATTCGTTGAACGACTCGAACGTCATGTCTGTGTTCACGTGATCGTTTACACGCGACGCAAGTTCGTGCCGTCTTGTTTGAACAGCATGAGAAAATTCGTGTTGTCCCTGATCAAATGTTTAGGTATTCTAGCGTATGACTGACACAAATAGAAGCAGTCCACGTTGGCGTGACGGCCCATGGAGAAGTATTCGCTTATCGCGTTCTGTTCATCGCACGCAAAGTCGTCGGACACGAAGATCGAATCGGGTCGAGCGTCTCTCCGCAGAACGATCTCAGCGTTGTCCGAGTAGGGAAAGTATTCGATTCCGTCGACGAGCGACAACACCTGCTCGAGATATCGATACTTTGGCTGATGCAACGATTTCGAGTACACGTACACGTTCTCGAAGCGCAAACCGTTCGGGCTATCTAGCATGCTCAGAAGCACGTTCGTTTTTCCGCACCCGGACGGACCGCTGTTGTGTCCCAACCGACACCCCAAGCGCAACGACCCCGCGGCATTCCGATTGCCACAATCGAACGACCGAAATCGGGCACAACCGCGTAAGCATTCCGGAAACATTCCGAGACCATCAGCACATGGTGAAACACCCAAAAGCGGGCCAAAGACGGAGACCCCGATGGTCCCCGCTTCGTCCCGATTACAGTATAAGAATGATGTACGAGCACCGCGAGCGGCAGATTATATTCAGACTTGATTGAGACAACATGGAGACCTGATACAGACGCTGTACAAGATCCACGCCTGATAAAGGCTTAGTGCCAGTGTCACCCAGATCGGGACAGAATAAACTTGTTTAAACCTTACGGTGAGTTCCAACTCTTTAATCAGCAACGATCCCCTACCTTCGGTTTCCGAACCGAATCCTTCCGCCCCGGCATTCTCACCCGAACCTTCGGAGCCCGTTGGACGACGACCGTGAAGGACGACCCGGAGCACCCCGAGATTCGCTGCCAGAATCTCGACCACAGTCGCCTTGACACAACAATTGGTGGCAGCGGTGGGATCCCTGCCAACGTAAGAAACAAGCCTGACTGACGGGGACACCAGGACTTAGCGGAGACAACGACCCACTCAACAGTAGGGCAATCCACTTCGCAGTATTGACGGACGTCTACAGAGGATACCGCCAGCCAAGTCTACAATCCACACAGACGAGCGATGCATCACATGTTCTACGTGCTGTAAGTGCGAAATACCACTCTCAGCGAAATCAGGCCGCACGCCGCTGTTCTCATGCGCCGCACAAAATCCTTAGAGAAAAATATCGAGCGCGATTTAGAACTAACCGAGCGAAAAGAAATTCTTTCGCCCAGAGCCCTTCGCCGAAGTGCTTCGCGTAGATTCTGTAAAGTCCGTACGCCACGACCCTCCGGCGAATCTCTCTTCGACGCGACATTCGAAGCCCTTCGTGAAATCGGAGAACGTGCGCGGATTGCTTTAGACGTAGATACCAGCGAAGATCGTAGCGTTGCGACCGTACTTCCGACTGCGTCGAGTCACGCCGGACACTTAACCGCTAGGAGACTCTATCCGTTTGACGAATTAGATTATAGTTTAATTCCGAGCGAAGATTTAGAGACCGACAACAATATGCCGATCACTCCTACGGCAACCGCGAGCGAGCACGCAGTCCAGGATCCCGCAGGAAGCGGAGACCGGCTAGCGAACATAGAGAAACTACTCGCGGGCATAACCACCTCTCTAGCTAGTGTGACCGACGGAATGTTAGCAATAAACGATAGGTTGGGAGCAATAGAGGCAAGGGAAGGTCCACTACAGGACTCGGTAGATCGAGAGATAGATAGATTAAGGGACACTATCAATACTTCACACGCAATTCCCGGACCTTTGGACAGAACGACGGTACGCTTTACCGACTATCGCGAGCCAGGAGAAGAACCTATGCGCGCCAGTCTTTTCGTTCCCACCAACTTCGAGCAAAACGACCCTTCTAACGAACCATCGGGAGCGGACACTCGAGAAGTATTTCACGCGATAAGAGCCCTACCCATGTTCGACGGAAAGGACCCCAAGCAATTGCCCGGGTTCCTGACCGCCTGCAAGTACGTGTACAGCTCCTACCGAACGGTGGAGGAAAAGGCCCAGATCCTACGAGGGATAATTTCAATGCGAATTGGGGGCGACGCTCTAGAGGAAGTACAGACGCGCCACATATTGTCAATACAAGATTTAGAGGACGTACTGACCTCAGTTTACAAGCCCCCCCGCACAGCCTCAACCGTACAAAGGGAACTGCTATATAGTAGACAGGGCCACAATGAAAGCGCGCATCAATACGGGAATCGAGTATCCAAACTGCTAAGAGAACTAATAGCGACCGGAATCGAAGATAAAGCCAGTCTGGTAGACAAAAACGGGACCGTGAGAGTGTTTAAAAGACAGACCCTGACTATATTCGAAGACGGCCTCCGCGACGACTTGAAGGTTTTAGTCAAATCACAGAAACCCGCCGACTTACAAGAAGCAATTACGATAGCAATAGACGAAGAACGGCCGATCACGAGACGGCCGACGACGTCGGGAGGAACGCGCGCGACAAACGCCTCTCCGAATAACTATCAAAATAAAAACAAGACAGCACCACGGTACTGTGGCAATTGTAAGCGATCGGGGCACGACACTAAGGAGTGTTGGAAGAACAAAGATAGGGATAAGCCCCCGAAAAAAATTTTTTCTTCGGAAAACAACCGGCGAGTACAAGCCATAGCAACTAAATCGGCAAACAATAAGGCAGAGGGTCGTCGACCAGCCTCGGAGGAAAAACGACAATCGCGAAGCAAAAACGCTGATCGCGCACATTCCGCGAAAGGCAGCCGCGATAGCTCAGGGTCGCCGAAACGCGACTCACCGACGAGAGAAACCGAGATACCCTTCCGTACGATCAAAGTAGGATCCCTCTCCAAAGGCGGACATACATCGGATAGGATAGAGGTAGAAATAGAAGATAGCAAAAACGGACAAACCATAATGCTAATAGAAAACGGGGCAGAAGTCTCTCTAATCGCTAAGAGAGCCCTCCCGGACGGCGTCAGCATGAGAAAAAGCGACGTCCTTCTCATGTCATTCTCGGGAGAAAAGACAGAAACGTTAGGACAAATAGATGCCACGTTCAAAATAAATGGGAAAGAAATAATACATCCCTTGTACGTAGTAGAAGGAAACACCTTAACAAATGCAGACGGGATACTAGGAATAGATTTTCTGAAAGATAACGGAATAAACATAAGTTACTCCAAGCAGAGCTTATTAGTAAACGAAAAACCATGGAAAACGTTAAACAGAAACATAGAGATAACCGTTCCCGCCCGCGCACAAAAAATAGTAACAGTCCCAACGGATAGCATTCTAGACGGGATAATAGAAAAGCAGCAGCTAGCTGAAGACGTATACCTAGGAGAAGGGTTAACGAGACCCGAAAAAGGAAAATGCGTAGCCTATATTATGAATACAACCGCAGAAACGAAGACAATAATCGCGCCGCGAATTCAATTAAGCGAAATACCGGATAACGAAATAATTCACTGCAGCGATAGCGCCGCAGCTGTTCGGGCATTAACCGCGAAAGAATCGCTGACCACGCGCATTGCTCGAGTCATCGAGCAGGTAGACCGCGAGCACATGAACGAAGAAGAGAAAAAATCAATGAACGAAATTTGCAAAGAGTATCATGACACGTTTCATCTACCGGGAGACCGACTGACAACGGCCACCGTAACTGGCCACCGGATCCCCATAAAAAGCGACACGACACCCTGTAACGTCAAGCCATATAGGCTACCCGACCTCCACAAGCAAGAGGTAAAGAAACAGGTGGAACAGATGCTACAGGATGGCATCATCCGACACAGCTCCAGCCCGTGGAACGCACCCTTGCTGGTGGTACCCAAAAAAACGGACCCCGAGGGAAACATTAGATATCGCGTAGTAGTCGATTACAGGAAACTCAACGAAGTCACCATAGGCGACTCATTCCCACTGCATAATATCGTCGATATATTAGACCAGTTGGGAAAAGCGCAATATTTTACCACCCTCGATTTGGCGTCCGGATACCATCAGATTCCGATGGAAGAACGGGAAAAGTGCAAGACAGTGTTTTCAACGCCACAAGGCCACTACGAGTTCAATCGCATGCCTTTCGGATTAAAAAACGCACCCGCGACATTCCAGCGAGCCATGAACGCCGCACTCATCGGATTACAGGGAATTGACTGTTTCGTCTACCTAGACGAGATCATCGTCTACGGAGCAAGTCTAAATGAACATAACACGCGACTGAAGAAAATTCTAGACACCCTTCGCAAATACAATTTAAAACTACAACCGGAAAAATGCGCGTTTCTAAGAAAAGAAGTAGGATTTCTGGGACATATAATTACACCCGACGGGATTAAACCAAATCCCGAAAAAAACCAAAGCCGTGAAAGAATTCCCTGTTCCATCTAAACTAAAGGAATTACAAGCATTTTTAGGGTTAGCAGGATACTACCGTAGATTCATTCCGGAATATTCAAAAATAGCTAAACCCCTATCTAGCATCACGAGCAACAAAGTCGAATTCGTCTGGACAGCCGAGCAGCGGAACGCCTTCGACACATTAAAAGAGGCACTGACTACGGCACCCCTCTTAATTTATCCGGACTTTACAAAAGAATTCGTAGTAACAACAGACGCATCCGACGTAGCAATAGGCACAATATTGTCGCAAGGGAAAATAGGCGAAGATAAACCCATAGCATACGCGAGCAGAGTATTAAATAAAGCCGAACGGAATTATAGTACAACGGAAAAGGAACTATTAGCCATTGTGTGGGTAGTCAAGCACTTCAGACCATACGTCTATGGTACACAATTCAAGGTAGTTACCGACCATAAGGCACTAGTATGGCTGTTTAAGATGCAGGACCCAGGATCCAGATTAATAAGATGGAGAATCCTATTAGCCGAGTACGACTACGAAATCATCCACAAGTCAGGAAAAAATAATACCAACGCGGACGCACTGAGCAGGAATGTGCACACGTTGCAGAACGAGGAAGCTATAGAGGAAATAAAGCTAACCGAGTTTCAAGACGAAGAAATGAAACAGCAAATCCTCTACAAATACCACTGCACACCTACGGGAGGTCACCAAGGTATTCAGCGGACTACGAAACGAATAAAACAAAAATACAAATGGCCAGGTATGAATAAGGACCTCGAGGAGTACATACGGAAATGTAGCCTCTGTCAAAAAAATAAACTAGGTCGAAAAACTAAGGCTCCAATGGAAATCACGGATACACCAACAGAACCCTTTGAAAAAGTAGCTTTAGACATAGTAGGGCCCCTGCCAGAAAGCGAACAAGGAAACGTATACATATTAACGTTCCAGGATCTCCTCACAAAATTCAGCAAGGCAATTCTCTTGCCGAACCAAGAAGCAGCCACGGTAGCCGAGACAGTCGTCGAAAAAATCATCTGCGAATACGGCATACCCGAGAAAATACTAACCGACCAAGCTACAAATTTTCTAAGCGAAATGTTCAAGAATATTTGTAAATTACTTCGGATTACTAAAATTCAAACAACCGCGTATCACCCAGAATCAAACGGAGCGTTAGAACGGTCACACAGAACCCTAATAGAATACCTCCGACATTACATTGACAACGACCAGACGGACTGGGATCGGTGGCTACCCTACGCGATGTTCACGTATAATACAACCCCACACACCGCGACGGGTTTCACACCATACGAACTAGTCTATGGGAAAACGGAACTAATACCGACCGCGTTAAAAAGCCCGCCTAAACAAACATATAACTACGAGGACTACGCGCAACAAACGAGAGAACGCATAAGAACAACAAATGAAGTCCCAAGAGAGCGACTCCAACAATTCAAAGAAAAAGCGAAAAAGGATTACGATAGGAAAATGCGCGAAATCGAATTTAAAGTCGGCGACAAAGTTTGGCTCTATGACGAGTCCGTACGTCGAGGAAGATCGAAAAAACTAGAAAACAAGTGGGTAGGTCCCTACGTAATAACAGAAAAAAGCTCGAAAGTAAACGTAACGATAAAAAAAATCCTACGCACGCACGCGAATAGACTAAAACACTATATTGAATAACTATGACGCGACGAACCGTACGTACTAAAAGGAGGAATAGGAGACGGACGCCGACGACGCCGAACAGATTAACAACCACTTATCGCGACTGGACGGATCACAAAATACCTTGATGACCGCCATGAAAAAACAAATTCAAATAACAAATAATACGTTACACCACTTACACGACGCGGAAAGAACAATACAGCACAACGAAGAAATATTAGCAAAACAGACGAGACTATTACGTGCACGGATCGAAACGGCATTACTACAACAAACACGAAGAGCTGACGTAGTAGATCATTTCATTACATTAAATGCCCTACTGACCGACTTGACTCAGGACGTAGACGACGTGTTGCAATATTACACCGGCCTGAAAAGCGGCATAATCAGCACGAACGTAATAGCAAGCGCACAAATTACTAAGCTATTACAAACCGCCGTACAACATCTCCCAAACGGACTTACATTTCCGATAGCACCAAACGTAGAAAATACTAACGTGATTGAGAAATTGTCATTAGTCACCGCGTATTTCGATAGGACTACGTTAATAGCAGTAATAACCGTCCCCCTAATTTCTTCTCAAACGTTCACAGTGATCGACGCTACTCCAGCACCGATTCACGTCCACGACAACACATACGCGTTGTTAGTTATAAGAACCCCGATACTCGTCATAGACGCAAGCACCAACCAGTACGTGCTCACAGAGCATGATGAGCTAAAGGGATGCAAACAAGTAGCAGCACAACGTAATTGGCGACCTCGAGTGCGAAGCAAGCCTGTGGCTGCAACCCTCGGACGAGTTCCCAAAAAATTGCGAAATAAAAAACATCGCGGTAAACCACACGATGTGGATAGGCACCCCGTGCGCCGACACGTGGATTTTCGCGACACACCAACCCGAAACACTGACTATACAATGTAACGAGCGACAGCCCGAACACGTCGATATAGATAAGACAGTAATCCTTAGGATTGCGGGAAATTGTAACATCCGAAGTAAGGACGTAGTACTAAAGAAACGACAAACAACGTATAGTCAGGATTTCGAACTGCCGACGGCACCACGATACGACATAACGGCAGCAATGAACGCGACACGACGGGGCGAACCAGCGCACCCCCTCACGCGTTTTCAGTTAGATAAGCTACTAAAAAACCCATCTGAATTCTCAGCATTGTATAATCAGCTGAATCAGGTGGAAGGCGATCTAACTAATAATAACTACCAACCAGGACTAGCGACCTGGCAAATTGTACATCCAACATCGACGACTATCGTACTAGTAATACTTACCATACTCGTCATGTATTTGTTAAAACGCGATTACCAAATGCGCCGGAAGTTACAAATCCCTACACCAGCGAAAGCGCAGGAGCCGAAGAAACCACCATCCAACCTTCGCGCAGGGATTACTACAACAACCGCCACGGACAGCGAATACGCCGAGGTTCTTACAAATTAGGGTAACGGGAAATTTTGTAAATCATCTTGCGAAAAAATCCCCTAAGCACCCTTCCCTCAGGGGGGGGGGGGGTTGTGTACCAACCGACACCCCAAGCGCAACGACCCCGCGGCATTCCGATTGCCACAATCGAACGACCGAAATCGGGCACAACCGCGTAAGCATTCCGGAAACATTCCGAGACCATCAGCACATGGTGAAACACCCAAAAGCGGGCCAAAGACGGAGACCCCGATGGTCCCCGCTTCGTCCCGATTACAGTATAAGAATGATGTACGAGCACCGCGAGCGGCAGATTATATTCAGACTTGATTGAGACAACATGGAGACCTGATACAGACGCTGTACAAGATCCACGCCTGATAAAGGCATAGTGCCAGTGTCACCCAGATCGGGACAGAATAAACTTGTTTAAACCTTACGGTGAGTTCCAACTCTTTAATCAGCAACGATCCCCTACCTTCGGTTTCCGAACCGAATCCTTCCGCCCCGGCATTCTCACCCGAACCTTCGGAGCCCGTTGGACGACGACCGTGAAGGACGACCCGGAGCACCCCGAGATTCGCTGCCAGAATCTCGACCACAGTCGCCTTGACACAACACCGCAAAACACGCATCGAACGCTGTTCGGCAACAACGGACCGTGTGCGTTCGATCGACTCGCATCCCTATCATCCTCGAGCATTCTGTTCGCGGTCACGCGAATAACGTTCGACTGTTTCGCGAATAGCATGTTCACGCGCGCGTCTATGACGAGGGACGACTATTTATATTCGTGCCACGTGCCGCGCAGGTCACTATCATTGTGATCTGTGGAGCGCGCTAACGCGTTTATTATTATTATAGTAGCTAAGGTGGTTATTCTAACATAGGTGTATGGTCGCATCACCGACCGCGGCGTCTCGCGAAGTAGGGAAGAGGAATCTGAAGAAGAAGAAGAAGAAGAAGAAGAAGAAGAAGAAGACTGGATCGGGACTCGTGAACGGTATCATAAACCGCTTACCTTTCGAACTACACGTTCCGGGTTATCAGTTCTGCGGACCGGGAACGCGTTTGATAAAGCGATTGGCTCGTGGCGACGGAGGTGTGAATCCCCTAGACACCGCGTGCCGCGACCACGATATCGCGTACTCTCGTCGAAAGGATTTGGAGGGAAGACACGAGGCGGATCGCGCGTTAGCCGAACGAGCGCGAGAACGCGTATTGGCGAACGACGCGACCTTTGGCGAAAAAGCCGCAGCGACTGGAGTGTGGGCAACGATGAAGGCTAAAACTAAACTCGGCATGGGTATGAGAAGGACGAAACGTAAACAGAGAAAGTCTGGAAAGAAACATTTGCAACGACGACATAGCAATCTACGAGTGGCGAAACGCGTGGGCTTTCTTCAATTTCTTCCGTTCGTGCTGCCAGCTTTATCGGCTATCGGGGCATTGGCCGGTGGAGCGGCTGGTATAGCCAAAGCGGTCAACGATTCGAAGGCCTCTCGAAAACAGCTGGAAGAAACGTTGCGCCATCATCGGGCGATGGAAAGGCGAGGAATGCATCTGAGGCCGTACAAGCGAGGCGCGAGTTTGAATCATAGACGTCGACGCCAACGACGACTGCGATCAAAGAAAAAAAAAACGTCGATCGAGTAGGCGCGTGGCGACAGTGGCGGCGATAACGCCACAACCTATGACGAACCTGCAACTAGAGCGCGAGTGCGCCAGCGTACCGTTCTTTCAAGGGGTGTTTATGCGCGACACGCTTCCCACGCGCGTACGAAACAACGAATGCGGCATCGCGAATCTGGACGAGAACCGAGGCGCCGGTACGCACTGGGTAGCGAACGCGAAACGGGGGCCGCGAGTACAATACTTTGATAGTTTTGGGAATCTGCGACCACCCGCGGAATTGACCTACTATTTCGGACGCGGTACAACGATCACGTACAATCACGATCGTTTTCAACGATTCGACGAGATGAATTGCGGTCGCTTATGCATGCAATTTTTACAGCAAAAGTCTATGGAATTATGGCCTATAAACTAATACTAATACTAATACTAATAATGATGTATACTAAGATTATACTACAATGTATCCATGCGTAATGGTAATCCACATCTTCTATAATAAAGACTCGTAATATCGATAAATTGCCGAGTATTCGTACGCGCGCGCCACTTCCTCTCTCTCCGTCTCGCGAGTGTAATCTATATGTCGTTCACGCTCAGGTTAACGAGTCGCAGCAGCGTGCTCACGGTAAACTATTTCCCGCCGATAGATTTGAGCGACGGTCAATACGAATTAGGACTCGCGGACTTGGAGACGTTTCACCCGATTCCGAACATCGACTCGAGCAACGATAAATTCTATTTCATCATGAACTATGAGACCGGCAACGACTCCATCGTCGACGCCGCTTATAACGCATTACGATCCCCCACGGCTCCTACGAATTAGACGCTATCGCCGAGTATCTGAAGCAACGATTACTCGATCGATATCCTCGAAGACTCGATAACAACGAGAACGGCGATGACGACAAGTACCCTATAATGCTACGAGCTAACAACAACACTATGAAAAGCGAGCTACACTGCTCGTTCATTGTAGACTTTACGAAACCAGACAACGTGGGCTCGCTGCTAGGATTTTCCACGAATCGCATCTTATTGCCGAGAATCTGGCACGAGTCAGACGTACCCGTGAATATTATAAACGTTAACGTGATCAGAGTAACGTGCAACGTTACTACCGGCGCGTACAGTAACGATAAACCGGTACACACGATCCATGAATTTTCGCCTCGCGTGCCACCGGGATATAAGATATCGGAAACTCCGCGACACATCATTTACCTGCCGATCGTCGCACGAGTAATACACGATCTAACGTTGTGCATCGTCGATCAATACGATCGTCCTATAGATATCCATGGGGAAGAAATAACGATTCGTTTGCACGTTCAACGACGTTCGCGCGATCGGTAGCGTGACCGCACGTGTACGCGCGTGTGTGTAGTATGTTAGTGTTAGATCACACGTACGAATCATCAATCGTCGCTGCCGCTGCTACTCCTGCCGTCTCTGTCTAGCGTCATCGGCGCAACCCTTCATCGGAAAGCGAAAGTGGAAGTAGAATAAAGACGGGTGGAACGATAAGAAGAGGACCGATAAGAAGCATAAGAAAGCCGTTGACTCGTCGAAACGCGCGTTTTTTACGATCGCTAGGATTCATCGTCGCCTATTAGACAAACGTAGAGAGCGACGGGATGTCTATTATTCTGGACGTGGTGAATACGCCAACCTTCGACAATCGTATCACGAAGATTGAGTACCACACGTATAATCCGTACGCCAACACGACGTTCGACAATAACGATGAGATAAGAATCCCCATACAGCAGCAAGATCTGTACACGCTCCCGTGCGAAAGTTTTCTCTACATCGAAGGTCGTGGCACGTTGACGGCGCAGGATGCGAAAAGCCCGACAACGTCCGCGATCGCAGTTCTCGACAACAATTGCGTAGCGTTCATGTTCGAGGAGATTCGATACGAATTGAACGGTGTCCAAATCGATCATTGCCGAAATCCCGGGATCACTACCACGCTGAAAAATTACGTTTCATTGTCGGTCGATAGAAGCAAAGCGCTTGCGAATGCCGGTTGGAATCATACCATCGACTACGATACAGATATTTTTCATTCGGGCTCTTTCAATTTCTGCGTACCCATGAGCATGTTATTAGGATTCTGCGAGGATTACAAACAAATCGTGATGAACGCGCGGCACGAGTTGATCCTTATTCGTTCGCGAGTCGATACGAACGCGATGCACTGTGCATCCGCCACTGCGAGACCGAAACTAGAGATACGCAAGGTTCAGTGGCGTATGCCCCACGTCGTTCTGGATGATGTGAATAAACTATCGATGCTGCGTATCCTGGAAAGCGGTCGGCTGATCGCGATGAGTTTCCGATCGTGGGCCATGAACGAGTACCCGTTACTGCAAGCGACAACGAAGCACACGTGGACCGTGAAAGCTACGTCACAAATCGAGAAACCTCGATACGTGATGTTCGTCATACAAACTGATCGACATGGTCGCTCCGATAGATCCTCGAGCACGTTCGATCCGTTAATCTCACAAAAGTTCAATTGTACCTAAATTCCGTGGCGTATCCGTACGACGACTTGAACTTGGATTTCGATAATACGCGATTGTGTACGATATGTACGCAAAATTCCGTCGATCGTACTACGGTCACGGAGAACCGTTGCTGAACGCGATCGAATTCTTTCGATGCGCGCCTATTGCGGTCATAGATTGTTCTAGGCAAAACGAGTCGTTGAAGAGCGCTACGGTGGACGTGCGAATAGATTTCGAATGCAAAGAAAATGTTCCCGCTAATACTACCGCGTACTGTTTCATGATACACGAATACATAATCGAATACAACCCTTTAACCAACGTGGTGCGCAAACTAATATAGTTTATTAATATAGTTACTATTGTTTTAAAACGATGATGTCGATGTCAAAGTCCTCAGTTACTGTTTCGCTACCGACGCTACTACTACTACTAGTACTACTACTACATATACGAGTAACGATGTTCGCCGTTGTCGACATGCAAGGTTTCAAAATCGATCGTGACTTCGTCGTGAAAGAGATCGCGATTCGCACAAACAGCAACAACGACAGCAAACACCGACAGCAGCAATAACGATGAAACGCCGACGATCAGCCACTGGATCTTCGAATCGCCATACTTCTGGAATCACCTGAATTCGTTCGAGAAATGTCAAGCGCCCTGGCTCGCGAAGCATCATCACGGGCTTCGCTGGTCGGATGGCTGCGTTCCATATTGGAAACTTCCGGGTTTGCTCGCCACCGCACTCGCGAACATCGACTTCGCCATCGTGAAAGGTGCTGAAAAGAAAACCTGGATGCTGTCGCTACTACCGGACATAATCGTCGAGGAAATCTGCGATATGTACAAGCTGAAGGGAAAAAGGATCAACAACGCTCGAACCGTTGAGGACGACGGCGGCTACGACGTTGACGATGATTATTGCGGGATCACGCCTGACACCGTGGACGACTACGATGATACCGACGTTCCTAACCTGAAGTCTATGTCTTCAACTAATGCTCCACGATGCGCGTTTCACGACAACGATGGCGTCTGCGCGCTAGAGAACGTCCATAAGATATGGAATTATATACGTAGCGTCGCCTAATATAAGTCCTATACACGCATTGCATCTATTTTACGCGTCGTATGTAAAGAAACGAATATGTATGAATTATTTTTTTGTTTCTATAGCGATGAGAACCATAGCGACGACGAGCACAACGGCGAAGATGAGTACAACGGCGGCAGTGGAGGTGCGCGCAACGACGACGATAACTGATTCATCACCCGCGAGCAAGAATACCCCTCCCATATGAACGTCATTTTACGCAAATACTGTTTTTTTTTTTATAATTTAAGTATGCATGCATGGACGTACATTAATAATCACACGCTGTTTTGAATAAAAAATATATATATATTTATTTTAAAAAAAAATTGTTGAATCTTTATATGTTTAAAAAAAAATTATTTTAAAAAAGAAAAAAATTCGACGCGATGTTACGGCCTGCAACACACAGAGAAAACACCAAATTATTATTATATAAAACGTGGGCATTAGCACGCGAAACACCAAACAATTAAAATTTACTTATACTCGCTCTTCGAATAATCGCCGCAGCCCCCAAAACTCTCCTTCAAACGCCAAAAATTCAACGTTCAGCGTATCCTCCCGCCACATAAGTCGGGCGAACTGAATTTTTTTCCTTAACTCGTTGCAGATTTGCCTGTCCCTCCTCGTCGCGTATTGGCCATGCTGAAACAAACCAATGATTCGATTAAAACATCGTCGAATACTGTACGCGCACCAATACAATATACACAAAACATCACTTACGAGTAACTGAATTATGATGTCCCGATCACCATCACGCGCATGGGCCTCGATGTCAGCTCGACGCTGATTGAAACAAACGTGTGAAACAATTAAATCATCGTCGATTGGTGTACGTGCATCAGAATAATTTTTCCGAAACATCACTTACGAGATATCGAATGCAATCCCTCCGCTCCACGCGACACGCCCTAACCAGATTATCGAACGATTGCTGAAACAAACGTATAACTTTGTTGGAAGGCTATCCAATTGAATGAACACGCCAATTCAATTTACACAAAAAAAAAAACAATACTTACGATTTTTCGCGCCAACTCATCTCGCTCGTCGTGCCACTCACGATCGATTTCACCATGTCGTCGCTGTAACAAACGCACAAATTCATTAGAATATCGCCAAATGGAATACGCGTACCAATTCAATTTACGCAAAACTACACTTACGATACGTCGCTGCATCTCAAATGCATTCACGCCTTGCCCCGCTTCGGATAAATATAATTCAAACGCGTCCATAGTTTGTAGAAAAAAAATGCTTGTGATAACTGCACTGACCCGTGCGGCGGTGGTCGACATCCTTATATGTACTTCGGTTCTCTAGCCCTGCGCGTCGCAGGGTAGGGGTAGTCGTGGAGTATGCGTGGTGGGGGTGTCCGTATCACAGTTTCTTCTTCGATGATTCGATATTAATTATTCCAGCTTATAGCGCACTTTTATGGTTTGCACTTTTATGGTTCGCACCGCGAATCATCTCCGACTCTTCTGCGACACGTGTGCACCTTAAATTTGGTGCGTACGCCATTTGAATATCGCGCGCTATTCACATTTCATATTAATGTTTGTACCATAATACAACCATGATCATCACCATCATTGATACAATATACTCTTGCACATTTGGTGTGTACGTGTGCATGAATCTGTATAAAAGCGACGTTGGTCAGTCTTGCAGACTTCATAACGTCACCTACGCTCGAGTGCTAACAAGTATCGTTCGCGTTAATTTCTCCGTCGATCCGTATAATCGTATAGTGCATATCGAAATGTACAAACGCAGCTTCAACGATTCGTCCTGTGCATCCACCAACGATGGCGGTTTCCCCAATAAACAACACCAACAATCCGATACGAGGTACGTACATGTTACTATACACTTTTCACTTACTTCGTTCGCTTACTTCTTTCACTGTAAACGAACAAATCATTAATTCCGTGTACACGTTTTTTACAGTTCTGAATCCGCAACGCCAAAAACATCGAAAACGCCAAAACCATTAAACGTACGGATCCTGGAGCGTGATTACCCTTTAACCTCGACAGCCTATAAAAGACTAACCATTGGAATTCGCATTGGCATGGGTTCGTGCCGTGTCGAGATCACCATAGTCGACAATAAAGGCGGCGAGTTGTGCTTTTCAATATCAACGTGGAAGCTCCTGCTGCAAAATGGGGCTGACATACTTCAAAGATTACGCGACAACGCAACGTCGCCCCAAACCCACATCGTAATTGATCATTTGCGAATCGAATTCACGCGCATGCATAATGATCAACTCGTCAAAATCACCGATAATCGCGTTACCTTATACATGACGGAAGTCACGATGCGTAAACTATTCGCGTATGAACATTGCATCGATCATATGTTCACCTGGTTGACCGAAAATATATACTCCGTAAGCAATAAATATACCACCTTCGTAGACGTTCTACGTAGCGCTACCGCACCAACGGATCATGTAAAATTAATTTCCGAAAGCGACTACTTCGAACGGCATTCTTTGATCGATTGTGAATTGTTAGCGTTAGGAATGCAATCCATGTTGCGCGATGTAAATCACGTACCACTATAGTACGCGTATATATATATATATATATATATATATATATATATATACGTTTTAATAAATGGACGATTTTCACATTAATACCTGTAACGACTCATTTATAATATCCTTTCGTACTAATACGGCAATTACTTGTCTGCCAGATGACCAAGAGGCAATCGACATCGTACCATTTTCTTTGGGAAATTCGACTATGAGATAAACCTTAGGATTGCTGTGTCAGCGGGTGGTAAGTGCCAACCGCGAACCGGTACATGCCGTTGACTCGTGGAACAATGCAGTCATAAACGGTAACCCGGGTGAGACGCTCCGACCGAGCAATCTGGATAGGTTTGCTAGCCAGATGTCTGTTTTCTTTCTTTGCTATGTCATCCTTCGGGGTATAGACTTAGCGAATGATAATTGTGTTTTAGGATAGGCAGTATGGGCGGTCCTGACATGCGTTACCACGTATGTCGAATTACAGCGTTGGTGATAAGACGACGGCCCCAAACTTTAAAAAAAAAAATTCGAGACGATATCCGAATAATTATCGCTCTACGGTTTCGTTGGCGCATGTTTTCGTTGGTGGATGTTTATACGAGCGCGACGTTGCATTCTTTCGCGAGACGCTATCTTTAAATTCCCAGCCCCTGTGACGTCATCCCACGAACACCCACGAACTCGGTACCCCCCTCCCTGCTTCGCCGATCGCGCCGTGAGCGCGGTACCCCCTCCACGCCTCGCCCCGCGCCCGCGGTACCCCCCGCCCCGCCTCACCCCTCGCCCGAATTTGGTCCAGAATCGGCATAGCCTACCTACTAACTCATTCGTAATTTCGTTCCTTATCACACACAATCCAGCAAACACCACCTCCTTTGACGCCATTTTAGATATCTACTTGCAGGAAGTAATCTAAACAGTAACTTGAAGGCAACTGACACTACAGAACACAAACTTGGAGTTCTATGTGGTACAACATCTCTCGTCTCGCTCCAAACTATCTTCCAGAAATCGGTTCATTTGCGCGCGAACCTCGTACATAGCACCATTGCCACCTCAGCATTATCAGGTTGGCATTATTACCAAATTAATATGCATGTTGATTTTTCCAAAGTTGCCAAGGAACGCATAGTCTATTTCCACAAACTTAACGACGTTTCCCATTCGAATCAGTAAACCTGGATACAAGCACCATGTCATGTCGCTAGACACTCGGACGATGTTGCTGTCACCGTTAACTTGCATTCAGTTCTCAACAAGTTTCTTCAGCAAGTAGGCAACGTGTGCCCGAGCGATTGTTGCCTGGTCGATACCAGGTTTAAAACTTAGTGAAGCGTACAATCGGAGGACTGAAATTCACCTACCAACCCGGATAAACGGTACTCTCCGGATCCTGAAATTATCATCACATCCCACAATGAGGAATTTTTGCGATTTTATGGCCAAAACCACAAAAATGAATTTTTGAATTCGACAAAATAAATGCAAATGTCAATTGAAGGACTAATATGAGCATCAAATGCCTCCAATTTTACTGTTAAATGTTTTAATACAAAGCTCGTATATGCTCGCAAATGTTTATGTTCATGTGAGGTTAGACCAGGGCTCTCCAGCGTAAGGGCCCCTCACTAGGGTAGGCTGAAAAACTCAAATTTTCGAAACTCGAAACGGCATAGTGCGAAAAAGTTGCCGTTGGGGAAGACAAATCGTGGTAAAAAAAAAATTTGAAATCGATCAATATTTGACCTTCGCGTATCGCCGTCAAAGTTTTTAATTTTTGACCGAGTTTGGCGACTTCTGTATATTTCTTAAAAATGTCTATATTTCACTGTTGAACATCACAAAATATTATTTCAGCACACGTAACACGTAAAATAGTGTTTTATATATGTATTGTCGCGGACGGAAGACAATTTGGGGGACACGACTAGGCGTAAGGCGAACGCGACACGAATCACAATCCTGTAAGGGGCTACGAAAGCAACATTGCAATTATATTAAACTGAATTTTTAACATTGAAATTGCTAACGCACTTAGTTCAACCTAATCAGTTGCGTACAAAGTTAATTCGGTAGGCGACAGCGTACCTCAGTACGCGACATAAATTACGCAATATTGTAGAATTCTTTAGGCATAAACAAACACGGTTGCCAGGGAAGTCCTGGCCGTAGTGGAGGGGGAACATACGCGTAGTGGATAGGGAACACGCCACGTATGCGCGTTATGACGCCGTGACGTCAAACCAATCGATGCCAAGATAGGTGTTCCCCCTCCACTACGTATAGGATTTTCCTGACAACTCTGGGCACAAAGGTCTTGGCTTGGCTTAACAGACTCACTCCTCTCCCTTCGTCTATCATCGCGGTAGAATCAGCAAAGCGGTGTCAATAAAGCTTCTTTGTTTCGTTACTCGACCACTTGTGCTCTTTTATAACAGAAATTTTCTGCATTTGTATTTAAAGCATTTATCTTATCATTTTGTTTTGACTTCTTCCTACATATTGTGATCTTGAAGCTCTTCGATCAATTAAAGATGGAAGCCCCAAAAAAACACATTAGCCGGAAAACATTTTTCTGTCCGATTTTTTGGTAACCCAAAGGATTTATCAACTTCTCTACTTCCTACATACGAGGAAGTTTTGAAATGTTGTTTCGAAGAACGATTTAAGCTGGCTTCAGGTGCCAACTATAACACCGTCTGTTTTTCTACCGTAGCTAAGGCAGTTGCACAAAAAATTTTGGTTCTGTATGATGTAGCATCTATTCCCACTAAAACAGAAAAAACAATCGTACACAAGATAAAATCATATCACACTTCATACTACAATTTGAGGAAATCTTATAGCAGGGACAAAGAGAAACAAAATTATAAAGATAAACTTGCAAAATTCAAGGAGGAATCTGCAAAACTCTTCGACGTAGCATCCTGCAAGTGTCTAATGATTCTGAACTGCATCTGTGGAAAAAGTATTCGAAATTGTATTTGTAAAATTTCTATTAACTGTTGTTGTAAGAGATCAAAGAAAATTCCACTTCTTGAGATTAAATTTGTGTATAATCAAAGAAATGGAAGGTTTGGAAGAATAGGACAAGTTGATAAAAAAGAATCAGAAAAACGAACCAAAAGACTACTGAGGACAGAGCAAGGCCTGTCTCGTTTTGACGTAGCCCTGAACGGTAGTTCTTTTGCACAGACCTCAGAAGAAGTCAAAAAGTAAAGCCCTGAACCGGAAGAAGAAACTGAAAATGACATTTTTGTCCCTTCGAAAAAATATAAACCATCATCAGGTACACAGATGAGGATTGAACTCATGTCGACTGCTTTAGTAAGCGACAGGTATGGAATTTCTGACAGAGCAACTACGGCAATCGCTTCGAGTATTCTGAAAGATGTAGGGATTATAAATGAATCTGACAAGTCACTTGTTATTGACAAAAATAAAGTAAGGAGAAAAAAGGAACGTTTGAGATCAAGCTTACAGGATAGTGCTGATATAATTCGTCGAGGTTTATATTTTGATGGCAGAAAAGATGAAACTTTGGTTGCTGAAGCAGTGCACTCGAAGAACTTTCGCAGAATAGTGAAAGAGGAACATATTTCATTAATTCAAGAGCCGGAGTCTAACTACATCAGTCATGTTTCTCCAAGGTCAAGTTCTGGGAGAAATATTACTGATAGTGTTATCTCACATCTAAAGGAATTAAAAATCTCCCTTGGGGACTTAGATGTTGGATGGAAGAATGGTATAATTCACAATATTGAAATTATTCTTAAAAGACCTCTCCAATGAATTATTTGCATGTTGCTCTTCAATGAGCTTCCATTCAGACATTTATTTGAACATTTAGATGGCCAAACTACAGGTCCAAAATCGTTTTGTGGTCCTATTGGGAAGTTTCTTTTCAGCTGCGAAAATTTACCTGTTGTTAAATTTGAGAGCATTGATTGCGACATTCCATCTATTGATGAGAATGTTCTCAAACAACTTAGTAAGGATCAGAAATATCTTCTGAATATAGCTTCATTCTATCTTCCACATTTGGCTGTCTCAGATTCTGGGCCGCTGTGTCATTCCCGGTGGCTGACAGCTGCAAATCGAAATCTGAGGTTATATGTATCAACGGTTAATCCTTCTAATGAACTGATACAGGTAGTGAATTTTGTACTTGCATGCTATATGCCCGTATGATTTGCCATAAAGAAGAATAGTTCCATCATAGACGGTCCCAAACATGTGTTCAAGGTTATTGAAACATCAAGATAATTACCTGAAAACCTGCTCCAAATTTTGGATCCTGTCATCCAACGCAACGGGTTCTTTACACAGCCTGAAAACTTGCTCTTAACAATGGCGATGGATGAAAGAAGAAATATTAGAGAACTTGGCCTAAAAAGAATCATCGAGGCAAGAAAATCACCTCTGAAGCAAAAAAAGCCGGTTCGTGACTTCTTCATTCCAAAAATCAAGTTTGCTGCGACAGATTATTCAGAAATTATCGACTGGAGCTCCATTAACTCTTTACCACCTCTTTTACGTCATGTCTCAACTGAACACATTACATCACTGATATAATCTGGATTTACTCTAGACTGGGATATCAGGAGCTTTCCTTGCCATACCCAATCAGTTGAGCGCTGTGTTAAGTTAGTGATGGAAGCAACAGGAACAGTTGTTGGATAGAAAAACAGGGATGGTTTTATTCGTACCACGTTGATGTTCAGGGAAATTATGCCTTCCTTCACAAGCAAGGCACAATTTAACGTGAAGAAGTAAAAGTCGTGAAAGATATCGACAATAAGTAATATGTATGTCCTATGTGGTTGGTTAGTTGGGAAGGGCGTGGGTGGAACTCGAGGTGCAGCCACCTTCCCGTGGTGAGTTCTGAGTCGCGTTAGGTATTTAACTCGAGCCAAGAGCTGCACAGCTAAAGAATTGTATGTATTTATGTGCTGAAATAATATTTTGTGACGTTCAACAGTGAAATATAGACAATTTTAAGAAAATATACGGAAGTCGCCAAACTCGGTCAAAAATTAAAAACTTTGACGGCGATGCGCCAGGGTCAAATATTGACCGATTTCAATTTTTTTTTTGGCCTCGATTTGTCTTCCCTAACGGCAACTTTTCCGCACTACGCCGTTTCGAGTTTCGAAAATTTGGGTTTATCGGCCCACCCTACCCCTCACGCGCCTGCTTACCCTTCCAATCTTCCTCTCGTGCAGTGTGCCTTCCGTTGTCAAGGAGACCGCGCGACGCTACGAAGGCTGCCATGACGGACTAGCCGGGCTAGCGTCTTCGCGCTTAGCTTCGCGCGGTATCCCTGACAACACGGACGAGAGTGGGAGAACCCCAAGCTCACGCGTGAGCGACCTTGGAGAGCCCTGGGTTAGACCGATCGCAAAGAATTAATCCATATTTTCAAGTTGCTTCACATCGTTGCAAACACTTATATTATGTTATCCAAAGTTCTGAAAATAATTTGAAGGCATGGATTCAAATCCTGGTGGTGCGTAAGATATTTTTTTGTCCTCAAAATAATTGTTTCGGTTTAAATACGTAATTTATACAATTTTTAAAGTAGTGTTTTAGAAATAACCTTTTCATATAAGAATCAATGTTCAATACATAAAATACTTATAAATCCCATAATATCCTGCAATTAATTTCATTCCTATTTTACGTTGAACTATTTTGATTCTATAAATGCAATTATTAATTGCTAATAGTTGCTAACCTTGTAATTATATGCATTTTTTTAAACACGATCCAGTGTGTCTTGTATAACATACGACATAACTGTGACTGAGACTGGTTCACATGTTATACATTACAAACCTTTTTATTCTTTTTTAAACGATTTTATTCAGCTTCGATCCTCTGTTTGATTGTTTGTATTATGTATGTTTGTT
The DNA here is from genome assembly GCA_029448645.1 of Andrena camellia. Lineage (NCBI taxonomy): Eukaryota > Metazoa > Arthropoda > Insecta > Hymenoptera > Andrenidae > Andrena > Andrena camellia. The sequence goes on from CM055680.1 coordinate 15,458,586, forward strand.
TGTTTCATTTTAGCATCTTGTCAAAATGAAACAATACTGACGAAAAAAGTATTATTTACAGCAGTACACATTTGTTTAAAACAGAATATTCGCGAGCAAGTGCGACATTTAGAAGAAACACTAAAGGAAAATAATAATCATGAAGTTTCCATTCACTCCGACGCATTTTCGAAATTATCGAAATTATTTTATAAATTCAGAACCATGTGGCAAGCATGTTCGCGCAACAATGACTTTTTCTTTAAGAAACATGAAGCGTGGTTATCTGGCCACATATCAATTCCATTGTATCAGGAAGTGGGAGTAAATATAGGTGGTCGGCCTTTGATAATTTTTGAGGAAGCTAGCGATCGCACAAAGCGTCGAAAAACCGAAGAACTTCGTAAAGAAAAGAGTGTATCAGAATTGTTATCCGCCGCACAAATGAACCTCCGTTCTTGTAACAATAATGATGCAGCGAAAATAGTCAAGGATATTGTAGACAATCCTACGCAAGCTAAATGTTACGTTTCAGCACTTAATACGAAACCTACAGCCCGATTACCTGCTGGTAAAGCTCTTTCAATAATAGTAGAAGCAAAATTATCTAGGCATCAGTACAATACGATCAGAGCCTCAATGAAGGAAACCGACTGTGATCTGTATCCAAATTATGAGACAATTCGGGAAGCCAAAATTCCTTGTTATCCACCACGTTCGCAAATAATAATAACCGAACCGATAGTGCTGAAGTTAAATTACAATCGTTTGCTAGATCACACGGTAAAGCGTATTTTAATTGTTCAGAATGAAGAATTTGATAGTCTAGCGCCAGAAACTATACAAAATATGATTTTAATTTGTAAATGGGGATGCACCGGAAGTTCAGGACAAATCGAATACAAGCAAAAATTTAATGACAATTCCGTATCAGATTCGAGTGTATTTTTAACGTCACTTGTCCCCTTACAACTCGTGTCATTTAAAAAAAATCCTACAAAGGAAGTAATTATCTGGAAGAATCCTAGACCGTCATCTTCTCGTTTTTGTCGCCCTATAAGAGTGCAATTTATACACGAAAGCACTGAAATAACAGTGAATGAAGTGAATTATACAAACGAACAAATTCAATCTCTTGTTCCTTTTACAACTATAATAAATGCCAAAAATATTTCAATATCATACAAGATACTGTTTACAATGGTGGATGGCAAAGTATGTAATGCTGTGTCATCTACAAAGTCTACCCTTCGCTGTTATTTATGTGGTGCTACAGCAAAAAAAATTCAACGATATTGATAGTACGCTAAAGCGAAAAGTGAAAGATTAGAATCTACATTTTGGAATATCTTCTCTGCATGCATGGATTCGCTTATTTGAATGTTTATTACATATGTCATATCAGCTTCATATACAAAAATGGCAAAAACGGTCTGAAGGAGATAAAAAAGCTGTTAAAGAGCGTAAAATGAAAATTCAAGAAGAGTTCAAGCTTAAGTTAGGTCTAATTGTTGATTCCCCGAAACCCGGATGCGGAAATACAAATGACGGGAATACAGCTCGTCGCTTTTTTCAAAATTCAGTTGTATGTGCTAAAATAACCGGATTAGATGTAAATATTATTAATAGATTTCATGTTATTTTACAAGTAATATCAAGTGGTTACGCAGTAGATGTTAAAAATTTCAAATGTATGCTGTAGAATCGGCAAAATTATTTGTTGCATTATATCCTTGGTAAATGATGTCTACTACTCCACACATAATTTTAATTCATGGTCCTCACATAATCGAAAATGCTGTCCTTCCAATTGGACAGCTTTCGGAGGAAGCTCAAGAAGCACGGAATAAGGACATTAAGTACCGATAAAATTTTTCTCGAAAATGCTCAAGAGAAAAAACTATGGAGGATGTTTTCAATTGGCTTTTATTATCGTCAGATCCCGTAATTAGTAATCTAAGAAAACTTCCCGATAAGAAATTAAAAAGTTTGTCGTCAGAAGCGACCTTTCTTCTATGCCCTGCTGCACTGTAGCAGAGGCATGCTCTGACAAAGAAAAAAACGATTCCGACTGGGAGTACTAGTTTTAAGAACATATAATTTCATAGGTTTAAGTATATAAATGTAAATAATAAAAAACTCTTTATCGTTCGTGTTTAGGACTGTATACAGGGTGTCCGCGGGAAGACTGAACAGCTGGATATCTCCTAAAGAATTGGAGATAAAAAAATAAAAAAAATATGAAATCGCATGGTTCGAGGGAGGCAATTTATTAGTGCAGACGAATTTTTTCTTCGATTATTATTTTAAAAGATACGATGGTCAAGTTCGCTTTTTTAAATGGAACTTTTTTTTGAAGAGGTCACCTGATAATGCGTTTCAAGACAAATTCAATAAGCTATAATGTATACACTTTATTTCCACTGGTTTTTAAGATATTGTGCTTGCAAATTTACTAATTTTCCGTGGAAGAAAACCCGCTGGAATAGCAAGGATCGGGGACGGTCTTGCTGGCGCCACGGGTGGCCTTACCTATTGAAACAGATACCTACCTGCCAAAGGTCTACGCCGGGAATGGCAGGTCCAAAGGCTGGACAATTCTTTTCCGCCAGAAATGCTACTTAGGTAGGTACATCTGCGGTATCGAGAAGCGCACCGTTACTTTTATTTCGCACTTGCTTCTACGCTCGGATGGCCGGTTCTTTTGGGAGGGATGCAAGTTCGATTGGTTAGAGTTAGGAGGTGTGAAACTTGCTAGACCAAATTTCAGCCATAGGGAGCAGATTGTATTAGGACCAATCGGATTTGCATCCATCGCAAACGGCTGCTCTCTTGAGGAGAGCCTCTTCACAGCAATACCTCCTCCCCTATGCCCACCTGCTGTCGCACGGAATACGTCAACGCATGCTTCTGTTTTGCTATTGGAGCTCGTGTTTATACTCGAGAGATAAGGGATCTGTGCGAATTTTTAGGGAGGACCTCGCGTCGACAGCGGGCTACCCGTTTTCTTCTTGTGTCTCTCCACGAGGCGTATTGACGGTGGATTGTAGGAGCGTAGATGTCTGGATGCCAGTTATTGAATTCAGGAGACGATAGAAACACTTTATTACAAAACACACATGCATTACAATATTAGAGTAAATCGTATTCCTCTCAGGCAGGAGTACTGATAATGATCGAACTTGCGCCCTACTTCGCGCAGACCGATTACACGGAGGGTACTCGAGTCACACACTGCACATATGATACAGGGTGATTCTGGAGCTACGCCTGTCGAAGGATGCCGCCGTTTGCGAGGGATGCAAATCCGATTGGTCCTACTACAATCTGCTCCCTATGGCTGAAATTTGGTCTAGCAAGTTTCACACCTCCTAACTCTAACCAATCGAACTTGCATCCCTCCCAAAAGAACCGGCCATCCGAGCGTAGAAGCAAGTGCGAAATAAAAGTAACGGTGCGCTTCTCGATACCGCAGATGTACCTACCTAAGTAGCATTTCTGACGGAAAAGAATTGTCCAGCCTTTGGGCCTGCCATTCCCGGCGTAGACCTTTGGCAGGTAGGTATCTGTTTCAATAGGTAAGGCCACCCGTGGCGCCAGCAAGACCGTCCCCGGTCCTTGCTATTCCAGCGGGTTTTCTTCCAAGGAAAATTAGTATATTTGCAAGCGCAATATCTTAAAAACCAATGGAAATAAAGTGAATACATTATAGCTTATTGAATTTGTCTTGAAGCGCACTATGAAGTGACCTCTTAAAAAAAAATAGTTCCATTTAAAAAACCGAACTTGACCATCGTATCTTTTAAAATAATAGTCGAAGAAAAAATTCGTCTGCGCTAATAAATTGCCCCCTCTCGAACCATGCGATTTCATATTTTTTTTATTTTTTTATCTGCAATACTTTAGGAGATATCCAGTTGTTCAGTCTTCCCGCGGACACCCTGTATATTGTAAATATTAGATCTAAGTTGTACATTGTTTTAGCTCTTAAGAAGAGATTAACTTGCGCGACACTGCACGCTCTCTTTCTGATTTGGGTGAAAAGTTAACGGTGTCACTATCTCGTTGATTGTCGCGGCAACAATTGTTTTCTCCCCACTCTCGCTTTCTCGCGAGCGCCGATTAGGTTATCGCGAATACTCTCGTCAGTCGGTCTCCTGGAGTCGTTAACTTTACACAAATTTCTACCTCAAAACCAAAACATTAACTTTATTCTCAAAAAGTGAGACTCGGTTTCTTTGTGAGTTTCAGTATCGCTTGCAACGACCAAAAAGTGCGGTGCGCCGATTTATTGTCAAACTCTCTATAAATAAACTAAAAATACCGGTCGTGATACTCGTGCTGGTGAAAAATCTAGAATTCTACTTACACTTAATTAAACCTAGCAACAATTAACTTAAACCTACTTAAAGCTACCTTATTAAGAGTTAAAACTAAACGAACAACTAACAGTTCGTAATTTTTGTAAGTGTTGTTTTTCGGATAATTTAAATTCTCATATATCAGAACGTAAAAGTGTCGAATTTTATATATTAAAAATAAGTTTTGAGGTTTTGACTACGAAAATGGATATAGTTCTTCAATTGACATTTGTATTAAATTTGTAAAATTCAAAAATTTAATTTTTGTGGTTGTGGCCATAAAATCGCAAAATTTCCCCACTGTCCGGGCAATACTGTTCACACCCGCTTTTTTGTTTCAAAGGAACGATGCAATACAGAAAGAGAAAAAGTAATGTTTCAGACTTTTGTTACGAGCCGAGGGCTGAGGTATGAGAAGGGTAGGGGCGGAGTCGAGGATTAAATTGATTAGTTTGAGTTTGTTAGTAGTGGTCAAACCGATGCTTAGGTAACGCCGGGAGCTGCAGGAAGGTGGGTGTCGTGGACGAACCTGGCCAATACCGCCCATACAGCACACTTCGTGGTGGCAACGTTGTAGGAACGTTGCAGTAACCTTGCAGTGTTGCATGGTTGCAGCGCAATATGGTTGTAACGTTGCTGAGACGTTGCCGTGCAACATTGCACGGAGCGAACATAGAATTATTGCTGCAAAGTTGCATCAATTTTGCGTTGTAATATTGCACGCCAACGTTCCTGCAATATTTCTGCAACGTTACAGCAACGTTTTGCAACGTTTTCACAATGTTGATGTAACGTTGCGCCAGTATTGGGGCAACTTTCGCGCAACGAATTCTATAAATGCAACGCATTTAAATCTAAAATATTTCCGTTATTTTTAATGATACGAGAAAATGTCTAAGGAAAAAAATGTTTGCTTCACGGAGACAATTATTCTGACGGAGACGATTTTTGCTCAATGTTATATTTCCTGAAATTTCAAAATCATCAATGATTTTTTTAATGGGATGATGTATTTTCAGTACTGTAACGTTATAGCCAATAAAAATACAAATTCAATCATGTATAATATGTTGTCCTTTTTGTCTAGCAATCATTCTTTTTCCTGGGACATTTTCTCGTATCATTAAAAGCAACGGAGATATTTTAAGCTTAAATGTTAGGTGACTCACCCTGTATATTTTAATGTGTAGAATGACACAGGGTGGAAGTTGTAGCACATACCTACAGTAGCGGACAAAAAAGTTACCATTTTTTCGAACCACCCTACGTCTATTATTTTTTAATATCAACTTAAAACTGCAGTATGTGCCTAATATATATATTCTGAAAGAGAATTAAAAGCTGCATAAAACCCAATTACAGTTGAATTTATTTAACTAACAAAGAAACACCCTACATAACATTAAACAAGACAACACATTTTTAGAGCCAACAAAAAGTTTGAACATTAATAAAAAAAATCTAATATTTTGTAGGAGCACCTTTTGCTTTTAGGACAACCTGAAAACTTACTAAACGTGGTAACGTTTTTGTTGTCCCCAAAAATGTGTTACCCCGTTCAATGTCATATAACACTTTTGTTTGTTAGTTAAATAAAGTCAACTTTAACTGAGTTTTATACAGTTTTAAATTCTCCATCAGAATATGCATATTAAACATACCACAGTCCCAAATGTATGCTAAAAAATAACAAAAATAGAACAAATCGGACAAGTGGTAACTTTTTTGTCCGCTAGTGTAGTGTTACAGAACCCTAATGGAGTTTGTCAAAATGAGCCTTCGTTTTTGAATAATTAGAGTTTAAAGTTTTGCATGGTAGGAGTATAAGTTCGAATACGTTAGCAGTCTTAACAATCAGTGGTTGTAGCTGCGGCAGTAAAGTGTTTGCCTTTTTTCCCGAAAGTTAACGCTATTTTCCGTCCAAAACAAAGGCTGGGGTTCAACGAATTGCGGATCCATCGGGATAACGGGCAGCTGTTGAATAGGAGTGGCAGTGATAGGACTAATGCGGGAGTAATTGATGACAACCTAGTCTTCACGGCCCCGGGCGAAGAGCTCAACATTTTAGGAGCCTATTATGAGTCGATCAATTCTCCCCGTTATCTGAATAATGAGTCTAGATTAAAAGAGTTGGTGGACACCTCCATTGCCACCCTTAAGACGGAAGCCAATGAGCTAAAGGCGAATGGCAGGAGCATTGTGCGCTTTAGTGCAGTCTGTTCCGCGGCCAACCCTTCGGTTGATATTGAGGGTCCATTACCTTTTTGCAGCCCCTCTTCGGTGGTGCTCAAACTAAAAAATCTTCCTAACAAGACCTCCAGTGGATTAGACGGTATACCACCTATTTGCCTTAAACACCTCCCTGCAATAGCAATCGTTGACTTAACTATCCTGTTCAACAACGCCATAAACTTGAACTATTTCCCCACTGCATGGAAATCGGCAAAAGTTCTGCCAATTCTTAAGAAAGAGAAGGACCCGTCCGACCCGTCCAGTTATCGGCCCATCAGCCTTACTCCCTCCATTAGTAAGGTCTTTGAGGCGATCATTAACGATAAAATTACATCCTTTTGTGTTGAGAATGACTTAATTCCTTTGCTTCAATTTGGGTTTAAACATCGCCACTCTACGACTCACGCAATACATAAACTTTTATCAGACCTAAATACTACCGTTGGCAGAAGTCACCTTGTGGCAGCCGCCTTTCTTGATATTGAGAAGACATTTAATTTTGTGTGGCTCCATGGGCTGATTTTCAAACTTTATAAGAAGAAATTTCCCTCTTGGCTGATCTTCCAGATTTGGGATATGATAACGGGGAAATATTTTCGTACATCCAGGAGGGGCTACAACAGGGTACAGTGAATTCTCCGATTCTATTTAACATTTTTCTTAGTGACCTGCCAGGGTTTTTTGGGTTCGGCGAGGATGGAGGTGCCGGTTTCATTGCATACGCGGATGACGTGGTTATCTACGTCTCCGGGAATAGGGTAGAATCAGTTCAAAATGAGCTAGACTCTGTGGTTGACAAGGTCAATCGATATTACATGTCCTGGAACCTTCGTTTGAATCCGCAGAAATGCGAAACGATGTTGTTTAAGAAACCGTTAACAGTCTTACATCCAAAACAAAAGCGGGTAGCACGTCATTCCAGATTTTCGCCACAGTCCCAGGTACTTCGAACAAGATACTAATCCCGTGGAAGAAAGTTGTTAAGTATCAGGGGGTCCAATTGGACTATTTGCTTCGTGGTAACAAACATTTTGATGCCCAGCTTCAGAATGCCAATCGCGCTTTCCTTGCAAATAGCAGGCTTTTTTATAACAAGCATCTATCAAAGAAAGCAAAACTTATTCTATATATGCTGCTGGTCCGGCCGATAATTACATATGCTGTGCCTGTTCTTTGGAATTTTAATCATATCACCATGGAGTGAGCAAGAACCCTCGAACGCAAATGTCTGAGGGCTTGCCTCCGTTTATATCGCACTCCGGAATTGGACTGGCAGCATTATGTTAAGAACCAAACCCTCTATAACAAGGCTAACATCACTCGAATTGATTCTTTTTTAATTACTCTCACTAGAGATTACTTTAGCAAATTACCTGACATAGAGAACCCTGTCATTCAGTCTTTGGCTTTTCAAGAAATCCCGATTACTTCCAAACAATTTACCACGGGCTATCTGACCCCGCAGGCCTTTCCGCTATGCGACAGTTTAGGACTGATTCAAGATGCTAACAACGTCCCATTACCTTTCAACTGGCAAAGGAACAAGGCTGATAAAACAGTAGAGTTTACGCCTGAAGACTTCATTAACAATAATGATAGGTTTTTATATTCTCGGGCGATTCCAAACACCGATCGCTACGACTTCCGTTGTCTGAACCATAATAAGTACTGGTGGTTCACAAAGAATAGCATACACATGGCGGAACTGGCTACCCGTCGTGCTTATCTCCTTGATAGGAGGAACCGACACTAAAAGCGTTTTTTGTACTTATTAGCATATTAACGGGCGTATTCTTCTGGTCATCCAGTGCTTGCGCTCCTTTGTAAATATTAGTTTTCTAAGTTTTACTTTAAGTTTAGCACAGTTTTTATTTTATTTATTTTTGGTTTAGGTTTAAGACTGAGTTCGGGGTTTTACCTTCCTTCTGGGTTGATAGGTTTTTTCCCTTAGTTTTTCATGTATTCTCAAGCCGTTGAGATAGTAGAAGTACAATTCCTTGAAGGAGTAAGAGTACCTGAAAATTTCAATTACCAAAGATGCTTCAACTGTTAGTGACTACTAAGAGATTCCAATAGGTGGAACAATTAGTTTTTTATTAATTATGATTGTATGGCAAATTCTTTCCTTATATTTTTAGAGCTTTATATTTATAGTGAATGTACAAAATCCTTGATAATAAACATATTTCCAAAAAAAAAGTAAAGTGTTCGCCTACGACGCTACAGCTCGCCGGTTCGAATCTCCTTGGGGGAAAAAAATTTTCTATGAGAAAAAGAAACACGGGCTTTGTACTTCTATGATTCTTCACACATTCAATATTGTCGAGTACGTCACACACACACACACACACACACACACACACACACACACACACACACACACACACACACACACACACACACACACAGAGACAGAGATATATACAGGGTGTTCCAACAATGCTGCGGTTCCTTGAAGGGCGTGATTCAGGGGGTAATTGCAAACAACTTTTTCCTTTGCGAAAATGTTCTCCGAGGTTTCATTAACGAGATATTAACAAAAAGCACCGACCAATCAGAGCCCGAGTCTGGCGGACCAGTTCCCGCGCTAGCGTGGTCGCGCGCCGCGCTGCGACTACGAACAAGCAACTCGACATGCATGAAAAATATGCATGACATATGAAAAATAAGTAACAAATAAAATCGAACATTTTGTCATGGTTTGTGTGTCATTTAAAGTGAATAATCAATAAAGGATAAATGGATGAAAATCATGTGTAACGTAAAAAGACGGATACAAAGGTTTTTTTTATAAGAATTGAAAATAATAATTATTTGAAGTGGGAGGATAAGGAATACGTAAATTTCCTTGTGTTAATAACGTAGCCACGAAAAGGTGATGTAACAGGAAATGAACGAAAAGTGATCGTAGTCCGTTATTGTTATAAAAATCCATAATTCAATAACGGCCAACACTGTTGCTGACAACGAATAAGTCTGTTTAAAAACCCCTAAGAAATATTTAGGTACGGAAATTTTGAGAATTATCGCCGGAAATAAGCCATAGCCTGCGTTAAATTTAAAAATTAATGATCACCAATAAAGTAACTAAAACTCACCCTTGTCGGAAAATCACCTGCAGCTTGAAAACCTGTGTCACTGGGTCACAGAACCGATCCTGGTCATCGATGGACGAGCCCAGTGCACAACTGATCCCACGTACACGACACTACCCAAAGTTAAGGGTCGCAATGTCAGGTGCGTCCAGGTTAATGTACCGAATATTCACTTCACTGCACGGCTACTAACACTGATCACTTAATTCATTTTTCATGGAACGTGTTGTTCTTACGTTTTAAAAATTGGTGGCCCTGAAGGTGGGCCTTGGGGAGGAGATGTTAATGTGAAGAGGGCCACTTGAAGACAGTGGCCATTTGGGAGGGATGCAGGTCCGATTGATTAGGCTAGGACCAATCGTACTTCTCTCGCGCTGTAATCGTTCTAAGCGATTGGTCCTAACCCAATCAATCGGACCTGCATCTCTCCCAAACGGCCACTGTCTTCAAGTGGCCCTCTTGACAGAAATATCTCCTCCCTAAGGCCCACCTTCTCTCCCACGGAATACATCAACGCGTGCTTTTGTTTTGAAATTCGAGCGTGTGTTTATACTCGAGAGATAAGGGATCTGTTTCGAATCTGTAGGGAGGACGACGCAGGCGGGACCAGGCGCAGTTAGCGGACCACCCCTTTCCTTCCTCTGTCTCTCCGCGAGGCGTATTGATGTTGGATAATACTTTTTAAATTCTAGTTCCCCAAAATTAATCAGGCTGATCGGCCAGAGCATTTTGCCAGGGTCGCGGTTTATGACCGTATTGTCCCGCCAGTCGGCGGTAGAGAACGGTTTCCTACAATTTCGGATAATTTATGACTTAATTGGTTCTGCCTCGTAGCAGACGTGAACTCAGGGTATCGGATAGGGGAAACAGGAATGGTATGCATTTTCTTCTTTATAGCAACTTGAAGACTTTCTGCATCTCTTCCCTTCGGACTCTTTCGAACTGATACACGTGGTGTCTGTTTTCTATCTCGAAGCAATCGGTACATTGGCAGTAGAAGGACGGAGCGCAGACTTTTGTGAAAGTGTATGATGGTTCGTTCGTTGCACTTCTGCAAAGCACGTGTGTTTCAAAAATGTGATGGCTTCTTTTTACCTAAAGTCTCTTGTCCTGGTGGGGGTTGACTCATAATGGAACGAGAGAAGCTACTTGGGGGTAGAGGAAGTTGCTTGGAAAAAATTTTGTGAGTCAGCTAGCAATCCCGTCGCAGAAATGTTCACGGCCCAAGAATATTACAGGATGTTCTGGGTGTACGCCCGGAACAACGGGGACGCAAGTGCTGCTGCGCGATAATTTGCGCTGGAATATCCACAGATTCGAACACCAAGCCAGGATACATTTCGCCGTTTAGCGTCGAGGTTATTCTCGACGGGGTCCATGATGCCGCGAGGCAGCGAAGTGGGCAGACCCGCAGCAGCGCGAAATCTGGGCACCATCGAGAGAATCATCCACGCCGTCGAAGCCGACCCAACGATCACTGTGCGCGTCTTGAGCCGCCGCCTAAAGTAAGTCACAGTTCAAGATAACTGCAGCAATTATTAATTAAGAAAAAAATGTTATCTAATAGTGGATGTTTTTGCATTTTGTTCTAGTGTCAGCAGCAAGACGGTACACCGAAACCTCAGGGATCGCATGTTGCATCCATACAACATTTGCACGCCGGGGATTAGATCCAGCGGGTTCAGTACTCCAGGTGGCTGTTGGGAAAAGTGCTAAGGAATCCGTCGTTCACCAAATACATATTGTGGACGGATGAAGCACTTTTCAACAGGGAAGGATGTTTCAATTCCCACAATATGCATGTGTGGAGCGACGAAAATCCCCTAGCGCTTCGTCCACGTGCAGCACAAGTCCGTTAGTCGATCAACCTATGGGCCGGCATTTGTGGCGACTTTATCGTTGGGCCGTACATCTTGCCAGACAGGCTGGACGGCCCAGCGTATAAATATTTTTTAGAACATGTTCTGCTGGGTCTTACGGACGATATTTCATATGAGATCCGACAGAACATGTACTACCAGCAGGACGGAGCGGGGCCACAACACGCCTGGAATGTCCGCGCTTATTTAGGTGAAACCTTTCAGGACAGGTGGATCGGCCGCGGCGGTGAAGAGGCCCCCATTGCGTGGCCCCCACGGTCACCGGATATGAATCCGCTGGATTTTTTCTTCTGGGGCTACCTGAAGGTAATTTGATTATTGCTGTTACTCTTTACTTATACGTTTTGTATTTGTTGTACAACAATCATTTCAGAATGAGGTGTATCGTCAGCCGGTGGATACCCCTGGAGAAGCAGTTGCGCTGATTCACGTAGCGGTGGCGAACATAACGCCGCAAACATTACAGAGCGTCCAAAGGCAAATTATTCTCCGAGCTGAAGCATGCATCAACAATGACGGTGGCCACGTGGAGCAGTTCCTCAATTGATAACAATCGGCCCCTTTCGGGGCCACCAATTTTTAAAACGTAAGAACAACACGTTCAATGAAAAATGAATTAAGTGATCAGTGTTAGTAGCCGTGCAGTGAAGTGAATATTCGGTACATTAACCTGGATGCACCTGACATTGCGACCCTTAACTTTGGGTAGTGTCGTATACCTGGGATCAGTTGTGCACTGGGCTCGTCCATCGATGACCAGGATCGGTTCTGTGACCCAGTGACACAGGTTTTCAAGCTGCAGGTGATTTTCCGACAAGGGTGAGTTTTAGTTACTTTATTGGTGATCATTAATTTTTAAATTTAACGCAGGCTATGGCTTATTTCCGGCGATAATTCTCAAAATTTCCGTACCTAAATATTTCTTAGGGGTTTTTAAACAGACTTATTCGTTGTCAGCAACAGTGTTGGCCGTTATTGAATTATGGATTTTTATAACAATAACGGACTACGATCACTTTTCGTTCATTTCCTGTTACATCACCTTTTCGTGGCTACGTTATTAACACAAGGAAATTTACGTATTCCTTATCCTCCCACTTCAAATAATTATTATTTTCGATTCTTATAAAAAAAAACCTTTGTATTCGTCTTTTTACGTTACACATGATTTTCATCCATTTATCCTTTATAGATTATTCACTTTAAATGACACACAAACCATGACAAAATGTTCGATTTTATTTGTTACTTATTTTTCATTTGCCATTCTACGCAATTTCCTTCGATGCATGTCGAGTTGCTTGTTCGTAGTCGCAGCGCGGCGCGCGACCACGCTAGCGCGGGAACTTGGCCGCCAGACTCGGGCTCTGATTGGTCGGTGCTTTTTGTTAATATCTCGTTATCGAAACATCGGAGAACATTTTCGCAAAGGAAAAAGTTGTTTGCAATTACCCCCTGAGTCACCCCATTCAAGGAACCGCAGCATTTTTGGAACACCCTATATATATATATATATATATATATATATATATATATATATATAGGGGAGCAACTAGGAAAAGTTAATTTGGCCTCGTGACGTTTTAGTTCTATCGTCTTTGAACTTTTGGCTAAGACCGAAACCCCGAATATGCATTCGTACCCCTTTTATACTAGAAAATCAGTCTCAAAAGTGGTGGGGATACGCATGATCTTGGTTTTACGTGAGAATGTTTCCCGCGGGAAAGATTTGGTCACATCGCACAGTGGGGCATTTCGGGTCGAAATGCGGCACTAAGTCCTTTTACAAAAATATTGCCAAACTGCAAATTTTTTTTTACAGGTAGTTGATTGTGTATTTGGGTGATAATGTAGCATGATTGTTTTTCACATTCATTAATTTTTAACGCGACTACACGGTTTTGAAAAGGACAACCACGAAACTCTTCAGAACTTGTATTGTTATTTATAGTTTTGTTGTTTGTTTAATTCAACTAATTTTTGGTGGGATTAAGTGTTGGGATATGTATTTGAAATGTGCCAAATTTTATTTTGATATCTCTGATATTTTTGGTATTATGCCTTACTTAATTTTTCAATTTTCATTGTTTATTTTGAATGGGAGTTCAGTGGAGTTCAGTGTTCTTACTGGTCACATTGGAAAGGGCGAAGCCTTACCTTTATCGTACAGAAAAAATTGGCTGCTACTAGCTGCTACTGGGGTAGTGAGAGGGGCGAGGTGTCTATGACGCGTTCTTTTTTACAAAAATGCCTTTCCTGCCATTGAAATTCAAAGTAAATGAAATATTTTTACATGTGAAAGATGCGGAGCTTTTTCCTATGTACAGTGTGCAGGATATTGTCGGTAATTTGTACATAGCCAGTGGAGAAGTCCTCAGGGTGAAGCTGGTACGTGTCGTAAATCGGAAGGATCAGTCGCAACCATTGCTCCGTTTTCTTTCAGATACATGGCCATAAACATAATATGGCAAAAGGAAATAGTGTTTTTAAATGTTCCATTATAGCAGTATGTGGGAGAATTTTTGTTCGTTGATTTATGACGCCCTTGCAAAATTATTTTTGACTGGACCGTTTCGAATTGAAGCGTCTCAACAAGTAACAAGTAACACATTGCGAACGGATCATCAGAATTCTCATATTTTCATTATTGTAACTATACGAAGCACAAAAATACCTGGCCCCTGGGTGTAGCAACTTTCAGAATACGAAACCGTTTCGATTTGCAAAGGTAGTTCTCCGATAGTCGCATTACAATGTATCCATTTGAAAACAAGCGAAGATCGTGCGTTTTCGCTCTCGAAGAGTCACTCAAACGCAGTGTCCACTCGCGAGGAATACTCTCAAGAGGACTCTTAAGATTTAGCATTTAGGACAAGTGACACGTCAAATTATTGAAGCGTTGTTTCATTTGTGGTAACACATGTGTCGGAAGTGATATCTTTTTACAAGAGATACCTTGTGTTATCTTATTATACGATTTTGTATAATAAGACAATAAACGTGTTTTGTATCTTTATCAATACCGTGAAATTCAGTGATCAGTGATGGAATTAAATTTTATAAAATCACACTATGGTAGCACTGAACTTTTGGGTGTTACACCTTCTTGAATGTGTTGCATTTTCTTGTGTTGCTTTCCTTATTTCAAGATTTAAATTCAAAAATAGGTTTGTAAATTTTGTTAGGTCCATCGGGAGCGAAAATTATGACCATGATGCAATTATATAAAATCATGCAACAGCATCAAAATGGAAGTTTCGCCGAGAAACTGGATTTTTTACAAGCGACATTGATGAGTTGTGAAGGGTATTCCCTCAAAGAAAAGACCATTTTAAGAGGTAAATTGCGAATTTTTAAAAATCGTATTAAAACCAGATGGCAGGCAGCTAAAAGACGATCTGATTTATTCTTGACCCAAAATCGTAATTGGCTTACGCAAACTATAGATTTGCCAATAGCAGCAACTAAGCAAGGACGGCCAAAGATACCATTTATTGAATTAAGTAAACGCGGGAAGCGGAAAAGAACAGAGCAAATCCGGAAATTGGAGACGGAACAATTAAGATTTGCTATGGAATCCAAATTACGGGAGTCAGACGAATTAGATGCTTCCAAATTGATGCGAGATATTACTGCAACTCCAACTAGGGCGAAGAAATTAAGAAAGGCATATATTCAAAGTATGCAAAATGAACCAAAACGATTATCATTGTTAAATGCTCTAGCGATATATGTAGATGCTGACTTGTCGCGAGCACAATACGACATAATCCGCACAAGTGATAAGAAGCTTTTTCCCTGTTATAAAAGAATTCAAGCAGCAAAAAGAGATTGCTATCCAGTAGAAGAAGCATTTCGTGTGACAGTTACTTGTGCCGAAGTACTTTTGCAACACTTGTTAGATCATACGGCAACCAGATTATTTACATATTTAAACGAAGTAGTTGCAAACTTGGACAAAAGTGAGCGTGCTCCTTTTGAATTAATCAGCAAATGGGGATGCGATGGTTCTCAACAAATGCAGTATAAACAAAAATTTGATAATGAGGAAGATTCTGATAGTCAGATTATCCAAAGTTCGATGTTACCGTTGCGATTGATTTATGGTAAGTAATAGCAACCCTGCGAATATAGAACGTTCTTAAGGTTTCAAAATATTTGTACTTTATACGAACATTTTCTTAAAACGTGGTTTTAATTTTTAGGAACAGATGTTATTTGGCAAAATCTGTCACCGTCCTCACCTCGTTACTGCCGACCAATACGCCTCCGATTGAGAAAAGAAACGACCGACATTATTCGGGAGGAAACCGAATATATAAAAACACAAATTACAAACTTAAAATATACTAAAATTGAAGGTAATGAAAGAATAATTTGAGCAACTTTGAAATGATGAAAAAGTGATAATTAAATTTAACTTAATTGCTTCAAGTTGAAGGAAGTTCATACAAGGAAGTGAAGCATACAATGATATTGGCCATGGTTGATGGAAAAGTGTGCAATGCCCTCATTAATACGACATCGACAATGAGATGCTATATTTGCGGGGCCACGTCAAAGCATTTTAACAAATTATCAAGAACACCTGAAGTTGATCTAAATACATTAAAATTCGGTCTGTCGATTTTACACGCCAGAATACGCTTTTTTGAAAGTTTATTGCACTTGACGTACAAATTGCCTCTGAGAAAATGGCAAGTCAAAACTGAAGCCGACAAGAATGTCATGAAAGCGAAGAAGAAAGAAATTCAGGACCAATTTAGAATCCAATTGGGCTTGTTAGTTGATGTACCAAAACAAGGATACGGTAATACTTTGGAAAAGATTTATTTATCTGTATTAAAATAAGAATATTTTTTATAAAAATGAAGTTGCAAAACATGACTTGTAATATAATGTTTTAGGAAATACTAATGATGGGAATACAAGCCGTAGATTTTTTATGGATCCTGGACTGTCGGCTGAGATAATTGGTGTAAATATGCGGTTAATAAGAAGGTACAGAGTCCTGACCATCAATATTTTCTCTGTATTGCTTATCCACATTCCAATTTTTTCAAATTTTATCCCTGTTTCATATTTTTAACACAATTCTTTCTATTTTTCAAAGGTTTAAAGTCATCTTAGAGGCCATGTCAAGCGGCCGCGAGATTGACGTAAATAAATTTGAAGTTTATTGCAGAGGTACAGCCAAGCTATATATTCGTTTATATTCATGGCACCCAATGACCCCAACAGTACACAAAATACTAATGCATGGGCCATTAGTAGTGGCAAACGCATTAGTACCAATCGGACAATTATCCGAGGAAGCGGCAGAAGCACGAAACAAACACATTCGTTCGATTCGTTTACATCATGCCAGAAAATTTTCACGGGAACAATGCAATAGGGATGTTTTAAACAGGTACGATTACATATCGATACCCTGGCTTATGGCATGGCGCGTGTTACAACTGATTTTAACAATTGACGATTACTCATTTACTTGAATTATAAATAGGCTTTTACTCACTTCTGACCCACTGATCTCCAGTATGCGGAAGAGGTCAAATAAAAAATCGGAACCGTTCTTAAGAGAAACGAGGAAATTATTTGTTGCGACAGAATCTTCTGATGATGAGGACCAAGATGAAAATGAGAGCGAAGATGAAGATGAGGACGAAGAGGAAGACGAGGATGAAGAGGAAGACGAGGACGAAGAGGAAGACGAGGACGAAGAGGAAGACGAGGACGAAGAGGAAGACGAGGACGAAGAGGAAGACGAGGACGAAGAGGAAGACGAGGACGAAGAGGAAGACGAGGACGAAGAGGAAGACAAGGACGAAGAGGAAGACGAGGACGAAGAGGAAGACGAGGACGAAGAGGAAGATGAAGAATGCTGAAGTAATTCAGCAAAGTGAGATAAGCACTTCATTACCGAGCACGACTGACTTCCCGCTTATACCCCAAATCTGTGATAAATATGGCTTCACTGTCTACATTAATAAAATATGTTTGTTAAATAGTTTTGAAGTTACGTAAATAAAGATTTTATAACTATTAAATATTATATGATTTAAATGTTCCCCAAAAGTTTATTTACAAATACAGTTAAGGGGGAATAGTACTTTTTTGCCCGAAAATTAACCAATCTTTGTGAATTTGTTTCTATATGTAATTGAAAAGCTAGAAAGATAGTGTTTGTTGTAAATGAAAGATCACTGATTGAAAGTATTAAAAAAAGACACCATCCCTCCCCTCGCTATAAGCTCTCATAGGTTGCTCGCGGAATAAGTAAAATTGCGGTGCCATAAATTCCGCCTTCTATGCTTACCTGAAACATAAAAACAAATCAAGACATTAAACTTTATTACATTTTGTTTTGTTGATCGAGTCGATTCTTAAATTTCGCATTTCAAATAAAATGGCGCGCCATTGCGAACTGTCAAACCTATAGGGTGAAGCCACCAGTAGTCGATCTACACTCTGTTCAAAAGATTGTCACTTCTAAAAACCTTATTTTTCATGTTTTTCTGAAAGTGGTCGACTACTAATACATGGTCGATTACTAGTGGCTTCACCCTACTTTCAGTGTCGAAAATCGATACCTACAGTTGTGACAGTCCGCCATTTTGTTTTAAATGCGAAATTTAAAAATCGGCTCGGTCAACAAAAGAAAATGTAATACACTTTAATGTCTTGATTTGTTTTTATGTTTCAGATAAGCATAGAAGGCGGAATTTATGGCACCGCAAGGGACCAATTTTGAGCGATTATAGGGAAGGGTGACAGGGTGCCTTTTTTAAATAAAAATTCTTTTAATACTTTCAAACAGCGATCTTTCATTTGAAACAAACCCCATGTTTCTAGCTTTTCAGTTTCAGATAGAAAAAAATTCATAAGGACTGCTCAATTTTCAGGCCAAAAAAGTACTATGCCCCCTTAAATAAACAAATTTCATTAATTTTTCTGTATCAATAGGACCACAAATATACGCCCTAACTGAATGAAATCAAAAAATTAACGATAAATATATGATTTCAGTCAGAAAATGTTTTGTGCCGCGTTTCGACCCGCAATGCCCCACTGTGCGTCGCGTCGTTGCGGGGGCGACAGCTGCATCGAGGTGTGTGCATTCCAGAATCCCCCAAGAGGGTTAAAGTAAATGACAACGGGAGTTTCTGTACGTAACACTTGAATGTAACCAGGAAGATTAAAGTTTTTTGATTATTCTGTCAGCAGGATATACTTCTACGATTGAATTGTGCTGCAACAGCAGTCACCATACGAATATGACTTCAGTCATAATATTGTATATGACACAAGTTCAATAAACGAAATCATTTCGTTATATCTAGAGACGCGGTAGCGTCTCGACGCCAAGTACATGTTTCGACACCCTGTATATGTCGACTGTCGCTACAGCTATCATTTACTTGTCGCCCGGTTAATCCAACCTAATCTGAAACTTATTTCATTAATATCTCATCATGCCTGCAATATTTTCTAAATTTAAAGGCATTTTTCTTATGTAAACTGCATGTAAGCTTTCGAATAAGACCAATTTCAATTGGTCCACTCATGACAAAGATATCGTAATATCGTCTCATGGATCAGTCGGAAACGGTAAGATTATAAGATTTTTCTTCTTCTTCAAGTCAAATTTTTGTCGACATAATACGTATACGCGTTACACGCACACATTCTGCCAAAAAGAAACTAACACATGTTTCGTTCTTCGTTCGTCGACTCTCGGGATTAGTCGGCAGGGATCGTCGACTGGCATTGTACATACCTATATACGATTGAATTATAACCTACCAAGTGTCAATCAATCTTAACCTGCTAAGTGTCAAATAATGTAAGTTGTCTAAATTTGAAATGTCACGAGTTTTTACACTAAATAAAAGACAGAATTATTGTCTCAATTAACAAGGTAAGTTGCCAACATTTTTTAGTAGACTTTTTATGTAGAGTCGCAGACTTGGAAGTTGTCCGGAGAAGGTTCGACAGAGCAGCATGTTCTTTCACGTAAATTTCTGAAAATTTGTACCATGCATTTACAAAATAATATATTGTAACAAATTGCATTGCATTTAAATTGCCAGATATATTTATACCAGCAACCTATTTTTAATTTATAGTTTTTATATGAAGCTTATAGAAATGAAGGAGACGCAAAAGCTTGAATAGAAATAAAGGGGATGCACAGGCTTGGAGGTTGTCCGGTGAAGGTTAGAAGAAGGCAATCAATATAATATTTACTACGATAGACAGAGAAGCATTTTCTTTCGCACAAGTTTCTGGAAATTTGTTAAATAAGGTAAATCGACAAAATTTGTCAAAAGGCATAGCAATAAGAATTAAGAAAATTATGGCGGACTGCTTGCAATGTACAGCAATTCACATTAGTGACGAAAGTACGCTGAAAACACATGTCCCTTGATTCTTTTCAATCTTTTGACAAAGACATTCGTAATATTTAAAATCCACAGAAGTTGCCACGCTGTTCATTAATTTTATTAGTTTCCAATTAGCAATATTTCAATTCATCAATAAACATAATAAATTAATTTTATTCCAACATCAATACATTGTCTGTTAAAAATTACCATTAGCATTTAAATTTCCTGCAACAAGACTTTCTACCATACGCTCTCACCTCCTTCGGATACATTTTTTAGTCTCTACACTTACTATAGCAAAATGCCACTCTATTTCTATATAAGTTCTACGTTAAGTTGTAACTAAAATAACTAAAATGTGGATTTTATATATTTACAGATAACCGAAGCAGAAGATGATGCAGTGTGATCTACGTCAGAGAAAAAAATTGATTGGAACATAGTATTATTATTATTATTATATTAATTAATCGATCCTCTGTTTCCTTCTTGTATGCCTGCTTTATATCTGAAAATTCAAATTTAAACCAATTCCACCAATCCAATTTTCTTGAAGCTTTGCAGGCGTGTGTAGTTTGAATGACAATGCAATATATTTAAAAAAAAAAAACCGAGAGGATAAGAAAATTATCCAGTCATCAATTAAAAATCAAATAATAATTTATAATATTGAAAATTATCTGCAGTCATTCCCTATACAAATTATCTTTGTAAAAAGAAGTGAGATCCCCATAAAAAACTTAAAAAAAAGTACAAAAAATTACGCCAAGTACATGAAAAATCAAATAAATCACAAACAAAATAGAAGATACTAATTAGAATATAAAAAAAAGATGTGAAATCAAAATGAGCTGCAAGTTCATAAAGGTGCTTTCCAACTGCGCTTAAGATGACACAACTACATATACACAGCTAAAATGCTGTGTTCATACATTCCATTACTCATATCGCGGACATTTTAATTAACCCATCAAAAAGAATCCCATTTGAAAACTTTGTCGTAAATTAATAGCTTTATAAAATTAATGATATACAAAAATTGCGCTAATTATAACAATGGCTATTTATACAAAGAAAAAAATGAACTAAATAATATTAAGCAAATATATTTTTATACAAATAAATATTATAATAGAAATAAATATTTTATTCAAAATACTTGGCGCTGCGAAACCGAAGAAATGTTAATTGTCTTAGTCCCAGATAACCATCTGTCTGCAGTCTGACATCAGATTGGTAGCAGGGTCTGGCATGAGAGCGCAGAATCTGATGTCAGAACCGTAGTCGTCTGTGTCCGCATTTGGCTACGTTCTGAGGTACAGAGCCTGATGTCAGTGGCTATTGTCAGATCGGCAGCAGATCCGCAGCAGATTCTGTCGGCCGCTTGGCACAGCCAACAGCGCCATCTGAGGGCCAGAATTACCAAATAATTCCCTACACGTGACGTCAAATGGCCGTCCCTACACACTAACCCAAATGTACCGTTATTGCTGTAGGTGTATCTCTACCCCGATATAACCTGCCAGCAGATTGTGCAGTTCATTAAATAATTAATTCTACTTATTTCCAAAAGTATTTATTCTTTCTCAACAATTGTTACAGAATAATATAAGTAGCGCATATAAATTCAAAGAAGAACATTCAATATTTACATTTACAAATCACAATATCATAATACATGTACAGTATTAGGTGCGATATCAGAAAATTTTCTATATTTCGATTTTTTGTGCAGATTCACCATACAATTCAATATTCCGTATTGTGTTAGCGCCGAAACAAATAGAACGTTAGTATAAAATGAAATGTAACGTATGAATAAACAGGATAAATGCGATACTTACTGCAGCTCCATCACCGCACAGTACACACCCTAGGCGATCATGCATGCTCCTGCGAACATTAACATTTATAAGAAAACGTGTCTTAAATTATTATTTACGAAACAAGACGCTAAACATTCGCACTTCGCGCATAACCCTACTTTTCTGTCTTACAGATAATGTGAATCTCGATTTCCGTGACATAGATAATTAGAAATTATTAAATTTCATAATTACATTTGCCTTCTGGATACGTCGAGATGATTTGTCTGGATATTGATGGATGAAATTACTTGGAATATTCTTCGATTTTACCGGCACTGACTGCCACCGCCAGTGACTGCCACCTCAGACCTTGAAAACGAACGCAAACTAGACGTAGAGTCTTGACCAATCACGAGTTTCGGCACTATGGTGCAGCCAATCCGAGCGTCGATTCAAGAGCGTTGGTCAAGACTCTGCGTCCAGTTTGCGTTCGTTTTCGAGGTCTGAGGTGGCAGTCACTGGCAGTGGCAGTCAGTCCCGGCAAAATCGAAGAATCTTCCAAGTAATTTCATCCATCATTATTCAGACAAATCATCACGACGTATTCAGGCAAATGTAATTATGGAATTGAATAATTTCTAATTATCCACGTTGCGGAAATCGAGATTCTCATTATCTGCAAGACAGAAAAGTAAGGTTATGCGCAAAGTGCGAATGTTTAGCGTCTTGTTTAGAAGAAAATAATTTAACACATGTTTTCTTATAAATGTTATCTTATTAATGTTCGCAGGAGCATGCATGATCGCCTAAGGTGTCTACTGTGCGAAGATGGAGCTGAAGTAAGTATCGCATGTATCCTGTTTATTCATACGTTACGTTTCATTTTATACTAATGCTTTATTTGTTTTCAGCGCTAACACAATACGGAATATGGAATTGTATGATGATTCTACACCAAAAAAGTCGAAAATATAGACAATTTTCTGATATCACACCTAATATTGTAAATGTATTATGATATTGTGATTTGTAAATGTAAATATTGAATGTTCTTCTTCGAATTTATATGCGCTACTTATATTATTCTGTAACAATTGTTGAGAAAGAATAAATACTTTTGGAAATAAGTAGAATTAATTATTTAATGAATTGCACAATCTGCTGGCAGGTTATATAGGGGTAGAGATACACCTACAGCAGTAACGGTACATTTGTGTTGGTGTGTAGGGACGGCCATTTGACGTCACGCGTTGGGAATTATTTGGTAATTCTGGCCCTCAGATGACGCTGTTGGCTGTGCCAAGCAGACTGCAGAATCTGTTGCGGATCTACTGCCGATCTGACATCAGGCACTGATATCAGGCTCTGCACCACAGAACGCAGCCAAATGCGGACACATACGACTACGGTTCTGACGTCAGATTCTGCTCCCCAGATCTGGCTATCAGGGGTATTAATAATTTACAATAACTCCTTTACAATCTAAAATACATAAACATATACATATTAGAAACGCAGTCAGATTTATTCTACATATATTTAATTCTAATATCATGCGTAGCATATGCACACGCACACATACACACATTCACGAACGCACGCCAAGAAAGAAAGAAAAAGATAAATGCAATTTATACATATTTATTCAGTTTACCAACACCAATTCGGGGCGCAGGGCCAAGTATTTTGAATAAAATATTTATTCGTATTATAATATTTATTTGTATAAAAATATATCTGCTTAATATTATTTAGTACATTTTTTTCTTTGTATAAATAGCCATTGTTATAATTGTCGCAATTTTTGTATATCATTAATTTTGTAAAGCTATTAATTTACGACAATGTTTTTAAATGGGATGAAAGGGGGTGTACATCTTTTTTTTTATTACACTATTATATTATATACAATGATATCGGCGCACTGGATCGGTCAGGTTAAAACAATAATTATTTTAATGAATTAAAATAATACAACAAAGCTATTTTGCAATTAGTTAATTATATATATATTAGTTTCCGACGTTTCGATCTTGGTTTAGATCATCTTCAAGGAAAGTTAAAAACATATACAGGGTGTAAACGGTATACGTAGCAATATTTTAGGGGGTGGTAGGGGAGGTCCAATGGAACATAAAAGTCCTATGACATAGTGTCCGATCTGTCTCCATTTTACAGTAATAATGTCCTAAAGTTTGCACCATGCGTTTGAAACGGATAGTAGCTCGCGCATATTGGTGAGACCAACACATTGAAACAGGGTGTTGACCTCTGATCTTGCATGTAATTGCCTAAGTGGTGTGTTTTTCGGAAGGAAAAACTCTTAAGAGTGATCCTCCAGCGACTCGACTCAAGGAGATGCCGCATGGTATCCCGTGGCGAAGACAACACCCCGCGATGCCTCACCGCATGTCTATGGCTTTCGACCCTCAAAGGAGTTTGAATACCCATCAAGAATCAAACTCTTCCAACTCCGCAATTCTCATCAGATCTCTGCGAAAACGACATCAATCGATACCTTTCGTCATCTTTTGGTTGTCATTTAAAGTGAATAACGAGTAAAAGATAAATCGAGGAAAATCAGGTCAAACGTAAAAAAACGAATACACATTTTTTTTTAAAACAGAATCGAAAATAATAATTATTTGAAGTGAGAGGAAAAGAAATACGTAAATTTCGTTTTCAAATATCGCATAAACGAAAAAGTAATGTAACAGAAAATTAACAAAACGTGATCGTAGTTCGTTATTGTGATAAAAATCCGTAGTTCAATAACGGCCAACACTATTGCTGATAATGAATAAGTTTGTTTAAAAACCACGAAGAAAAATTTAGGTACGGAAATTTAGAGAATTATCGCCGGAAATAAGCCATAGCCTGCGTTAAATTTAATAACTAATAATCACCAATAAAGTAACTAAAACTCACCCTTTCGGAAATTCACCTGCAGCTTGAAAACCTGCATTACTAGGGCACTGAACTGATCCTGGTCGGCGACGGACGCGGCCAATTCACAGCTGGTTCCAAGTATGCAATACCATCCAATGAAGTTAAGAATCGCAACAACAAGTGCGTTCGGATTAATGTACCGAATATTCACTTCACTGCACGGTTACTAACACTGATCACTTAATTCATTTTTCATGGAACGTGTTGTTCTTACGTGTTGCTCTGAGTCTACCCACATCACTGCCTCGCGGCATCATCGACCCCGTCGAGAATAATCTTGACGCCAAACGGCGAATCGTACCCCTGCTTGTGGTTTGGATGCGCGGGTATTCCCGTGCAAGCGCTCGCACAGTAGCACTTGCGTCCCCGTTGTTTCGGGCGTACACCCAGAACATCGAGTAATATTCTTCAGCAGAGTACATTTCTGGGCCGAGATTACTAACTGACTGACAGGATTTTTTCCAAGCTACTTCCTCTACCCCCAAGTAGTTTCTCTGGTTCCATTATGAGTTGACTCCCACCAGGACAAGAGGCTTTATGTAAAAAGAAGCCAGCACATTTTTTAGACATACGTACTTTGCAGAACTGCAACGAACGAACCATCCTACACTTTCACAAAAGCCCGCACGCCGTCCTTTTACTGCCAATGTACCCATTGCTTCGAGGTAGGCAGCAGACACCACGTGTTTCGGTTCGAAAGGGTCCGAACAGAAGAGAAACTGAAAGTCTTCGAGTTGCAATAAAGAAAAAAACCCTGTTTCCTGTTTCCATTTTCCGATACCCTGAGTTCACGTCTGCTACGAGGCGGAACCAACTAAGCCATAAATTACCGAAAGCTGTAGGAAATCGTTTTCTAGCGCCGACTCGTGGGACAATACGGTCATAAACCGCGACCCTGGCGAAATGCTCTGGCCCATCAGCCTGATTAGTTTTTGGGAACTAGCAATTAAAAAGTATTATTCAACATCAATGTGGCTCCCGAAAAGACACAGGAAGAAGGAGAGCATGTAGTTCGCTGACTGCGCGTAGTCCCGCCTGCTTCGTCCTACCTTCAAATTAAAGACGAATCCCTTATCTCTCGAGTATGAACACGCGCTCGAATTTGAAAACAAAAGCACGTGTCGACGTATTCCGTGCGAGAGAAGGTGGGCCTTGTGGAGTAGATATTGCTGTGAAGAGGTGGAAACTTCGCGTCTTCAAGGAATGCAGCTTCGATTGGTCAGAACATAATCTCCTTCCTACATCTCACGTTCTCTAGCACGGAATACGTCAACGCGTGCTTTTGTTTTGAAATTGGAGCGCGTGTTTATACGCCAGAGATAAGGGATCCGTCTTTAATTCGAAGGAAGAACGAAGCAGGAGGGCCCACGCGCTATCAGCGGACTACCCCCTTTTTCCTGTGTCCGAACGCGAGGCGTATTGATGGTGAATAATACTTTTTTATTGCTATATTGGTGTCCCGAAAAATATTTAAGCTGACCGGCTAAAGCGTTTCGTCAGGGTCACGGTTTATAACCGTATTGCCTCACGAGTCGGCGAACGACAACGGTACATGCGGGTCCGAAGTCATTGCATGTACTACCCACCGATACAGCAATATACCGATTAACTCAGGCCGAGGAATGTCTAAAATTCTTAAAGACGGCACCACGTTCTTGATTGCCTTTTAGAAATGCTGGAAAACAGATTTTGTCAAAACATTCTTGGGAACACAGGTATGAAATTACCGATCGTAAAAAACGAATGAATTTTCGCTTCACACTGAACCCGTTTTTGCCCGACGCATAATGGGGCTTAATGAAAAGAAATAAGGAAACCTTTCAACATGCCATTTTTTCCTATCAAAATGCCGAATCTTATTAATCTACTTTATAATTTCGCGGGAATGTATTAACCCTTTCTAGACAGTATTAATGTTCATATCTTCCGGAAAGGCGCTCGTGTTCTTGCCGTGATTGATTGGTGGTGCCGCTTGCTTCGTCCTCCCTTCAAATTAAAGGCGGATCCCTTATCTTTCGAGTATAAACACGCGCTCAAATTTCAAAACAAAAGCACGCGTCTGGCGTATTCAATGCGAGAAAGGGTGAGACGTAGGGAAGAGATTATGTTGTAACAACTCGGATCTGCATTCCTTGCAGACGCGAAGTTTCTACTTCTTCACAGCAATATCTCCTCCCCCAGGTCCACCTTCTCTCGCACGGAATACGTCAACTCGTGCTTCTGTTTTGGAATTCGAGCGTATGTTTATACTCGAGAGATAAAGGATTCGTCTCCAGATTGAAGGGAAGACGGCGTAGGTGGAGTCACGTGCAGTGACTACCCTTTTTCTTCCTGTGTCCCTGCACGAAACGTATTGCCCCTCCCCCTCCCCAACTGTACCGAAAAAAGAAAGACAAATTATTCACTAAAATAGAGGTTTAATGTCTATCATATGGTAAATGGCCTCTCGAATTTCATACGGACTACCAGAGGATCCCTGATTCGAAGTCTTTTGTTCAGTGCTGCGTTTAGTTGTGAATCAGTATTTCCGTCAACCAGGAAATGCACTAATAACAGTATTTCATTCCCCGTTGTAAAACACTTCAGAAGTCCGCACATCTGCATTGCATGGCCAGGCCGATCTGTAATCCGCTTCAATTGAGGTAAGTCATAAGATCATAAAAGCCTGACCGTTTTAGGAGACTCTAAGGTCGGGTACGCGACTCTGGCCGCTCGCGGTGAAGGGTCTAGGGGGTCGCAAGACTACCAGTCCTTTACGTGCAATCCGGATGTCCGTGTTTTCCGCGTGACAGTAGAAGATACTTCCGCTAACAGGTATCCGCCGCCGTACTGCCAATCAGGGTTCACGCGAAGTCCTTCACCAACCCTGATTGGCTATGCAAATCACTGCCTCTGCGACCAAGTTCCATGTTGGTGCTTTCTTTTGCTATGGGAAACGCAGAAAAGTCAGCCAAGACACAACAGTCACCACACTCGGTCTCCGAAACCTAACAAGACGTTTACATTTTGCTGACGCTATCCGTGCGAAATCGCTGATCGTGCGACACGTGCTCGCGAACTCCTTTTAAGTGGAAAAGTGAGGAAGTGATTTTGTGAAGCATGGAGACCAATGCGGGATATTCGTGCAACGAAATGTTTAACATGATTGTCATGTATGGGGAGGCTGGCTGCAGCGCATTAGGTGCGAAGCGATTATACGCGGAACGGTTTCCTAATCAGCGACAACCATCCCGGCAGTTTATCCTCAATTTGTGTGAAACATTGCACACTACGGGTTCCTTTTTCCCACGCATCGAAGGAAGAGGACCAAGAAGGAATAACGACAGGGAAGAAGAAATCCTTGACCATATTCATAATAACTCTGCCCGCAGTACGAGGAGTATTGCTCGAGAAATGGGACTCTCCCATACGTATGTCCATCGCACATTGCGTGATGAAGGTTTGTAGGAGTTTAGTTGTATAAAGTGACATTTCTTTATAAATTTATCTATTCTTACTTTAAATTCACATTTCATTGTCGCTGTAAATTCTTCACTAAATGTATCGCAAAATTTTTATTAAGTGCACCCCCCGGTCAAAAAATCGATTTGCTTTGCATATTTTCATTCCCCAACATCTCAAGAATGATCAGGTAAAATTTTAGAACAAAATTCCTAACGGCAAAGATTTTACATGCAGTTCAGGGGGATTAACAGTGTGACACCCTTAAATATAGGTGTTTATTGAAGATGGATTGTGACGCAGGTATAATAGATAGAAATGTGATTTTTTTAAATCAATAATACATTTATTGATCTAAAAAAAGAAACAAGTTTTGTTATAATCGAATAAACGCATGGAAAATGGGGCACTCACTCAATAGGATTCTACTCGTACTTACATTGGCTTCCGTGCTACCCTTTATTGCGAATTTTCATACAGTTAATTTTTTTTTTTAAGAAACATTTTTGTGTGAGAAAACTCCATGTTTCGGGGACCCTACCATTTAAACATTTGGCATTCATCGCCCAGTTGTTTCATAACACTGCCCGAAGATAATGCGATAACCACACATGTGTAATTAAGGAATATCTTTGGTTTTTTGAATTTGGATGATCCTGTCTAAAGCAGAGTTGAGCATAATCAATTACAAATGTAATTACTTTCATTACAATTACAGAGTAATTCCGATTAAAAAGTAATAGCAATTCGATGTAATTGTCCTGCACACTTACAATTACAATTACAATTACAATTACAATGTAATTGTCTCGCACAATTACAATTACGAACTATGTAATTGTTTTGTACAATTACATGTGGCAATTACAATTGTAATTGTGGTCAACTAAATTAACGATTACAGAAAGTAATCTGTAATTAAATGACACAATTACATTTCAATTGTAATTTGTAATTACATTACATTTTACCCAACTTTGATTTGTAGCAGAATAAAGTGCAAAAAGTTTTAAACATACATTGTATACCTTCTTCTAGAAAATATCATAAAAGTCACCTATGTTTTCGCGCGATTTGACCGGGGGGTGCCTTTAATATTTGAGTCACTGTCGTTATCCTCGCTGTCGACCAATGAATAGATACTTATTGTTTTATCTTTTGTTTTCGCATATTTCATTAATAACACGAACTACCACTAATTAAAAAATTATTAATCCAAAATCCCACAGGCTTATACCCTTATCACTCACAACGGGTGCAAAATTTATTACCCGAGGATTTTGAGAGACGGCGGACTTTCTGCCGGTGGTTCCTCGATAGAGTTGAAGAGGATGACCATTTTCCAACGATCGTACTCGCAGCAGATGAGTCAACGTTCACACGTTCTGGAATATTTAATTTCCGCAATTCTCACGCGTGGGAACCCATGAATCCCCACAATATTGTAACGGGGCACTTCCAGCACGAGCTGCGGCTAAACACATGGACTGGGGTAGTAGGCGATCATCTCGTCGGACCGCATATTTTTCCGGCGTGCCTAGATAGCGCAAAATATGCTAGATTTCTTCGACGGGATTTGCCACTTCTGCTAGAAGATGTTTGCCTGGCCACCCGAAGAAATATGTGGCTTCTTCACGACGGCGTCCCAGCCCATATGGGAAGAGCTATACCAGCTATAGAACGAATTTGGGGGAACCGAGTCATTGCACGGAATGGTGCGGTTTCGTGGCCGCCAAGAAGCCCAGATTTAAATCCAATGGATTTTTACGTATGGGGCCACATGAAAGCATTAGTATACGCCGACACCGAATTTGAAACATTAGAAGAATTGCAGGGTAGAGTTTTTCATGCTGCTAATGTTATACGCGAGCAGCCTGGAATAATCGCCCGCGTTCGCGACAATTGGTTGCGTCGGTGTAAGGCGTGTCTAGATGCAAACGACAATCATTTCGAGCATCTTTTGTAAATAAATGTAGGTAGCGAAATTTGTATTTATTTACTACACATTCACGTAAGCGTAGCCACGCATTGACAGTAGCTTGTTGCGTGACAGTTTAGTTACACTCAAAGGAAAGAAACAATTTTGTCACTTTCTGAAAAAAAAAACACGTTTTGCAATCACGTCGTCGAAGGAGCTTACTTCCATGTAAATTAATGCATTTTTCGTGAGCATCAAAACTGTCACGCAACAAATTGCCACCACTGCGCGCCTGGCCTAAGAACACCTGTAGAGTTTTCGTTCACTTGTTTCTTATTTTCTAGCTGACGCCCCTAAGTGCCTCCACCACTCCAAACAGATCCTTAATGGGACCGCTTCTGTAAGGGGCCCGTACTTACTCGGTTACTGGGTCATCTTGAACAGCTCACAACGGGCGGTCTTTGTGCTACGGCTCATCTGTGTGCGTGTAGCGACGATCATTTCCACAAACATCTCCGATGTTTAAACCTTTATAACAGCTAAACTATACGAGTTACAACAAAATGTATTCAGACCATTTTACTCTACTGGTGGTCTCCAATGTATTTGCAAAATTATGGAATCCTGCGACTATTAGTTTAGCGTATAGACATGTTAACTTTGAGGCATTATTACTGTAAAATGGAGACCGATCGGACACTATGTCATAGGACTTTTATGTTTCATTGGATCTCCCCTACCACCCCCTAAAATATTGCTACGTATACCGTTTACACCCTGTATATAATACTGCGTGTGCTATTGAAAATAAGTCACCGTGCTAAGGCAAAACGTGTGAGTCGTGAGTCGGTTGGAATAAGACTGAGGTAAACCGTGAACCAAAACATCTGCTTTTAGAAGGTGAAACAGGGGGGTGAATACCGTTGACAGTTGTAAATATATCTAAAACTCCGAAATTCAAAAATTAAAGGATATACAGTCTACAGTAACCAAACATTCTTGCCCATATGAAGTGTTATATACACTCTTAAAGGTGTTACCGAGCAAACAAACAATTACATACCAATAAACTGATATGTAGGAATTAGTTAGATCATATGTGATTCTATGGAGCAAAAACATCATAAGACATTACTTCTTTAGTAATGTAGCGTAATATTCCTGTATTTTAGGTGTTTCATACCTAAGATTTACGCTAGGCTGTTTAATCATGTGAATCGTCTCCAAAAGAATTCTCTGATTTAAATTAGTTTCTTTATCAACAATCTTAACATTCTCAAAGTCGAACCTATGATCAAACTCTAGCGAATGCTTGGTTAACGCAGTATGTTGTAGGGAAGATGAAAAAATATTTCTTTTATGTTCATATATTCGTCTTTCTAAAAGTCTAGAAGTTTGTCCGATATAAACCTGATTACAACCCATACCAGGAATTGAATATACGATGTTGGAGTGTTTTGAAAGAGGTATTTTGTCTTTAATTGAAGGGAATAATTGTTTCGTGTAGAACGGTAGTTTGAAAATAGTGTGAATTCCGGCTTTTTTAAAAATTCTTCTTATATCATTAGAAATGTTATTACAAAACGGTAGCACGACAGTGTTTTTCCAACTAATTGATCCTATTTCATTGTTTCTTTCCGTTTTTCTGTTAATAATGGATGGTAAATTTCAAACGTGCGTTCTTTAATAATAGACGAAACCATTTCTATAGGATATCCGTTACGCTTCAAGATGTTTTTTAACAAAAGCAAATTAGCTGGTCGAAATTCCGGATTCGAAAGTAAAATAACTCGATCAGTCAGTCCTTTAATTAATCCTACCTTGTGTTGCATGGGATGTGCAGAGAAGAAATTAATATATCTGCCCGACCAACTCGGTTTATGATACCAATTAGTGATAAATTTATTATTTGATCTAATTACTATTGTATCTGTTAAGATCGGTGGCGGAAAAGTTAGTGAATAAATAAATCCTTGTTAAGCAATAACTACTACTTTATTATAACACGAGGAGTGTACGTGGTGCGAGGCGTCTCACATTCCTGTCGCTGCTTGTATTCAAACCCCCAACAGTATCAAGAAAGTTAAGACATGAATCCTTCTCGATTTCATGCGTGAATTGAAGTCTAGCATGGAAACCATTAAAAATATCAAGTAATGTTTGTAAATCCTCAAGTCTAAGGCAAGTAATAATATTATCGTTTCTTCGATCGGTGGTCCTACATACAAATTATCTGGTTTTTTAGCCAATATTCTTTCCAAGATAGTAGGAAAATCTTCGTTCCACACAGTGGACAGTTGGCATTTTTGCAAAGAGATCAGGAATGTTCATGTTAATGATGAATCGTTACGTTTGGTATCTTTGGACGTTGTATCTCTTTTTACTAACATTCCTGTTGATCTAGCCATACAGGTACTACATCATCGTTGGGATGAAATCAAGGAACACACCAAAATTGATCGAGATGATTTTCTCCGAGCAGTTAAGTTTGTATTGGAATCAAACATTTTCTTATTTAATGGAGTGTATTACAAACAAGTGTTTGGAACAGCTATGGGGTCTCCAATCTCCCCTGTAATTGCCAATATAGTAATGGAAAGATTGGAGACGATTTCCCTTTCGAAGGTACCTTTTCAACCTATTTTTTACAAAAGATACGTGGATGATATTATTACTTGTCTTAGACTTGAGGATTTACAAACATTACTTGATATTTTTAATGGTTTCCATGCTAGACTTCAATTCACGCATGAAATCGAGAAGGATTCATGTCTTAACTTTCTTGATACAATAGTAATTAGATCAAATAATAAATTTATCACTAATTGGTATCATAAACCGAGTTGGTCGGGCAGATATATTAATTTCTTCTCTGCACATCCCATGCAACACAAGGTAGGATTAATTAAAGGACTGACTGATCGAGTTATTTTACTTTCGAATCCGGAATTTCGACCAGCTAATTTGCTTTTGTTAAAAAACATCTTGAAGCGTAACGGATATCCTATAGAAATGGTTTCGTCTATTATTAAAGAACGCACGTTTGAAATTTACCATCCATTATTAACAGAAAAACGGAAAGAAACAATGAAATAGGATCAATTAGTTGGAAAAACACTGTCGTGCTACCGTTTTGTAATAACATTTCTAATGATATAAGAAGAATTTTTAAAAAAGCCGGAATTCACACTATTTTCAAACTACCGTTCTACACGAAACAATTATTCCCTTCAATTAAAGACAAAATACCTCTTTCAAAACACTCCAACATCGTATATTCAATTCCTTGTATGGGTTGTAATCAGGTTTATATCGGACAAACTTCTAGACTTTTAGAAAGACGAATATATGAACATAAAAGAAATATTTTTTCATCTTCCCTACAACATACTGCGTTAACCAAGCATTCGCTAGAGTTTGATCATAGGTTTGACTTTGAGAATGTTAAGATTGTTGATAAAGAAACTAATTTAAATCAGAGAATTCTTTTGGAGACGATTCACATGATTAAACAGCCTAGCGTAAATCTTAGGTATGAAACACCTAAAATACAGGAATATTACGCTACATTACTAAAGAAGTAATGTCTTATGATGTTTTTGCTCCATAGAATCACATATGATCTAACTAATTCCTACATATCAGTTTATTGGTATGTAATTGTTTGTTTGCTCGGTAACACCTTTAAGAGTGTATATAACACTTCATATGGGCAAGAATGTTTGGTTACTGTAGACTGTATATCCTTTAATTTTTGAATTTCGGAGTTTTAGATATATTTACAACTGTCAACGGTATTCACCCCCTGTTTCACCTTCTAAAAGCAGATGTTTTGGTTCACGGTTTACCTCAGTCTTATTCCAACCGACTCGCGACTCACACGTTTTGCCTTAGCACGGTGACTTATTTTCAATAGCATACGCAGTATTTTATATATGTTTTTAACTTTCCTTGAAGATGATCTAAACCAAGATCGAAACGTCGGAAACAAATATATATAATTAACTAATTGCAAAATAGCTTTGTCATATTATTTTAATCCATTAAAATAATTATTGTTTTAACCTGACCGATCCAGTGCGCCGATATCATTGTATTTAAGTTTTACGGTCGAAATTTAGTTTATTAAAAATTCTTTAAAACTATTATATTATGTTTCTATTTCTTCTTTTCTTGTTCTTTTTCGCGCTGTTTTCTTCTACTTATTATCTCTCTCATCCATTCCGTACCTTCCCCAGTGTCCTTCAGTAGTTCGTACATCCTTTTCTTTGTCCTTGCCATACCGTTGCAGTTTTCTGCTAGATGCTCTAACGTTTCTTTATTTCCGACACACAGCCTGCATTGGTTCTCTTCGTTGCTTTTTCAGAATTTGTTTCCTCTCCCCTCGTTACCGCATCTAAACCTTGCTATTAATTTCTGGTTCCGTCCTTCATATTCATTCGTTAGATATTTTGGCTTTCCCTCCGTGCGCAGTTCCCTATATCTTGGGTTATATCTGCCTTTTATTATTCTATCGTATTGCTCCTGTCTCTGTTCTATATCTGCGTTTATTAGGGTTGTTCCTATCTCCCTTCTTTCTCTCCTTGCTTCCTCTACTTCTGCTATTTCCATTCCATTTCTTCTGTAATACTGCTCTCTTTCTTTTTCCCATCTAGATTTATTTCTTTCTTCTTTTTCTTTTATTTGTTTCCAGCATTCAGTTACTATTTTGTTCCTACCTTCTGTTCTGGTCTTTTCCTCACATTTTTGCGCTCTTTTTCCTGCTTCTATTCTTATCTTTTCCATTGTCATCTCTTCTAGGACGATACATGCAGGTGTATTAAAATCTAATCCTAGTATCCACCTTATATATTTTTCTTGTACCTTTTCCATTTTTTCTGTTTCTGTCCAATCCCATATCTCAGCTGCATACAGCAAAATGCTTCTAATTAGGCTCTTGAACATCATTATTTTTCTTTCGGTGTTTCCTCTGAATTTTCGTTCCCCAATTCCCCACACCTGCGCCATGGCTATCCTTGTCTTCTTGACTGTTTCTTTTACATGTATTTCCCATTTTCTGTTTCTGGAAATGAAATCCTAAATATTTAAAGTTCTGAACTTCTTCTATTTTTTCTTGACCCCATGACCATTACTCCTTTATTTTTTTCCCTCTGCAATTTTGAAGGTCAATATTTTTGATTTCTCCACATTTAATGCCAGCTCCTTTTTTTCTAGATATCTTCTAATCCGTCCTATCACTTCTTTCAGTTCTTCTGGTGTTTTTGCTATTAGAACAATGTCCTCTGCATATGCCAGTGACCATATTTTTTCTTTTCCAATTACTATTCCTCCTGCCTGCGCTTTTTACAGTACTTTCTCTAGATCCGCCGTGTACAGTGTGAACAGGGTCGTGCTCAACGGGCACCCTTGTCTCACCCCTTTGGTGGCCCGAAAGCTATCCGACGTCTTCCCGTTCACTCTTATCACATTCCTTGTTTCCTTATATATTTCCTTTATCCTTGTTCGCAGATTCTGACTTATTCCGTTTCTTTCCATTACTCTTCCTAATTCGTTTCTATTTATTTTATCAAAAGCTGTACTCAGGTCTGCGAAGAACCTGTAGGTCTTCCCTCCCTTATTCTGTAATTCCGTGTTTACTATATAGTTCATTATAAATATATTATCTATCGTACTCCTCCCACTTCTGAATCCTGCTTGCGTTTCTGGAATTATCTTTTTTTCTTCCATTTCTATCTTTAAATTCTCTTCCAGACACATCGCGTATACCTTGTATGCCGTATTCAAAAGTGTTACACCTCTATAATTGCTCACTATATTCTTATCCCCTTTCTTGTAGTTTGGCGCTATCACCCCTTTCTTCCAACTCTCAGGAAATCCTTCCCCTCTCCACACTTTATTGATTAATTTATTTAATCTTCCTATTATTTTTTGTTACCGTTCTTCCACATTTCGTTTTCGAGACCGCCCTCCCCCGCGGCCTTTTTGTTTTTCAGTTTCTTTATTTGTTTCCTTGTTTCTTCTTCCGTAATTTCTCCTGCGCTTTCTTCGTTTTCCTCCTTCTCATTCTGTATCTCCATCCTTGGTTGTTCTTCCTTACCATCCAGCAATCCTTTAAAATAACTTTTCCATTTCCTTATTTCTATCTTCTTAGTCATTCGCTTTTTTCCTTTCTTTGTTTATATTGTTGCGAGCACCCTATGGATAAGAATCCATGGCCCGCTGGTGCTCGCGACCGAAGCAGGAAGACAAGCGAGAAGAAGGCAATCGGAACAGTCGCCTGTCAAGCTGTCATTCTGAATCCAGCCGCCATCGAGAGTAGAAGGATTGAAATCAGAATTGCTGTTCACGAGTTTATAGTTCCTTATAGTTCTTTGTATTAAATACAGTTCAATCGTTATTGTGTTTCCCGTTTCTGTTCGCGTTCCTTGTTCCCTCTCGAATGTACTACGATGTGTGCTGAACCAACTCGCCGACGCAACACTGGTGTCAGAAGTGGGATTCGTGACTACGGTCCCGCTAAGTGTACGAGGTCCTCTTCGGGAGCGGGAGAAGACCTCACAATGCAGGAGATGTTCCGGAGCCTCCAAAGACCATCGTTGGACAGATGGAGCAGCAACGGAAACAGGACAAAGCCCGTTGGCAACGGGGAGAAGTTTTGCGACGCGAGAGGGAGACCTCCGAGAGAACGGCCCGGGAAGCCCGAGAGGCGGCTCTCGAGGCCCGGTTGTCAGAAATAGAAAATCGAATTCAGGTCGTAGTCTCCTTGTTACAAAATATCCATTGCTCGGTTGACAGCGGCGCGAATCCTCGAGGTAGAGAGACAGTTACCCATGTAAACAGTGATGTAAATAGTGGTGTAAATAGTGTGACCCCGTCGGTACGCCCGCCGCTGCCCCATTACCGGGACTAAATTCGCTTCCTCGGGATACCCGGGAGGAACATCGTGTGCTCGGTTTGGGATACACCGTGAAACCGGCAGTTTTTGAACGGAGGACTAAATCTTTGTACACTTTTGAGAGGCCGGAGAAGATGGGGAGGTTCGAGAGATCGGATGACCGATCAGACGACGACACGAGGAAAACCTGCTGCCAGTGTGGAGAAGCCGGTCACCTCCGGAAGAGCTGCTACCAGTTGAAGAGTTAAGGAGTACAACAGGGGTTACTGAAGGCGCGACGGAGAGAGTTCGAGGGCGAATACCGTCGCGTCGCTGCGACGGAGAGAGTTCGAGGGCGAATACCGTCGCAGGGATTTGCTGAGCGGCGACGAAGGGAGTTTGATGGCGAACATCATTGCAGAATAGCCGAGTAGGAAGGCGCGACGGAGATAGTTCGAGGGCGAATACCGTCGCGGGATCGGAAACCTCCCGCCCATGAGAGTGGGCCCAGGATGATGAGTTCGGGGTACACCTGGGGCGTTAGTTCGAAGATGAAGTGATGGTACGACAGTCGTGTTCTCGCAGTGGAGTTCCAGCCTGGAGGATGAGTGTGGTTGTTCCAACCGCGAAGAGTAAAAGGAAAGTGCCCGAATCTGCAAGCGGATTGGGAAGGCCCGTACACGGTGGTGGACCGGATCAACGACGTCGTCTACAGGATCCAACGTTCGTCTAAGAAGAAGTGCAAGGTGGCCCACGTGCGCCGCCTTGCGAAATACGAGGGACGATGCCAGGAGGAGTGAAAACGTCGGACACGACGATACCTCAAGACTCAAGAAAGAAGATTAGTCTTAAGCTAATCTGGTGAACTGGGCTGCGGAGGCTATCTTCGTTGGACAAGATGTCGGGGGACTGCCACCGCGGCTCGGATGCGACCCCGAATTCCCCGAATGTGCCACAATAACGTGGTGGTCCGCAGCGGGGCGCACACATACGTGAAACCGCCCCGCTAAGCCCTCCTGAGAGGGATCCTGGCCATGCCTGCGGGACGCGGCCCCGGTACGATGGATACCATGGGGTCCCCAGGGAGGGTGGACAGCAAACGGGAAATGGTGTCTCCTTTCACCGGATGGACGTGCGACGCAGTTGCACAGGTCGGCCGTGGGGAGGGGGGGCATCGCGGAGACGGGGCCGTTGACGAGCGGCACAGGACGGTCCCCCAGCTCAACACTAGAAGCCAAGAAGAGGAGTGGGGCCATCAAGAAGTCCAAGGCTTGAGAATGGGAGAAGAGCAGAAAAATGAAGACGGCCAGGGCTGGCGAGTCCGGGGGCTGGACTGGGGGCTGGGCAGCTTGCATGCTTGCGACTAGCTGCGACCCTCTGTTTGCGCACTCGGCCTTCCTTTCTGGTTCCCCGGCTCGTGCGGCCCCAACGGACTGCCCACGGTTGAGCGGTCTCTAATACATTTCTATTAGGAACGACGCAACAATATACTTCCAAACTTGGTCTTCCTTCTTAATTTGCTGCAATTCTCGTTCTTCTCTTTCTTGGAGCTTTTTCTTCTTCTTCTCACATTCTTTTTTATACTCTTTCTTTCGTTGATCATATACCTCTTTTTGCCCTTTACCCCTCCTCCATCTTCTTAGTGCTTCTCTATTTCCTTCACATATGCCCTCGTTGTTTCGTCTGTCCATATTCTTTTCTCTTTCCAGGCATCCTCCTCTTCTTCCTTTTGTTTCGTCTCTGATACTGCCTCTATTTCTATTTTCAGTGGCATATGATCCGATTCAATTCTCTCTTCCACTTCGAAGTTCATGATTTCATCCCTCGCTTCTACGTTTACTATCACGTAATCTATCACCGAGCAGCCTCTTAGGCCTACATATGTCCACTCGCCCTCTTCGTCGTCTTCTATGTTTCCGTTCAGGATGATCCAACCGTTCTCCTCAACCATTTCTATCATCTTTTTCCCTCGCTATTCTCCGTTTTATCCTTTGACCTCCTCGGTCTCTCTTTTTCCATTTCTCCTCAATTAATTATTCCCTCCTCTCCTATCCTTGCATTCCAGTCTCCTCCTGTTATTACTTTCCTGCTTTCTGTTTCGGTTATTATTTTTTCAAGCGTTTCCTTGTGCTTTCCATGTCCTTGCTATATAACGTTAAAATCCTCCATTCTTCTTTTCTTATTATCAGTCTTCTTTCTTGTATTCCTTCCTCCTCTATATTTACTGTTTTTTCTTCTATATCGTTTCTGATTCCTGTGATTATGCCTCCCATTGCCCTTCCTTTTGTTTTTTCTCTTTTTGCAGGTTGGCATTTCCACCTGAATTTCCTTGATAGCCTTTCTTTTAAATTCTCCCATTGTTTCTCGTCTATCCATGTTTCTACTATACCTCTTATGTCTCGGTCCTCTAAGTATGCCCAGAATTGTTTGCCTTTATTTCTTAGTCCTGCTACATCCCAGTATCCAACTTTCATTGATTCTTCTCTCGTATCTCCCACGGTGTTTGCCATCACAGCCACCGCACGAGTTGTTTTGTCCTTCTTTTGTTCCTGAATTCTCCGGTTTTCAGGAGGTCCCAGGAGTGGCTCGATTTTCAAAAATTTTCTTCTTTTCTCAATCCTTGTCCTTATTTCCAGAAATTTTTTTGTCCATTTATTGTCAGTTCCGCTACTACCATACTTCTACCCTGTTGTCCTTTCCCGCTCTAATATGTTCCTTTTATAGATCCTTCTACATTTAATTCCTTTCTTAATAGTACTGCCTCTTTCAGTGATTCTGTTTTGGGTACTTCCCATCCTTTTATCACTATGTTCTTTTTCCTCTCTCTTTTCTCTTGTTTCTTCTCTTCTTTCTACTGTTTCTATTTTTTTTTCTAATTGCTTTATTTTTTAATCCTTCTTCTTTGCTTCTTCTTTCTATTCATTTATTTCTTGCCTTAATTTGGGTATTTCTTTCAATTCTTCCCTCATCTCCCTCAGCATTGCCATTATATTCCGAAATTGTCCGTCCCGCTCCATTTTGCTCTCTTCTTCTTTCCTTGTCTGGTTTTCTTCTTCTTTCTTTGTCTGGCTTTCTCCTTCTTTCCTTGTCTGGCTTTCTTTTTCTTTCTTCCTTTGCGGCGGTGATCTGCCTATTCTCCTTGTTTTTTTCGAAATTCTCTCGCAATTCTTCCTCCAACTTTGCTCTTTCTTCGTCTTCTCTTTTTCTCTTGAATAGATCACTTATCGAATTTGTCCTACTTGATCTCTGCCCTGTCAGTTGCTCTGCCAGTGTCGGTCTTCCTTTTTTCTTATGACCCTTCTCAGTCCTATTATCTTCTATCCTTTCTTGTTTCTTTTTACCTTCTTCCTTGTTGGCGTATTACTCCACCACAGAGGTGTCTCCTCCTTCCGCCTCAGTCTCTGCTTAATCGGCTAATTTATTCTGTTTCGCCAACAGGTGTCACTTCTTTTCACCTCAACTCTGCTTTATCATTTGCTTCAACCTAATCTCACTTTTGCATTCTATTATTTTGCTATTCTTCCTAAGAATTGTGTACTTCCCACATATGTCGGGTAGAAAAAGGTAGTTCAACTCTGTACTTAGCTGCTGATCTGGTGCCACCTTGCTCCGTTCTGTCACTTGTACTGTCTCCAGCTCTCGTTGCACCCGTCACTTCTCCTCTCTGATATTTTCCGTTTATCCTATGGCCTTTCCTTTTGCCTTTATATGTCCCTTGTCAGTGCGGCTGTTTCTTTCCTTCCCACTGATATTTCTTTCGTTCTTTCCCTATCACAAACCTCTAAAATTACACAGCTGCACTTCAAGCCACCTGCCACGTCACGTGTCAAGGCCCTCCCCGAGTAATCGAATGTATGAATACAGCAATTTAGCTGTGTATATGTAGTTGTGTCATCTTAAGCGCAGTTGGAAAGCACCTTTATGTACTTGCAGCTCTTTTTGATTTCACATCTATTTTTTATATTCTAATTATTATTATCTTCTATTTTTTAACGATTTTATTCAGCTTCGATCCTCTATTTGTTTGTTTGTATGTATGGTTCAAATCTGGCAACTCAAATTTAACCCACTTCCAACTATCCAAATGTTTTGAAACTTTGCAGGCGTGCGTAGTTTGGATGACAATACAATATTTTTAAAAAAACCAAACGACTTGAAATCAGCCACTCTCGTTCTTTACGAAAACGGCAAAAAGCCGCTGCGTTCAGGACGCTAGTCGCATCGCGATTACCGAAAATATACAATTTATCGAGAAATGATCTGTCACATATGTACAAATAGTAAAACTAAAACTTTGCAGGCGTTCGTAGTATATCACCAACGAAATTGTAGTACAAGAAAAGAATTATATTTTAGTGACTGTAGCACTATGGCGTTTAAGCAAACTGTTAAACTCTATATAGCAATAAAAGATATTTGTAAAGAAGTCTGTGCTATGAAATGTAAATCCAAAAACACTTAAAACTAGAAAATAAAAAATATATAAAAAAAATTATGTTAAACAATTTTATTAAAAATACACTAAAAACTAAAAAATAATTATTTTCATGTACTACAATTTCGATGGTGTTTTTTCACATTAAATAAAATCGTGGAGCAGGATATGTCACAACAAATTCATTTCGACGCTTGATTCTATATTAAATTGATTCATATTCTGTTATGACATAACCTGCTCCACGATTTTATTTAAAGTGAAAAACACCATCGAAATTGTAGTACAAGAAAATAATTATTTTTTAATTTTTAGTGCATTTTTAATAAAATCGTTTAACATAAAAAATTTTTTATATATTTTTTTGTGATTTAGTTGATTTTTCATGTACTTGGCGTAATTTTTTTACTTTTTTGAAGTTTTTATGGGGTCATTGAATACTTACAGGCTTTTAATGCATAACGTACTCGAAAAAGAGACATTAAAATGACTTACATATGTAGGTGTACTTTTTTCTACATGAAACTGAATATACATAATTAATGATAACAGATGATAAGTATACATAAGCTGAATTAATTGTTATATTTTAAATGTTCCGTGATTATATAATATAATTAGTCGTTGTGGAGGACGGACGTGTTTACGTGCTCGCTGTGTTTTGCTTGCGAATCCAGTCTAACTGTCACTTAACGGTTCGAAATTTGTTAGCTTATGTATTGCTAATCTCCGTAAATATGGTTAAGAAAACGTGCAAGGGTTGTTCTGCCCTCTTGGTGAATCCCATAGTGTGTGATATCTGTGGAATCGCATCGTATCCAGCGTGCATCCTCCGCATCCTCACTTGGGCAACAAGTTCCTGGCATGTACTCATCCATCTTCTTCTGGTGCAGCGGGTTTGATCGGAGTGGCCTCTCTTAATGACATTCAGGAGATCATCAAAGCCGAATTTACCAAGCTGAGAACCGAGCTGCACGAAATATACAGGTCTGATCTAGACATCATCAACGCTGCTGTTCAGCAGTTATGCGACAGGGTGTCCTGTATAGAAGACAAGTTGGCATCACTCTCCTCCAAGAATCCCACCAGCGTGGAGGATATTATCCTCGAAATCAAGGAGAGAGAGAAAAAATCAACCAACTTAATAATATACAATATGGAAGAAGACATACCATCCTCCTCCCCAGTCTCATCTGCGCAGGGTTCCTGTGAACCCAACGTTTTATCTGCAGCAGTTAGTGAAATCCTGAACCGATTTCACCCAGCGACCCTTCCCCTTGCTCTAATATCTGCAGATTAGGGGAAAAAACTGTTGGCAGGGCAAAACCTGTACGCGTCATGCTTCCGTCGAGGGCGGACGTCTTAAATATTCTGAAGAACAAGAGGAATTACTCCGGTCCTTTGTCAATCCGTGAAGACCTCACGTTAAAACAACGTAATCACCTGCGGAACGTGATGGAGGAATTAAAAGATTTAATCGACTCGGGAATCACCAATAAAACTTTGCGGTACATCGGTGGGATACCTCGCATTGTGGACAAGGCTGGAAAAAACTAAGTTGGCGCCCTTTGGGTTACTACCAGAACGTCCGAGGACTCAGGACAAAGCTGTGCGCTCTACAACTGGCTCTCTCCACCTCGTCACCTACGATGTCATTATCCTTGTCGAAACGTGGCTCAACGACTACATTAATATTGACAATGTTTTTAAAGGATATCGTATTTATCGTCTCAATCGCATTCTCAGGACTAGCCCTTTCTCCAGAGGTGGTGGCGTTCTCATTGCTGTCCGCGATATATTTGTAAGTAGTTTAGTTAACACCTGCGTCGATCACATTGAGCAATTATTCGTTAAACTCCACTTCAACCACATGGCATGTATATTCGGGTCTGTTTATTTACCTCCGGCGTCTGACGTTGCGGTGTATGCCGACCATTGCAAAGCAATGGAGGATGTGATGGTATTGCATCCTGACGCGAAAATATACTTAATTGGGGACTACAATATACCGCACACCATCTGGTTTGACAACATGCACGGCGCTTTAAATTTTTCCACAACTTCCTCGCCGACTTATCGGCACGCTTACCTATTGTGCGAAAACCTTAACTTCCTTAATATGATCCAGAGGAATTCCATTTGTAATACAAATGGCTCTATTCTAGACCTGCTCGTAATGAACAACGATACTGCTAACACGATGATAGCGACTGACAATCTTCTTGTTACTGACATATATCACCCTGCTTTAATATTTGGTGCCTACGCTCCTGCTGCAGGGCCTAAGCATCGTCGTCACAATTATGATCAGCCCAGACGCAATTTCAATAATACAGACTATTCCTCAACCAACCTAGGCTCTATCAACTGGGACCTTATTTTGCAAAATACTGAGGTGCCGCAGTCGACATTCTGTATGCACAACTTACATACGTCACTGAAACTTTTGTGCCCGTGTCAGTACGCCGTGTCTCCTCTTTCCCGGTATGATTTTCCAATAACCTTATTAAATTGGTTAAATCGAAGAAGTTGGCTCACCGCAGGTTTAAGCGTAGCAACTTGTACTGCGATTATTTAGTTTTTACGAAGCTACGCGCGGACTGTAAAGTGGCTGCCAAAAACTGTTGGTCATCATACATTTGCAAAATCGAGAACATACCTCATAACATGAAGACATTCTGGAAATTCATTAACTCTAATAAATCTCCTAGCACCTCACCAATCATTATGCATTACTATGATCAGGATGTTGTTAATCCTTGTGATATAGCTAACAGCTTCACAATACACTTCGAATCCGTCTATACTAGTGGCGGCACACAATCAGTGCCCCTAACAACCGCTCATAATCTCGACGTTGGCCGCTTAGCTGTTGGTATTAGCGAGATATTTGATAAGCTCAAGGCATTAAATATCACCAAAGGCCCTGGCGATGATGGCTTGTCTCCATTGTTTTTTCAAATCATGTCCTTTCATCTTGTCAAGAATTCTCTGGATCATCTTCAACCTATCTCTCAAAACCGGCAAGTTTCCCACTAGGTGAAAATCGAGTATTATTACACCAATCTTTAAGTCAGTTCTTGACAATATCATTGCTGGCAAGCTGTCCTCGTTAACGAAGAACCTTATCATTAACGAACAACACGGTTTTGTCGCGAATCGCTCTACGTTAACTAATCTCTCGCTCTTTCACCATTATGTGTCACAAGAGATCGGAAACGGCCAGCAGATAAATGTCATATACTTTAGTAAGGCCTTTGACACGGTCAACCACTCGCTTATCCTATATAAGTTAAACTCCTTTGGAATCTCAGGCGATATGCTCTCTTGGTTTGCTAACTACCTGTCCGGCAGAACCCAAATTGTCG
The DNA here is from genome assembly GCA_029448645.1 of Andrena camellia. Taxonomy (NCBI): domain Eukaryota; kingdom Metazoa; phylum Arthropoda; class Insecta; order Hymenoptera; family Andrenidae; genus Andrena; species Andrena camellia. The sequence goes on from CM055680.1 coordinate 15,503,316, forward strand.
GCTATAAAAATGCACGCTCCAGACGTATCATGGTCTCATCTGGGGTACCTCGGGGCTCTCATCTCGGGCCTCTCTTATTCAACATATTTATTAATGATATTGCACCAGTCTTTAAGCATAGCAAGTTTTTGTTATACGCCGATGATCTTAAAATCTTGCGCAGAATAGAATCGCCTTTGGATGCCTGTCTTTTACAATAGGATCTATCGAGTCTCGCCGAATGGTGCACTTGTAACTTTATGACACTCAACGTATCTAAATGCAATGTACTGCGCTTCTGTCGCAAAAGAACTGTCATGGAATGCCCGTATGAGATCAATGGTACGGTACTGAGCGTACTTAGTCCCGTGCGTGATCTAGAAGTAACCTTTACTCCCTCCTTATCCTTCGTGGAGCACTGCAGAAACATTGCACTCGCGGCGTCTAGAACACTCGGTCTCATTATAAAATCCACCTCCGAGTTTAGGAATCCAACAACCCACAAGATATTATACTCTGCGCTGGTACTCCCTCATCTTGAATACTATTCTCCAATCTGGAACCCGTACCACCAGGTCCATACCAATTCTCTAGAAAGAATACAACATAAGTTTTTGCATTTTGTCACGTATAAAATGGGTCAGCCGATCCCCTATTTCTGCCACATATACGACCACTTTCTAACATCTCTGGGCATGCTTTAACTCCAACAGCGCAGAACTGTATCAGATTTAATGTTTGTTTTTAAGATTATAAATAATGATATCGACTGCTCTCCGATCTTAGAATTATTTAAACTTAATGCTCCACCTAGGAACCTCAGGAAATGTCCGCTTTTTCATTTGTCACACCCCACCTCCGTTTTCAATGAGAATAACTCCATTGACCGCCTGTATAACTTAGCCAATAAGTTCTGGACGAATACGAACATGTAACTTACAACATTTTGAAAGTCTTTGATAGGCACTTTGCCTATGTTAACTATCAGTGGAAGTAGACCGTAACTGTAGAGCAAGTAATACAACAAGAACATATTGGATACATAGAAGCATATTTTAACTCAGATGTGTTTCATATTTCTAATCGCTGGCGTTACAAGTTAGAATATGCTTCAACGTGTTTAATATCTTCTTGTTGTATAACTCGCTATACAGTTACGGTGTACTTCCACTGATAGTTAACATAGGCAAAATGTCTACCAAAGACTTTCAAAATGTTGTACTTTACATGTTCGTTTATGTTCAACTCAGATATGTTTGATATTTCTAATCGTTGGCGTTATAAGTTAGAATATGCTTCAACGTGTGCAATATCCTTGTTTTACTACTAGTTACAACTGCGAATCGTTCACAAAATAATGTTATAATACGTTACAGTTTTTTGTATTGAATAATAATGGAAAGGCTCGTGAAGTAATAAGAAGAAACATATTTTGTAATATAATGTAATGTAATATTTATTTTTATAATCCGAATTTCCAATTTCCAATTTGCAATTGAACAATACGTATCCTTGCACTAGATGTATGACTTTCTTCTATCATATGCCGCTTGTAATCAGAATTTAAGTGACGAAAAAATTTCACGAATCACGAATAAAACTAACGAATACAGATAACCGGGCTAGAATATATAAATAACGATAACTCTGCTATGAATGTATGAATAGTATTTTTTTTATTACTTACATTTTCAGTCATGTCGTCTTTACACGTCACAGTCGCCATTGAGAATGGGCTTTCTCGCCATGTGCAATGATGAGGCGAGCTCCTCCGCTGCTCTTTTGTTTTTTAAGGAGCCCGCTTTTGGCATAGATACGGACACATTCAGCCGCGGGCTTTTGAATTGTTGATTTTTAAGCCGGGAAGCTAACAACGAGACACCCCGGATGTGGAAATCGTTTTTGGAACGACAGTATATGGGGGTCGTAGTACTCATGTAGTATGAAAAAAATACCATTTCGGCATTTTGTCAAATGGGCCTTCGTCTTCGAGATATTGTAATTTAAATAAAGTTTTTAACGTACGTAGTAATCCAGATATATACCATCTATAGTAACCCACACTTAAGAAGGTTCCGTGGACACAACGGTAGCGCGTCAGATTGTGACGAGGACGGCCGGGGTTCAAGTCCCCCCAGCAACGCAACTCCCATAAGGTCAATGTCCCTATTTTTAATCATGTAAGAGTCCTGCTATCGTAAAAATAGATTGTTATTATTTATTTATGCAACAATCGACAAAAAAAACTTATTAGACGTAATATTTAACGTTCCCTTTACACATAAAAAAACAAGAAGTATTTTTAAAAACATTTTAACCTAATAATAGTCGATTTAATATGAAGTATAAAATGTCCCTATTTCTGTTCAGCGATGTATGCTCTCCGATTTCCGTACTGAATACGGTACAACCAAACTTTGGCACAAATATTAAAGATTCAGTAAGTTTTGTTAGTAAAATCGAAGCGGTTATGTGCAACTGACCAGGGAGTCGAGACCAGGGGTTGAAAACAGTGTTAGATACCTACTTCGCGACTTTCCCTTTTCCTTACACATCTGGTCATCGTCACCCTCTAAGACACTTAGCCCCTTCCGAACGAACGTGACTTGTCTGTAAACAAGCGGATTAGGCTATGGGTCCTAAGGCCCCCTTCCAAAGTGAAAGCTAACGTTCTGTTACCACTGAACTTTCTTCAAACCACCTCTTCCTCCCTTACTCAATGACCAATCCTAACTCCACATTCCACACCCTCGCAATAGAAACTACCAATAGGACTCTCCGTTGTGCCCACGTTCTTTTCCTCCGTACGTTTTTTGTAGCAGATCTTGCTTGTACTTCGAACCAGCAACTAGTTTTGAACTTGCTTATAATAAAGGACAATTTTATACAAGTTTTGTATTTGTATTCTCCCGGGTACACGACAACAGTTATGATATCGGTTTCGGTTCTCGAAACAGTTATGAGAACCGAAATAATCTTGAAACAGTTACGAGTGAAAACGGTTCAGGCCTATATGTGTTTCGGTTCCGGTTCTATACAACCGATATTATATCGGTTCCGTAACGGTTATATATCGGTTATACAGTAAACTCTCGATATGGGCTGGGCTCGGCTCAAGCTGCGTAAGCGCCTTTTAAATTATGATTAAATAATAAATCTGTGAAGAATAAATTGATTCTCAAAAGGAGTTTGAAATAATTTTTTTTTCAAGTTACGTTTAAGTTAAGCCCTTATTAACGTGGCGTGCCCCCTTAAGTGTTTAAAAATTTAAACAAAGTAAATTGTATATACATACCGAAATTGTTGCAGAGCAACTTCCAACTATACATCGCATTTTCATGCTGACATCGCACATTTCAAAATACTTACGAACAATGTCGCATTTCTTTCGGCCCATTATGTCGATATGTTTTTAAATATCACTAATAACTATTATACACTACGACTAATATTAATTTGGCACTTAATTTAAAGTATTGCTAACACTAACAGGAATAACTTTCCTAATATGTACAAACATACTACTAATTTTATATTAATTATGAAGATTATTAACTATTTTTTTTTTAATAAATACAATGTCTCGAGCACGACAACGTGTCTTGCTGCGAAATATAATACTTTTTGTATTAAATTCAACTCTGGTCCATTGATCTTAAACCCTCCGACTCAGAGAATCGCTCTTCGCGTTTGTTTATAAGATCCTTCGTCGCTGAGCCTCTCTATCTAGAATCTCTCTTTTCAATACTTAATTTACAGATGCTGTCTTTCATTTCGGCTTTTCCTGCATTGATGGAGTTTTGAAAAGAGAGACACCAGATAGAGAAGCCCGGCGATAAAAAGACTTATAAACAAATCGAATGTCGATTAAAAAAATGTGACATTGATCGTAAATATTTTGGTACGTGCTAAGCATACCCGATGCGTAACCGATAGGATACATTACTGTTATAAAACCGATATATAACCGTTACGAAACCGATATAATATCGGTTCTGCAAACCGTAACCGAAATCGATATAGCCAGAAATTTCGGTTCCTTATAACAGTTATTCAGAATATCAATTCTTCATAACTGTTTCATTCAGAACCGATATATAACAGTTTGAAACAGTTATTTTCGGAACCGTTTCAACCCCTGGTCGAGACCGAAACAGTAACCGCAATTCAGACCGGTCATGACCGGTCTAGCGACCAGTAATCGCAGCGAAAAGGAACCGAAATACTGAACGTAACAGTGAGAGGTTGTAAAAGAGAACCGTAACTCCAGACCGATTGCCTCTCGGTCGGGAATCTCAGACCGTACTTTTAACCAAACCAAACCAAACCGAAGGCCTGACCAGTCTGCCGACTGGTCGGTTGACCGGTCTGCAATACGGTCGAGTTAATTTATGGAGAGGTTTCTGTTCCTCTCCATAAATTACGAGTCGGAGCGGTTCGTGTCGGTTCGGTTCGGTTCAACCTAGCTGAATAGGTCGGGAAGATATCGGTTGGGAAGGTCGGGCTGATTACGACGTTAATTTTAAAAAATCCCTCTTTAGAAGGTGCTTATTTTGTAGGTAGAATTTCAAGGCATTTAGTAATATTTTTTCCAAGTTTTAGATTCCCAACCTTCGAGGAGAATTTTGCAAAATAATAATTTGTTTTGTAATTTACCATGTTACAAAAATGTTTTTTCAGTTTGAAAAAATATTAATCAAATGGGCCAAACCTTCTAGATTCCCAAAAATGGTAGGATAACTTTGGTGGTGATTTTAAAGAAATTCATGAACTTTATTAAAAATGTAACATAAGGTACTTATGATATGTATAAAGATGATCAAAAAAAACATTTTTTCAAATTTTTTAAACAAAAAATGGCGCCGCAATAGCCTCACAGCCGATATGTATTTTCCATTTGAGTCATTCCACGGTGGAATATTATCACGTCCACATCTTTGTCTTACGTTAGATGTACTACTTGCATCACAGAAGATATCTACTCTGTGTTAAGCAAAGATTGTACCTTATATTTTTGGTCACTTTACATAACTGTATTTTCCGATGTACCACTCTCCTTTCTTATACATATATTTCGTTATAAAAATTGAAGAAGTAACGCTTAGACAGTAACTGATTTAGAAGATATAAAATAATATTCTCGTATGTTATCGCGAGAGATAAAAATTGAAACATTGTAATAAATTTCACTGTGAAATTTGTTATTTATGCTATTGTTAAATATATATTTACATTTTATTACATTGGTATCTTTTGTTTTTTTCCACATTTGGACATACTTTTAAAATAACCACATGAAAAATTATATTTTCAATCATTTTCTTTTTATTTGCATATTAACAATAATTTATTTATATTAACTACTCCTATTAAAATAATACATAACTAGTGTTTGAAATACAACAATGTCGCGGTAGATCAACGCAGTTTGGGACCGACAATGTCAGAGTAACAAATAACTGCAACAATCTGCTTTAAAAAATCCCGTCACGAGAGAGACAAACAGTGTGAGCGACAGGAACAGCATCCATACCTTCCCGGCTTATTCAGCTAGGTTGAACCGATCCGAACCGAACCGAACCAACCCGAACCGCTCCGACTCGTAATTTATGGAGAGGAACAGAAACCTCTCCATAAATTAACTCGACTGATTGCGACCGGTCTAGACTTTTGGTCGACCGTAATTCTAAGCGAAATTCTTTCTCGAGTTTTGGTCGAGAGAAAATTCCTGACCGCTCGTCGCTCTCCAGTTCTGTCGAGAGAACCGTAAATCCATATTAGTCGGTCTCACTGACCGTGACCGCGACCGTAACCAAAATTCTATCGGTCTCGACTCCCTGCAACTGACAATCACAACGGAGTCGCTCAAGTCACGTTTCTTTACGACGGACACACTTATTAAATTTATTTCTCTTAAAATACTGCCATCTATTGAACAGCGGGCCGTAGCATTTTGTTCAGAAATGCCGAACTGCTTAATTTAAAATAATTTTTTGTACAACTAATATATTATTTAACTTTTTACATTAAATGAAAAATATGCGTACTAAGCAAAAATCGAGACGTGATTAGAAATAAGGACAATGACCTTACTCTTTTTTATTTTTTTTTTAACAATTTTTCCCGTGGAGATATATTTTGTGAATATTACGTATTGTATAGTACGTTACATATTACTCTACGCAAATTTTAAGGTTAAAAATACGGCTATTTTAACGGCTATCCCAGTTTACCTGCTCGACAATCGCAGGCGTCGAAAGTTTCGGAATTAAATATTTTCGCAGAACAAGAATATAAAAACGCCGGTGAAAGAAATGATTAGAATAATATGTTATGTTATAAATGCACTTTTAGCCTTATTAACCTTAAAATTTGCGTGGAGTAATATGTAACGTGCTATATTATCAAATAAATCACAAAAAATAGAAGATAATAATAAATATAATATTAAAAATGATCTGAAGTCATTCCCTATGCAAATTATCTTTGTAAAAAGAAGTGAAATCCCCATAAAAAAACGTAAAAAACGTAAAAAAATTACGCCAAGTACATGAAATCAAATAAATCACAAAAAATAGAAAATAATAATAATTACAAAATAAAAAAAGATGTGAAATGAAAATGAGCTGCAAGTACATAAAGGTGCTTTCCAACTGCGCTTAAGATGACACAACTACATATACACAGCTAAAATGCTGTCATCCGCTCCCTTGTCGTCCAGGACTCATCGTTGACGGACTCTGAGCGTCTCCATTACCTGCTGGGCACCCTTAGCGGCGATGCTGCTCTTCTAATTCGCAACCTGCCTGTGAAAGAGGAGAGTTTTGAACCTGCGTGGAAATTGCTCCAGGATCGCTACGACAACCAGCGACTGGCGGTTAAGGGCATGATGGCGAGCATCTTTGGTTTACCTACGCTTACGCAGGAGTCGGGGCCTGAGCTCAAACGGATGTTTTACACGCTGTGGGACTCCGTCAAGGCTCTGGCTACTCTAAAGAGGCCCTTCGACGGCACCGGTGATTGGCTCGTCCAGTTGGTGGCTGAGCGACTGGATCCCCAGTCACGCCGAGAATGGGAGACCCAAATTTCCAAGGCGAAAACACCTCCGGCCTTCACCGAGCTGCGAGACTTCCTGGAAGCACGAGTCCACACCGTGGAGTCACTGGAGGAGAGCCGCCAGGGCCCGGATCGACCTCAACGGCCGACGCGACCGCGGCATGATGTTCAACGGCGAGCTGGGATGGCCAGCAGAGCGTCGCAAGTTACGCGGTGTGCACTTCCTCCACTCGCGCTTCTTTCTCTTGCTGTTTTCTCTACGCTCATTTTCCTCCCTCCTGTTTTCACCTCCTCTTCCCCCTTTTCCGCTCCCTTCTTCCTCCCTGCCACACTTTCCCTCCCCTTATCCTGTCACTTTTTTCCCTCATTCCCTCCCATCCTTTTTTTCCTCGCCCTCTCACCTACCTTCTCGCCCTCCGCTCCCTTCTTTATCAACTGTTCCGTTATCCCCTTGCCCCCTTTCCTCGCCGCTCGATGTCGATTTCTTCCTCTCACTCTCTGCTTTGCAGCCTTTTCCTCTCCCGCCCAATCATTTCCCGTCGTGCCCTAACCTCAAAACTCTGCGCCTCCTGCCCGTTTTCTTCTTCTCCATCACGCCCCTTTTCCTCGCCCTTTCTCTCCCTGCTCCTCTTCTCCCGCCGCTCCCACCTTTCACTCCCTAATCGCCCTACTAACACCTTTTCTGCTTCCTTCACTCGCACCGCTCACTCACATGTCTAGTCATTTTCACACCGGAAATGGAAATCCATTTACATTGAATACGAGGGCTAATAAACATAAATGAAAAATATAGCCAAACAATAAAAAAAACTTAAATAACTAATTCTACATGATGAATGCAGACTCTTAATTAAACATTTTGCGTTTAAAAAACTTTGGTAAATGCGCTTTGGAATGTTTACAATAATACATTGCACAGTCACGATCACAATTGTTTGCGAGATCAAATCGAGGGAAAAAACACCCTACATAGACGAAGGCAGAAAACCCCAGAACCATTCTTAAAAAATAATATAAACTAAAGGTAGGGACTAGACTAAGCTTATAGATTAAAGGGGAATATATACATAGGAGTAAGCATAGGCAGCCCTAAAAATATATATACACTACGCCACCTTGACAAACTTACGCGTTGGTCAGTCTTCTATCCATGTGTCAGCTCATGCAGTAGTAGCACGCGTCGATCATTGAGTTCCGCCATATGAATACTGTTGGCGTTGAGCCACCAATATTTGCTGAAGTTAATTTGAAGTTAATTTGAGTTAAATCGATTAAAGTCAAAATATTCGAACATTTCGACCCTCTAAATCTGGTTCTCTTCTTAACATCATGATGTTGCGGTCATCCCTGGTCAAGATACAGCGAGTTAAAAAGAAAAGGGATTTGTGCAATTTTTAAGCATATTTTCCAAAGTACATGGCACACTGAAATGTTAACCACATCGAAAAAGCAAAACATGCATCTTAAAGAGGAAAGACTGATGTTTCTATTGTTTTTTTTTTTAACGAACGATCTACAATGATTCCTTCGTTTTCTAGAAGTGTTTAAAGCTGAAAGAACAATTTTTGCTCTCAAAATTTTTACCACAACAACCGCTGAACATTGATTTTACACAGGAAAGTAGTTCCTTTGGACTGGTATAAATGTAACCTGTGGAACAAATTTCATTCGCCCCATGGAACATCACAAAGTGGAACAAAATTTTTTAAATCAATACAGCTAAAATCTGAAAACAGGTGAAAGTAGAGATTCCATAGTTTCAAACGATATTTTGAAGATATCGATACGATCATTTTTTTCCGGAGTTATGACCATTTGAACTTGCCCTCCCTATTTCGGGTTCCTAGATGTGATCCCTTAATTATTTTGGGGAGTGTATCTTCTAGTTTATGGTCTGTAACTGATACCTATAACTTTAAATATCAGGGTATACCAGTAGATGTGACATTCATATTTATAAGGAATAACAATATTAGTAAATTTTCTGGGTATAGAGGATTACCAGCAAATACTAATCAAGAGGAGGACTTGTTTAGTTACTTGACGTGGTGTGCGTGGAACGGTTTGTAAGAGAGCGTGCGGAAAACACAGAAAAAGCGAGTAATAGAAGTGAAAAACACATTTGAATTAGGGGAAAATCAGTATTAGTAAGATAAGAATTGGTAGAGAAAAAGCAGGAAGGGGAAAGCAGAAATGAAGGTTGAGCGGCGCGGAGGTTCAGTCGGGTTAGAAAAGTGAGGTTGTGGCACGGGGAAGGAGCCGTATTGCCGGCACAGGTGGGTATGACAGGGGCCATCGGTTGAATCGGTTGACGCTGTGTTAACTGGGTAATAAGCGGCTTTTATTTACTATGTACACGGGGATCTCGGCCAGGTCTTGCTGTCGACGTATCCTAGACTTAGTAGTAGTACTGCAGTTATACATAGAACTTATCCCAGACAGCACACAGACATCTTTAAGACATCTTAAACCAGACGTTCAAGACATCTTTATGATGTCTGGAAACGTCGTTTTCACGCCTTATACACATCTTCTGCACGTTAAAGGTCGTCGCCCACTAGGCCGAAACGCGGCGACCACGCATCGCTCATATGACAGAACAGCAGCGACAACGCATCGCCTATATGACAGAACAGCGCTGACGAACATTTCGCTTTGATCGCCGCGCTCGCTTAGGCGAAATGGGCGACGGCCTTAAGACGTCACATAAGTGTCACGAATCAAGACATTTTACAGACGTCTTTATCAAGCTGGGTTAGGAAAAAAAATTTGACGGTAACGAGAATCGAACTCAGACTTTTCGTGTACGAAGCAACCGCTATTCACAACTACCCAACACACTTCCTTAGGAACAGTTTTAAATTCTAGGTATATATAGAGTATTAATTGTTTATAAAAAAGGCGCATTGATGCGAAATATTCTACAAAATATTATTATTATTAAATGTTTGGTAAACTTGCCGATGAACTGGGCCTTCGCCGATTTCGATGACCTTCACATATGTTGTCAAGGTCGTCATTCTGAACAACATTTCCCTTCAATTTCTTTGACGGTCGGCCTTAGATTCGGAGATATTAATAAAAATCTTTCGGAATAATATATTGAAAGCTATATGAAAAATAACATATGAAAAACTTTCTGCATAATATATTCAAATCTGTTTCACAACCGACGGTATTAATATTGGTTGGGACTAGATTAGGGCGGGGGGGCGCACGCCCGCTCGCGGGCGCGTAAAGCATGGTAGCGAACCGATGTGAAAATGTGTTAAATTCGGTAATTCTAATGTTAATTAAAGTTTTTTTGCGGATATCTCGTAAACTAAAGTCGACCGCCAAAAAATTTAAAGGGAAATGTTCAGAATGATAACCTTGACAACAACCGCGATATTAACCCCATCACGCGATACTTGTAATCGCAGTCTCATTTTGAACATTCCCAAAGTCACATCGGTTCGTTACCATGATTTACGCCCCCCCCCCCCTCCACCGCCTTAATCTAGCCCCAACCAATACTAATACCATCGGCTGTGAAACCGTCTGTATAGGCAGATTTCAATTCATTATGCCAAAATTTTTTATTGATATTTCTGAAACTAACAAACACCTGAAGCTAAAATTTTATATAAGAGGTCCTCCTCCCGTCGCGCATTACTGTACTTGTTTATATATTCATCTTTATCGAAAGAAGGACAAATGTTACACGCCACCGTGTGAAGCTTCTGTCGTGCGAAGTCGTGTCCACTGTCAACATCACCCATGCATTTGTTCCTTCTCTACGTAGTATTCTTAAAAGACGTATTCATGTGCACTGTATAAATATACTTTGTTGCCCTGAATCATGTAGTTTTTGAAAAAACTGTCGTGTAGGCGGACCTTAGAAAAAGGTATGTGTTAAACTCGGTAGTTCTAGTGTTAAATAAAGTTTTTTGTGAATATCTCATAAACTAAAGCCGACTGCCAAAAAGTTTATAGGGAAATATTGTTCAGAATGGCGACTTTGATAACATATGTGAAGGTCATCGAAATCGGCGAGGGCCCAGTTCATCAGCAAGTTTACCAAATGTTTTTATTGCATCATCTAGAGATGCGGTAGCGTCTCGACGCCAAGTACATGAAAGAAAAGACACCCTGTACTACGTACATATAAAAGACACCCTGTATATGAATGTCGATTGCCCCTGCCATATATCTCCATTTTCCGAAATCCGAAATTCCGAGCCCTGCATATATATATCTCGTATCGACTGTCGCTACCGCTATCCTTTACTCGTCCCGAAAATATTCTGAAACTTATTTCATTATATCTCATCACTCCTGCAATATTTTTTAAATTTAAAGGCATTTTCCTTATGTAAACCGCATATAAGCTTTTGAATAAGACCAATTCCGAAAAAATCGGTCCACGCATGCTAGAGATATCGTAATATCGTCTCATGGATCAGTCGAAAACGGTAAGAGAAAATTCTTCTTCTGATTCTCCAGTCTTGAAATTTGTCGACATTTTCTCCAGTCTCGAAAATTGTCGACATAATACGTATACTACGCGTTACACACACACACCTATCAGTTTCGCACACATGGTTCGTTAGTCGACTCTTGGGATCATTCCGCAGAGTATATACCCTTATATACCCTTATACTCTTATATACCTACCCTTATACCCTTATACCCTTACACCCTTACATACCGTTATACCCTCATAAGAGTATACTCTTATATACCCTTATACCCTTATACCTTTATATACCCTTATATACCGTTACACCTTTTACCCTTATACCCTTGTACCCTTTACCTTTATATACCCTTTACCCTTGCACCCTTTACCCTTGCACCCTTTACCCTTGCACCCTTTACCCTTGCACCCTTTACCCTTGCACCCTTTACCCTTGCACCCTTTACCCTTGCACCCTTTACCCTTGCACCCTTTACCCTTGCACCCTTTACCCTTGCACCCTTTACCCTTGCACCCTTTACCCTTGCACCCTTTACCCTTGCACCCTTTACCCTTGCACCCTTTACCCTTGCACCCTTTACCCTTGCACCCTTTACCCTTGCACCCTTTACCCTTGCACCCTTTACCCTTGCACCCTTTACCCTTGCACCCTTTACCCTTGCACCCTTTACCCTTGCACCCTTTACCCTTGCACCCTTTACCCTTGCACCCTTTACCCTTGCACCCTTTACCCTTGCACCCTTTACCCTTGCACCCTTTACCCTTGCACCCTTTACCCTTGCACCCTTTACCCTTGCACCCTTTACCCTTGCACCCTTTACCCTTGCACCCTTTACCCTTGCACCCTTTACCCTTGCACCCTTTACCCTTGCACCCTTTACCCTTGCACCCTTTACCCTTGCACCCTTTACCCTTGCACCCTTTACCCTTGCACCCTTTACCCTTGCACCCTTTACCCTTGCACCCTTTACCCTTGCACCCTTTACCCTTGCACCCTTTACCCTTGCACCCTTTACCCTTGCACCCTTTACCCTTGCACCCTTTACCCTTGCACCCTTTACCCTTGCACCCTTTACCCTTGCACCCTTTACCCTTGCACCCTTTACCCTTGCACCCTTTACCCTTGCACCCTTTACCCTTGCACCCTTTACCCTTGCACCCTTTACCCTTGCACCCTTTACCCTTGCACCCTTTACCCTTGCACCCTTTACCCTTGCACCCTTTACCCTTGCACCCTTTACCCTTGCACCCTTTACCCTTGCACCCTTTACCCTTGCACCCTTTACCCTTGCACCCTTTACCCTTGCACCCTTTACCCTTGCACCCTTTACCCTTGCACCCTTTACCCTTGCACCCTTTACCCTTGCACCCTTTACCCTTGCACCCTTTACCCTTGCACCCTTTACCCTTGCACCCTTTACCCTTGCACCCTTTACCCTTGCACCCTTTACCCTTGCACCCTTTACCCTTGCACCCTTTACCCTTGCACCCTTTACCCTTGCACCCTTTACCCTTGCACCCTTTACCCTTGCACCCTTTACCCTTGCACCCTTTACCCTTGCACCCTTTACCCTTGCACCCTTTACCCTTGCACCCTTTACCCTTGCACCCTTTACCCTTGCACCCTTACACCCTTGTTGTGTGCTGTGTGGGAATCAACTTAATAAATATAATAAATAATATAAACAACAAATTAAAATGCGTTCATTATAAGAAAAAAAATAAAAATCACATTTTTTTAATAATAATATCATATTCTTATTTTTCCCCAATAACCACATTTATTATAAAATGATCCTTAATTGAAAATATGATTTTAATAAACAATCAATTTAAATTAATTACAGTAGTAGTTATATTATCTAGATTCATCATAATCTGAAGATATCTGAACCAGGGATCGGTGGACTCGAGCTGTCCCTAGACACCTACAGGAGCGGTGGTAATGTATGCGTGAATTGACGCCAGTGCGAAGCCAGCCAAGTGGCGACAACGCGAGGCGAATGTGACGTCACATGCTTACGTTACTACAGCTTGGACTCGGTGCTAGTGTAGCTTCGTCAGACTCGAGCCACTTGGCTGGCTTCGCGCTGGCGTCAATTCACGCACACATTACCACCGCTCCTGTAGGTGTCTAGGGACAGCTCGAGTTGACCGATCCCTGATCTGAACTTTATAAACAATAATCTTTGAAAAAAGAAGTGATATCCCCATAAAAAACTTCAAGAAAGGAAAAAAATTACGCCAAGTACATGAAAAATCAAATAAATCACAAAAAATAGAAGGTAATAATTACAAATAAAAAAAAAGATGTGAAATCAGAATGAGCTGCCAGTACATAAAGATGCTTTCCAATTGCGCTTTAGATGACACAACTACATATGCACAGCTAAAATTCCATTACTCATAATGACTATATATACAAAGAAAAAATGTATTAAATAATATTAAGCAGATATATTTTTACGCAAATAAATATTTTAATACGAATAAATATTTTATTCAAAATACTTGGCGCTGCGCCCCGAATTGGTATTGCTAAACTGAATAAACATGTATAAATTGCATCAATCTTTTTCTTTCTTGTGGGTGCGTTCGTAACTGTGTGTGTGCGTGTGCATATGCTACGTATTATATTAGAATTAAATATATGTGGAATAAATCTGACTGCGTTTCTAATATGTGTATGTATATGTTTATGTATTTTAGATTGTAAGGGAGTAATTGTAAATTATTAATACTAATTGTAAGACAATTAATATTTTTTCGGTTGCGCAGCGCCAAGTATTTTGAATAAAATATTTATTTAAAATATTTATCTGTAGGGCGCATTATACGTGTTTAACCATGCCTTAAAGTGGCAACACTGCTACCGCGTCAATGCGTTATACCCCCCCCCCCCCCCTTTCTTCCGGGGACGCGATTCTCCACGTCTTGCGCCTTCCACCCTTGCCGGTTCTGTTGTTATATTCAGGATTTACATACTACTATTTACAAGATCTTACATCCACGGTGCTTACAAACGGCTATGTACTATTGTGAGCTGGAAAGAAGTCCCACTACACACAAGCTGAAATGTCACAGGGGCAAGGGGAATCGTCCGCTCGCTCCACCCAAACCCCTTCAACAAAGTCCGACGTGTAACGAAGAACGCAAACGAAGAAAATCGCGACAGCGAACTCGGGTTAACTTAATTCGACACATGACAAATAATTTTTTTTCATTTTTAATCGTTATTCGAAATTTTATTTAAACAAAAAAAATCCCATCTCTGGTACAAGGTCTTAATGACTATGGATACTTACAAATTAGGCCTTACGTACTAAACCTTACTTTTAAGTAGCTTAAGGGCTTGGCTTATGGCCGTGGCTCGGGGTTCGCGTTGGGGCAGAGGCAAATCTGCAGCTGCTGCTTCCTCAGTAGCTTCAACTCCAAGCTCCCACCTACAGTCAGGACCCGGTAGCGCCATTCGGATAGTAGAGTTGAGAGGTCGACGCCGAACTCCAGTGGCGCCCGCTGGATCCTCCTCCAGGGGGTCCTGGCGCTGGCGGGCTGGTCCTGCTTCTCTGGCCAGAGAGGGCCTGGTGGCGGGCCGTCCTTGGCTCCGCCCGTTGGTGCTGCCGACGGCACGATTGTGCACTCGTCCGGATGTTAAGCCTTTCGTGGGGGCGGTCGCGGTTTCAATGATGGTCCTCGTCTGCCTTCGCTCACTTTCTAGCAGTGCTTCGTAATCACTGTTCGGGTCCAGCAGTACAGTAAATCCTCGTTATAGCTCAATTTTTACCATGCGTAGTACGCCGGGTGATTATCCCAACCATTTCTTGCAATCCTTCGGTCGAGAGAGAGAGAGAGAGAGAGAGAGAGAGAGAGAGAGAGAGAACGAAAGAGTCGACGGCAACATCGTGTCAACTGTTTTGTTCCCTCTCGCTTTTCTGCGCCTTCGGTTTTCTGACTCACGGCATCGGCCGTGCGGAATAGTGTCCGCAACGCGTCGTACGCCCGCCTCCAGGCGCGTTCGTTGGGTTTAATACGAGTGTTTACTGTACAGTGGTGAAGTCCGAATGGCGAATGTAATGTCGGTACTCCACCCGTAACTTGTGGCAGATCCACTCTACCCGTCGCTCCCGAGATATCTGCCCATGGCGGGCCCATAAGCGTCTGTATTGCAATGGTGAAGTTCCAGGGCGTCTTAGCCGGCTGCCGCTGACGCTGGTGGATGCAGGGGGAGGAGCGATTAATCGCAGTGAACGAAGGGGGAAACACATACAGGAGCGGTGGTTATGTCTGCGTGACTGACGCAGGCGCAGTTCATGCACACATAACCACCGCTCCTGTAGGTGGTTCCCCCTCCATTCACTGCGATTAATTGCTCCTCACCCTGGGTGGATGGCCACCTCCAGCTTGTACTGGCGGTGCCGAGACAGAAAGTTGGCTTTAAAGGCCTGGAGAAAGTCACCCCACGTCTTCAGGTCCTTCCGCTGGATACCTACGGTACCACTGGATCTGCTCTGGGGCTACCCCGTAGCATTCCTGCAGATCTTCTAGCCGGTCGAGGAAACCCTCTGCTCCTTTTCCTCCATCAAAACGACTGCCCCATAATCGAACACTTTCCATCTCGTTTTGGTACGGCAGTGGTGCCGTCACACTGTGGTCGTATCCTTGTTGAACATGGCAGCGACAGTTGAAGAGAGGATAGGAGAGACATAGACGAAGAGGGCAGTTTCAAAAAAGACTCCAAGAGATATTCGTTGACACGAAATGTCCTTTGGGGAGAGTTCCAACCAGTAACTTGTAGCGCTCGCGGCGGTCTCTCCCGACTGAGTTGCCGCGGTCCCTTATATACGGCGTTACGCCAATTTTACTTGGGCGATCGGCAAAATCAGGGTATCTGCCCGTGGCCCTCTGGCGGTTGCGCGCGGTGGCTGCGATTCTGTTTCCGCACTCGCGAATGGGAGGGGGAGGCGTCCCACTGCGTCAACGTGTTACAAGGTTAGGAATGGGTAAACAGATAAGATTTAGGACGTGAGAATAGTAGTAAAATGAAAAAGGGAATGAAAGATTTTGAATCCTTTGATTCTCAAAGAAGGTGTAGGTGACTAAGGAAGAGAAGCAAAAGTGAGGTATAGGAATACAGGAAATGAAAGCAATTATGATATCGGTTTCGGTTCTTAAAACGGTTATAAGAACCGAAATAATCTTGAACCAGTTGCGAGTGAAAAAGTTTCTGGCTTATATCGGTTTTGGTTCCGGTTCTACAGAGTCGATATTATATCGGTTCCAGAAATATAAAAGAGCAAAACATTTATAAATTAATATATTGCAAGAAAGAACAATGTACTGAGGTCAGCGAAGGCCACATCGAGCCATTTGAGAGCCCGGGCTCCATGATGTTCACCACAGCCGCACGGAAGGGGAGCTCGAAAGCCAATGATAACGTGGGCCCGCCACGGATAGAGAAAACTGTAAGTGTGTAGGTAGTAGCGTGCGGCGCAGTTTCGTACCCGTAGGATAGGCTTGAATGACTGGGTTCCTTGGGGGGCCCCAGTGTTCGCTGCCAGAGTTACTCTGGCTAGCAGTTTTTTAGTTACATTTACTTTTTTACTTGAAAGTGTTAATAAAACTATGTTATTTTTACACTGCACTCTATTTCTCATTTTGTATAAATTTTTATTTAAATGAGTTTGTTCAATTATTTCATTTTGTTCTTTTCAAAATTATGTATACATACCCCTACAGCACACTTTGTTGCAGGAATATCTCAATTACGTTGGGGTTTAATATTTGAAACATTGCACGGAATGTTGCCGAAACGTTACAAGTCAACTTCTATGTCCGCCCCTGTGCAACATTGCAGGAGATATTTCTGCAACATTGCTTAGGGATTTTACAGCAATGGTCACGCAATGTTTCTGAGATTTTACAGCAATGGTTGCGCAACTTTTCGGAGATTTTACAGCAATGGGCGCGCAACATTTCTGAGATTTTACAGCAATGGTCGCGCAACGTTTCGGGCAGTAGGGCCAAAAAAAAAACGGTATTTTTTATATACCGGAGGTGTCTGTGAGGGGACCCGACAACATGAATGTGTGCAGAATCGTAGTAGTATAACGTCCGTGTGTCTTTTATAAGTAAAAAATTCTTTTTTACCCCATGAAGATTAGAACCCCCAAACTGTGGCACCGTAGACGAATACTTTACCGCTACAACTACAACCGTTGATTAAGAAAACTGCTTCCGTATTCGAACTTATATTTCTACTGTGCAACACTTTAAACTCAAATTATTCAGAAACGAAGATTTGTTTTGACAAACCCCATTACATCTCCCTAATCGTGGAGCCGGATATCTCACAACAAATTCATTTCGACGCTTGATGTTGTATTAAGTTGATTCATATTCTGTTATGAAATATCTTGCGTAGTACAAGAAAATAATGTTTTTAGTTTTTAGCGCATTTTTAATACAATCGTTTAACATAATTTTTTTATATATTTTTTTTATTTTCTAGTTTTTAGTGTTTGCGGATTTACATTTTACAGATCAGACTTCTTTACTAATATCTTTTATTGCTGTATACAGTTTAACAGTTTACTTAAACCGTATAGTGCTAATTAGCTAATTGTATTAACCACTTGCCCTACGATTTAAATTCCGACGGCCGGCGCATAATCAACACCAAAGGTTGGTCACGTGTCGAGCTATTTCACGGTTCGGCTGAATTCTCTTTTTGAAGACATTTTTAGGGGTATTCTTCTAATATGTTTAAAAATATATACCTGAACGTGAGAGTGCGGCCAAAAATAACACGTAACTGAGATAAAAAGACTTCGGCAAAAAATATCCATGAACATGACCCGCGTTGTTTACGTTGAGCGCTATCTACAAACCACGAGCCTGACACGTGTTGTTTACGTTTGGCCCGTACGACGTACAACTGCTCTCACCCGTGACTTTCATATTTGGCCCGATCGACATACCACAGGATTCATACGATATTATAGGCGAAGGGGATAATTACTTATATCACATATTGTCCGTGATCACATATATTCCCTCGGAGGTTGCCTGCGAAATGTAACACTGTATTCTATGTGTCGAAATTTCAAGAACGCTCCATGTAGGTTGTGTAGGGATGGCTGAGGGTGAGCGGGAAAAATGAGTCCACAATAAAGTCTTTAACAAACACTTCATTGAAAAATGAGATTTATTCATATAGACACGAATAAGCACACTTTGTCCTCGCTTCTAGCTGCCCTATCATAAAATGGTCGCGTCGCCTTCAGCCACTTATTCGGCGAGTCAAGGGTACTCGCCGAACCGACCATACAGTGACCAAGCGTAGGGAAAAACCGCAGGCCAGCAGTTAGCTTTCCAGGCCCACAGCTTACAGTTGCAAGTACAATGTAAGACTACAGTGTAAGAATACATTCTGTATGTGATATAAGTAACTAACACAATTACTTAATTAACATTATAGGGTTTAAGCAAACGCATGAACTATATACAGCAACAAAAGATATTTGTATAAAAGTGTTGCACGTGCCAATTACTGCCAGTGTCCCTACTATTGCCATTTAATTGATAATAGCTAATAAAAACGTCGAGTGAAAATATGTAAGTCCGTATTCAGCGCCGATTCTTTGCAGGAATGTCGCTCATACGTTGCGAGTGCAATGTTGCACCGTATTTTGTGGTCGACGTTGCAGGAACGTTCCACGTGGGTTGTACCGCAATTTATGCGCAATATTGCACGGCAATGTGTGCGCAATATTCCCTAAACATTGCACAAACATGGCCATTGCAATATTGCACGGCAATGTGTGCGCAATATTTTCGAAACATTGCACAAACGTGGCCATTGCAATATTGCACAGCAATGTGTGCGCAATATTCCCAAAACATTGCACAAACGTGAGCATTGCAATATTCCACGGCAATGTTTCCACAATGTTTCAATAAAGTTGCAATGCAACCTGTAACCAAGCGGCAACATTGCAATGTACTGCAACGGTTGTGCAACGTTCCTGCAACGAAGTGTGGTGTAGGGGTATATCGATGAAAGTAATGGGACTTTCAAGAACGTTGTTAGATACATAAATTGAGAGGGATAATTGAGGGCTCGGATGCAATAAGGGGACTAGCGCTCGAAAATGCAAAAAAGTATTGTTCAAACGTGAAGAAATATTGGAAAATTAAATGTTGTCAAACTGTATTTTAAAAAATATAGTGTTATAAAGCTTGTTACGACACACATTTTTTCTATTTACAATTTGTTTATCGAATCATTACTATTCGAGCTAAAAATTAGAAACAAAAAATTTTTCATCGTCTAAAGTCAATATTTCTTTAAACACAAATTGCGATAACTTGAGTAAATATTAAGGGATCGTTATGAGACTTAAAACATAACTTCAGAAAACTCTAGCAAAGCCGTAGAATGTATGCACAAAACCCTTATGTTAAAAAATTTAAGAATATTTAATTAAAAAGAAATACTGGACATAACCCATGCTTTTCAACGTTCGCCGTTAAAAAGTATCGAGGCAATTTTGAGGTACTTATAACTTGCAGCGACAAAGTTTTTCCTTAATATACAAGGAAGTTTTTCACCAATTTTTACACTGATTAATAATTAATTTGTAGAAGATATGACGATATATATAATTCTCGCTCGACGTCAACTGTCAACGCGACTGCTAAAACTGCTAAGTAGCGCATTATACGCAGCTGCTGACTGTTGGTAGCGCGCGACATTTATATATATCGTCATATCTTCTACAATTATTTATTACTCAGTGTGTAAATTTGTGTGTTTCATATTTAATATGCTTAATGTATCAATATTATATGGATTTTGTGTCTGTGTTGTAGGACCAGCAGTCACTAATACCTGCGATATTGATGGCACGGTTGGCGCGGCTCCTCGGGGATGATGCGCCCCAGGCCGCACCCCTGGAGGTACGAATGCGGCGGTCGGGGCTGGTGGTGGGGCCGAGGATGGCCGCGCGATTGCGACGCCCATGGGTCCCTTATACACAACTGGGGCCCCTGCGGCGGCCGCAGCCCCCATCGCCACCGTCGCCTCCATGGATCGACGTTGGTAGGCCGCAGCCGCTGCTCCCATCGCCGCCGCCGTTGCCTCCCGAGTGACTTGAGGGGCTCTTGACACCGCCGCCGTCGCCCACCGACGACATTTAGTATTAAGGTCGGTATCATATATATTGGCCGGTGAGTTTCGTGAAGGGTATTCTCCCACCACGCAGTTTGCTTGTCTCGGTGCTCCTTTTCTCAACGTTTTCTGACTCGCTCTCGCCTTCGCAGAACAAGAGTGAGCCAGAAGTGGTGGGGATGGTGCCACGCTTCTGGGGTGTAGGCCAAACCAAGCTGGCAGCGTAGGAATACATATATCAAAATAGGTGTGCGTTAGCTCCGAAAAAATTCAGGAGCTTTATTGGTCAGAACATTGATTCTTTTTCTATAGCTTCATCTCGTATTGGTCTACACATAGCTTCGTAACGCACACAACTATTACGCTAAGAATAAATAACAGCCACACGGCTACGTTCAGGCGGAGCCGAGCAGCGTTCCCGTTACCTCACCATACCCTTCGGGAGTTACGCAACTCCAACTGACAAATCCACGATCGTCAGATGGTGGTGGCTGATTTCTCCTTGATCGCTGTTCGCGAAAACGAATTTACCGGGCAATATATCTGGCTTTAACCTTAAGAATACTTAGCTAAGAAATATTTACACTTAAGTAATTCATTTTAATTCCAGTAACTACTAAAAATGCGTACATATTTATACACGTGGAGGCAACCAAACAATTGCACACATCGATACTTAGTTTATGTCTCGTCAGTCCAATGCTAAAGAAAGCGTCTTCTATTCAGCTTACTAATATCTGTAAACTGAGGTTTACGATACGAACGTTACTTTTAGTGCTTTTTCGGGAACTGTCATCCGTATTTTCGCCGAGTCGTTACGGCAATTTTATTCATTTATCAGCAGGAAAATGTTTGAATACTAACTACATTTTAGGCGAGTCCGAGTTTTTTCTGCTTTTCAATATCAATTGCCATATCATAAACCCAGGCAACGGAACCCCTTGTACACCGTCCACTGGAGGATCGCTGGAGCCCCCAAGAATCCCAGTCTTTCAAGCCTATCGTACGGGTATGAAGTTGCACCGCACACTACTACAGTTTTCCCTATCCGTGGCGCGCCCATGTTATCATTGGCTTTCGAGCTCCCCTTCCGCGCGGCTATGGTAAACAACATGGATCCCGGACTCCCAAATGGCTCAATGTGGCCTTCGCTGGTGTAGGTACTAAGAGACATTTCCATTCTTCCCCATACACAATATAATAGGTGTTCCGTTTTACTCCCCGCTAAAGTGTCCCGTTTTGCCCCACATGAGGTAATTTAGTAAACATTTAATATTTACACTTCAGCGTGAGATACAGAACCGGATAAAACTTTAAAGTACAGTATACGGACTATTCATATGTAGAATCCAATGCTGTACTTACTGTTATAAATTTTCTAAATACAAATTTAAAAGAATGGTCGGAACGCTAACACAATATTGAAACTTCGACGTCGGAAATTTTTCGAACTTTGTAAATAAAAAAATAACGTATGCATGGGTCTATCTATGGTCGATCACAAACTGTTGTGAGGACCGTTTGTTTCCATGTCACACGATAGCAACTCATTCGCAGCTCTTATTTAAGAAAAACATTGCTGTTCCATTTTACCCCAGTTTCCCTTAAATATCTATTCGGTTCAAAAGTTAGGAAAATTGCACACTTTCTAGCTGCGTGTTTGTGCGTCTAACGATGAATTTATTGTTCTGTTTTAACTTATGGAAACAATGGGAGTCACAGGGGAACGACAAGTTAAAGTATTCACTGATTAAAAAACGAAAAATCGGGAACAAGTCGTAACTCAGAAGAGAAAAAAGAAGTAAGCACGGCCAGGAAACTTTAGAAACCTGTGAAATATGCATTCTGCGAAGAAGTAGAAGGTTTCTTACATAGGTCCGGAATAGTTGATTGACCGTAAGAAGTCAGAATTATTCTCAATGTACAAAAGAAATAAACTTTGAACATTAAATACAATCTTCTCCGAATAAAGTTTTTTTAGTTGGCAGAAATATGTAGTGTCTGTAGAACTGATTAAGATATTATCCAGAAATTTTAACAATTTATGCCAAACATGTTTCTCGAGATACGGTACTAAAATCAATTAAAAATATGAAATACTTATTTTTTAATTTACAAAAATCGTATCCTAATTAAAATTGGGTTCCTCAAATTTAAAGGGCGCCATTCAAGTGTAGGTGAAATTTGTATTCTGCCAATGAACGATGACTTTTGCGTAGCTCATACTTCAAAACCTCTTGCAAACCCAGTGTATTAATATTTTCAATAATAAAAAATATCACGGTGTAGTATATATACGTGTTCTGCAACATTATTTTAAAAACTTAATTTATTCGTACTTATTACTTTGTCGCAAAAAATCCCAAAAGACATCTTATTTTGCTTCTCAATGAGAATATTTTCTTAAGTAAAACCTATACTATAGCTGTAGAGTATCACATAAAATAGATAGTAAACTAGACACTAATTGTAAATTAGTTGCAAAATTTACTAAAACGTAGAACCTACCTGTTTTTAATATCCTATTCAGTACATTTTAAATCACTAATCGGCCACATTTGCATATTTCAAATAGGTAGAACGTTTAATTTGATTGACCTTTCCATATCTAGCACACACGGTCTGCATTTAATAGAGTGGACTACACTTACTAAATTATATAATAACGTCCATTAACGTCCAATATCAGTAACTTTCAATTCATGCATTACTTCCATTGACGTCACTAACAATAAGTACCGGTGAAAGCTCAATAATGTCAACTGAAATACATATCAAGATCTACTTAACCTTGTAATTCTTGAATTCAAAGAACCAGCAGTAGCAATGCTTGACCAAGTCGGTACTCTTCTATACTGCGTTCCATATAAGAGTGTACCGACGCCCCTACCGATTTGCGACCGATCTGCGCAGCTCCCACAGATCTGACACACGCGATTGGTCATAGCACTTTCCCTGCCGGTTTACTACCAATCAACAGTGTATCTATGCGCGAAACGAGTACGCTCTGTGTGGAACGCAATGCAAGCGATTTCATTCAAATAATATAATCAGCATTATTGTAGAGCACTCCATTCTGAGAATCATGCCAAGGAGTAATTCAAATAAAGAGGAGTGTCTCATGTTAAACCTCTGACAGTAAAAAGACCACAAAAAAGACTAGTCATGTTTTTAATAAATATGTAAGAAAGCAAAATATTTTAACAGCTTAATGCAACTGAATATATGTAGAGTAACTTCCAAAACAGTTTGTAAAACAAGTAGACGTCAAGTATGGATGAAATTCACTGACACTATAAATAAAAACACTCCGACCAAACAAATCTGGAATAAAAATACAGCAATCAGATAATTCAAACAATAAAGATAACGATAAAGAATTTTTTAATTATATTGATAATTCTAAACAGACCAAAGACGAATTTGACAACTTCACTGCTGAGCAGGTCTACGAAGAGAAAACTTTTCCTTTCATTTTAATTAGTTTAATTTTCTTCGAATTAATCCATTTTTTGATACGGTGTCAAAATACTAAATAGTTGGAGTTTTCATGATACCCCAAAGAAATTTTTAATACTGTTCACCTCCCCCGTATAAAAATATGAAAAATAAACATGGTTCTCATAAAATCTCATAAAAAATGATTTTGAGAAAAAAATATTCTGTCGTTACATGTGCCTCTTAAAATATTATAACTTGCCCTAAGGAGTTTTTTCATATGACCACAAATAACGGAGATATTTAGGTGGCCACATTGAAATGACCCACCCTGCATAATTCAGCTAAACTAAGCGAATTAGGAGAACTATACAAATT
Source organism: Andrena camellia (assembly GCA_029448645.1). Taxonomy (NCBI): domain Eukaryota; kingdom Metazoa; phylum Arthropoda; class Insecta; order Hymenoptera; family Andrenidae; genus Andrena; species Andrena camellia. The sequence continues at coordinate 15,527,796 of CM055680.1, forward strand.
TTAGTGAAGCAACTAACAATAAGCTTCGAAATTTCTTAGCATTATAACGAGAACAAAAATTACATTAGCCCTCACAAATGCAAAAGTGTGTATTTAAATAAATAGCTATCACTGTCGAATATTTTTTGTAACATGTGTATTGAGTTACATACAGTACACGTGATTGCGTAATGGTATGCTTATGAAATATGTAAGTAGATAATTGTATATCTCTGGCACGGTTAATATTGTTACGACCACCCTATGGATGGAAATTCATGGCCTGCTGGTGCTCGCGACAGAGACAAGAAGACAACCGAGAAGAAGGCGATCGGATCGATTGGCTGTCAAGTTATCATTCCAAACCCAGTCACCATAGAGAGCAGAAGGGCTGAAACCACAATTACTGTTCACGAGTTTATAGTTCCTTATAGTTCCTTTTATACAATACAGTTCGTTCGTTTATTGTGTTCCCCTATTCTATTTGTGTCCCTTATTTTCCTTCGGATGTGTTACGATGCCCGCCGAGAGAACTTTCCGTTGCAACAATATTCTTTCGATTCATTATGATTCAATGAATTCTATCAGGTTATAAAGTTTGCATTTATAGCTTCACAACACCTTATATATAGAATTGATCATCTAAATTAACCATGTATAAATATAGAATTCTGAACTGAGGAAACTGAATAAAATAATAGTACCTGTTATAGAACCTGACATTAGACATAAAAAATCTTTTAAAAAATCCACATAAAAATGTCTGTGTCATCTGGCAGCCTATTAGGAATTATTTTTAAAAAAATGAGTTTATACATGTAGATCTAATAAATTCAGAGAACAATTAGGGGAGAATAGGGGAATTTCGAAAACACTTAAGGAAAAAGTTAAATTGAAACAAAAGTATTGACTCTAATCAGATTTACTTTATAGATAATTGAACTCTGGTTAATAATGTACAAAGGCAACACAAAGAATTATAGGCACTTTAATAAACAAATCATTTTTTAAAAGATAAACAAAACTCTTTCTGTCCGCAATTACCCGTGGCTAGCGGGGTAAATACGAACGGTTGCTTAAAGATCTTGATCTTTACTAAACACTGGTTTTCTTCCACACTGTGTCTGACACAGTCTTTCTTCTTGCTTGATCAAATTTTGGTTCCTCGTGGGATTGAATATTTATTTGCTGCCTGACGGATGGAAAGTCTTTTATCTTTAACCTCTTTCACAGGTATCCAAGATCTTTCAACGAATATGTACGTTAGGGTGGACCTTATTTTTCGACCTTCAAATTTTTTTCCGGACACCCCCCAGTATGGTGCCACTGGGTGAGAAAATAATTCGTGTAAAATTTGAAATCGATCGGACAACGGGAAGACGCGCCTCATCGCAGTTGAAGTTTTTTTATTTTTGGAATTCGTTTTTCTCCATTGTAGTATATCGTTCATATACATTTTTATATATCGCTGAATTTGTCCTTTTACGCTCTTTAACAATATAGAATCAAAGTATAAGGTCACTTAAAAAAAAAACATCATGACCTTGAAATCTCAAAAATTGACCTTCAGAAAAAACTTTTTTCTTTGGCATTATTTTTATCTTGCCAAACAGTACAACTTTTGTCTAAGAAATTTTTTCATATCTTTATAAATAACAGATTTCAAAAATTTAATGGGGTAACTGATACTTTCATCAAGATTACATTGTTTTTAATTATTTAATATTATTTTTAGTTTATACGCGTGGAGTAGATTGTGTAAATGGTCGTGAAAAATTTGAAAATGCAGTTGTATTTGCATCAGGTAGGTAGTTGGAACCTCTAAGAATCCGTTAGTTTTCGACTTGCTCTGAACAGAAGATCCAGAACCGAAGGTTTAGGAGGGGTCAGGCCTTTGGAATAAAAAACTGAATTTCATAGTGTAAGGAATATGGGATTTCGACTGTCTTTCGATGTGTTTCCAAGCGGTCATTTAGCCGTCGTCGTGGAGGGTCTTGGAAGAGAGAAAGCGTGAGCGGCACTTGGGGGTGTCATAAACCCTTTGGGGGACTGCGACAGGGCCCAAACAAGGGAGGCTCGAGGTGACTGCGTTGCCGAGGGGCATTCTTGAATGTATCATTGTCGACGACGCATCGTTGCTTTTTCGTGAAATACAGTATTACAAAACGATATATTCGCTTTTCATTGTGTTATACTTTTTAAATCTCTTATAATAGTGCCTATTTCCCGAGCGTTTAGTGAAGTAAATTCGAAAATTCGTATCAAAAATGCAAACCAGAAGCGAAAAATTATTTCTATTAGATCATGACGAAATTCAAATAATTGGTGCCAAGTTGCCATCTAATGTGCAAGTGTTACGAGTTTTGTTTTATAACATACGTATGGTGCGACTAAATCTTCATACGAGTGCTTCTTTAGTTGTAAAGGAAATTGAGGTCATTTGGGAAAAAGCACGGATCCCTATAAAAAAGACACAGCATAGCATTACAAAATTAGAATCGCTATATGATTGGAGGGCGTTACAACGAAATTCTACACGCCGAAGTAAACATCAAGATAAACGAGAGCAAGATTTTCTCGATAAAATGGATGACCTCTTCGATATTGCACACGCTGATGCATTACAATTAATACAAATCGAAGAAGATAAATTATTTTTGGAAAATCAAAGAAGGAAGGGACGACCTGGGTCAATGATTGGAACGGATCGCGTGGTATTCGAGCAAGAAAAGAAACAAGTAATACGAAAAGACCAACAAAAATCCAGACAAATGCAACATGAAATAAGTGTTGCTGAAGGTACATATTTCTTATATATTTAATTTTTATACATCCAAATATTGTGAATTATATTATTTTTATATTACTTTTACTATTTCTATTAACATTTTGATTTTTTTTTAAACAAGTCAGAACAATAGAATTTCAATCATCATCATCATCATCATCCTCCATTGAATATCAAAGTCAGTTCCCTGGCAATGAAAATATTGGAATTGAAGATCCGGTTGATTTACCTGGTCCGAGTAACTCCAAAAGAAGGCGTGCTCAAAAACAATTTATAACGCCAAATCTAGTTGCGATGCTCGACAGATGCAAAGTGAGTGATCGCGATAGTATTGGCATCATCACAACAATTGCACTAGCTCTCGGACATAATATAGACGATCTAATAATAAATCGAACATCTATTCGCCGCCAGAGAACTAAATATCGTGCAGAACTTGCAAATAAATTACGCGAGAAATTTAATGATTGCGAGCTCAATGCAATTACAGTCCATTGGGATGGAAAGCTTTTACCAATTTTATAGAGGACAGAAAAGATCGAAAGACTACCAGTGTTAATCAGTTCCATTGGTGTGGAAAAATTACTAGGAATTCCAACGATTTCGTCTAGCAGTGGAAACGATCAAGCTTCTGCGGTGTATAATTTATTAGAAGAATGGGGATTATCCAACAAAGTACAAGCACTTTCTTGTGATACTACCGCCTCAAATACTGGACGCTACCAAGGAGCCTGCGTTCTTCTTGAACAAAAATTGGAAAGAGAAGTTCTATATTTGCCCTGCAGACACCATATATACAAAATCATTTTACAAGGCGTCTTTAAAGAAAAAATGTACCAGTCTACCGGTCCAAATGTTCCACTGTTCAAAAATTTTCAAAATGCTTGGCCAACAATCATCAAATTAAATTTTGCATCCGGAATTGAAACCCAATATGTCCGTCAATCAATTACAGATACAGTTATTGAAGAAACAATCAAATTTTCAATAGACGTTTTACAAAGAGAACAACAACCTAGAGAAGATTACAAAGAATTTTTACAATTAATAATTACTTTCCTCGGTGGGACTCCACCAAAAAATATAAGTTTTCGAGCCCCAGGAGCTTTCCACCACGCTCGATGGATGGCAAAAGCTTTATATTGCTTGAAAATATATTTATTTAAACACCAATTTTCAATAACTGTGGACGAAGAAACTGGAATTCGTGATATATGTATCTTTCTCGTCACTTGTTATATAAAACCGTGGATTCGAGCTACAATGACAGCGGAAGCTCCACGACAAGACTTAGAGTTTTTGCAAAAACTCTATGCGTACCGCACAATCGATGAAAAAATAAGTCTTATAGCTGTAAAAAAATGTGCAACCATTTATGGTATTTATCAACAGAAACGGCAGCGTTAGCATTTTTTGATAAAGCTGTGGGAAAGAACACAAAATTACGAATGGTGGAAGCGCTTAATACTGAAGTCGACGAATCGTGCAAAAAGTATACAATTAATCCAAATGATGTGGGAAACTATATTGAAATAGGAATTGACCATTTTATTTCTGAAGTTTCAAAAAATTTTTTCGAACGATTCTCAATTCCCATTGAATTTTTAAAAAAGGATCCTACTGTATGGGAAAATGAGAACGATTTTCTATACGGATTGAACATCGTTCAAGGCTTAAAAGTTGTCAATTATATTGGGAATTGTTTAAAGAGAAAAATTAAAGTATCATCATTTGCGAATATATAAAAAAATTTCTCAGACAAAAGTTGTACTGTTTGGCAGGGTAAAAATAATTCCAAAGAAAAATGTTTTTTCTGAAGATCAATTTTTGAGATTTCAATGTCATAATGTATTTTTTGTAAGTGACCTTATACTTTGATTCTATATTGTTACAGAGCGTCAAAAGACAAATTCAATGATATATAAAAATGTATATGAACGATATACAACAATGGAGAAAAACGAATTCCAGAAATAAAAAAACTTCAACTGCGATGAGGCACGTCTTCCCGTTGTCCGATCGATTTCAAATTTTACACACATTATTTTCTCACCCAGTGGCACCATACTGGGGGGTGTCATCGCCAAAAATTTGAAATTTATTTTTCGACAAGAGTAACTAAGGTCCACCCTAATGTACGTATATTCTTCATCATATAATTCCAGCGTACTGAATACATAAAAAACTTTGATATGTTAAGAGAAAAGGGTAAATCCCATCGTCCGTAATAGCCCTATACACGCTGTTCGTAATTACCCCAAATGAATACAAGTTAAGAAATTTCAAATAAAACAAATGCGAACATGTGTATATATATATATATATATATATATATATATATATATATATATATACAAACTGATACCGTGATTTTATTTAGAATTAAGTAACGGAACTACGAAAAAATTATGCTTTGTTGGGTAGTATAGGTTTAATGCACTATAGACTCAAAATACTCGAACGTAAAATTATAAGAAAAGCTACGAAAACATTTCACGACCATTATCTTCGCGGTTACGTGCAGCCTTCCATTGTGACAGTTTCCTTAATACTAAACATAGCTAATTACATCATGTAACAATATCGTTGGAGGACAAGACAAACGAATCCAGGGAATTTCGCGGTGTTCAGGTTTACCCCGCATTCGCAATTTGCCCACTCTCACTTACTTTCTCGATTCTTTACTGCGCGAGCTTGACATCTGCCAAGTGTATGTTGAGACGAGTTTTTGGAAAGAATTTTACACAACGTACTTTGCATGTACCTATCTATGACCATTATTAAATATATCACGAATTGGAACATTTTGTCTGTGTCAGTAATATGTCTGAAATTTTTTCAAAGCTTTTTACAAAATTTGTAATATTAAATACATGTACACTTTAAAAAGTAAAAATTTTATTCTAGTAATAGTATTTTTCAACGCCTGCGTGAAAATGTGTGTTTTTTTACGCCTGCTGAGCGAGAACAAAATGACCAATTTCAGACGTATTCGCGTTTTCTACTTTTCACCCAAGGGAAAAAGACTTTACGCGCATGCGTATTCGAAATTTTTTACTTTGCTCCCAAGGAAACTGGAGTTTGACGTTATCCTGTGTGATATGAAGATGCAGTTATTCGACTGATCGTTATCGATCATGTGTGTTTTATCTTGATATTACAACTATCACAGCGCCCATTTTTATTAAAAGATAGAATTAAAAGATAAAATGAGTAATAATGAGAGTGATAGCGATACGGGATACCACACGCCCCCCGAAGTAGCAGAAGCTGCAAAACCAAGAAAAAAAAAGACAATTTGCTGCCATCAAAATCAAAAGAAAAGTACGAGACGATATACAAAACATTTATGGAGTGCTGAGATAACCACAAATTAGAATCATTATCGGAATCAGTTTTTTTTTAGTAATACACGTATTTATTAACTTCGACAGAATAAAAAAGGAATCGAACATGCATATTTTTTTGCGAATCGCTCAGCAGGCTTTCAAAAACACACCTTTCATGCAGATGTTGAAAAAAATATAGTGCGTGACAAGGGAGAGACGCAATCTCATCTCGCGTGAATTGCTGCTCGAGCGCAGCGAGGGCAGCAAACTTCACGCTCGTCAGAATCGCTCACTTCTCTCCTTTGTCACGCAATGTACTATTCTATATATACGTTAAAATGTGTCGATAAATAAGTGAAAAACCTGCTGTAAGATAATGATCACAGGAAAAATTATGGTAATATCACAAAATGGGTTGATACTTTGTAAATTGCTTTATTATATTATTTTTTTATAATAATTTTCCTTGCTCGAAAATAAGTTTGCGTTCAGCGTCTTTTATCAATTTCTTTAATTGGTCGATATACACAAGGGAAATTGCAAGATACGCATTGAATAATTTCATAGCTAAACAAAAATATGTAACAAAAACTGTTATCACAGAAGTCCCTTTTTCTAAAATAGAATAATATAGATCTTCTTTTATACGTAGCATTATAGAATCTATTAAAGGAAATTCAAACGCATATAAAAGACGAATACATATGTTGTTACTGAATTAGTTAACCGGTTAATTTGCAAAAAGTGTATCATGAAACATCCTGCGAAGCACCCAAAGGGGAACACGTTTTGATGTTATTAGTACTATAACGTCCCACGGGAACTCGAACCCAGTATTACCGACCGTCGATAAAGTAGAACCGCTCTACATCATGACTGAGCTATCCTGTATTATCGCGCAGACTCATTGTACATACTTTTATACATAATTTATAAAATAAGCGAATATTAGAGGAACAAATATTATAGAAATATTAAGAATAAATAAATATAAATACTGATAAAAGCACCAAACAAAATGTAATGTAGTAAACGAGCAAAAAGCAAAATAACAGATAAAGACTCACTGCGCATGCACCAGCCCGCAAATTTTCCAGTATAAAAGGAGGCGTGCGCAGCACACGGCGCGCTCATTCGAATACGAACACGGTCTTGCGACCAACGAATGCTAGTTTCTGGAGGTAGCTTAAGTACTATCCAGCAGAATTTCAGCACGCTCCGGAAACGGTAGCGACTGGTTCTCAGTGTACAAGGGTACTGATGCTCCTTTTTGGATCTTTCATTTAAAGGTTGAGAACTTTGTCTTCGCGGAGGTTTCAAGCGTTGCTCCTATTAGTAGGTAGCAGCTTAGCCGCTTAGCGAAGGCAAGGTCTATAGAAGACTAGAATACGAACTCTGCCTAGAGTGTTGGGAACTGCTCCGGAAACGGTAGCGGCCGCTCTCACAGCAGAAGCATAGAATATAGAACTCTGCCAAGAGTTCGGGAACCGGTCCGGAAACGGTAGCGGCCGAACTTACTGCAGAAGCATACATATAACTCCTAAATAGAATAAATTAGCGTATTTAATTAGCGTAGGAATTATAAAAAAAAAACACAAAAACACAAATATATAATCGTAGTTGTAAGGATTATTGTTGTTATTAGATTAAGTGTTGTTCAAATAAAGTCGTTGTTAAGTTTTACGTTGGATCTCACTCCTTCACTCTAACCAAACGAACTCCCACCTATCCTATACTCGAGGGGACGCCGCTCTCCTCTCGAGAGCCTGCTAACGGTCAGTTGTCCCAGGCAACTGGACGTTACAGTGCGGATTATCATTGATGAATTAATAATTAAGGTACACTTTAGATAAATATACACATTTAAAATTGATCGATAACATAAATTACTTTGAAAAGAAATTCGAGTGTTTAGCCTTTACTTTGATTTTGGTATAAGAGGTCGCCCTCGGTTTCCGGCGACGGGCATAAGTATGGGAGGGAGGCAAAGAGAGAGACGCGCCATTAAGTATTAGTAAAGTATGGTGTATGTATAGTCCACGAAGGCTGAGAAGAAGATGATTGAGTTTGTGGGTACCGTGTGGTGAAAGAGAATAATGAAAGCATTTCTATAAGTTAGATAACGTTTCAGCTTCAGAAGTGGAATTGCCCAGAAAATCTCCCGAAATGGAAGGTCAAGTAATCGGATCATAGAACTGAGGTTAGTTGAGCACGTGTCCTTTGTGTGTAGTAGCACATGAGAAGAACGTCAATGGCACGATATTGCGCCGTGATAAGTGTAGGTTCGTGTTCTTGGTTTTGGTTGATCGAAAGCGAATAAGGAACGTCACGATGAAGCGTAGTGTTCCATATTGCGAGACAAAAGCGAGCTCAGAGCGAAGCAAATATTCTTTTTTTTACAACTAGGCGATTGCATTCGAAGCTTTCGTCAAAAAGGGCAATTAACACTGCGCCGTTTCTCAGGGATTTCAAATTCTTTCGCTCGGAGTTAACCCATACATTGCTCCGTCGGCGGATGGTACACACGGTGACTTTGAACCCGCACATACCGTTGTTTACCGCTGACTCGCGGACAATACGGTCATAAACCGCGACCCTGCCGAGACGCTCTCACCGACCAAACCAGGTTAGTTTTGGTGGCCAGATGATTAATTTTCCATCTCTATGTAGTCAAGAAGGAGAGAGTTTCTCCTCCACCGTCGAAAGCACAGAGCGAAGGTGTTCCTCTTCAGGGAAAATTTGGCCAGTCAGGTCTTTGGCGCCTCCCAAAAATACGAAGTCGAGTCTACTTTTGACGTCAGAAAACTAGACAAGTCAGAATTCTAATAGCGCTCCTCAAGCAAGGTTCTGTTGTGCATTCCGATCATCGTTCGGACCACGGAATTCGAGCAACACTCATCAAGCAAAGTTTTCACTATTATTTTGATCACCGTGGAGATCATACAGTAGATTTACCCGTAGTTGATCATTCAGATCGTTCAGGTCTTGTTATGTTTGCATGTGATGTGCCGACTATAGAGCTTCACTGGAAGGACCATCTCTTTGTTGGATAAGGGAAAATAATTGTACACAAGTCTAACTTTAGTGAACGTGTTGCGTTTATATTGAAAGCTAGTTTCTATCCGCCTGCGAGGTGTACATCGTTTCCCCAAGAAAACTACGAAGCCCAATCATTGGCTGTTAACAAAAACTAGGGTGAGAAAATCGCAATTACTATTGGTCGCCTGAAAACAGTGGGTGAATGCAAGACTGTGGTGGGAAAACGTCGCCGACGAAGACAACTCGACTTTCCCCCAACGTGCATCTGGCAATACTCAAGAACAAGTTCCATCTAATAGTCGACGAAAATTCGGGCCTAACCCTGAGGTGTAAACATCTGCAACGCAGACGACCAGGCTAGACCTCAAGTACTGCCTGCCGTACTTGATTGTAAATTTTACAGCCCTGTCCCTGTTACAGGGTGTCCGGGCAAAGGGTGATCAATTGACGCATCGACATAGAGTCTATATCGATCTGGCAATCGTTCTGGATAAGCTATACTCTCGTCGTGATATGATCAAACCAGTGGTTCAAAATTAATTTGGTGAGTGATAAGTATAGTGCTTCTACGAGCTATAGTGACTTATAGGTGTGAGGTCACTCAGCGGGGTCTTAACCGATACCCTGTTGGGTATGGGCCGCTAAACGTGCCCCCTACTACCTCTTGCAAAACTGTGTTTAGGGAAGACCAGGACAAAACCGGGGCCTTAAAGATTAAGTGTTACAACTTCGACTTTAATAAAATATAAAAGAAATTGAAGATACGGTTTATCATTATTAAAAGACATCAACTAAGCTGTGCTACTGGATTTGTATTTAATATGTGATGACAATAGCCCTGGGAGCCCAAGAGGGCCCCGGTTTTGTTCTGGTCTTCCCTAAACACCGTCCTGCAAAAGGTAGTAGGGGGCACGTTTAGCGGCCCGTACCTAGCAGGGTATCGGTTAAGATCCCGCTGAGTAACCTCACACCTAAGTCACTATATCTCGTAGAGGCACTATAATTGACATCACGCATACCACGACGTGCTGTTAGGACGCGCATTTTTATTGTATTCTAATATTAGATTAAGTTGTCCCCAGAATAAGGTTAAGCTGCAATATGTTAGCCCAACCGAAGTACGTGCTAAGGAGGTTTTAAACATTGGCACGGTGCTAGAAAGGGGTAAAGTTGCCTTGGTAGAGGAGGGGCTGGATGCGGAATTGCCATTAAGCATTAAAATCGAATTATTGCAGGTGCTGCAATGTAGTGGATAAAATGTTTGTGGAAGAAATTGAGGATGGACACCAAGTAAGAATTTACCTAAAGGATTCTTCTCGGGTTTCTTACCACAATAGCACAATGTCATACAAAGAGCCACAGTCTTTACAAAATATTGTGGATAACTTTCAAAATATAAAAGAAATAGTCGGACCCCTATGCGTCTCGAGTTAAGATTTTTAAATCGTCGTGTTGCCAAGCAAAATTACCCTTATCCAATTATAGAAAACTTAATTGACAAATTACAAAGTAACACATTTTACGACGCTAGATTTGCGGGATGGTTTCTATAAAATATCGGCACATTCCGATGATGCCAAGTACCTGGCTTTTATGTTTCATAATGATCAATACGAGCTTACACAACTGCCTTTTGGCTATTGTGAAGCTCCAACTGAATTTCAGAAATGCATTTTACAAATAATGGATAATTTGATTTGAGAAGAAAAGGTTCTAGTTTACATCAATGATATCATGATTAGTGTTTACTCTGCTGATGTCCACCGACGGTTGCGGCACTGTATCCTCCCCATGGCTCGGTCGCTGTTCGAAGTTCCCATCCTTTGGTGGCACCGGAGTGAATTCCTTAGCTGCTCTGGTGGCTTTGCGTACCGGATTCTCTTAGTAAGAAAAACGGACGGACATTAATTTTCTTGCTCTCTCCAGGAGAATTCGTTGGAGCCGTACGATTCGGGAAGCCAGAGAGGGAGGCCGAGTACGCCCGCAGGGGGTCACAGCTAGTCACGAACATACGAGCGACCCAGCCCTGCCCCCAAACTCGCTAGCCCATCTTCGCTCTTCTTTCTTGATATCGCCTCCAGTTATCCAATCCTTGGCTTCCTGATGGCCCCATTCCTCTTCGTGACCTCTGATGCTGTTCCAGGGGACCGTCTCGGTGCAGCTCGTCAGCGGCCCCGTCTCCGCGACCCCCCGCCGTCCGATCCGTGCGACTACGTCACACGTCCGTCCGGTGATCGGGGACACCATTTCCCGTCCGCTGCCCAACCCCACAGGGAGGAACCCCTCGGTATCCATTGTACTAGGAGCAGATACAGGATCCCAGCCAAGAGGGCTAGCGGGGCGGTTTCACGTATGTCCGCGCCCCGCTGTAGGCCACCACGCTATTATGGCACATTCGGAGAATTCGGAGCCGCATCCAAACCGCGGCAGCAGACCCCCAATACCTTGTCCCTCGTCGTGGGGTATCGTGTACCTGTAACACTCAAGAAAAAGGGGGGGGGGCGGGCTACGGAGGTAGCCTTCGCAGCCCAGCCCACCGGTTAGCTTATAACTAATCTTCTTTCTTGCGTCTTGATGTGGCCCGTGACGTCTTCGTTACTCCTGTAGTCGTCCTTCGTATTGCGCAAGGCGGCGTATGTGGACCACCTTGCACTTCTTCCTGGGTGAACGTTGAATCCTGTAGACGACGTCGTTGATCCGGTCCACCACTGTGTACGGGCCTTCCCAATCGGCTTGCAGCTTCGGGCACTTTCCTTTTTCTCTTCGTGGTTGGAACAACCACACGCGTTCTCCAGTTGGGAATTGGGATTGTCGTACCACGACTTCATCTTCAAACTATAGATGTCCAGACGGCGTCGAAAAAATTCGTGGATCCTCTTCATTTTCCCTCGGATCCATTCGGAGTATCCCTGCTCGATTTCCTCGTCTTCCTCCACTTCTGGGGGCATTCCTCTTCACAACTGCAGGGGTAGGCGAAGTTCCTGATCATACAGGATCATCGCTGGCGTTAATTGTGTAGCCTCATGTCGGGCTGATCTATAAGCGAGGAGGAACATGGGAATCCAGTCGTCCCAATCCCACTGGTGTTCTGAAACAAACATCGCGAGATATTGGAGCAACGTCCTATTCAAACGTTCTACCAGACCGTCGGATTGTGGATGTAGAGGAGTTGTCCGCGTTTTCCTGATTCCCAGCAGCTTCAGCAATTCTTTGAACACGGGGGATTCGAAGTTCCTCCCTTGGTCCGTGTGTATCTCCAACAGTACACCATGACGACATACTACGTTGTGCAGAACAGCTCTTGCCACTGTGACAGCTCGCTGGTCTGGCATCGCGATTACTTCCGGCCACCGGGTAAAGCAGTCCGCCACGACCAGCATAAACCTGTTCCCGGCCTGAGACCTCGGGAGCGGACCCACGACGTCCAGGGCGAGCCTCTCGAACGGAGCTTCCACGTTGTATACTTTCAGGTTCCCTGCTCCCCTCTGACGTGGTCCCTTCTTCGCCGCACAGGTGACACACCACCGGCACCACTCTTGAACGTCCTGTCGACACGTAGACCAGAAGAACTGTAGACGTATCTTCGCCAAGGTCTTGTTCACTCCGAAGTGTTCAGCTGCTGGCGCATCATGGAACTCCTTCAGTACTCCTGCAACCCTTTCGCGCGGCACCACCAATAGCAACGAAGTCGTTGTACCATCGTGGGACTCCCATTTCCTGAAAAGCAAACCTTCGTGAATTTCCAGCGAGTCCTAGATGGACCAGTAATATTTCAGCCGTGGGGAGAAGCGAGCAACGTCTTGCCAGCCGGGCTTCTCTCCTTCCTCTTTCTTTTTAAGGATGAAGCCGATCTCTTCATCTTTCTCCTGGCTTCGTTTCCATTCGTTCTTCGTTTCTTCGCAAAATAGCCTGTAAATCTTCTTCGTGGTATGCACTTCCTCTTCTGCTTCTTTCTTCTCCAGTCGATTGCAGTTCTGACAATTTTCTTCGATGCAAGGTCTTCGTGAAAGTCCGTCAGCGTTTCCATGGGCTTTTCCTTCTCGATGGCGAATCTCAAAGTCATATTCTTGTAGTCGTTCTATCCAACGGGCGACCTGTCCTTCAGGGCGCTTGAAAGTCAACAGCCAGCGAAGCGCCGCATGGTCTGTTCTTATTAGGAATCTTCGTCCGTAGAGGTAGTGTTCGATGGATTTTACTACTGCCAGTAGCTCTCTCCGGTTGACGCAGTAGTTCCTCTCCGCTTTTCCCAAGGTCTTGGAGAAATAAGCCACGACCTTTTCTTGTCCTTCGTGTTCCTGTGAGAGGAAGCCGCCTATGGCGAAATTAGAGGCGTCTGTGTCCAGAATGAAATCCTTGTCTTTTCGGGCTAGTACTGGGGCTCCGGTTAGTTTCTTTTTCAGCTCTTGGAAAACTCCTTGGCATTCTTCGGTCCATTGGTAGCTCTGTTTGGTCTCGGTGAGGCGATGCAGGGGTTTGGCGATGCTGGAGAAATCCTTTACGAATTTCCTGTAGTATGTGCACAATCCTAGGAAACTTCTTAACTCCGTGACATTCTTCGGCTGCGGCCATTCCGAAATGGCTTTAATTTTCTCCGAATACGTCTTGACTCCGCTCTCCGTTACGATGTGGCCCAGATATTTTACTTCTCGGCAGAAGAATGAGCATTTCTTCCCTAGTAGCATTTTTGGTTGGCCAACGGTAGCCAACAGTTGGGAATTAGTTGGGATATAGTTAGCGTTTTGCCTACAAATTCCCAACATAGGGCCTACGGCAAAAAACTTACGACAGTTTGCCAACGAATATTCAATGTTGGCCCTACAATTATTTTGATTGCTTATATAACAAAAAATTACGACAGTTTGCCAACGAATATTCAATGTTGGGCCTACAATTATTATGGTTGTTTAATTAACAAAAAGTTACGACAGTTTGCCTACGAATATTCAATGTTGGGCCTACAATTATTATGGTTGGATATTTAACAAAAAGATACGACAGTTTGCCAACGCTATTTTCAATGTTGGGCCTATAATTATTATGGTTGGATAATGAACAAATAGTTACGACAGTTTGCCAACGAATATTCAATGTTGGGCCTACAATTATTATGGTTGGTTAATTAACAACAACTTACGACAGTTTGCCTACGAATATTCAATGTTGGGCCTACAATTACTATGGTTGGTTAATTAACAAAAAATTTACAACGATGATTAAATATCGTCTTACAAACGTCAGAAAATTTGCTACATCCAAAAACCTGTTATTATATTCCAAGTTGTGATTTTTCTTTTCTTATTTATAAATACGTAATGAGGACGTCTATCTTGAGACGAATGTGAAATTTTAAGGAATGAGTCTAAAGGTCGAATGATGATATTGTGTAGAATATTTCGCGTCACTGCGCAGTTTTTATAAACATTTAATAATAGGTATGTGACTTGAAATTAGAAGTGTTTACAAGGAAATGTGTTGGGTAAGTGCGAACAGCGGTTGCTTCGTAAGCGGAAAGTTTGGGTTCGATTCTCCTCACCGCGAATTTTTTTTTTCCTAAACCAGGCCTGAAAAAGACGCATTTAAGATGTCTTTTGAAGTTCTTCAAGACGCCTTCTGGACGTTTGTAAGACGTCTTTTGGAAAGTAACTGTTGGGCTTATAGAAAAAAACCTTCAGTTGGGCCTATGGAAAGAAACCTTCAGTTGGGCCTGCATTGGTTACAATCGCTGGCCCATTTAAAAATAGTGCGACACTTCAACAGTTGGCCAACGGATAACACGTCATTGGCCCAACAAACTCCCAGCAAATAAATGCTACTAGGGTTGGGGCTCATCAGTAGTCCAGCTTGACGTAGACGTGAAAACACCGTCCGTAGGCGTTCGATCTCCTACTCAAAGTCCTTCCCGTAGATGATGATGTCGTCCAGGTAAACCAAGCAGATTTTCCAGATCAGATCTTGAAGTACGTTTTCCATCAGTCGCTCGAATGTTGCAGGGGCGTTGCAAAGTCCAAAGGGCATCACCTTGAACTGCCACAGTCCCGTCCCTACTGAAAATGCCGTTTTCTCTCGGTCCTTTTTGTCCATAGAGATCTGCCAGTATCCGCTCTGCAAATCCACGGTTGAGAACCACGAAGATCCAGTGAGGGCGTTCAGGATATCCTCTGTACGGGGTAGAGGATACGAGTCCTTCTTGGTAACCTCGTTCAGGCGACGGAAATCCACGCAGAACCGTATGCTTCCATCCTTCTTCTTCACGAGGACCACGGGCTTCGGGACTCTTCGATTACGCCCTGCGCCAACATCTTCATGAGCAGCTCTTCTACTTCTGTGTTGATGGTGTGCTTAACCCGTTCGCAATTTCCAATTTGGCTCGGATCCGTGGCGAAAACGTCCTGAAATTTACAAAGCAATTCAACAAATAGCTTTTTCTGTCTATCTGTCAAACCCGACGAGCAGCGTGTATACAGCTCTTCCAAATGTCGCGGGACGTCCGTTTCCCTTTATTCTTCTTGTTTCTTCTACTCGGCGGTCGCCTCGCCAAGGCGTATCTCCGTTTTGCCGGGAAGGCACAGCACATTCCGTGATAGGTCGATGCTGCAACGGTGCTTCTTCAGGAACGCCGCTCTCAAGATGCACTTTTCCACCATGTCGACGACGTAGAAGTCTTCTACGCTCAAAAGTCCTCCAACGCTGATTTCCAGGCTCTTTTTACCGAACACTTTCATTTTCTGTCCAGTAGTGGAGCGAAGGTCGTGTCTTGTTCGAGCAAGGTTCTTCGACGCACACAGCTCTTTGTCCAGTAGGTTGATAGGGGCACCTGTATCTAGGACAATCTTACAAGGTTTTCCACCGATTTCTCCACATACGTAGATCTCGTCGGCCGGATTCCATTGACGCATAGTCGCCTCCTGCATCGCCACACTCTTGACGACCGGGGGACTGTTCCTTGCGGTCCAGCGTCTCCTCCTTACGCCGTCCTCTTCCCGTTTTCCTCATATGGCTTCTTCGGAGCGGTTGCTCTCGTTTGGCCGTTCTTGGCCTTGAAGCAGTCCTTTTGAAGGTGGTCCGTCTTGCCGCAGAGCCAGCAGGTCCTCGGCGGGTTGTCCGTTCGGTCCTCTGGTCTCCTCTTCTTCGTCGGGAACCTTTCAAAATTGTTGGAGGTTTTAGCCTTCCGTTTTTCTGAATACCGTTCTCGCGACTCGACGGCAGGGCTGTGAGTTATCGACTCAACGGTCTCAATCTCCAGAGCTCTGGTCACGGCAGCTCTTAGGGTTGTGAAATCGCCGAGCCGCAGCTCCCGCTGCATTACAGAGCTCGACAACGCCATCACGAATTGAGACGCGGCAAGTTTATCGCGAGTTTCCGCCGGGCAATCGGCGAAAGCGGACTGCGCTAGGCGCTCGATTGTGGTGGTAAGCGAGGAAATGCTCTCATCTCTCCGCTGGGTATGGCTCTGAAAGAGCACGTAGTTCAAATTTGACAAATTTTTCGCCCCGTAGCGGAATTCAAGTGCCGAGACTACATCCGCGAAATTTTTGCATTGGGCAGCGGAGAGCGTCGTAAGGACGCTCCTCGCCGAGCCCCCGAGGGAAGCGATCAAGGCTGTAGCCTTTTTTTCATCGTTCCAGCCGTTAACACGCGCGATGGTCTCGAATTGCACTTTATATTCCTCCAACAAAGTTTTCCCGTCGAAAATGGTCGGTTTCACCGTGTACCCCAGGTTGAGTACGCGGGGTTCCGAAGGCGGGGCAGCGGCGGGCGCACCGACGGGTTAACCGCGGGGGAAACACTATTTACAACGGGCACTACCTCCCCACCTCGAGGGTTCGCGCCGCCGTCAACCGAACCAGGACCGTTTAATAATGAAGCGGTTACAACCTGTATTCGTTCTTCTAAATTTGCCACACGGGCCTCGAAGGCCGCCTGTGTCTGTCGGTCGGCGGTCTCCTTCTCTTCCCGTCAACGGTCTACTCTCTGCCAGCGGGCTTCGTCGTCCCTCCGCTGTTCTCGCATCTGTCCCACGATGCTTAACTGGAGGGAGGTGAGCAGCTCCTGGATCGAGGTATCGCCCGTCGCTGTAGGAAAAAGGGTCGCGGAGGCTGTGGACGCGCGAGTGGGCATCCCACTTCGAGTGGGCATCCCACTCCTGGCACCATTGTTACGTTTCGCACTCGACATAGTAGGACTTTAATGTACAACAAGAGTAACAGAACATTAACAGGAATAATACAATGACAGGTAACGGAATACAAGCTTCAAAACTCTGTAATGGCAGTAACGATACGTCCGTACGCTATGGCGGCTGACTCTCTATTGACAGCTTGACAGGTGATCGATACGATCACCTTCTTCTCGCTGTCTCTTGTCTTCGTCGCGAGCACCAGCGGGCCATGGACCCTATCCATATGGTGCCCGCAACAATATGTGTGTGCGCGCGCGCGCGCGCGTGTGTGTGTGTGTGTGTGTGTGTGTGTGTTATTAGTGGAATAGGTAAGTAAAATTGATTTACAATCATTTAAAATTCATATACATATGCATTATGTAAATCGGAAGGTTTGACAAGGTTATCGGCTTCAATACGATTCTGCGTCATTTTAATGATAACATATATATTTTGCAAAGTCATTGTAAATATTCGCACATTATTTATTTATCGCGTGGTTTCCAAAATAGCCCAATAAGATTAAACTTGAAGTAATGTATGTACGAATATGGTGATAACATAATGATTCATGCACGTCATTGATTAGTTTTAATGAGTTTTACCTTGGATACAACAGTAGGTACGTACTGCCTTGCTTAAATAATTGAAAGCTGTCTAAACTTTATATAACTAATAATTTAAATATGGGTTTAAGAAACCGTTTTATTAATGGAAACTGCTAAAATGGACTTCAAATTCGGTGACAGAGGTTTTATTTGTTTGCAAAAAAAATAACACGTGTTTGGGTTTAAACCACGCTGGTGGAAGTGGGGTTATGGGACGACGGTGAAAAGGTGCACACTTGAAGTGAAACGCGTCGGTTGAGATGATTACGTCACTTTATTAAAATACTTGTGAATCAATGATTGTGAGTGAGTCTTTATATGAGTGGTGAGTGTAAAAGGATTGCTGATAATTCACTTGATTGCACTGAGTGAACGAGTCACTTTTAGATGAGACCAAGAGAGAGTGTTAATGGCTGAACTTCCTTCCGCGCGTCGCATCGATTCCGTTGGAGATCGATGAGGCGCGCTGATTGGCGGATCGCTTGGCGGTCCGCTACACTGATTCGCAGATCGACCGGTGATCTGAGTGGTCAATCGATTCTCGATCTGCATCGCCGATACGCTGCTCGGGATGTGCTGCTTCGAGAGTGAGTGTGACGATGAGGGGAACTAATGAATTCCCAAACAACGCGTAAACTATTTATATATATGAAAAGAGATTATCCAGAGGTACTTCAGCGTATATTTACAAAATACAACAACTTAATTTTAAGTATTAGTGGTGGGGGTAACTTGAAAAATATGGTTTTTCGAAAATTATTTTTTTGCGGTTTTATAGATATAAAAAAGATGCAACTTTTGCTGAAACTTCTTTTCGATATCTCTCACCGTTCTCGAGATATTCCACGGAAAACAAAATTCTGTATCTTTTCAAGGGGTGATTTCACCCCTCAAAAATTGCATTATCGCACCAACAATAAATAGGGTTGCGTTACGGATGTACTACTCTACTTGCACATCGAGTTTCATAATTTTCTGAATTTCCGGGTTGCCAAACTTCCCTTGTAAGTCACGTAATCTTTTGAGAAGGCCTTGTCCTTTG
The DNA here is from genome assembly GCA_029448645.1 of Andrena camellia. Classification (NCBI taxonomy): domain Eukaryota; kingdom Metazoa; phylum Arthropoda; class Insecta; order Hymenoptera; family Andrenidae; genus Andrena; species Andrena camellia. The sequence continues at coordinate 15,546,739 of CM055680.1, forward strand.
TTAGTCTTTAGGAGTGTCGATTGACTCCAAAAGTGTTGGCGATGCTAAGGAAGACAAATTTCTTTCAAGGTTTGTTTTCTCAATCCTCGGAGCAGAGCCTACATTCTCTTCCCACGTGGGCACCCCGTCGTGTAATGGAAAAGCGCGCTTCCACAGAGTTTCCACCACCACCCAGAATTAGAAGGAAAGATGAACGTTGATTCGCGGGGGCGGACAGACATCCACGGTACCGCCTACCGCTTAAATCTGGCGCATCCTCCGTCCTGATTGGCCAAAGGACTAGGAGGACGCGCAAGGATGGAAGGGGCACCACGTTCGAGGAGGCAAGGTTCAACGACGAAGGACTCTGGGAAAACAGAACGATTTTGACTCTTGATTAGAAAAGTCCCAAACTGTTCTCTGTTATACACGATCTCTTAAAACTATTACGAAATATATTCAAGTTTTCACCAGCAAACAATTTCATTTTATTTATAACACCCGCGCATTTCGCGAGCAGAGTGCTTCAGCACTCCACGGGCACGAATCCGCGTTAGAAACTGAAATTTCCTCGGAATCGCGCAACAACGCCAAGATGGGAAACGAAACGGCGCCAGCGCCAATTCGCGAAGTTCACGCCACATATGTTGCGTGGCTGTCTGGAAAATGATATCTTCTTCTGGGGAATTCGGGCGCGGGACGATGCCCGTGGAAAGCTAAGGCGTTTTGCTCTTTGGACGCGGATTTTTAATGATAAATTTAATAACAGGGATAATAATAATGTAATAAAACAATTTGAATACAAATAACTGATAACTTTAATGAACTCAATAAACGATTTGAAACTATACAAATAAGTATTTGTCAAGATTTTCTATCACACGTCAGTTCATTACGGGTTTCAGGACAAGAGTGCTTTTACATAGGCAATCGCTTTAACATCTTTTGTTACTTATAAAATGTCCTTAAAATCTAAAAGCCAATCAAATATTTATTAGCTAAATTCCTATTGGTCAATCTATTTCCTTTAGGTTATTGATTTTTTAGAAACAAGCGTTTAACAATATTGCGCTAATTTTACACACTTGGGAGAAGGGATCAAAATGGAGTTCATTTATTCAAACACCCGTTTCCAAGTGGGTATTGATTAATTTATAATCTTGCAGTTTACTTATGTTATGACAATCAAATATACCGCGTTTGCCTGCTACTTCCGGGTAGCAACAACGACAGGCGGATGCAAGAGCGAGGAGAACGCGGTAGGCAGTGGTAGCCGAGCTACGAGACAGTACACATCGTACCCACATAAGTCAGTCAGTTTTTGTAATTTAATAATTGTATTAGCAATAAACTTGTTGAGATATAACAAGAAGAATGGCGACGAGGATGGGATGCCTGTGCTGAAAATAAATATTACGAGAGCACGAGGGATACACAGACCATAAGAAACTCAGGACATTACAGTGTGGTGTACGTGATCGCAAAATTTCAACATCACGATGTCCGAAACGCTCGTTCCAACCACTTTCAACATAGAGCCTTTTGAACCGTCGCTAAATTGGTCCACGTGGCTAAAGAGGTTGGAAGGCGCGTTCAAACTCTTCAAAGTGAAAAATGAAGACAAGGTATTATACCTCTTACACTATATCGGTGCGGCAGCTTTCGACGTATTAAGTAACAAATGCATGCCGAAGGACCCGTACGATTTAAGCTACAAAATCTTAGTCGAGAATCTTCCAGAATTTTACGCACCGGCTCCACTCGAAATTGCGAAAAATTTTCGTTTCCATCAGAGACGCCAGCAAGAAGACGAAAGCATCTTGCAATACGTGGCGGCATTGCAAAAATTGAGTATCGATTGCAAATTCGGCGAATATTTAAATACAGCATTACGCAATCAATTTGTTTACGGTCTGAGAAGCACGCGAATACAATCGAGACTTCTCGAAACAAAGGATTTGACCTTCGACAAGGCGGTACAACTAGCATCCGGCATGGAGATGTCAGCCAAGGACACGGATCAGCTACAGGGAACAGCAGCGTCGGTACAAACCGCGGATACAAAGGAACCTCAAAGGCGGAGGGACCAACGCCGACAGGACCAAAGACGACCACAGACGAAGCAACACCAAACTACGAAGAAGATGCACGGACAACATTCTACTTCCACTAATACCCAATCTAATCATTCTAATCGTCCGAACCCCTCGGGTAATCAAAGCGTTTCATGTTACAGGTGTGGAAAAGGACACTTAGCTACGCAGTGTACCTTAAATCGTAATGTCAAATGTGCTGCTTGCGGAATACGTGGACATCTTCAATCAGTCTGTTTTAAAAACAAGGGACAAACAAACCAAATAGAAGAGAGCCTATACCCAGAATTGCAAAACAACACGTTAGCAGTAGAGCAACTGAAATATCGAGGTAAATTCCTAACCAAATTAAAGGTAAACGATAAAATCGCAGAATTCGAAGTAGACAGTGGCGCGGCTGTTACAATTGCAAGTAAAATACATATGCTTAAACTATTTCCAAATTCGACCATACATCCGACGACGCTGAAACTCATTACATATTGTAAAACCGCGGTAAATACTGAAGGATACATAATAGTAGAAGTTAAGTACAGGGACGCGTTGTGTAAATTAAATATCTACCTTACAAATGTAAACAGAATACCGTTACTCGGTAGGGAGTGGTTACATCAATTATTAGAGGAGAAATTACGAGAAATTACGTTAAACTCGTGTTCAGTTAATGCAGTAACTGCAGAGCGAAAAGGGCAATTAGATGCAATGTTACGCCAGTACAAAGAAACTCTAGAACCGGATTTAAATAAAATCAAAGATAGACAAGCACGGTTAACATTGAAAGAAGGTGCTAAACCAATTTTTCTAAAGCACCGCACAGTTCCTTTTAGATTATTACCGTTAGTTGAAAAAGAGATCGAAAAGTTAGAGGCCGCCGGAATCTTGGTGAAGGTTAACACTTCAGAATGGGGTACACCTATTGTGCCAGTACTAAAGAAAGAAGGCACAGTTAGAATTTGCGGAGACTACAGTGTTACGGTAAATCCATATCTAATAATTGACAACCACCCGTTACCTACAATAGATGATTCGCGGCCATGGCCGGTGGAACGACTTTCTCAAAAATTGACCTTCGGCAAGCTTATTTACAATTAGAGGTCCGAGAAGCGGATCAAGCCTTACTTACCTTGAATACCCACCGGGGATTATACAAGCCTACAAGACTAATGTACGGAATCGCGTCTGCACCAGCAATATGGCAACGCGAAATAGAAAATATCCTTAGAGATAATCCGGGAGTTACCGTTTTTCTTGACGACATCAAGATAACAGGAACAAACGATGCGGAACACTTACAACGACTAGAGTTAGTGTTTAAAAAATTACACGAACATAATATTAAAATTAACTTAGAGAAAAGTAATTTCTTTGCAAAACAAATCGAATACTGCGGTTACATTATAGACAGGTACGGTATACATAAGGATAAAAGGAAGATAGAAGCAATCGAAGGTATGCCAATACATAAAAACGTATCCGAAGTTAGATCATTCATAGGATTCGTAAATTACTACGGTAGATTTATCAAAAATCTTAGCTCAATCTTATACCCGTTAAATAAGCTGCTACATAAAGAAACGAAATTCCACTGGACCAAAGAATGCGATATAGCTTTTCGAGATGCCAAGAAAGCTTTCCAAAGCAATGAAGTGTTGGCACACTACGATCCAAAATTACCATTAATCTTAGCAACCGACGCAAGCGCTTACGGCGTTGGTGCAGTACTCTCACACGCCTATCCCGACGGAAGTGAGAGGGCGATACAGTACGCCTCAAATACATTAACGAATACACAAAAAAAATACGCTCAAATCGATAAAGAAGCCTACGCTATCATTTTTGGTGTTAAGAAATTTCACCAGTACTTGTACGGAAACAAATTTACATTACATACAGATCATAGACCTTTAGTACACATATTCTCACCTTCAAAAAGCTTACCGATATACAGCGCAATGCGCATGCAACATTATGCCTTGTTTCTACGTGATTTCAACTACAGCATTAAATACAAAAACACTTTATACAGAGAGAGAGAGAGAGAGAGAGAGAGAGAGAGAGAGAGAGAGAGAGAGAGAGAGAGAGAGAGAGAGTGAGTTGTAGGAATTACCAACAGGGAGACAAATGTTTTTTTCGGTAGAATTGTCAAATGATTAGGAAAGCTACATTACGCGATCAAATTAGATGATGGCCGAATTTGGAAAAGACATGTTAACCAAATAAGACTGATTGGAGAACACAACCCCTCGCGATATGGTTTCAAAAATGGAAACGAAGAAAAATACGCAGAACACTCAAATGAACCGGAAGATACGCCAGAGGATGGGGAACCACAGCAAGCAGCACATCCGACACGTACGTCTGAGAGAACGAAATCAGTACCTGTTAGATAGGGAGCATATGTCAGTCATTAGGGCGCGCCACAACTCGAGTTGTCTTTCGTTTTTAAGAAAGGGGAGTGTTATGACAATCAAATATACCGCGTTTGCCTGCTACTTTCGGGTAGCAACAACGAGAGGCGGATGCAAGAGCGAGGAGAACGCGGTAGGCAGTGGTAGCCGAGCTACGAGACAGTACACATCGTACCCACATACGTCAGTCAATTTTTGTAATTTAATAATTGTATTAGCAATAAACTTGTTGAGATATAACAACATATTAAAAGAATCTCTAAATATTTTCAAACCCTTCGGGCTTGTGCGAACTTCACTTTATTTCCCTTTCCTATTACATTCGTGTGATCCGTTTCGAACTTCGCGGTTCTAAAGTTTATACTACACGCCGCTAGACGGGAGTCGCAACCCAAGCTTATCCGCTACTGGCGTCACTTGGCTTGGCTTGACTTGGCTTGACGGTGGCGCCGTTTCATTTTCCATCTTGACGTTGATTGGTTTGACGTCATCGTGTCATCGCGCGCATGCTTTCCCCCTCCCTACGATGGTAGTCCGGACTCCGGAGGGAATTCCCTGTTAACACTGATTGTACGTCCGTTTTAGGTCTGGACGGCTTGAGGACGTCTTTTGGGCGCCTGTAGATCGAATCGGAATTGAACACAAGGTCACCCTGCAGACGTATGTGTGCTATCTGGGATACAACCATGAACTAGGGGTGTTCAATTCCGATTCGATTCTTTAGAAAATCGATTCTTTTGGTTAAAAGATTAATTTTTTTAATCGATTCTTTGGTATTCGATTTTTCCCAGAATCAATTCTTTGGTGTAAGAATCAAAAATCGATTTTTTGCCCTCTAAGAGAATTACTTGTCACTAGTGAAAGGCCCAATCAAAGTGCTTGGCATCACTTGGCTTGGCTTCGCGTGGCGTCGGTTGGTTTGACGTCACGGCGTCACCACGCACATATATAGGTACCACCACACGGAGAACGGTCTGCACCGTTGGGAACGGTGCTCGAAAAGTGGGCACCGCATGGACATAGGACTATAGGGACGGAGGAATAGTTGTGGGGGAGGGGGGAGTGATATCCTTGCGGGAGGGGTGATGAGGTAACATACGCCTTCTCTCTATTGGCTGTTGCTTCGCACAAGCGCAGTGATGTGTAATATCTGAACGTTTGTCGCGTCGCAAACAGGGATAGTGGCAGCCATATTTGAAGCGTTCCTCGTAGTGTGGAATGAAGTGCGTATTCACCTCATATATTTTAATAATTATAGATGCATATTTCTCTTCAACTTGCGCGATTGCTTTACCTGAGACGGGGCGCATTGTCTTTAACACCTTTACCTCGAGGTGAAACGGTAAAGGACTTTTCGATATCTTCTGGCATCAGGATAATGCATGTCCCGCATTGTCCCTCAATTCAGGGACAAATCGCGTTGACGAATTCCGTGCGAGAGAAGGTGGGCTTGAAGTTCGATTGGTTCTAAACTAACCAATCGGGCCTGCTTATCTCACGAGTCTAAACACGCGCTCAAATTTCAAAACAAAAGTATGCGTCGACGTGTTCCGTGCGAGAGAAGGTGGACCTTGGGGAGGAGATATTGCTGTGAAGAGGGCCGCTTCAGGGCAGTGGCCGTTTGAGGGGGGTGCAGGACAGATTGGATAGATTAGGACCAATCGGACTTCAAGCCCACCATCTCTCACACGGAATTTTGAAATTCGAGCACGTGTTTATACTCGAGAGATAAGGGGTCCGTCTTTAATTTTAAGGTAGGACGAAGCAGGCGGGACTACGCGCAGTCAGAGGACTACCCCTTCTCTTCCCGTGTCTTTCAGCGAGGCGTATTGATGTTGGATAATACTCTGTAATTTCTAGTTCTCCAAAATTAATCAGGCTGATCAGCCAGAGCATTTCACCAGGGTCGCGATTTATGACCGTATTGTCCCGCCAGTCGGCGGTAGAGAAAGGTTTCCTAAAATTTCGGATAATTTATGACTTAATTGGTTCCGCCTCGTAGCAGACGTGAACTCAGGGTATCGGATAGGGGAAACAGGAATGGTATGCATTTTCTTCTTTATAGCAACTCGAAGACTTTCTGCTTCTCTTCCCTTCGGACCCTTTCGAACCGATACACGTGGTGTCTGTTTTTTATCTCGAAGCAATGGGTACATTGGCAGTAGAAGGACGGAGCGCAGACTTTTGTGAAAGTGTATGATGGTTCGTTCGTTGCACTTCTGCAAAACACGTGTATTCCGAAAATGTGCTGGCTTCTTTTTACCTAAAGCCTCTTGTCCTGGTGGGAGTTAACTCATAATGGAACCAGAGAAGCTACTTGGGGGTAGCGGAAGTTGGTTGGAAAAAATCCTGTCAGTCAGCTAGCAATCGCGTTGCAGAAATGTTCACGGCCCAAGAATACTACAGGATGTTCTGGGTGTACGCCCGGAACAACGGGGACGCAAGTGCTGCTGCGCGAGTATTTGCGCTAGAATATCCTCAGATCCGAACGCCAAGCGAAGATACATTTTGCCGGTTAGCGTCGAGGCTATTCTCGACGGGGTCCATGATGCCGCGAGGCAGCGAGGTGGGCAGACCCGCAGCAGCGCGAAATCTGGGCACCATCGAGAGAATCCTCGACGCCGTTGAAGCCGACCCAACAATCAGTTTGCGCATCTTGAGCCGTCGCCTAAAGTAAGTCACAGTTCAAGGTAACTGCAGCAATTATTAATTAAGAAAAAAAATGTTATCTAATAGTGGATGTTTTTGCATTTCATTTTGCATTCTAGTGTCAGCAGCACAACGGTACACCGAATCCTCAGGGATCGCATGTTGCATCCGTACAAATATGTACGGGTGCAACATTTGCACGCCGGGGATTACATCCAGCGGGTTCAATACTGCAGGTGGCTGTTGGGAGAAGTGCGAAGGAATCCGTCGTTCACCAAATACATATTGTGGACGGGTGAAGCACTTTTCAATAGGGAAGGATGCTTCAATTCCCACAATATGCATGTGTGGAGCGACGAAAATCCCCTAGCGCTTCGTCCACGTGCAGCACAAGTCCGTTGGTCGATCAACCTATGGGCCGGCATTTGTGGCGAATTTATCGTTGGGCCGTACATTCTGCCAGACAGGCTGGACGGCCCAGCGTATAAATATTTTTTAGAACATGTTCTGCCGGATCTTATGGACAATATTCCATATGAGATCCGACAGAACATGTACTACCAGCATGACGGAGCTGGGCCACATTACACCGCGAGTGTCCGCGCTTATTTAGGTGAAACCTTTCAGGACAGGTGGATCGGCTGCGGCGGGCCAGAAGTCCACGTTGCGTGGCCCCCACGGTCACCGAATATGAATCCGCTGGATTTTTTCTTCTGGGGCTACCTGAAGATAATTTGATTATTGCTGTTACTCTTTACTTATTCCTGTTGTAGATATTCTTATTCTTATTTACGTTTTGTATTTGTTGTACAACAATCATTTCAGAATGAGGTGTATCGTCAGCCGGTGGACACCCCTGAAGAAGCAATTGCGCTTATTCACGCAGCGGTGGCAAACGTAACGCCGCAAACATTACACGGCGTCCAAAGACAAATAATTCTCCGCGCTGAAGCAGGCGTGGACAATGATGGTCGCCATGTGGAGCAATTCTTCAACTGATAACAATCGGTCACTTTCGGGGCCACCAATTTTTAAAACGTAGGAACAACACGTTCCATGAAAAGTAAATAAAGTGATCAGTGTTAGTAGCCGTGCAGTGAAGTGAATATTCGGTACGTTGACCTGGACGCATCTGACATTGTGACCCTTAACTTTGGGTAGTGTCGTATACCTGGGACCAGCTGTACACTGAGTTCGTCCATCGATGACCAGGATCGGTTCAGTGACCCTGTGACACAGATTTTCAAGCTGCAGGTGAATTTCCAACAAGGGTGAGTTTTAGTTACTTTATTGGTGATCATTCATTTTTAAATTTAACGCAAGCGATGACTTATTTCCGGCGATAATTCTCAAAATTCCCGTACGAAAATATTTATTCGGGCTTTTTAAACAGACTTATTCGTTATCACCAACAGTGCTGGCCGTTATTGAATTACGGATTTTTATCACAATAACGAACTACTATCACTTTTCGTTAATTTCCTGTTACATTACCTTGTCGTGGCTACGTTATTAACACAAGGAAATTTGCGTATTCCTTATCTTCCCACTTCAAATAATTATTATTTTCGAATCTTCTAAAAAAAAAAACTGTGTATTTGTCTTTTTACGTTACACGTGATTTTCATCCATTTATCCTTTATTCATTATTCACTTTAAATGACGAACAAACCATGACAACATGTTCGATTTTATTGGTTCCGTCTTTTTCATTTGTCATTCTATGCAATTTTCTTCGATGCATGCCGAGTTGTTTGTTCGCAGTCGTAGCGCGGCTCGTAGCCACGCTGGCGTGGGAACTCGGCCGTCAGACTCGCGCTCTGATTGGTCGGTGGTTTTTATTAATATCTCGTTAACGAAACCTCGGAGAGCATTTTCGCAAAGGAAAAAGTTGTTTGCATTACAGAGTCTTGCAGTTGCTGCCATTACAGAGTCTTGAAGCTTGTATTCCGTTGCTCTTGTATTATATTCCTGTTAATGTTCTGTTACTCTGGTTGTACATTAAAGTCCTACTATGTCGAGTGCGAAACGTAACAACGGTGCCAGGAGTGGGATGCCCACTCGAAGTGGGATGCCCACTCGCGCGTCCACAGCCTCCGCGACCCTTTTTCCTACAGCGACGGGCGATACCTCGATCCAGGAGCTGCTCACCTCCCTCCAGTTAAGCATCGTGGGACAGATGCGAGAACAGCGGAGGGACGACGAAGCCCGCTGGCAGAGAGTAGACCGTTGACGGGAAGAGAAGGAGACCGCCGACCGACAGACACAGGCGGCCTTCGAGGCCCGTGTGGCAAATTTAGAAGAACGAATACAGGTTGTAACCGCTTCATTATTAAACGGTCCTGGTTCGGTTGACGGCGGCGCGAACCCTCGAGGTGGGGAGGTAGTGCCCGTTGTAAATAGTGTTTCCCCCGCGGTTAACCCGTCGGTGCGCCCGCCGCTGCCCCGCCTTCGGAACCCCGCGTACTCAACCTGGGGTACACGGTGAAACCGACCATTTTCGACGGGAAAACTTTGTTGGAGGAATATAAAGTGCAATTCGAAACCATCGCGCGCGCTAACGGCTGGAACGATGAAAAAAAGGCTACAGCCTTGATCGCTTCCCTCGGGGGCTCGGCGAGGAGCGTCCTCACGACGCTCTCCGCTGCCCAATGCGAAAATTTCGCGGATGTAGTACCGGCACTTGAATTCCGCTACGGGGCGAAAAATTTGTCAAATTTGAACTATGTGCGCTTTCAGAGCCATAGGCAGCGGAGAGCTGAGAGCATCTCCTCGCTTGCTACCACAATCGAGCGATTAGCATAGTCCGCTTTCACCGACTGCCCGGCGGAAACCCGCGACAGACTTGCCGCGTCTCAATTCGTGACGGCGTTGTCGAGCTCGGTAATGCAGCGGGAGCTGCGGCTCGGCGGTTTCACAACCCTAAGAGCTGCCGTGACCAGAACTCTGGAGATTGAGGCCGTTGAGTCAATGACTCACAGCCCCGCGGTCGAATTGCGAGAACGGTATTCAGAAAAACGGAAGGCTAAACCCTCCAATAATTTTGAAGCGTTCCCGACGAAGAAGAGGAGACCATAGGACCGAGCAGACAACCCGTCGAGGAGCTGCTGGCTCTGTAATTAATACAATTACTTAATTAACATTATATAGTTTAAACAAATTCATAAACTATATACAGCAGCAAAAGATATTTGTAAAGAAGTATTATATGTCCCAATTACTGCCAGTGTCCCTACTAATGCCGTTTAATTTATTATACCTAATAAAATCGTTCCGCATTGTTGAGTGGAAATATAGAAGTCCCGTATTCTATGCGAACGTTGCAGGAACGGCGCTGAGCAGTATGTTCGCAATATTTCACGGCAATGTGTGCGCAATATTCCCGAAACCTTGCACAAACGTGGGCATTGCAGTATTGCAAGGCAATTTATGCGCAATATTCCGGGAGTATTGTACCGCAGTATGTGCGCAACATTCCACGACAATGTGTGCGCAATATTCCCGGAACATTGCACAAACGTGACCATTGCAATATTGCACGACAATGTATGCGCAATATTCCAGGAACATTTCACAGACGTGTCCATTGCAATATTCCACAGCAATGTTTCCACAGTAATATTGCAATGCAACCTGAAACCAAACGGCAACATTGCAATGTGCTGCAACAGTTGTGCAACGTTCCTGCATCGAAATGTGCTGTAGGGGCTGTAATAGCGGTTTCTTGCCTTTCGCAGACGATCTCAAGATCTTCAAATCGATTGTAAATTACTCTGACTCTCTCGCTCTCCAGTCTGACTTGGATAGATTGTATGCGTGTTGCGTGGCGAACCATATGGATTTGAACATAGATAAATGTTATATCATGGGATTTTCGCGTAGTAAGAACCCAGCTACCTATCCCTATGCGATATCGGATAGTATTCTTTCTACGGTTTCTTCGGCTCGGGATTTGGGATTCATTATCGACTCCTCCTTGTAATTTGATGAGCACATGCGTGTTTTATCGGCCAGGGAAAATAAAATCCTGGGCTTTATACGGAGATCTTGTTCTAGCTTTACTAATCCTAAAACTTTCCTCCATTTGTATAATGCGCTGGTGCTACCGCATCTGGAATACGCCTCTGTCAGTTGGTCTCCGAAAACTGCTAAGAATAGAAATGTCCTGGAAAGGGTGCAAGATAGTTTTCTGCGTTTCCTGGCTTATAAAATGGGTGAAACCTTACTGCGTTTTGACCATGATTATGGGCCCATTATGCGTAGAATAGGCATCCGAACGTTGGAATGTAGGAAGATAGTGACGGACTTATCATTCTGGTTCAAAATTATCAATGGCATGATGTGCAATCCACACGTGATCGGGTTAATTAATTTTAATATCCCTAATAGGCCCACCAGACATGCCGAACTATTTACACCGCCTCTCTATACTTTCAGGTTTGGTCATGCTGGCCCCTTTCACAGGATATATAACCTGGCCAACCTGTTTAGAACCATGATTGATCTCTTCCGGGCATCACTTCCTGCATTTAAAGCCAGCGTTTACAGAGCGACGAACGTTATATAGGACCTGCGTCACGTTTTGTATTTTATATTTTTATATTTTGTTACTTTTTTGCTTTAGTTTGTATTGTTTCTTCTGTTCTGGTTCTGGTTGTTGTAATTATGTGTCCCTACTCTGCGTCTTTTACATCTTCTTCTTGTATAATAAAACAAATAAATAAATAAAATTAAAAAACTATGCGATTATATGTTCTTGCTAATAGAATTTTTCACATCCAGTTTTGCGTATTTACAATCCAAAATATCAGAAGGAGTTTCAATGTGACTCGAGTTCGATTGGCTTTGGCGGTGCGTTGTTGCAACTGCAACCTGATAGTAAAAAATGGCACTCCATAACATATTTTAGCAAAGCTACAAGTGATTCAGAAAGAAACTTATATAGTTTCGTTTTGGAACTGTTAGCGATCAAGAGACACGGTAGTGTCTCGCGTCAAGTATATATAGGTTTATGCGTAGCGCGAACACAGAGTATCTATATTACGCGACGACCCGCTGTCCAATACCCTAAGATTATCGAATCTCAATAACGGCTGATCCAATTAGATTTTGAATGGTCTTAATGGATAGCTTGGGTTTGATTTACATAAGAAAAGAGTCTTCGTTTCGTTCCTACGTGCCTTATGAGCTGAGATATTTCGATGTAAAGTTGCAATTTGCCGAATTTCATGTTAAGATATTTTCTCCATCGTCGAGTGTAGGCAAGAGGGGAGCATGAAAGGGTAAATAAATGTCTCTCAGGGACGTCGTTCATTGGATGAAGGTTTCGGCCAATCGCGTAACAAATTGTTGTCACGTGACAACCAGACAGAGATCACATCTGTCGAGGTAAACGTAATCTAGCTAGTACCAAATAATCATAACCTGCCAAGTGTCAAATATGGAAACTTGTCCGAATTTTTTAAACGTCACGAGTTTTTATACCATATAGGACACTGAATTATTATCTCAATTAACAAGGTAAGTCGCCAAAATTTTTTAATAGACTATTTATGTAGAGCTTATAGATACGGAGGGGACGCACAGACTTGTAAGTTGTCCGGAGAAAGTTCGACAGATAAGCATCTTGTTTCGCACAAGTTTCTACAAAATAATATATTGTTTTTATACCAGCAAACTATTTTTACATTAGAGTTTTTATGTAAAGCTTATAGAAATGAAGGTGACGCACGCGCTTGGATAGAAATTAAGGGAACGCACAAGCTTGGATAGAAATGAAGGGGATGCACAGGCTTGGAGGTTGTCCGGTGATGGTTAGATAGACAGAGAAGCATCTTGTTTCGCACAAGTTTCTGGAAATTTGTCAAATAAGGTAAATCGATAAAACTTTTCAAATTAGCGTAGCATTAAGAATTAAGAAAATTATGGCGTACTGCTTGCAATGTAGGGTAAGTCACATGAATGAAGAAAATATGCTGAAAACACATCTCCCTTGATACTTTCCAATCTTTTGTAAAAGATATTCGTAATACTTTATTAAAATCCACAGTAGTTCCCACGCTATTCATTAATTTTATTAGTTTCCCAATAACAATATTTCAAATCCCCAATAAACATACTAAATTAATTTTATTCCAACATCAATAAATTGTGCGTTAAAAATATTGGATCTCTTTGTTCATTTTTGCTAAATTACCATTAGCATTTAAATTTCCTTCAACAAGACTTTCTGCCATACGCTCTCACTTCCTTCGGACACATTTTGTAGTCTCTACACTTACTATAGCAAAAGTCCACTCTTTTTCTATAAGTTCTACGTTATGTTGTAACTATGTTCCGACGCGTGTATCTGGATTTGACCCCATTAACGAGTGTAACTTCCGTTGCTGGCGACCACGACACTACACGTCCGGATGTCTCATGGCAACCTAATGATGTAAGACCGGTTCGTTGATGTAGGTGAGAAAGGATTAGTCAATTTTTGTGTAATTATAAATACATCTAACACTACAAACAGATATGAAACTATTATGTTTAAACAGGGTGGTTAGTTGTTGGGTGTTCGAACTAGACTGCACCTGCTTCGTACAACCCTTCATAAAATATTTTCAGTGGAGGGGTAAACAAAGTCGGCAGAGAAAAAATAAACTTGTTGCTTATTGGGCGGGTTGAAATCAGTCGGTACTATTGGCGAGTTGGAGAAAAAACGGGGATGGGAACGAGTAACCGCCTACAATTCAGCAGACACTCTCCAGAACGAAAGAAACCTAACCGCTAGCCCTTGCATTTTCACGGTCAGTGGGAGGTTTCCGGGGCCACGCGCGGGTAATTGAGGGCTCGGATGCAATAAGGGGACTAGCGCTCGACAGTGCGAAAAAGTATTGTCCAAACGCTAAGAAATATTGGAAAATTAATGTCGCGCGCCACCAACAGTCAACAGCCGCGTATAATGCGCTATTTAGCAGTTTTAGCACTCGCGTTGACAGTTGGCGCCGAGCGAGAATTATATATATCGTCTTATCTTCTGCAATTATTTATTAATCAGTGTGGAAATTGGTGAAAAACTTCCTTGTATATTAAGGAAAAACTTTGTCGCTGCAAGTTATATGTACCTCAAAATTGCCTCGATGCTTTTTAACGACGAACGTTAAAAGACATGGGTTATGTCCAGTATTTCTTTTTAATTAAATATTATTAAATTGTTTAACATAAGGATTTTGTGCATATATTTACGGCTTCGCTAGAGTTTTCTGAAGTTATGTTTTAAGTCCCATAACGATCCCTGAATAGTTACTCAAGTTATCGCAATTTATGTTTAAAGAAATAATGATTTCGGACGATGAAAAATTTTTTGTTTATAATTTTTAGCTGGAATAGTAATGATTCGATAAACAAACTGTAAATACAAAAAATGTGTGTCGTAACGAGCTTTACAACACTATATTTTTTAAAATACAGTTTAACAACATTTAATTTTCCAATATTTCTTAGCGTTTGGACAATAATTTTTCGCATTTTCGAGCGCTAGTCCCCTTATTGCATCCGAGCCCTCAATTATCGGTAAGACAGCATGCATAAGGGGGAAAAAACAAATTGATATTGTAGATGTATCTGGCGGTTTTATTACGACCAATGGCCCGTTTCACGTTCCACTGAAATCAAAAAACTCTTTCTATCTACTGGAACGGGCAAAGTGAATGATAGAATTGGGGAAACTGCATAGGCTAGATGTCCCAATTACTGTTAGTGTCCCTATTACTGCCACTTTATTTATTTTACTTAATAAAGACGTAACGTATAAAGAATAGTTTACAACAAGCAGAAGAAGAATAGTCCCAATCTGAGGATAATTTTTTTTTGTGTACTATTCTTTCTATGTTACGTGTTTACTAAGTAAAATAAAGGAAGTGGCAGTAAGGGTCAATGTACACGAGCGGTGTATATGTATACATATAGACACATTTACACGTGTGAATTTCGCTATACATATATGTACCGGTGCGAGATCGCAACGACGCCGCACCGCTCGTGTGCATTGTCCCTAATAGGAACATTGGCAGTAATTGGGACATCTACCCTATTTCCAATCAAACTGTAAAGCAAAGAAAGAGTAAGAACGTGAATACAGAAAGCTATACAAATGAAGAATTCTAATAAGGGAAGTTAGGCATTATCTGAAAATTTTCGCATGAAATTTTTTCAAATTCGAAATCGAAATACTTGGGATAAGACACGTAGTGTAACATAAAATTTATGAGGGGTGTCACATTGGGGCGGATGGTACGCGCGACGGATTATTGATCGCGGCACGCCGCGGCCCGTCCACTCTACACACGGCTACTGATTACAGGCCGCGAAATAAATTAGATAGCGCAAGGTGAGATGCGAACCGATACATACATATCAAATATACAAAGCGCTATGTACTACATTGTAGGCGCGCTCGCGAGGTGAGCTCGAAGAGACAGAGCGTAGGCACGTGAAAGACGAAGCGAGACAACATATCATGCTTTGTCTCTTTCGTAGCCGACGCACAGTGGCGTGTTTATAGGGAAAAATTAGGAATAAATTATTTTATGCTGTATTCCTACGTATTTCGTCCTGCTTATTTTTGTTGTAAACTTTTTTCAATTTCAAAGGTCGAATGGTTCAAAATGACTTTTTCATAGTCATGATTTTTGTTTAATTACGTGAATTAGCGGTCATCGGCAGAGAAACGTAAGTACTTTAAGTGAGAGTAAACAAAAATGAAAAATGAACAAATGTAATAACTAGCCTTGGTCTCCCCTACCATGTTTTGGCCTATGAGAAACCTCAAATTTTTTACGGTGACACTGTGTATAGTATCAGCGGTCTTTTTATATCACTGTCAGTAGCTGATTCCAAAACAGGGAAACGATTTTCTACCACTGACACTGACGACACTAAACCGTTACGGAACTGATTTGTGTGAATCCACCTTTGTTTTAACCATCAGCATGTATTATGACCCTCTTTTTTAAAAATTGTTTACAATTTAACGGTATTAATGCTATTGTGTTTAGTTTTAGTCTGCGGCTGCCAATAGCAACTGAAATTTCAGATGTCATACTTGTTAGGGTAATATAATCCCTTAATTAAAAATCATTTCTAATTATCGTATTCAAATATAACAAGCATTTTCTTGTATAACTCATGACAGGTAAACGTTTCAATTATTTCGCACCGTCTCGCATTGCGAACCTCGATACATCACGCAATAAAAAACACTGAATAACCGGCTGACAATTATTTACACCAACTTAACACTCATATTAGTAAACTATGTAGTCATGGACAGATTACGTATTCATACATGAGTTGAATTCGCAGTAACATGTCTCTTAATGTTTCATTTACGTCTATCGTTTACACGAGCGAAATCACGAGAGTCATCAAAGGTTAGAAGGTACATACCTACTATTAATGCATTAACTGTAAGACACGGTTTTAAACCACCTTAACTATTTTTGCAGTGAGCCAAGTGCACTGGTTCTATCATGATTGAGGAAGCATGATACCGCCTCAGGGCGAGGCGAAAATTCAACGTCTGTTACGGTAGGCAATTGCTTGTTCTCGAAGCGTTCGTTGGGAACCATTTGCCTACCAGATGACCAAGAGGCAATCGACATCGTGCCGTATTTTTTTCTTTTGTAATTTCGACTGCCTTCACTCTGAGATAATCCGTTGAATTGCTCTGTCAGTGGGTAGTATACGGTAACCTCGAATCGGCACATAAACCGTGACTCTGGCGAGATGCTCCGACCGAACAACCTGGCTAGATTTGCTAGCCAGATGTCTAGTTTTTCCTCCGCTACGTCACCAAGAAGGAGAGGCCTCCTCCTCCACCACCGAAATCGCGGAAGGAAAGTTCCTCTTCTTCGAAGAAAAGCTAGCCAATCAGTAATTTTGGCACCTTCCGAAATTCTGATGTCTTGTCTACCTTCGATGTCGAAAAGCTGAACAGGACAGAATTCAATCGTCTCTCGAGCGAACACATTCATCTCTCGTTAGAAACTCGATCAGCATTCTACTGATAAAGTTAACGATCAGTCGACTTCACGTAATCTAGTCAAGCATTCGTGACTAATTGTAAGGCCCGGTGCAGACGAGCGGTTTGCGACAGTTTGCCGCTGCGGGACGCGCGTGAAATTTTTCTAGCAGTTCAGATGAGCGGTTTTGCAACGCCACGATTCGCGTTCTGCGCTTTCTTCTTCTTCTATGTTTATGGATTTGAGAGAGACATTTTCTTGCGTTAAATAAATGCAAAACGCTCGTGTGAATTGCTTGTATATAAAACAATGTACTGCATCGCGGCAGCTTTCATTCGCGGTGAAGCAGTTTGTGCGTTCGTCAAAACAAACGCAAACATGCCGCATGGTAGCCGCTCAAATTTGCGACCCGTGTGAACTGCTTCATATAAATCTATGTTCTGCCAAAACGCGGCGGTAAATTGCCGCGGGGACAAACTGCCGCAAACCGCTCATCTGCTCTCAGTCAAACAGCTCTCTTACTCTAATTGTCGTACGGTCTAGTGAAGCATTCGTGACTAAAGGCGGCGAGCGGCGAGCGGCGGAGCGCCGCAGGATTCTTCATGCGGCCGCAGATGGTATTTCCTATAGGGTAAATCCAGGAGACGCGGACGACCTAATATAAAATGGTTATTAAAACTAATATAGACATTACTTATTTTATCGGAACAAACCTATATGTTCAAATTTTTATGCTGATTCAGAAAAACTGGTCGATATTTGCTTTAAGACAATATTTACTGTAAATCGGGTTGAAAACTGAAGTCATGACATCTGACCACATCTCCCGAGGTGCCGGGAGAAATGGTTTTCGTCGTTGGCAGAGACCACTCACATAATTAATCATGAAAAATTAACAAAGGATAAAACAAAATTATTTATGAGTGAATACAACTACAGATTCATTGATATTTAATTTGTTTACGCTAAACAAGTAAAGAAAACATCAAAGAAAAAGTGAACTACCTACTGGCGATTAGCAAGGCAAATGAATACAAAAGTGAATAAATAAACTAAAAAAACAAAGATAATAATAAAATAATAATAAAAAATAAAAAATAAACAAAAATGATAAAAAAATCATAACTGGACCATCTCACCTTTCTGCAGCGAGAGATGGTCTTCTCGTTAGCTTTGAGAGGAAGAGTTAATATGGTCAAATACTTTGGCTGTATTGTCCCTCAATATCTCTACTATCTTATTATCCCAAACATTAAACGAAAATAAACTTAGAAGTATATTTGAAATACGAATCTGTGGTCCGCTTTTTGACAAAACAGGTTAAATGTAACCTCAATTTACATTTTATAGCCTATAAATCCAGAAAAACACAGAAGGAAGCGAAATGACGCTATTCATTCAATTGTTTGGCTTTTAGAGAAGTAATTGGTCTGCACTTTAATGCATTTTTACGTATAGAGTCTGAAATATAGCGACTCGACCAACTCTCTGGCCCGACCGCGTCTCCCGAATTTACCCTACCTAAGCGTCAAAGCCAGGGCCCCACGACGCGCCGCACTAGCCCTTTTCGAGCACTTGAGAAGGTCTATTGTAGTATGAGGTTTAAAGGACCGTCTTCGACACCGAATTTTATGGCTTTAGACCCTCAAAGGGGTTGGAATACCATTAAGACGAAGTGAGAAATGTCCGGGATTTTCGCATTTCTCATCAGATCTTTGCGAAAATGACGCCAATCGATTCCGTATGTTTCGCCGATGAAAGTAACACCAAGAACGACGTAATTCGGAACATAATGAAGGGAATTAGATAAAAAATTGATTTTAATATTCGCCATTTAACTTCGTTAAAAATAGCCTCATTTAGTAAACTTTGGTACGATTTTCATCGGACAAACATGAGGAATCCATCGGTGTCACTTCAGTAGGTGGGCTATGCCGATTCTGGACCAAATGACGGCGAGGGGTGAGGCGGGGCGGGGGGTACCGCGGGCGCGGGGCGCGGCGTGGAGGGGGTACCGCGCTCTCGGTCGCGGAGGGCGCGGGGCGAGGCGGGGAGGGGGGTACCGAGTTCGTCGGTGAGGGGGATGACGTCACAGGGGCGGGGGATTTCAGGATGGCGTCGCGCGCGCAACCGTTTGCCGTACGCGTGTGGGGATCGGTGCGCAGGCGCAAAGGGATGTACCACGGATGCTGTAATTCGACGCGGATGACGATTCGAGATTAATTAACCTAAACAGCGAAACGTCTCACGATCGCCGTGAAAGAATGCAACGTCGCGCTCGTATAAACATCCGCCTACGCAATATGATTCGACGCGCTATCGCGATAACTATTCGAGATCGATTGATCTAAACAGCGCAACCGCCTCGCGAAAGAACGCAACGTCGCGTATAAATGTCTGCCAACGAAAATGCTTTTACGCCGTTTCACACGCCCTTGTCCCACTTATAATCGCGATACATGCAAATACTTGAAATGTTATTTCGCAGGGAAGGTGGAAGATAGGTGAGTAAACTTGACATATTAATATTAAGATTTGTAATTTATTCGACTTAATTATCACCCTCGATAACATCGTCAGCAAATAAATCACTTAATAATAAATCTATAGAAACTTGCGCAGGGTCAGTTTGAACTGAAATATCGCTAGCCTGAAGCCCCGATACCGCATTCGTAAAAACGGCGTTATAATCAATCCTTTTCGCATTGACGCAGTTTCGCCAAACCACGCTCTTTGGAGCATCGGCACGATACTGCTGATATATATTTCCGTGCAAATAATCATCGTCGTCATCGTCGTCATCGTCTAATAAATATGTTCGCCTTGGAAAACCTTTAAAAAGATGTCATCATCGTGAACACCTTCCGCCTCGCGAAGTTCTCCACCTTGAATATTTTCGGTCTGAACCGCGACATTTCTGCACGTCACATACACTTTCGGGCTGGAAGTATGGACGGGTGTCACAGCAGAGGTGATCGTAGTTGTAGCTGGACGATTCAAATTCACGGGCAATGACATAATCTGAAAGCGATTTTTCTTATAATTCTCAAAGTTACTAGCAGAACGATTCACTAAAATATGATAATGGAAACTTACGGTATTGTTGGATCGTTGGATTGTATTTCCCGTGCGCTGAACGGCTGACGATATCCTTCGAAAGCGATCTCCTTCGGAAGGAGTCTTCTTCAACCAATTTCACTTGAAGCACTCAACTTATATGTAATCAACATATATGTAATCGACTTAGATGCAATGGACTTAGACGCGATAAATTCTTAAAGCGTTTCTCGTAGCAACGTATGTCTCGACCGCTACGGCAGCATTTGAGAACTGAGTTTAAGGTGGCCGCTGCACGATCACGCATAAGGAAGTATAGCGCGATAATTATTCGTGCACCGCCCAACGTATTTGGATGAACGAGAGACCACCGTGGCAGGTGTAAACACCCTTATCGCGAGCGCGCGAATTCGACACACGTGGTAACGCATCGAGCCAGCGCGGCACGCGTCACCCGATCGAGTCGTCGAGGGTGAGAGAGAAAGAATGCGAGAGCGAAGAAAAGAATTCGGAGCGATAACGACTCATGAATCTTGGTTAGGGTATATGGTTAGGTATTCAATCAGAGCCGCGCAGTCGTTCGGCAAAAATCTTCGCGACAAGATTTGTCAGGCATCATTCTTCCCCCGGGTTTTCGATATCCGGTCCATAATCGCATCACGCGGAAGAGTCGCATCAACCACTCGTGCCTTTTAATTGAATATTGAAGTAGAAGAAAAGAGAAGTAACCATGGAGGTATTCATGGACACGTACAAGGTTTTGTCCCGGATGTCCGTGCTTTTACGTACCATTGCGGAATTCAGGGACTGGATGGATCGGTGCAACGCGTGCTTGCGGCTCACCGTCGAGTATCAGTGCGGCGAAGGAGTGTCGGTGGCATCGAAACAGCGTCTGATGTCGCTGATCGCGCGAATAAAGACATTGCGCGCGATCGTGCGGGAAAAGTTTTCGCGAGTAGGGCTCGGGGTTTCGGGCCGATCGACGGCACCCAAAGTCGTATGGGAAGACGTGGAGTCAGCGTTTCGGAATCTTATTTCAACCGGTGCGGTCATCAACGTGGGTTACATCGATCTGCGTCGATTTTTGGAGGGTGCTCGACGAATTACGATCTCGCGCGTCACGGACGCTATCACCAAACATAAAATCGTGGTCGTGAACACGGTCCTGAACGCGGAGTTTATGTTGGGTGAGAATATGGACATGAAAAGTTTCGGTACACGAAATCGCGTACTGTTCAGGACATCAAACGTGCGCGAGTGGTATTCGAAGCACGTGGTCGCTCCCACGTTAGTGGCGATCGAGGAGTTTCAAGATCGCGACAGTGGATGGACCCTGAGGGCTGTGCTAAATATTCTAGTGAATATAAATAAGCATAACTCTCTTCGCGCCGGTTGCGACGTACCGCTCCTGCGCGCCGTCGTAATGAAAAAAGCGGTGGTGAACTTAAAGAGCAGAGACAATGCGTGCTTCTTGTGGTCCGTTGTCGCCAGTTTGTACCCTGCTGCTACGCACGGGGAGAGGGTCGCGTCGTACCCTCATTACTCGACGGTGATTCGCACGGAAGATGTGACTCTTCCCGTGACGTTGGATCAGCTGACGAAGTTCGAGAGGTTGAACGACATGTCGGTGAACGTGTACGCGTGGTCCGACGGAAGCTGCGCGCCTCTGCGTTTAACCAAGGACAAGCGAGAGAGACACGCGAACCTGCTACTGGTGCAGGACTCCAAGGAGCCACAGCGATATCATTTCGCGCGCATTCAAAGCATGTCGAGGCTGATTTCGAAGCAGCTCGGCAATCACGGACATCAAGTATTCGTTTGCGAAAGGTGAGTCGAATACGGAATATTTCGATCGAGGTATTATTATTTAATCTTATGTTTATTATTGACGTTGTTATAGTTGTAGATGCTTGAGTAACTTCTACTCGTCCGAGCAATTGACGAAACACACCGTGGACTGTCAACGCATGAACGAGTGCGCCATCGAATTGCCGTCCGCGAAGGAAAGATGGTTGCAGTTCCGGAATTTCAAGAACCAGGAACGAGCGCCATTCGTCGTGTACGCGGACTTCGTGTACGCATGCTGGAGGATGTCGAGCCTGCGGAGCGGAGTCGCACGTACACGTACCAGTAGCACAGAGCGTACAGCGTAGGATACTACATACATTGTTCCACCGACGCGTCTCTGTGTCGTTATCGCGCGTATCGTCACGAAACCGAGTGCGTGAAATGGTTCGTGCGGGAACTTCGAGACTTTGCCGACACTGCCTATTCGTGGTTACGGAACGCGAAACCAATGAACTCGTTGACGAGTGAACAGTTGCGTAGTTTTAACGACGCGATCGTGTGTCACGTGTGCGGGCACCCTTTCGTCGACGCGGACAAAAAAGTGCGCGAACGTTGCCACTCGACGAGCGAGTACCGAGGCGCGGCTCACGTGACTTGCAACTTACAGTTTCAGCGATCGTACACGATACCGGTCGTATTCCATAATCTGTCCGGATACGACGCCCATTTCGTGATCAAGGAGTTGGCGAACGCGTTCGAGGGACAGATCGACTTGCTGCCGGTGACGAAGGAGCGGTACATATCGTTCACCACGCACGTGAAGGGACTCGACGCCGAGAACAACGATTAGCAGAGGGGGTTGAAGTTCCGTTTCATCGATTCGCTGAAGTTCTTGGCTGCGAGTCTGGAGAAACTCGATTCGGACCTTGGCAGAGAACGACTCGCGATTCTACGACGCGAGTTCCAACACCTGCCCGATCATCGTTTCAATCTCCAGACCAGGAAGGGCTTCTTCCCGTACGACTACGTGACGTCATACGCCAGGCTGAACGACGCATGTTTACCGTCACGCGAAGCGTTCTATAACCAGCTGAACGATAGCGCCGCGTCGGAGGCCGATTACGCGCACGCCGCGAACGTGTGGAACTTTTTCCGCGTACAGACATTGGGCGAGTACAGCGATTTGTATTTAAAAACGGACGAATTGTTACTCGCCGACGTATTCGAAAGTTTCCGCACCGACTGTATCGTGAGTTATGACTTGGACCCTGCGCATTATTTCACGCTTCCAAGTTTCACGTGGGACGCGATGCTAAAGTACACGGGCGTACGGTTAGAGCTTCTGACGGACATGGACATGTTACTGTTCGTGGAGCGTCGCATACGCGGCGGTCTGAGTCAGTGCTCGCACAGGTACGCGAACGCCAACAACAAACACCTGCCTGCGGGGATGTACGACGAGTCGAAGGCGTCGACGTATCTGATGTACTTCGACGTCAACAACTTGTACGGATGGGCGATGTCGCAGGCTGTGCCGCAAGGAGGGTTTCGATGGCTGGACGATGCGACAGTGGCCGCGCTAGACGTGTCTTCCCTGCCTGACGACGAGGACTCCGAGGGATACCTGTTGGAGGTGGACATCGAATACCCCGAAGAGGTTCATGACGCGCACGCCGACCTACCGTTCTGCCCGGTGCGCAAGCACGCGCCGCTCGGTAAACAGACCAAGCTGCTTGCCACGCTCGACGATAAGGAGCGGTACGTCGTCCACTATCGCTACCTGAAACAGTGCGTGCGACACGGTTTACGCGTGGCACGAATTCATCGGGTGTTGCGATTCGATCAGTCGCCTTGGTTGCGCGACTACATTCGATTGAACACCGATTTGAGGACGCGAGCCACGAGTGAGTTTCAGAAGACTCTATATAAATTAATGAACAACGCGGTGTACGGGAAAACGATGGAGAATATGCGGAATCGCGTAGACGTGCGACTGGTGACGCGGTGGGACGGTCGTTACGGCGCGGAAGCGCTGATCGTGAAGCCGAAATTTCACAGTCGTACGATTTTCTCCGAGGAGTTGGTTGCGATCGGAATGCGAAAACTCAAAGTGAAGTTCGACAAGCCGATATACGTGGGGTTGAGTGTACTGGACGTATCGAAAGAATGCCTGTACGAGTTCCATTACGCGTACATGCGCGCGAAGTTCGGTGATCGGTGCAAGGTCCTGTACACCGATACTGGCAGTTTAATGTATAGCGTGGAATGCGATGATGTATACGAAACGATGAAGCGCGACGTCGACCGATTCGACACGAGTGATTACGCGGTGGACAATCCGTACGGTATGCCCCGCGTAAACAAAGAGGTGCCGGGACTCATGAAAGACGAGAACAACGGCGTCTTGATGACCGAGTTCGTCGGATTGAGGTCCAAGATGTACGCGACTAGAACGTTTAACGCTGCAGTGGGGTCTACGAGCGAGACTAAAAAAGTGAAGGGTGTGCGGAGACACGTGGTCGCGAACGATATACAATTCGACGATTATTGAAACGTTCTACGATCGACGCTTTCATCACGCTGTACGTGGAGTAGTGGTTGATCCCGCGTCTCTTCGCGCATCGTTCGAACTCCGCGTTGTAAAACTCTTTTCCCATGCCGGTTTGTAAATTTCGCGGGCATCTGTCGCTCCGCCGCAACACGGTCGCGAACGCCTCGGTCCCGTCGCGTCCGCTTTTCGTTTTCACGGGTACGGCCAACGCGTACTTGCTGAACGCATCGATGATCGTTAGTACGTAGTGATATCCTCGATTTTGCTTCGCGTACGGACGCATCTCCACCAATTCGGCCTGCCATAAATCATCGTAACCGCGAATCGCAACGCTACGCCGTGGGAAATTTCGTCTCGCGGGAGCGTGTATCTCGTTCACTAATCGTACTCGTTCCTTGCTCATGCTTCGCGGGTGGGCGTTAGAAGTAGTACGAGTTCCTCGAGCGTTCGTAAAATGCAATCGGTACGCGTCTCTCGCGAACGACCGTCTTCGTTCGACGATCCGGAGTCATAGCCACTGTCGTCGGGGTCAGGATCGATAATCATCGTCGTCGTCGTCGTCGTCGTAGTCGATCCTCGCTCGCTTTTCGCTGATCCTTTCGTTCGTACAGATCCGTGATCGTTATCGCGGTCGGTGTCGGCGCCGACGTCTCGATCCCCTCGAGTCCGTCTTTCGAGTGATCGAAGCGTCGTTCCTTCGCGTTATTTAAATCGTCCTCCAGTCGAGACAATTTCGCCTCAACGATGTCCGACACGGTTCGTTGTATTCGCGTCTCGAGTTGAGATCGTTGATGCTCGGCGTCCAGTCGCGCGTTCGCGATAGCCGTTTCGATTTTCCGAGTAAAGCGTTCGTCCACCGCGGCCAATAGTCTCGTCACTGTCATCGCCGTTTCGTTGTTGTTGTTGTTGTTGTCATTGCGTAACGAGGTACCAAACTTGTTCACCGCCATGACGATGCGCGCGCGCGAACACTACTGACGAAACGATCACCGGATCGTTCGATTTAATATATATATTTGTCCTCGCGAAGTTCCTCCAGGATCGATGCGATTTCGTTATCGTGACCCGTGTGACCTGCCGCGCACGATGCCACGAGCAACGCAAGTCTATCGACCAATTCGTTCGGATCGTTCCAGTACGAGTAATCGATCGCGTTATAGGTGACCGTCATCGATTCGTCGATGGGTATTCCTAGACCATGTCGCGTGCCGCGCCCGCCGTCGCCACCGCACCTAACGCTTCTGATACCCGATGTCCGCACCCCGCCGATCATCGCGGATATGATTTTCTTATACTTGTACACCCTGTTACCCAGCGTGGGCTTGCTCGGCGAATGGTTTCGCTTATGCGCGTTCGTCGACAACAAGATGCGTCGCTACGAGTGGAGATCCTTGTCCGTGCACGTCCGATCGTTGGGTATTTGCATGAAAAGCAATTCGTACAAACCCCGAGTCCCCGAGTATTGCGTTCCGTTCACGCGAATGTCATCGCCGTCACCGTCAATGGTGAGCACGGAATCGCCGATCATTAGGTCGTCGTCGGGCCCCAAATATACGCCGTACACGTTGTCGATTCGTTTCTTGGTATCGGTGAAGAATAGTCGCAGGTATTCTCGCGATAAGGGTCCTTTGGCGTTCCGTATATACACTTCGATATCATCGACGGGGCTACGCAGCGTGTCCAAATCGCGAACGTTTGCTGGCGACTCATCGTCCCGAATTTTTTCACCGTCGTCGACATCATCGACAACATCGCTGTTGTCGTTATCGTCGTTGTCGTTGTCATCGTCGTTGTCGTTGTCGTCGTTGTCGTCGTTGTCGTCGTCGTCGTCGTCGCTAGATTCTGGAAGGTTATTCGAAAGTTTCTTGAATGTATCCTCGGTGGCGTTTCGGAGTCTCTTCAACGATTGTTGTTGTTATTGTTGTTGTTGATCGTATTCGTGTTTCCTATTCACAGACCGCGATCGCGATCGACGCGTTGAGCGCGTTTTCAACGCCGACCTGTTCTCGATCAATCGTTTCAGCGGTTCGACGATGGGACGCGTGCTCGCCTCCACAGCCGCTTCCGTAGCCATTTTACCAATTTTCAAGGCTAAGCACTTTTTACGTATAACGTCGCTGACTTTGGCAATTTCTACCTTTGCATTCACATTTGCGTCCACACCATGGCTTTTCGTTTCTTTTTGGTGTTTCGCCCCTTTCTGTCGATGACGTCGGCGATGTTTACGCGTATGCTTCGCGTCGGCGTTGCTCGAGGTTATCGAATTCGGGGGTGTCGTCGTCGTGGATTCGTTAGACATATCGTGTTGATCGATGAACGACTCGCGGTTTACTGAGGTCCGCCAGCTACGACGAACTCATTAAATCCTCTCCGTTATTGACCTTCGTACATGGACCTATCCTTATCGATCACCACGAAATCGTATCGTCGACGCCAACATCTCGCGCACAATTCGTTGAACGACTCGAACGTCATGTCTGTGTTCACGTGATCGTTGTACACGCGACGCAAGTTCGTGCCGTCTTGTTTGAACAGCATGAGAAAATTCGCGTTGTCCCTGATCAAATGTTTAGGTATTCTAGCGTACGACTGACACACATAGAAGCAATCCACGTTGGCGTGACGGCCCATGGAGAAGTATTCGCGTATCGCGTTCTGTTCGTCGCACGCCACGTCGTCGAACACGAAGATCGAATCGGGCCGAGCGTCTCTCGGTGGAACGATCTCAGAGTTGTCGGAGTAGGGAAAGTATTCGATTCCGTCGACGCGCGACAACACCTGCTCGAGATATCGATACTTTGGCTGATGCAACGATTTCGAGTACACGTACACGTTGTCGAAGCGCAAACCGTTCGGACTCTCTAGCATGCTCAGAAGCACGTTCGTTTTTCCGCACCCGGTCGGACCGCAAATCACGCCTCGCACGCTGTTCGGCAACAACGGACCGTGTCTGTTCGATCGACTCGCGTCCCTATCGTCCTGGAGCATTCTGTTCGCGGTCACGCGAATAACGTCCGACTGTTTCGCGAATCGCATGTTCGCGCGCGCGTCTATGACGAGGAACGACTATTTATATTCGTGGCACGTGTCGCGCAGGTCACTATCGTTGTAATCGGTGGAGCGCGCGTACGCGTTAATTATCGTAGTAGCTGTCGCGGTTATTCTAACGCAGGTGTATGGTCGCATCAACGACCGCGGCGTCTCGCGAAGTAGGGAAGAGGAATCTGAAGAAGAATAAGAAGAAGAAGAAGAAGACTGGATCGGGTCTCGTGAACGGTATCATAAACCGCTTACCGTTCGAACTACACGTTCCGGGTTATCAGTTCTGCGGACCGGGAACGCGTTTGATAAAGCGATTGGCTCGTGGCGACGGAGGTGTGAATCCCCTGGTCGCCGCGTGCCGTGACCACGATATCACGTGCTCTCGTCAAAAGGATTTGGAGGGACGACACGAGGCGGATCGCGCGTTAGCCGATGGAGCGCGAGAACGCGCGTTCGCGAACGACGCGACCTTTGGCGAAAAAGCCGCACCGACTGGAGTGTGGGCAACGATGAAGGCTAAAACTAAACTCGGCATGGGTATGAGAAGGACGAAAAGTAAACAGAGAAAGTCTGGAAAGAAACATCTGCAACGACGACATCGCAATCTACGACTGGCGAAACGCGGGGGCATTCTTCAATTTCTTCCGTTCGTGCTGCCCGCTTTATCGGCTATCGGGGCATTGGCCTGTGGAGCGGCTGGTATAGCCAAAGCGGTCAACGATGCGAAGGCCTCTCGAAAACAGCTGGAAGAAACGTTGCGTCATCATCGGACGATGGAAGGGCGAGGAATGCATCTGACGCCGTACAAGCGAAGCGCGGGTTTGAATCCTAGACGTCGACGCCAACGACGACTGCGATCAAAGAAAAAAAAAACGTCGATCGGGCAGCCGCGTGGCGACGGTGGCGGCGGTAACGCAACAACCTATCACGAACCTGCAACTAGAGCGCGAGTGCGCCAGCGTACCGTTCTTTCGAGGGGTGTGTATGCGCGACACGCTTCCCACGCGCGTACGAACCAATGAATGCGGCATCGCGAATCTGGACGAGAACCAAGGCGCCGGTACGCACTGGGTAGCGTACGCGAAACGTGGACCGCGAGTACAATACTTTGATAGTTTTGGGAATCTGCGACCACCCGCGGAATTGATCTACTATTTCGGACGCGGTACAACGATCACGTACAATCACGATCGTTTTCAACGTTTCGACGATATGAATTGCGGTCGCTTATGCATGCAATTTTTACAGCAAAAGTCTAGGGAATTATGGCCTATATACTAATACTAATACTAATAATGATGTATACTAAGATTATGCTACAATGTATCAATGCGTAATGGCAATCCACATCTTCTATAATAAAGACTCGTAACATCGGATAAATTGCCGAGTATTCGTACGCGCGCGCCACTTCCTCTCTCTCCGTCTCGCGAGTGTAATCTATGATATGTCGTTCACGCTCACGTTAACGAGTCGCAGCAGCGTGCTCACGGTAAATTATTTCCCGCCGATAGATTTGAGCGACGGTCAATACGAATTAGGACTCGCGGACTTGGAGACGTTTCACACGATTCCGAACATCGACTGGAGCAACGATAAATTCTATTTCATGGTGAACTATGAGACCGGCAACGACTCCATCGTCGACGCCGCTTACGAACGCATTACGATCCCCCACGGTTCCTACGAATTAGACGCTATCGCCGAGTATCTGAAGCAACGATTGCTCGAACGATATCCTCGAAGACTCGGTAACACCGAGAACGGCCCTCTGCTAGGATTTTCCCCGAATCGCGTCTTATTGCCGAGAATCTGGCACGAGTCGGACGTACCCGTGAATATTATAAACGTTAACGTGATCAGAGTAACGTGCAACGTTACTACCGGCGCGTACAGTAACGATAAACCCGTACACACGATCCATGAATTTTCGCCTCGCGTGCCGCCGGGATATAAGATATCGGAAAATCCGCGACACGTCATTTACCTGCCGATCGTCGCACGAGCAATACGCGATCTAACGTTGTGCATCGTCGATCAGTACGATCGTCCTATAGATTTCCGTGGGGAAGAAATAACGATTCGTCTGCACGTTCAACGACGTTCGCGCGATAAGTAGCGTGACCGCGCGTGTGCGTAGTATGTTAGTGTTAGATCACACGTACGAATCATCAATCGTCGCTGCCGCTGCTACTCCTGCCGTCTCTGTCTCGCGTCATCGGCGCAACCCTTCATCGGAAAGCGAAAGTGGAAGTAGAATAAAGACGGGTGGAACGATAAGAAGAGGACCGATAAGAAGCATAAGAAAGCCGTTGACTCGTCGAAACGCGCGTTTTTTACGATCGCTAGGATTCATCGTCGCCTATTAGACAAACGGGGAGAGCGACGCGATGTCTATTATTCTGGACGTGGCGAATACGCCAACCTTCGACAATCGTATCACGAAGATTGAGTACCACACGTATAATCCGTACACCAACACGACGTTCGACAATAACGATGAGATAAGAATCTCCATACAGCAGCAAGATCTGTACACGCTCCCGTGCGAAAGTTTTCTCTACGTCGAAGGTCGTGGCACGTTAACGGCGCAGGATGCGAAAAGCCCGGCAACGTCCGCGACCGCGGTTCTCGACAATAATTGCGTAGCGTTCATGTTCGATGAGATTCGATACGAATTGAACGATGTCGAGATTGACCATTGCCGAAATTCCGGGATCACTACCACATTGAAAAATTACGTTTCATTGTCGGTCGATAGAAGCAAAGTGCTTGCGAATGCCGGTTGGAATCATACCATCGACTACGATAAAGATATTTTTCATTCGGGCTCTTTCAATTTCTGCGTACCCATGAACATGTTATTAGGATTCTGCGAGGATTACAAACAAATCGTGATGAACACGCGGCACGAGATGATCCTTATTCGATCGCGAGTCGATACGAACGCGATGCACTGTACATCCGCCACTGCGAGACCGAATCTAGAGATACGCAAGGTTCAGTGACGTATGCCCCACGTCGTTCTGGATGATGTGAATAAACTATCGATGCTGCGTATCCTGGAAAGCGGTCGGACGATCGCGATGAGTTTCCGATCGTGGGCCATGAAGGAGTACCCGTTACTGCAAGCGACAACGAAGCATACGTGGACCGTGAACGCTACGTCGCAAATCGAGAAATCTCGATACGTGATATTCGCCGTACAAACTGATCGACAGGGTCGCTCCGATAGATCCTCGAGCACATTCGATCCGTGTAATCTCACAAACGTTCGATTGTACCTAAATTCCGAGGCGTATCCGTACGACGACTTGAACTTGGATTTCGATAAATATAAATACGCGATTCTGTACGATATGTACGCGAAATTCCGTCGATCGTACTACGGTCACGGAGAACCGTTGCTGAACGCGATCGAATTCTTTCGATACGCGTCTATCGCGGTCATAGATTGTTCTAGGCAAAACGAGTCGTTGAAGAGCGCTACGGTGGGGGTGCGAATAGATTCCGAATGCAAAGAAAATGTTCCCGCTAATACTACCGCGTACTGTTTCATGATACACGAACGCATAATCGAATACAACCCTTTAACCAACGTGGTACGCAAACTAATATAGTGTGCGTACGTGAACGATTACTACTACTACTGCTACTAATACTACTACTACTACTGCGCATACTGCAACTGTTTTAAAACGATAATGTCGATGTCAAAGTCCTCAGATGCTGTTTCGCTACCGACGCTACTACATATTCGAGTAACGATGTTCGCCGTTGTCGGCATGCAAGGTTTCAAAACCGAACGTGACTTCGTCGTGAAAGAGATCGCGATTCGCACAAACAGCAACAACGACAGCAACAACGGCAGCAGTAGCAGCAATAACGATGAAACGCCGACGATCAGCCACTGGATCTTCGAATCGCCATACTTCTGGAATCACCTGAATTCGTTCGAGAAATGTCAAACGTCCTGGCTCGCGAAGCATCATCACGGGTTCCACTGGTCGGATGGCTGCGTTCCATACTGGAAACTTCCGGGACTGCTCGCCAGCGCACTCGCGAACATCGACTTCGCCATCGTGAAAGGTGTGGAAAAGATAACCTGGATGCTGTCGCTACTACCGGACATAATCGTCGAGGATATCTGCGATATGTACAAGCTGAAGGGAAAAAGGATCAACAACGCTCGAACCGTTGAGGACGACGGCGGCTACGACGTTGACGATGATTATTGCGGGATCACGCCTAACACCGTGAACGACTGCGATGATGCCGACGTTCCTAACCTGAAGCCTATGTCTTCAAAGAATGTTCCACGATGCGCGTTTCACGACAACGATGACGTTTGCGCGCTAGAGAACGTCCATAAGATATGGAATTATATACGCAGCGTCGCCTAATGTAAGTCCTATACACGCATTGCGTCTACTTTACGCGTCGTACGCAGAGAAACGAATATGTATTAATTATTTTTTTTGTTTCCATAGCGATGCGAACCGTAGCGACGACGACGAGCACAACGGCGAAGATGAGTACAACAGCGACGGCAGTGGCAGTGAGCGCAACGACGACGACGACGACTGATTTTTTATTCATCCGCGAGCAAGAATACCCCTCCCGTATGAACGTCATTTTACGCAAATACTGTTTTTTATAATTTAAGTATGCATGCATGGATGTACATTAATAATCACACGCTGTTTTCAATAATATATATATATATGTATTTAAAAAATTGTTGAATCTTTATAATGTTTAAAAATTATTTTAAAAAAGAAAAAATTGGACGCGATTTCACGTCCTGCAACACACAGAGAAAACACCAAATTATTATTATTATTATATAAAACGTTGGCATTAGCACGCGAAACATCAAACAATTAAAATTCACTTATACTCACTCTTCGAATAATCGCCTCAGCCCCCAAAACTCTCCTTCGAACGCCAAAAATTCAACTTCTAGCGTATCCACCCGCCACATACGTCGGGCTAACTGAATTTTTTCCCTCAACTCGCTGCAGATACGTCTGTCCCTCCTCGTCGGGTATTGGCGATGCTGAAACAAACCCCTGACTCGATTAAAACATCGTCGAATACTGTACGCGCACCAATACGATATACACAAAACATCACTTACGAGTACCTGAATTATGATGTCCCGATCACCATCACGCGCATGGGCCTCGATGTCAGCTCGACGCTGAATGAAACAAACGTGTGAAACGATTAAATCATCGTCGATTGATGTACGCGCATCAGAATAATTTTTCCGAAACATCACTTACGAAGCACCCGACCGTCTGAAGAAATTCGACGCTCCATTGCCACATTTCGATCTCTCGTTTGTGCTGTAACAAACACGCCATTCTATTAAAACACTGTTAAATGGTGTACGTGCACCAATATAATTTTTTCGAAACAATCACTTACGAGATATCGAATGCAATCCCCCCGCTCCACGCGACACGCCCTAACCAGATTATCCAACGATTTCTGAAACAAACGTATAACTTTGTTGGAAGGCTATCCAATTGAATGAACGCGCCAATTCAATTTACACAAAACTGCACTTACGATACATCGCTGCATGTCAAATGCATTCACACCTTGCCCCGCTTCGGATAAATATACTTCAAACGCTGAACGAAAAAAAAAATGCTGGTGATAACTGCACTGACCCGTGCGGCGGTGGTCGACGTCCTTATATGTATTTCGGTTCTCTAGCCCTGCGCGTTGCTGGGTAGGGGTAGTCGTGGAGTACGCGGGGTGGGGGTGTCCATTCACAGTTTCTTCTTCGATGATTCGATATTAATTATTCCAGCTTATAGCGCACTTTTATGGTTTGCACTTTTATGGTTCGCACCGCGAATCGTCTCCGACTCTTCTGCGACACGTGTGCACCTTAAATTTGGCACGTACGCTATTTGAATCTGCTGCGCGTACCATTTGAATTTGTCGCGCGCTATTCACATTTCATATTAATGTTCGTGCCATAACACAACCATGATCATCACCATCATTGATACAATACACTCTTGCACATTGGTGTGTACGTGTACATGAATCTGTATAAAAGCGACGTTGGTCAGTCTTGCGGACTTCATAACGTCACCTACGCTCGAGTGCTAACAAGTATCGTTCGCGTCAATTTCTCCGTCGATCGATGTAATCGTACAGTGCGTATCAAAATGTACAAACGCAGCTTCAACGATTCGTCCTGTGCGTCCGACAACGATGGCGGTTGCCCCAATAAACAACATCAACAATCCGATACGAGGTACGTACATATTACTATACACTTTTCACTTACATCGTTCGCTTACTTCTTTCACTGTAAACGAACAAATCATTAATTCCGTGTACGCGTTTCTTACAGTTTTGACTCCGCAATGCCAAAAACATCGAAAACGCCAAAACCGTTAAACGTACGGATCCTGGGATGCGATTACCCTTTAACCTCGACAGCTTATAAATGGATAACCATTGGAATTCGCATTGGCATGGGTTCGTGCCGTGTCGAGATCACCATAGTCGACAATAAAGGCTGCGAGTTGTGCTTTTCGATGTCAACGTGGAAGCTCCTGCTGCGAAATGAGGCTGACATACTTCAAAGATTACGCGACAACGCAACGTCGCCCGAATCCCACGTCGTAATTGATCATTTGCAAATCGAATTCACGCGCATGCATAATGATCAACTCGTCAAAATCACCGATAATCGCGTTACCTTGTACATGACGGAAGTCACGATGCGTAAACTATTCGCGTATGAATATTGCATCGATCATATGTTCACCTGGTTGACCGAAAATATATACGCCGTAAGCAGTAAATATACCGCCTTCGTAGACGTTCTACGTAGCGCTACTGCACCAACGGATCATGTAAAATTAATTTCCGAAAGCGAATACTTCGAACGGCATTCTTTGATCGATTGTGAATTGTTAGCGTTAGGAATGCAATCCATGTTGCGCGATGTAAATCACGTACCACTATAGTACGCGTATATATACGTTTCAATAAATGAACGATTTTTACATTAATACCTGTAACGACTCATTTATAATATCCTTTCCTACTAATACCTGTAACGACTCATTTATAATATCCTTTCGTACTAATACGGCGGGCAATTACTCGTCTGCCAGATGACCAAGAGGCAATCGACATCGTACCGTTTTCTTTGGGAATTTCGACTATGGGATAAACCGCAGAATTGCTCTGTCAGCGGGTGGTAAGTGGTAACCTCGAATCGACACATGCCGCTGACTCGTGGAACAATGCGGTCATAAACCGTAACCCTGGTGACACGATCCGACCGAGCAATCTGGATAGGTTTGCTAGCCGGATGTCTGGTTTTTTTTCTCGCTATGTCATCCTTAGAGGTATAGACTTAGCGAATGACAATTGTATTTTAGGATAGGCAGTATGGGCGGTCCTGACACCGGTTTGCTGTAAATCAGACGCCTTGGGTGTAGGGTTTCCTTAGAGTTCGCTATCGGTTTAAGTACGAGTTGACGGTTACTCGACGTCTGGGAAAATTCAAGACTTTTCGCAACGAAAGTTATTCTCGCGCAGTCTCTCTCTCTCTCACTCTCTCTCTCTCTCTTGCTCTCTCTCTCTCTCTCTCTCTCTCTCTCTCTCTCTTACGCTGTACCTTGTCCTTCCTTCTATACACGCGTCTAACGTCGCCTGCGTCCGATGCGTTACCACGTGTATCGAATTACAGCGTTGGTGATAAGACGGCGGCCCCAAACTTTTAAAAAAATATTGGAGACGATATCCGAATAATCATCGCTTTACGGTTTCGTTGGCGTATGTTTTCGTTGGCGGATGTTTATACAAGCGCGACGTTGCATTCTTTCACGGCGATCGTGAGACGGTTTCGCTATTTAGGTTAATTAATCTCGAATCGTCATCCGTGTCGAATTACAGCATCCGTGGTACATCCCTTTGTGCCTGCGCACCGATCCCCGCACGCGTACGGACATTCCACGGCAAACGGTTGCGTGCGCGAAGCCATCTTGAAATCCTCGCCCCTATGACGTCATCCCCCTCACCAACGAACTCGGTACCTCCCTCCCCGCCTCGCCCCTCGCCCATCGCGGCCGAGAGCGCGGTACCCCCTCCACGCCCCGCCCCGCGCCCGCGTGTACCCCCCGCCCCGCCTCACCCCTCGCCCTCATTTGGTCCAGAACTCTCATAGCCTACCTACTCACTTCCATATCTATATGATAAAGAATAAAGAATTATTTTATTTCTGAAACAGGTATGAATCCTCAGCCGAACGCAGCGATTCGAGGTCGGTGCCCCGCAGGCGAGGGTGAAAATGTGAAATATTCATTTCAGCGTATTAAGAAATTTTTTATTCTTTATCGAATCGATAAGGAAGTGACACCAATAGTTTATGTTTTTCCGATGAAAATCATACCAAATGTCATGTAATCGGACTACTTTTACAGAAGCAATACAAATCATAAAAGGAGTAGGCATTTTTTTACCACACTCTCTTATCGTATCGATATGGAAGTGACACCAATGATTGCTGGCTCATCCTGGAGCCCGACGAGAGTGTATTTTATCCAAAACCATGATTAGATCGATGTAGACTCTGTGATCCGTACGGTACTCAAAATAATTGTGAAAACTTTGTATTATGAAGGCTACTCGGATTCCGAGGTCCGAACTATGACCAGAACCAGCAAAGCACCTTGCTGATTGGTCAAATTTTCCTTGGAGAGGAGGGACCTTCCCTCTGTGAGTTCGACGGTATAGGAGGACCCCCCTCTCCCTCTTCACAACGTAGAGGTTGACAATTAGACATCTGCATACCAAAACTAGCCAGCTTGATCGGCCAGAGTCTCGTCACGGTCGCGGTTAATAACCGTATTGCCCCACGGGTCAGCGGTGAAACCCGCCCATCGAGCAATATCTAGAGACGCGGTAGCGTCTCGACGCTAGGTACATGAAAGACACCCTGTATATGTCGACTGTCGCTACCGTGTTACCGTTGAGGCAGCGCGGGCGATTCATCCGTGGATGGATCGTGCCAAAACGGTAGGTAGCAGGTAAACTGCTGCCAAACTCTCGTATAAAGATACGAGCCCGCATGAGATCGAGCCTTCTGCTGGTGACCCCGCCTCCTCGTGGCCCCCACTGGATACATTGCGCCTCCAGTCTGAAACTCTGGTGAATGAATGCAGGTGCAATGGCTAAGAAGGTCGCCTCCCTCTGGGACGATCTACCCATCTAATGATCCTTAAGTGGTGAAGATGGGGTTTTTCCAAACCCTACATACCGAACATCTACGTATGTGACCCCCTTCGCATTGGTTTCGCTGGTGGTAACGCACTAAAGTAACATCGATCGTATAGGCAACAATTTGGAAGCCTCGGTAGACAGAGCAAGCTTTAGGCTCCTGACGCTCATTGACATTAAATGTCGCTACCGTGTTCGAACCTTTTGGTCGATCACGAACGATTTCTAGTTCGTGACCTAAAGAAGGGTCGAACAGAAAGATTCCTTACGAAGCCTTGCAAAGAGTCAAGCGTGGTCTTCTACCTCCCCCGTAATCCGGCCGCCCTGTGGCCTGCACGGTAGTTTCGCTGGTAGTAGTCTCTTTATAACACCGATCGTATAGGTTTTTATAAACCTCGGAAGACAGAGCAAGCTATAGGCTCCTGACGCTCATCGACATTAAATGTCGCTACCGTGTATCTTTACTCGTCGCCGAGCTATTCCAACCTAACCTGAAACTTATTTCATTAATATCTCATCACATCTGCAATATTTTCTAAATTTAAAGGCATTTTTCTTATGTAAACCGCATATAAGCTTTCAAATAAGACCAATTTCAATAAAATCGGTCCACGCATGACAGAGATATCATAATATTGTCTCATGGATCTGTCAAAAACGGTAATTCTTCTTTTCCTTCTTCTTCTTCTTCTTCTTCTTCTCCAGTCAAAATTTTTGTCGACATAATACGTATACGCGTTACACGTACACCTTCAGCCAAAACGAAACTAACACATGTTTCGTTCTTTGTTCGTTGACTCTCGGGATCATTCGGCAAAGATCGTTGTCCGTCATTGTACATATATCTATGCACATTTTATAGCCTACCAAGTGTCAATCAATCCATCATAACCTGCGATGTGTCAAATAAGGTAAGTTGTCCAAATTTGAAATGTCACGAGTTTTTACATTAAATAGAAGACTGAATTTGTCTCAATTTATTGTCTCAATTAACAAGGTAAGTTGCCGAAATGTTTTAATAAACTTTTTTTGTAAAATTACAGATTTGGAAGTTGTCCGGAGAAGGTTCGACAGAGATGCATCTTCTTTCGCATAAGTTTCTGGAAAATTTGTACCATGCATGTACAAAATAATATGTTGTAACAAGTTGAATTGCATTTAAATTGCCAGTATTTTTATACCAGAAATTCAGAGCTTTTATGTAAAGCTCATGGGAATGGGATAAAGAGGTAAAAATTGTATGTTTGCATAAGGTGTCTTCTACGAGTTGCTACACATTTCAAAATGTATCGTTTAATAATATTGTTTCAGAACGCCGAGAGGAAACGAGATTTTTTTATCTTCCAATGGTGATTCCGAAGATGATGTTGTACAGCGGTCCGTAGGAAAAGGCCACGTCTCAATCTAAACAATACACTTTAAAACGTGTCGCACGGCTTTCATTTCCATTTTCCACTGAATTATCTTTATATGCGATGAAAACAAATCATATAAGCAGAGGGCAAAATATTCTGGAGATATCTGCACATTAGACAGATTATTTCAAAACGTTACCCTCGGTGTTCGAATATAAGTTGTATTTAGATTAAATGTTGCGCGAAGCATGGATCTAAAAAGATGTGGGAAGAACGATTTCAAATAATGTTTCTTTAACGTGAAACAACAATTACGGAATGAATGTAATAT
This sequence comes from Andrena camellia, assembly GCA_029448645.1. Classification (NCBI taxonomy): domain Eukaryota; kingdom Metazoa; phylum Arthropoda; class Insecta; order Hymenoptera; family Andrenidae; genus Andrena; species Andrena camellia. Next base: position 15,585,263 of record CM055680.1, read on the forward strand.
AAATACAAAGTTCTTCAATTGTTAACTATAACTAAGCATAGATCCTTAAGCTGTTTGCGAATTATAAATTTAGATATACTAATAAATCATTGTGATTCAAAGATGAAAGAGAATTTGAAATTTTACAGCATAAATTTTAATAATGAATACCACGTGTATCCAACATTTGTATAAACAATTTTAAGAACAACCTTCATACTACATATTGTTAAGCATTACTTGTCTAGTTAAAAAAGTACAGTTTAGAAATATAATGAAAATCTAATTGGAATTAACTATAACACCAGTTCATTTGAGTTTCATCCTGTGACAAAATATAAAATATTTCCGAAAAGATTTGTTTTTCTATCTCATCGTGTCACATTAATTAATTGTTCTTTAATTCAATTTCTTATCAATTGTCTTGAATTGGATTTCTATCTTATTGTGTCACATTAATTAATTGTTCCTTAATTCAATTTCTTATCAATTGTCTTGAATTGGATTCGTGGGAGTTTTCAAACTTAGGTATTTGAATGAGAAGTTAAATTTAAAAACGCAAGAAACTTTAGAATAAATTAATGACTCCGGCCGTCAACAATGAACCGTATCTGCTTAAGGAACGATTATTTATTCTGTTAGCAAAGAAATCAAACAATATCTATAACCCTGATAGCAATCTATTGAAGAAGAATTTATTAAATGTCCACATGTACAAACTCAACCTAACAATCGGGAGAAAGGACTTTTCCTGAAATTTCCTATTAAAACCTGTAGAGATTAAGTTGATGTATAGTTAAACTGAAAGACTTATTACAAATGAATGGTTCAAACATAAAATTGATGAATTTATTATGAAAACCTGTGTTTTATTCATCATCAAACCTTAACTACCCCGTTTTGTCCCACCTTCCCCTACAAGCTCAACCTAACAGTCGGGATTGCGGAGTTATTGCGAGTGCATTTGCTGTTTCGTTATTATTCATCAATCAATATATTACCAGACAAAGTAACGTACAATCATGCGTTAATGCGTCAACATTTGATCCAAATATTTCGATCTAATCGTCTGGAAGATTTTCCATGCATTCAGGATAAACAATTAACACGTTGTGTGTATGAATATGAATTTGCAAATGATAGTACAATTAATCTTTGTAAAAAGAAGTGATATCCCCATAAAAAACTTCAAAAAAGTAAAAAAATTACGCCAAGTACATGAATTATCTTTGTAAAAAGAAGTGAGATCCCCATAAAAAAACTTCAAAAAAGTACAAAACTACGCCAAGTACATGAAAAAGTCGAGGACGAAAAAGAGTATTATTAAATAAATATCATATAAATCACAAAAAAAAGAAAAATAATATAATTACAATCACAAAAAAAGGAAAATAATATAATTATAATATAATTAAAATATAAGAAAAGATATGAAATCAAAATGAGCTGCAAGTACATAAAGGTTATCAAATAAATCACAAAAAAAGAAAACACAAAAAAAGGAAAATAATATAATTACAATATGAAAAAAGATTTGAAATCAAAATGAGCTGCAAGTACATAAAGGTGCTTTCCAGCAGCGTACATTGTGTAACATTGTGTAACGCAATGTAAGATTCGGTGCTTTCCAACCGCGCTTAAGATGACACAACTACATATACACAGCTAAAATGCTGTGTTCATACATTCCATTACTCATATTGCGGACATTTTAATTAACACATCAAAAAGAATTCCATTTAAAAACATTGTCGTAAATTAATAGCTTTACAAAATTAATGATATACAAAAATTGCGCCAATTATAACAATGGCTATTTATACAAAGAGAAAAAAAGTATTAAATAATATTAAGCAGATATATTTTTATACAAATAAATATTTTAATACGAATAAATATTTTATTCAAAATACTTGGCGCTGCGAAACCGAAAAAATGTTAATTGTCTTAGTATTAATAATTTACAATTACTCCCTTACAATCGAAAATACATAAACATGTACATATACATATTAGAAACGCAGTCAGATTTATTCTACATATATTTAATTCTAATATCACACATTCACGAACGCACGCACAAGAAAGAAAGAAAAAATTAATGCAATTTATATACATATTTATTCAGTTTAGCGACACCAATTCGGAGAGCAGCGCCAAGTATTTTGAATAAAATATTTATTCGTATTAAAATATTTATTTGTATAAAAATATATCTGCTTAATATTATTTAATACTTTTTTCTCTTTGTATAAATAGCCATTGTTATAATTGGCGCAATTTTTGTATATCATTAATTTTGTAAAGCTATTAATTTACGACAATGTTTTTAAATGGGATTCTTTTTGATGGGTTAATTAAAATGCCCGCGATATGAGTAATGGAATGTATGAACACATCATTTTAGCTGTGTATATGTAGTTGTGTCATCTTAAGGGGGTAGACACGGGTAATGCAGCGCTCTGTATACCTACACAATCTGGCCCGAAACATGGGTTTTGTAGAATACATTATTCGTCCTTATATGAGCGAATTTTGGGCTGGGCGAGGTCTCATTCGAAAGAGGAAGGTTCAGTGCAGCGCGCTCAAGTTATGGTTCGACGAGATTGTGTTGATATCTAATAATATGAGTGTTGAAAGTAGAGCAAAAGTCGACAAAATACAAGCGCAAGAATCCAAGTACTTTTAGGTCACTAAAAGAATTTTGTGACTCAAACGATGACTTGAGCGCGCTGCACTGAACCTTCCTCTTTCGAATGAGACCTCACCCAGCCCAAAATCTGCTCATATAAGGGCAAATAATGTATTCCCGTGACTGCATTCCCAAATACGAGTTCCGCCATATTGGCGATAATACAGAGCAAGTCACGTGACAAATTTAGTTCAGCTAGTGGATACGAGATGGCGCCTACTCGGGAGGACTGCCAACGTGGAATCAGCAAAACTGAAGCGTTAGCTGGATACATGTGCCACAGTAAAAGCGTGATACAGTCAATGTATGTATTTTTGGACGATTGTAGGTTAGGTTATATGCATTTTAGGCATACATGAACTGCTGGGAACTGTATACATTTACTAAATTAACGTTTTTACTGTAACACATACATCGGTTGAAATCGCTGTCAAATTTATGTTATAATTATATGGCTACATTATTTAAAATAAAAAAAGAGAGATTGGAACTTTTTTACTAATACTGGAAATATTGATTTACTGATATCATATTTTCAGAATGAGAAAGTTACACCAATTATTTGCAATTATTGCTTTTATTATTATTCTTCCGACTATTGTATATTCTCCAAATCAGTCAACAGTTGACGCCTTGATTTTTTTTATAATTCTTTACGGTTCTATGCAGAGATGGACATTATTTAAATGAAATAATATACTTCCAAATGGTCCCAGTGGCCGATCGACACGGGGTTTGGGGGAGGGTGTGTGTACCCTAAATCTAAAATTCTATTTAGCTTTGGGTATTTATTAGTTTCCTTTCTTTATTCGAAGGCCTTTCATCTTGGGCTTCGCATAATTGTTCATCTTTCATTGTTTCTTTATCCTAAGGACGTATTCAGATATATTGGCCGGTCGATTCGTTTTCACGAACACTGATCGAGGAGAAATCAGCCACCACCATCTGACGATCGTGGATTTGTCAGTTGGAGTTCCTTGGCTACCGAAGGGTATGGTGGGGTAACGGGAATGCTGCTCGGCTCCGTCTGAACAGAGCCGTGTGGCTGTTATTTATTCTTATTGTTAGCGTAGTAGTTGTGTGCGTGACGAAGCTATATGTAGACCAATACGAGATGAAGCTATCGAGAAAGAATCAATGTTCTGACCAATAAAGCTCCTGAATTTTTTCGGAGCTAAGCTACACTTATTCTGATGTGTGTATTTCTACGATGACAGCTCAGTTTGGCCTATACACGCCAGAAGCTTGGCGCTATCCCCGCCACTTCTGGCTCACTCTTGTTCTGCGAAGGCGAGAGCGAGATGGAACAAGAGCGAGTCAGAAAACGTTGAGAAAAGGAGCACCGAGGAAGGCAAACGGTATGGTGGGAGAATACGCGTTACGAAACTCACTGGCCAATATATCTGAATACGACCTTAGAAGCTCGAATAACCGACGAGAATCTTTGTGGCCCGAGTCCGCGCGAGATGGCCGTTGCTCGGTGATGTGTCATCGATTATATAGAAACAGAATTTGTTTATTTTTCATCTTATCAATATGAAAGTGACACAAATGGGTTCCTGTCATTCTCCCGATTAAATTGACAGAAAATAATTTGAATCGGACTATTTTTAACGAAACGGGCTTTCAATTCTGCAAACAAATTTTTCACGTAATTTCTTTAATTATGGTCCGAATTATATCATTTATGGGGCCAATTTGATCAAGAATACATAAGGAATCGATTGACGTCATGTAAGATAATTCGGGGCTGAGCGGAGAAGGCTGGTCGAGGCATCGTGGATCTGCTTACGCTGCCACGGCTACGGCGACCACCCCGAAATAGCGACACCCTCGCCGGTTGTCTACTGTTCCTATAAACAACTGGGCCCGTGATTTGAACAGACGGGCAGTCTCCACTGAGTCTTTGAAACGGACAGACGATTGGGGCCCAAGCTATATTCTGTGAAGAATATATGATAATTCCATCAGTATTGGCTTAGCTTTTCATTGACCTTCATTTATTCTTACAGTCACTTTCGCAAGGATTTGATTAGAAATTGCAGAACTTCAGATTCGTCACTGCTTAGTGTGCAACATTGTATAGCCCCGCTGATTTCGAGCGTCGAAACCCACGAAACTCAGCAAGTCGCATGACAAGGAGACTGAACGACGTAAACCGAGTGCGAGTGAAATAGCGCACCAGCGAGAGACCCTTGGTCGACGGCGACTTGAGTCATCCAGTGCTGAATATGCAAATGTTCATATTTCTCATTACACCTTGATAAGAGTGTTACCACCGATGGATTGGTGATTTTTTGTCCACAAAAATGAGTCGAGACGCGAAGCAATTCGGTCTATTTTTTTTTATGAATACATGATTTAGGACACACATTACGTTCACTAAAAATGGATCGAATTGCTCCATGTTTGGCATCATTTTCATCGAGAAACCCTAAAAACTCCATTGGTAATACTTTCATCAACAGTTACCAAAAACATGAACATTTTATCTGGCCCGTCGGTTTAATTGCTCTCGGCTGTCAACGGGTGGTCTACTGGGTCCCGAAGGTCCTCGTTCGCAGCGAGAAAGCAAAACGGTGGGGTGGGTAGGTCTTTCCCGATAATCCAAGCCCAACCATTTGCGTGCGCAGCTTCATGTTGCACGTCAAAAAGTATTTTTTTAATTACAATTAGTAATTCAGTTTGGAAGTGGAATTAAATGAGGAGCCATTAAAATCATGCACAGTTCATTTATTTTAACTACTTGACCAATTCATTTATTTTTGAATTCAATAATGCAATGCTCCGCTGAAGAACCACGTAATACGGAGCTAATATTCTAGGCCCTAGAATCTACGATATTGTCAATGTGCAGTTGAAACGCACGCCACTTCACACTATCGTTTCTTAGCATTTATACAGGGTGATTCTCTAGCTAGAGTCTAGCATGTGTCTCGTTGAGTTTCGTGGGCTTCCACGCTCGAAACCAACGGGGCTATACAATGTTGCACACTAAGCAGTGACGAATCTGAAGTTCTGCAATTTCTAATCAGATTTTGGCGAAAGTGACGGCAATTGATTCTTTATGTTTTCTCGATCAAATTGGACCCATAAATGATATAATTCGGACCATAATTGAGGAAATTACGTGAAAAATTTGTTTGCAGAATTGAAAGCCCGTTTCGTTAAAAATAGTCTGATTTAAATTATTTTCTGCCAATTTAATCGAGAGAATGCCAGAAACCCATCTACTACAAGTGCAGGGTAGAGGAGGTACCACTTCCATGACGCCGACCGGGCTATTGAAAATGCGCAGGCTGGATGCGCGTAATTATTATTTGGTCCCCTCCTCGAAGAGACAGAAAATATAACCTATGTATATGCTATATAACAATAAATGTTGAGCGGCTATTTCGTTCGTTTGCTCTACATTTGTGAACTTTTTATTATCCTTCCGAAACATTATTATTACGCCGCAACAGTATCTTTAGGAAATCGGGTATAGCACATATGTAGGTTATATTTTCTGTCACTTCGAGGAGGGGACCACATAATAATCACGCGCATCCACCCTACGCATTTTCACTAGCCCAATTCAACATCCAACACAATTTTATATATAATGTTTGTTCATAACTGCTTTCTGCATAGGACGTTTAATTATCTTGTAATAAGTGTATTTCATATTCTGTCTCAGTGTCTTGCTAATGAAAAAATGTCTAACCTAACAAACTTCATTTTCTGGGGACATCCCCTCATCTATTTTTCCTTTCCACTTATAATTCCTTACTGCCAACGTAGCATATTGTAGCATAAGCATATTTTAAGTAATTAAAATGTACAAAGAATTTTCTACGTTTGCTCTATCAGCAGACCTTCCGGTTAACTATTTACAAGTACAGCGCAACAGCTGAGAATTTCTTTCCTTATTCAGAATAGAATACGGAAATAGCAAACAGCTCCATCTCGCGTGCATCAGGCCGCCGCGTAGCTATGGGTATTACCATTTCTGTGCAGAAAAAACCTGCTGTAATACCGACCTGCCAAATCGGCCAGGTCACGTGACGTGTCTATCCCCTTAAGCGATTGTGTTACCCTGACAAGGGGACCACGCGGTAGCAGTGATGCCAGATTCGGGACGGATTCCCTCGAGAATTTCCCCCACCTCGCATGCACACTACGCCGGAGCTGCGTGTCCGTGAGCTTGGCGCTTTGGACAACGTCGGGAAGACGAGAGAGAAAACGAATGTGTCTTTCTCTCTCGCTCTTGAACCGCTGTGATCCACGGTGAGGTGCAAGCGACACGCGGCCGTGCGCGATCTTCTTGAGTGCCTCGAGATACACTTTTCACTTTCTGACATATGTATAATACTCTTGTAATGAAAAAAATTTGGAAAAAGTTTTGTTACGGAAATCACGTTTTAAGACCTCCTGATCACGTTTTGACTATTTAGAAAAGAGCTTTTTTTAAATATCTCATATATTTGTTAACACGATTACGTTTAAATGGCAAAATGGATTTCAATGAAACTTTATATTTAAATTTTATATTCTTGTCTTAAGATCCGGTTAGATCACGAAAAATGATAATTACCTATTATGGTTCTTCGATTTTTCAGATATACGAACTAAATTCTACATAAAAAAAAAGTTAAATAAAGTTCTTCTGTAACTTCTTTAACAAAGAAAAATGTACATTCATAATTTCTTGTTTTCATTTTAAATTTCTGAACTTTTTATTTGAGCTATTTCTATTTTTCAAACCTTAAAATGAATTTTTTTATTAAAAGATGAATCTTTTGATACTGTAAATTGGTGAACTTTGTTAAAATTAGAATCCACTCTTGGCCAGTACCATGGACGCTGTAGCACAGACCAGGTATAGGATAGACCTATCACGCAATGTAATTTTGTGTCACATGTTCGAGGGGCTCGCGAGCCCCCTTACCATTTTCGTGTCACACCCAACGTTATCGATTCAGTCTAAAATAAGATTACAATGCTACGAGTGGTAGGAATTAAAATTAAATCTTATCGGAAACAATTAAAATCTAAAAGGGCCTGAGCGTAATGACTAATTTCAAGAAACATGTTGTATAATTCCGTTTACTAATACATTTTGACAGAAGCATAATTTGCACTTATTTCCATAAATTTCGAACATATATTATTGTTAAGGAAATTCTGCATGCTAACGCCATCTCCGTTGGCGTACCGATAATTAGGCAGTGGCAACGACGCGCTGACTCATGTGGAGCGTCGATCACGGCCCCTTCCATCGCCTTACAATCGATGGAAGGGGGATTGCTATTCCTTCCAGGAAATAGATCGCGATTCCTGGGAAGGACACTCTCTAAGTGGCACGACAACGGAAAACCCGCACTTTTGAATTCTCGTACGCGCATCTTCTGCTCGCGCTTCGCCATCAAACTTACTCACCTGCAGAGTAAGTGCGTTCACCCAAGTTACCCACCTGCTTGGTAACTTGGTAATTCATTGGGGTTCATTGTTCATTTAAACATTTAGTGTAAATACTGTATATATATTTCTGTGACCGTTGTACATAAATTCAAATTCGTAACTGTAGTTGTTCGTCAGAGGCTAAAATACATCTATCTTTGTGCTCCGTCTAAGTCTAGCAGCTTCTCAGTGCTTACTCAGTAGTAATCACTTCCTTGCACCGCGTCTAAACACTTTACTAACAATTATATATAAATACAACCGCGTAATAAATATTTGTACAGTCTCTTAGGTTATATTTTCTGTCACTTCGAGGAGCGGATTTTCTGTGGCCTCGAAGTGACAGAAAATATACTTAACCTATATGCTACATGATAATAAATGTTTATTGGATATTTCGTTCTTTTACGCTACATTTGTGAACTTTTTATTACTTAACATCCTTCCCAGATATTATTATTACGCCGCAACGGTGTATTTATGAAGTCGATGAGCGTAATTATTCGTGGTTAAGAAATCAAAATTTCCATTCATAACGTCATTTTCTGAGTACATTTCATCGAAATAGTAAATTTTAGCTTAATTTGTTTATGTTTGCTAAGTTCATGCGTTTTATTAGACTCTAATTGATTTTAGCATCAATTTTCATGTTTACAGATTTCTATGCTTAATGAAGTTTTGGCACCAATTTTCACATTTGCAATTTCATGGAATTGTTCGAGATTGTAACTAATTTTAGCTTCTATTCTTAAATTCACATCTCTGTGCATGGAAAAAGGTTAGCACCGTTGGGAACGGTGCTCGAAAAGTGAGCACCGTCGACGACGGTGCCAACACCGTAAAAACCAGTGATTCACGGCTCTGTTCAGTAGGGAAGGGAGATTCTCCTCGATTCTTCTAAAATCGATCGATTCTCTTTCTGAAGAATCGATTATTTTACCGATTATTCTCGAAATCGATTCCCGATAACTCGATTATTTTCTAACCAAGAATCGAGAAAAATTAACATTTTCATCTATATCTCATTCATCTTCTGAATCTGCCAGGCAAGTTGCTAATTATTAATTACTATGAATATGTATAATTAATTTTGTTTATCAAATAATTTTCAACTTTATTCTTAATACATGTTTTGATTTAATAAAAAGAGAGCATGATATAATTAAGCTTTTAAATGCACACTTTGTATTTTTAAGAATTTTCTAATTATAATCTTTTATTTTTTAGTCTCTACAAATGAAAATGAAATTCAGATGTCTTAAATTAAATAAACTACAACTGTATATAAAAACTAAAATTTTATGTGTTGCACGCGCGCGCGTGTGTGAGAGTTTCGTGGATGTATACACTATACCTTTTAAAAAGATTTTGTAATATATGCTTAAAATACAGAATATGGGTGGTATTCATAGTCGTTGCTTAAGACTAAGATCGTCTTAAGCATTCGGCATCCTTTACTAGTCTACACGGAAAAAGGTCAGCACCGTTAGGACCGATGAAAGGCCAGCACCGTAAAAACCGGTGCTGGGCGCTGTTCAGCATCGAAAAACACCTTTGTGAATGGACCCACCACCGATATTTTCGCCCATTCACAACGGTGTTTTTCGGTGTTGAACAGCGCTGTGAATGGGGCCCAGCACCGGTTTTTACGGTGCTCAGCATCGTTGGGAATGGTGCTGGCTTTTCATCGTTCGTTACGGTGCTGACCTTTTTCGCTTAAGACGATCTTAATAAGTATGCGACTATGAATAGCGGCCTATATGTATATTACATGCTGTATTTTCCAATATAATGATTCAATAAAAATTCTTTTTATCTTACAGTTAATTGATTCTATTCCCAGATAGCACACGACGTCTATAAGCCGTTTTTAAGACGTCTTGAAAGCCTAAAAGACGTCTTAAAGACGGCTTATAATAGACGTGTGCTATCTGGGTCCTTTCATCGATTCTTCGATTCTTTTTGGAAATAATCGATTCTTAAGCATCGATGTTTCATTACAATGGATTCTTAAGTATCGATTCTTTTGAACGGAATCGCCCTTCCCTAATTTTCTGTCACTTCGAGGACAGAAAATCAGCTTCTCGAAGTGACAGAAAATATAACCTATATGCTATACCCAATATCATAAATATACTGTTGCGGCGTAACAATAATATTTTGGAAGGATGTTACGTTATGAAAAGTTCACAAATGTAGCGTAAAAGAACGAAATAGTCAATAAACATTTATTGTCATGTAGCATATAGGTTATATTTACTGTCATTTCGAGGAGGGGGCCACATAATAATCACGCGCATCCAGCCTGCGCATTTTTTCCCACCCCACATTAGTTGTAGTTGGAACGATATTTTTGAGCCTGGGTACGCGGAAAATTGACTTGTGGTCCCAAGCGGGAGAAAAGTTATTTCAATAAATTCTTTATATTTAGTGGGATTATTACTAGGGACTGTAGCCATAATTAATTTTTTTATATTTCGAAGAACTGTCTTTAAATATTTAAATAATTACTTTAAGCCACCCTGACTAACCTGCTAAGAAAACTATTAAAAATGTTATATTACGCGACTAAATACATGCTTTTCTGACTTTCTTTCTTCCATTAAATATGGTAAGATCGAATTTTTTGAGTTGGTCTTATAAACGTTTTACAACATTTACGCTTGAGACAACGCAATACAGTATTTCCTCTAGTTCCTATCACTCTTCTAAATATGGAAACATAGGTATCAGGTTTACATAGGTTTCTAAAATTGTTCAGAAGCTACCGACTCTTTATAGCAACATGTTGGTCGGTGCTTTGAAGGAATATAGGGGCATTAATATGCAGTATCCTCTAATGGAAAAATAATTTTTTAATATTGTTATCATTATGCAAACATCTGTATTGTATGTCAAATTTTTCTACTAAAATGAAACCATTTACGACGCAATTTGGTATGAGGAAGGTACGGCAAAAGATTGGTACAGAATATTTTTTTTAAAGCCCAACAAATAATACGATAGCGAACGTTTAGTATATGTGCGGCCTTTTTCTCATCGATTGTTGAGGTCAATGCCCCCGAAAAATTAGTCTTTTTTTAAAACAGATACCGTTCCCAGAAACGCGATGCACCTGAAGGCGCAAATCGATGGGACTTGAAATGTCTTGCAGGCAGAGCTCGCTAAATCAGGCGTTTGCTCTTAATGAATCTTTACCAGTTCGTAGCACTTGTCAAGCCAAATACACGTCGGGACCGGCGTTGAGCCCGTATCGTAGACAAAGCTCTAATTCCGAGTGTTCGTTTCTTTCTTCTTTCTGGCCGAAGGGGGGAGCGAGATGGAACGCTCTGCGTGCGCGACGGGCGCGAGCGCTCAGATGGAATCGTGACTCCTCGACGCATGCGCGCGACGGTCAGATAGCCAGGCATGGCACGAGTCTTTTTTGCGCCCTAGGCGAACTTGTCCAATTAAGCCCTATATTATAATACATTTATTTGAGATTATTGATGACCTTACTCTGAATTTTTATTCGTAGTTTCAAACAGTTGCAGTACAATTTGTAATATTTCATTTAAAAATTTATTTTCAACAATGCCAACAATGAAAAGGCCATTTTGTGTCTCTTGTCAACCTTACGCCCTAGCAGTTGCCTAATTTTGTAGAGTAAAGTCATAAATAATCTCAAATAAATGTAATATAATAAAGGGCGCAATTTGACAAGTTCGCCTAGGGCGCAAAAAAGACTTGGTAGCTGGGTCTGTGTCAAAATTTTGCGAAGCAGTTCCCCTCCTGACCTTAAACGCTTGCGACCATCGCACACGCCCGTCGCGCACGCAAAGGACGGAGTGTCGCGGCGTCCGAAAGACGGAGCGAGACAAAACATCAACGCGTCGTCTGTCTCGTAACGTCCACGCTCGCTTTCAGTGCCTCTCGCTCGCTCTCGTTCCATCTCGCTCTCGCCTTCGCCGGACAAGAGTGAGACAGAAGTGGTGGGGATAGCGAAAAGTCCGTATCGTGTACAGCAAACCGAGCCCTCAGGGAGACAATACTGTAATGCTGAGTTTGGTGCATCGGTTGAGTACTGACAAACGTGAAACAGACGATGCAGTAACCAAAGGCGGGAACGCGTGTTAGACGAAATCATCTATACTATTGAAAAATGAAATTGTTATATTTTTTGTTTTATTTTCATCACGATATTTGTAACATATTATATGAAATTTTCGGGATGAAAGAAAAGCCAAACACGACGCCCTTCCTACAATTACTCCGATTGCGCATGAATCCGTTTCTTATACTTCCTCCTCCTCTTTGTCCTTTAAAGTGATAATGTAAAAATTTATTTAAATAACTTACAATTTCGAATTCAAAGTAGGGTAGACCGGGGGTGATAGTAACAGCAGGACGACTGTAACACGTTAAATATCTTAAAAAATATGATAGATATTAACACAAATTTTGTATATTTGATGAAGAATGACATTTGGAATACGCACATCCATGTCCTAGCAGTATAGATACACAATAGACATGTATAGTGAAGAAAATAACTTTTCGATACCCTAAAATAACTTTTTCTTACCGATTTAAAATTGTAATATAAATACTCCCTTTGCAAGTACGTGTTCATTCTTTTTTTTTTAATATTTGATGTAGCCATTTTTAAAGTAATAGTGATCGTTAGTTATCACTTTTAAGTGTCTCGTTAATCAAAATTTATAATTTAAGTTCAAAGGCCTGGCTGGGGTCGATTGTAACATCGGCAGTCGGGGTCGGTTGTACCGTGACAGATAATGTTGCAGCTAATGTTGATTTTGGACACCTTTGCGTTCCGACGCAACATTTTTCGTTTATTTTTCGTATAATATCTAAAGTTTTTGACGTTCATTATCCCGCGTTACGCAGCGAAGCATTCATGTTGGACAAACTATTTTTGATTATTTCCCGTGTAGTGGAGGAAAAATATCCAAATTGGTTTACTCAAGATGAATGCGCTGCTCATCGTAAAGACATGGTATATATAGCTTTAACGTAAAAATACACAAAGTATGGCTCGGCGAGCAATTAAGATGTGTGGGAGCATCGTTTAGTAAAAACTATTCAAAATTATCGACATTAAAGCATGTTTGAAAGCTTCGTCTTTTTTTAACAAGTCCCTGCCCTACCTTTTCGCTTCTATCTTCATTCATGCTCATCTTTCCACCTTATGCTTTTGCTGTATATTTTGGCTTATGCTGTATATTTTGGCTTATGCTGTATATTTTGGCTTGTGCATGATTTCGAGTATTTTCAGTGTTATATTATTCGGTGGAAGGCTTTATTTCTAAAAAATAAGGTATTTTTATCTTGTATTTTCCTTTTTTTCGATGAATGGTTTGGATTTGTACTAACATTGAACATACTCTGGGATGGCGAAAACCTTCTTTCACGCCTTCGCGTGGCACACCCCGTTAACTCTATTGCTTTATTTTTTGAAATCTGTATTAACATGACATACTATAAAGCGATAGAGGAACTAAGATGAAAGAAAGGCAGAGCTTTTGTGGACATTGAGCTCCGATATTTGATAGAACATTAGTAATGGTCTCAAGCTCCGTAAATATGATATATAGGGTACTTTGGTACTTGAATCCGTAGACGATATCAATCGATTTCAACTTTAAACAAATGATTATGTACTTAGCAGCCTACGGTTCAAAGACCTTTGCTCCATACGTTACACCAGGTCTGTCTACAGTCCGGAATATACATACAGTGGCTCACAGCCATAATCGTACACTCTTTAAAATCGCATAACATTTTTAAAATTGGTCCAAACGACTTGAGTTTTTTTGCGAAGATAGAACGATTAGTTTGCTAAGTGACGTGTTTCGTCATTTTGGAAAAAATTGCGATTGGCCGGAATAGCAAAAAACATAGTAAAGGTCGTTTTTTCAAATTTTTTTCTGAGCCTGTAAGTAAGTTGTATACATGCCTAAAATTTCATCAAAATCGGTTAACGTTGCTCTGAGCTATAAACGGTTAAAGATCGCAGAATAAGAACGAAACTCGCGAAATTCACAAAATCAGCGAAAAAAATTGAAAAAAAAACGACTTTTACTATTTTATTTTGCTATTCCGGCCAATTGCATTTTTTTCAAAACGACGAAACACGTCACTTAGCAAACTAATCCTTCTAGCTTCGCAAAAAAACACAAGTCGTTTGGACCAATTTTAAAAATGGTATGCGATTTTAAAGTGTACGATTATGAGCCACTGTACATACACTAGCTTTGCTACATACTCGGCTTCGCCTGGAATTTAAATTCTGATTTTCTAAAAAAAATTTTTAATTTTTTTGTGAAAATAGTTACATGCATTTGGATTAGCCAGGCATAATGAGCGGAAGCACATTTTGTGTTGCAAGAGTTTACCGTTCGAAAGTTTTTAGGCGACAGACAAACACACAAACATAAACTTGCTGCTTTATATATTTATTAAAATACATTATATCTAAAAGTATAATAGTCCAAATGGATAATTTTAACTAACGCTATTAATATTGTTATTTAAAAGATCTCTTTCCAAATACTTTATACATTTTATTCTTTTTACAGTCTAGAATGTTATATAAGTAAGAAATTATGACCGTGAGAAGAAAAGGAGTTCCACAAATATTATACAGTTATATTATTTTTGTCTTTTGTATGACAGCTTTTAGTAAATAAATAAAAAGGCCATATTTCATATATAAAACAGTTCGTTTCTTTCACCACCATCTCATATGTACATATCTACTTGCACGAATGACGTCGTGTTTGATTTTCCTTTTATTAAAAAAATCTCACTAATTTGCCATAAATGCTCGAATAAAGACAAAACAGAGAATGTAAAAATTTCATCTTACAATTAGCTTAGCACGTGTATATACATGTTTTCCGCTTTTAGCTACTGCTTATGGCTTTTGCAGAATTTATAGAAGTGAAATCTGCTTCAATACGGGCATTTGAGCATAGCTCGTCCGTGGGCTGACATGACATGCGAAAATCAGGCGCACGGAGAATGCAAGAAGACAGTGTAGGTATCATACTTTGTTGGCGCTGCCAGAATAATCGTTTGTCGCGTAAAGGACCTCCGTGCCGTTTCCCTCCCATTTTATCTCACTCGCGACTCGCGACGTCCGTAAAACAGAACCTTTTTTTTACTTGTGCTTTAAAAAATACCATAACTGTTTTCTCATATGTACTCTAGGAATAATGAAAATAGACCTTAACGCAAGCGATACACTCGGGTACTTACATCGTAGATGTTTTTTACAATTTTTAAATGCATACAATAGTTAATAAGGAAAGGGCCAATCAATTTGTAACGAAACGTAGAGTTTTAACTACTAATCTACCGTTCCCAAGTAATAAAGAAACTATTGCAAAATGTCCTCGGGTCCCGAAAACTACGAATATAGATTTTACAAAAACGTTTGGATTCCTTGTTCTCAATGATTTATACATGTCGGAGGATAGGCACCGTCTATTTAAACATGCGCGGAGTGCAGAGATTTGCGGAAATGTCAGTAACAGCGTCAATTTTTAATATTTTTTGACGTACGACACGCGAAAATGCTAGTTAAGTGTTCAACTACACGTAAAGCACTAAAAATCAATGTCATCTTGCAATTTATAGCTTGTATAAGCTTTCAAGAAGAGCCATATTTCGGCGCTATATAGTCTCCAGATCACCGAAATAGATCTTTGGAGAATAATCTACGCGAATCCACGTGAGTCGCTGACAAGCCGAGCCAAAGCGTAGCGTAACGAAAGCCTGTCCTCTATGTCAAACTCTCGCTCTAAACACAAGTCACACGTATACAAGCACGCACACACCTTTCAGCATTTCAACACATTTCAGAGTAGTTCCGGAATTGGACGCTGTTCATGAACAGAGGCCGCTAAATTCAGTCCTCGAGTTATGGGTCGGTAATACAGTTTGGGTGGTGACACGAAGTCCCATAAGATGATAGGTCTATCCTATACTTCGTCGATGGCTGTAGCAGTCTTCGATAAAAAATATTTCTTCAGAGTATGATCTAAAATCTAAAATCTAAACGTAATCACATTTCTCGCTAGATTTTTCGATAATTATATCAAGTTGCGACAAAGAATCACGCACTATTTACAAATTAATTACGCGCAGCGTACACTTTACTGCTCGATGGAAACTACGGGAAAATGGTGGTCTCTTCCATTGGGAGGGAAATGTAAACAATTGGTTATGCAGAGCTAACATCGCGATACATGTTGTACACTAAAATGTACAAAAATATTACAAAAATAGAAAAGAAAGGCAGCATGTAAGTGTACAACAACTAAAATGTGTAAATTGGTATAAAGGAATTGTACAAGAATAGGAGAGAAAGGTAACTGGTAAATGCATCTGTGGCAGTTCGGTACTGTCACCATTGCCTTGCTGTTATTTCTTTTAGCCTTTTCTTCGATTTTTCTCCTTTCTGAATTTTTCTTACTATTTTACGATTTCCTATCTATTCTTTTCGTTTCTCGTTTCGAGGGTTCGCTCGGGCCTGGTTTTCGTCAAGTACATTTGACGGTCAGATCCGCGCGAACCCAAGTGCAGTTTTCTGCCCCTTTTTCTCAGTGCTTTCTCTATGCCTCTCTCTGTTTTCTTTGCTTTCCTCTTTGTTTTCCACTTATCCCTCTATTTTTCTTCTTTCTAGTTCTTTCCTTTTTTTTTTGTTGGTCGAAAGCTAGAGAGTGAGGCGTGCGAAACACATTCGGTCGAAATCTTTCAGAGGGTACAAGTCGGTACCCAAGCGAGCTGTCGAAATTTACTTGGTAAATAAATCTTATTATATTGAGACGTGTGGTTTATTTCTCATACGCGAAGCTCCGCGATTCGCGATCTGTGGTCGCATATGTTTTGTTTACGTGTCGACGCGTTTCGAGGGGGGGGGGGGGGGGGGTCGCGCAGTTGCGCTTCGCGACATTTAACCGTCATTTCAATAGAATTAGAGATCAGGTGGTGGGTACTATTTGTTCCGCGCTGTCTGCATGTTTTTCGTCTGTCATCTCCTATTTCGTGAATTCGGATCTATCGTGTTGGAAGTGTAGTGTGTAATTAGTAGCCCCCTATATCTCCCCTTTTCTATACGCTAGCATTTGCTTGTTGCTTTGTATATAATATTTTTCCTACATTTTCAATTTTTTCGTGGTAAGTACGATGGAAACGTTTGAGAAAACAGGTGAAAAGACTACTCCTGTTTATCGGCCGTTGTGGGAAACGAATGAGAAGTTCCGATCGTGGATTTGCAGAGTACCTAATGATAAAAGCCTTTTCTACTGTTCTTCATGCGAGAAAACTTTTTCTTGCGGCTCCTCGAGCGTTAAAAGGCATGCGGAATCAGCGAGACATAAATATTTTTCATCTAAAAAAATTTCGCGGAAAACTGTGCATGCTAAGATCTCGAGAAAGATTTTTATGCCTCAATGGCTTGAGGATTTCAAGTCCTGGTTGCATAAGGTCGCCGATGATCCTTTTTCGTGTTTTTGTTCAGTTTGTAAAAAATCATTTGCTTGCGGGACGTCGCAAATCCAACATCACGCGAATTCCAAGTGCCACATCAAAAACTGTGAAAAAAATGGAATGGATGTGAAGAAATCGAACGATTTCAGATCGCAATGCGAGGAATCGCCTTTGTCATTTGATGAACAAAAAAAAGTCGCGGAAATTCGTTTTGCTGCATTAGTAGCCGAGAAAAATATTTCGCATCAATCCGCAGAGGCGATTCTTACATTTTTCCAAGACGTTGGGAAAAATCCTGATGTTTTGAAACATATGACGTGTGGTCGAACAAAGTGTTCTAGTATTATATCGAACGTTCTGTGTCCTCGGGAAACAGAGCGTCTTAGTCATGTTTTACAGAATTCTAAGTTTTCAGTATTTATTGATGAGACATCCGACTTTACCAATGAGAAATGGATGTCGTTTATTGTTCGGTATGTCGCACCCGAGACTTTGGATGTTCGAACGGAATTAGTAGAATTAAGTAATCTTGACGCGCGAGAATGGACTGTCGATAAAATATTTACCTCATTTAGGAACTCCATGTGGAAAAAGCAAATTCCGTTCGAAAACATTCTTGCTTTGTCGTGTGATAACGCTTCTGTCATGACAGGGCGTTACTCGTCATTCAAGACCAAACTTGCAGAAATTCGCGGTGAAAAATTTTTCATTGCATTGGTAGTGCTTGCAACATGCGCTGCCGTTCCCGAGGTCTGCGAGGAATTATTACGGAAAGTCGCAACATTCATTTATAGCAGTCCTAAACGCTCGGCCATTTTTCGCGAATTTCAGCAATGTTTTCAATCTACTGACCGCAAAATTTTAAAATTGTGTACTACGCGATGGTTATCGCGTTTGTTACGTTCGCAACAAAAAATTTTTCTTTTTGGTCAGGGTATGCAACAACAACGCCTAGCGATATGGGAAATCCCTCGTTGATCATACTCCTGCCTATTAAATAATAATATTATTGGTAGAACAAAAACCCCTTTCTTGGAGCGCTGTCACCTCGACGGCGCTAACGTAGCGGCGTTCTCACCAGAGAGTCGCGCTCGAAAAGACCCAGTGGTTCTCTTGCTGTGCCGAATATGTAAGCGGCGGGGGTGCGTTTCAACAATGTCTTGCAGCATTGTGGGAGAACCCTCGTTGAGAACACCTCTGACCGTCGCGCTAAACATTGTAACATAATTAGTAACGGCTACATCAGGTATGCGCGGACTGGGTTGCTTCGTAGAAGATTGACGGAATTGTATACTCTACATCCGGTGCAGGGAGATGCGCCTTCCCACGGTCTAGTCGCACGTTTCGGAGCATGTGTGGATTATTAATTAATCAGGAATTATTTCTGTCAAAATTAGCTACCTAACACAATTTCTGATAGTCTAAGGACTGTGGGGTTACCCTAGTCAGAAATTGTGTATATGAATTTATGAATGTTGAGGGAGGCCCTCAGCTGTGTGAAATTATATGGTTTTCGAGATGTGGAATATCATGTTTTCCTGTGCGTACGAATGTTTCGTAAGAATCGATTATATATTTGAATCGGGAGTCTGATGGATGGACGTGAAAACGCACACAGAGACCCACACACACACACTGCCTGGTCCAATAGACGGGCCCATGGTAGCATGGCCAAGCGATAAAATGAAGCGTAAGCATTTTCGGCGCGGACCCAGTCTGACCGCTGCCGAGAGCATGAAGCTGCGACACTCTGTGACGGAAAATCGTGAGGTGCGTGTCATTTGGGTCCGCAAGTGTTTTAGAGATAGAGTTCTCCGGTCTACTGTGTAACCGCGTGAAAGACTCAACTTTGCGAAACAATTCATTTTACTAAACTTTGCTTACAAGATATATTATTCTATTAGCGATTTAATCTAATTTATCATTCATTTCGCTCAGTTAAAGTTACTATTATTTTAGTTTCATTTTATAATTCAACTCGTGTCTATTCTATTCTTTAATCAAGTGTGTGCGTGTTCGCGTCTCATCCCTCTTTCTGATTTAAGTTTATCAGCGACGCAGAACTTTACAAAATTCAAAGAGCAAATTTAAAGCACATTTGCATTTACATTATTGTGACTGTCTGGTGAGTTGCACCTCTTATCCTTTCTTTTATTACAATTTATTCGATACTGTTAATTCATGCTTATCAACACAATTTCTGACAGTCGATTGACTGTGGGATTTTCCTAGTCAGGAGTTATGTCTGATTTTATAAATTGATTGATCTTTTCCGAATTTCACATTGTTATGTTCTTTTGCTTCCGTCCACTATTTCAATATTAAAGCTTTATTTACCATTAAATTATATTCATTCGTAACCTATCTGATTCCATTGAAAAGACCCGTATGGGACTAGAGCACCAACGGTCCCAAAATCTACCCCTTATCCTTCTGATAAGGTATATAGATATTTAAAAATAAAAATAATTGACTGTTACGACTGCGACAAGCTTCCTTGCTTTTCTTACAAAATATATCCAGTGCTGCAATTTCTGATAGTCTAACGACTGTGAGATACCCCTAATCCGAATTACATGTATAAATCGTGCCGCTCGAACACAACAGGCCGTGGCACGTAACACGTTACTCATCCGTAGTTACACTTTTAGAAAATTGGGACAGTGTGTTGAACTTTCTGCAAGAATTGGTCGTAAGTGAGAAGTCAAAGTCTGGGGAAGATCTGCTTATCATCGTGCAAAATCCAGAAGCGAAAGCATATCTACTGTTTTTGAAATACGTGCTAGAGTATTTTAATGAGTTTAGTTTATTCTTTCAGTCGCAACAAACAAGAATCCATTTGCTTCAAAATACTGCCAAAACTCTTTTATACAATATTTTACGTAATTTTTTGAAACCGCAGCTTTTGAAGCACATGGATTCAGTAAAATTAATAGATTTTTCAAGAGGCGATAATCAAATCGCATTTAATAGTATTCATTTAGGTCCGGATTGTGACACTTTTCTTTGTCAGTTAGTTGCAGAAGGCAAACCCGATGTTGTCCAAACCGTTCGAGAAAATTGTATTAAGTTTTACATAACGGCTGCAAACGAAATTCGTAATCGATTGCCAATCGATGACGAATTTCTGAGCAAGTTATGTGTTTTTGAGCCTCGTTTGGCATTAGTAGATAATGACAGAGACACTTCCTTCAAAAGTGTTCTCTTTATTGCTCAGAAATTGGGCGGTTTCGACGAAGATGGTTTGCAAAAAGAATGGTCGACATTGCACCTGAATTTTGCAAATGCAGGCAAGCAGATGCTTTGTACATTAGCTTTTGATGATGTTTGGAAAACGGTGTTCTTAACGCGAAACGATCAAGGCTCATTTAAATATCCATGTTTGCAGGAATTATTAAATTCCATTAGAAGTCTACCAAATTCAAACGCCGATACTGAAAGATCGTTTTCCATGCTTCCCGACATAAAGAACAAGAAACGAAACCGACTTTGTTCAACCATCGTCAATGCCATTTGCGTAACGAAATCGGCATTAAAGGCGCACGAGGAAACAGCTCAGACCATGGAGGTAGATGACAAACATCTATCTCTCATGTCATCTGAGAATTTATATGCAACTTTTGCGAATAAGCAAAAGAGTAGTTTACGTTTACATGCCGTTGATGGCCTCGCAGATTTTCCTTCTACGTCGGGTAATGCAAATTGGTGATGTCCAGAATATTATCAATTTCATCCATTTTCTATTTCATTCGGTTTTTGGACATCACGAATATGTAAATAGTTGTTCGATTTACCTCATGCGATTCTTGTTCTATCCTTGCAATAAATTCGCTTGCTTGCTGTACATATGATTTATAGAGAGAACTTCGAGATAATTGTACAAATAAATGTATATTCTTAATTATATTCATTTTATATGTAACAATTATCTCGAAATTCTGTCGCATGTATTATAGTAAATTCCTCCGTTTGCTATCTATCCTTTGGAAATGTAAACAATTGTAGCATTATTTCAGTCTTACATCTCGTCAATATATCGAACCCAATTGATATATTTACATGCTGCCTTTCTTTTCTATTTTTGTAATATTTTTGTACATTTTAGTGTACAACATGTATCGCGATGTTAGCTTTGCATAACCAATTGTTTACATTTTCCTCCCGATGGAAGAGACCACCACTTTCCCGTAGTTTCCATCGAGCGGTAGCGTGCACGCTGTGCGTAATTAATTTGTAAATAGTGCGTGATTCTTTGTCGCAACTTGATATAATTATCGAAAAATCTAGCGAGAAATGTGATTACGTTTAGATTTTAGATTTTAGATCATACTCTGAAGAAATATTTTTTATCGAAGACTGCTACAGCGTCCATGGTACTGGCCAAGAGTGGATTCTAATTTTAACAAAGTTCACCAATTTACAGTATCAAAAGATTCATCTTTTAATAAAAAAATTCATTTTAAGGTTTGAAAAATAGAAATAGCTCAAATAAAAAGTACGGAATTTTAAAATGAAAACAAGAAATTATGAATGTACATTTTTCTTTGTTAAAGAAGTTACAGAAGAATTTTTATTAACGCTTTTTATGTAGAATTTAAATCGTATATCTGAAAAATCGAAGAACCATAATAGGTAATTATCATTTTTCGTGATCTAACCGGATCTTAAGACAAGAATATAAAATTTAAATATAAAGTTTCATTGAAATCCATTTTGCCACTTAAACGTAATCGTGTTAACAAATATATGAGATATTTAAAAAAAGCTCTTTTCTAAATAGTCAAAACGTGATCAGGAGGTCTTAAAACGTGATTTCCGTAACAAAACTTTTTCCAAATTTTTTTCATTACAAGAGTATTATACATATGTCAGAAAGTGAAAAGTGTATCTCGAGGCACTCAAGAAGATCGCGCACGGCCGCGTGTCGCTTGCACCTCACCGTGGATCACAGCGTTTCAAGAGCGAGAGAGAAAGACACACATTCGTTTTCTCTCTCGTCTTCCCGACGTTGTCCGAAGCGCCGAGCTCACGGACACGCAGCTCCGGCGTAGTGTGCATGCGAGGTGGGGGAAATTCTCGAGGGAACCCGTCCCGAATCTGGCATCACTGCGCGGTAGTGGACATCGCTTTTGGAACGACAATATATGGACGTCGTAGTACTCATGTAGTATGAAAATACCATTTAGGCTTTCCGCATGGTGGGCCTTCGTTTTCGAGATATTTTGATTTAAAGTTTTTAACGTAGTTAGTAATCCAGATACATAGCATCTGTACCCAAGGTTTCGTGGCCACAATGGTAGCGCATCAGATTGTCATGCGAGCGGGCCCCGGGTTTCAAGTCCCCCGCAACTCCATAATTTATTTTTCTTTTTTTTTTAACAATTTTTCCCGTGGAAATATATTTTGTGCGCGGCAGGATTGGTAGCACATGAAAAACCTAAATTTCAAAATTTAAATGAAGTCTGTTTTCCACCTAATTTATTATATTGTGAATGCAAGCAAATATCTTTATTAAAATGTGCGTGGTGTTTCAAAGAATTATGTTTTGTAAGTGTGTTTGTTCAATACCACCCCAAGCATTGTATAAAAATTAATTAAGTAAACGAAATATTCATGAAATCGTTGTCAAGACTTACTTGCTCCCAACGACCAGATATTCGACCATTCCTTTGAGCAGGTATAAGACCACCCTTACGGTCAGAAGTAACGGCTATCCCACTTTACCTGCTCGACAATCGCTGGCGTCGAAAGTTTCGAAATGAAATATTTTTGCAGTACAAAAATATGAAAGCACCGGTGAAAGAGATAATTAGAATAATATGATGTTATGTTATAAATGCATTTTCAACCTTAAAATTTGCGTAGAGTAATATGTAACGCACTATATAATACGTAATATCCACAAAATATATTACCACGGGAAAAATTGTTAAAAAAAAAAGAAAAAAAATTATGGGGGTGAGGAGGGGAGTTGCAGGGGGATTTGAACCCGGGGCCGCTCGCATGACAAACTTTTTTTTTAAACATATTTATTGCACTTTGTATAAGATGTATACCTTACATATATAGCTTACTATATATACAATGTACTGTGCGCTTATTGCTTAATAACTAGTACCTGCTTACATGAAACTGAGCTTAACCTAGGGATATTACTGTATGTACTTAGTATACTCGCATGCGATTTTGCTTAATACCCTGCTCTGGTTGCTTTTATAATTATCGATAATGACTAGTGTACAGGAAAGTAAAATATGGCGCTCAAAAACCTGCCTCTAATAGTTGTACCTATATATTGAATCATATACTGTAAGGTTTCAGTCGTGATAAAATAGTTGCAAGGATTGATACGGTAATTTGTGCTTGAGTCGAAAAGAAAGATTAGAATTTCTGATTTCAGTTATATTTTTTGTTAGTTCGTTGTTTCCTAGTTGTGTGGTATAGAAACGTTCTGCTAATTCTCTTATGTGATCTATTATTAATGGCATCTCAGTCTTTTCGTGTAGATCCTTAATTCTAGCATATCTATTCTCGGATAATACTAATCTAAGGCACTTGTTTTGGTACACCTGAAGTATTTTAATATTCGTTTGAGAAGCTCCACACCATATAGTGGGTCTAAGTATCATTTTATAAATCAATTTCTTATTGATTTTAGATAAATTTGGAGAAACCATTAAGGGATATACTTTTCTTTGTATAGAATAGGCTTTGCGTAAGACTTGTTTGATATGTTGTTTATATGTTATCTTAGCGTCTAGATGTACTCCTAAGTACTTTGTACTATTTGATGGTTGTGTTGTATGATTATATACTTTAATTGGTTGATGGATTCTGATGTCTCTATATTTTTTACTAAACACTATTATTTCTGTTTTATTGGCATTTAGAAGAATTTTCCAAAGGTCATAATATTGGTTTAATAGGTCTACATGTATTTGTATTTGTTTAGTTAATACTAACATCATTGACTATTCGGGTTATCTGTTGCACTGTAGTATGGTGCTTCCTGAATCCAAATTGATGTTTATTTATGATATTGTTTCTTTCTTCATGTTCTCCTAATCTTTTCATAATGACTTTTTCTGTTATTTTGCTCATGGTTGGTAATAAACTAATCGGTCTGTAGCTACTAGGTTCAGCACTGTTCTTTCCAGCTTTTAATATTGGTATGATTTTTCCTGTCTTCCAATGACTTGGAAAGTGTGCTAGTTTTATTGTCGCATTGATTATGTACATGAGTTGCACTATTGGTTTCCTACCTAGATTCTTGAAAATAATATTTTGAATTTTATCCATCCCAGGGGCTTTGCGCGATGGGAGTGTCTTAATTATTTCTTTAACTTCTGCATGTGATGTTATGTATTTTAACCAATCTTCATTAGAGGCTTCATTTATATACTGCTGTACCTGACTTATTATGCTGCTTTGTTCGTTAGTATTGTTGTTAATGTTTAAGCTATGGACTTCTTCAAATTGAGATGCAAGCATGTTAGCCTTTTCTATATCCGTTACAGCTTCCTCACCATTCTTTACAAAAGTGGGTACAGGTTTGAATTCATTTTTAAATATTTTGGTCATTCTCCATAATGAGTTATCATTTACATTTAGTTTTTCCAATTTCTTTCTTCAGGTTTCATTTTTATGGTTTATGATAGCTGATCTGATACCATTATTATATTTTTTCATTAGTTTCTTATGTTCAGTATTCCTTGTTCTTTGCCAGAGTCTTCTTATCTTATTTCTAACCTTAATTAATTCTATTATATATTGTGGAAGGTTGTCCTGAATTTGTTTCACACATTTTATAGGGACAGTTTGTTCGATGCATTTTTTGATTGTGTTTGTATATCTCTGCACTTCTTTCTCCAGTTCACTCACCGCTCTAATATTTGGTGTTATTTTTACTTCATCGCTTGCCATTTGTCTAAATTTATCCCCATCTGTGTTTTCATAATCATATATTCTAAGGGGGTTTTCTGACTTAGTTTGAGAATACAGTGTAAAAACAATTGGATTATGATCAGATGATAACTCATTTAATGACTGTACATCTGAAACATTTGTGACGTTCTTATTTATTCCAATGTCAATTGTGGTTGGTGTTGTACTATTTTCAGGAAAATGAGTTGGTGCATCAGGAAACATTAAACTACAGTTACTTTCTAATATATACTTATGTAAGATTATACCTCTTGAATTATTTACATGGCAGTTCCATGTGCTATGACGTGCATTTAGATCTCCCACCAAGATAACCTTATTACCTATGTTAATAAGTTTTTCTATATCTTTGGCTGTATATATTGCGTTTGGACTATTGTATACTGCTATAATATTTACATTACTAGCTAGCTTAATACCTAAATATTCTATAGATATATCTTCAGTTAGGTAGGTTTCCTTATACGGTATGTTATTTCTAATAAGTATTGCTAAGCCTCCAGCAGTGCTTCCTTTGTCTTTTCTAAAGCACTTGTAGTTTCTAATTTTAAGTTTTACATGTTCATTCAGTCTTGTTTCATTTATTAATACTATGTCTATTTTTGTACGTGAAATAAAGTCTATTAGTTTTCCTACTCTATGTCGTAGACCATTTGCATTCCAGCTACAAATACTCAAATTATTCATTAGTAAGTTTATCACAGAATTCTAATAATAATTGAAATTGTTGCCCAGCAGTCTTACATTGTTGCAAACTATTTTTAAAATTTCTAACTGTGGTGAGCATTTTTCTGATGTTACACATTGTGTTTAGTTCATTTATTTCTTTCGCAAGAGAGATAAAATCTTGAACATGTGTACTACTAACTGGATTATATGTTACCGTGTTGTTTATTTCCTGTTGATTATTATCGTTGCTATTTATTTGCATGGTGTGTTGTGCATCAGTGTATGGGTTCTTCCTGGCTGTTATTGAGGGTGGCTGGTCCCATACAGAGTGTACATTATTTCTTTGTGTCATTGAAGTAACTTGTTGTCTTAGATTAGGAAACTGCGTCTGGTCCTTTAAATCAAATATTGGTTTGAATCCTGTTTTTCCTTTTTGCTTGCTTCTCTGTTGTGTGGTAACACTTCTCGCTTCTAATATTTGGATCCTCTTCAAGTATTCTTGGCATGTTGTAGTGTTTGCTGGATGATCACTCCCACAATTTGCACATTTTGCAGGAGTATCTTTGCTTTTTGTGCAGTCCTTTGTTAGGTGCTGTTCAGCCCCCCCTGGAGCGATTCCCCCCCTGGAACGATTCTTGCATCCAGGTGGGGGTGGCACCCACCCCGGGACCCTCGTCGGCTGCAAGGTCGAGCCTCCTTCCTCCTAAGGGGAAGGCGGGCAGGGGAGTGAAGAGGAGGAGAGTGACGGCGTGCCTCCCCTCTTCCACCGAGGGCTCCCCGACTCGCGGCGCCGCGGCTGCTACCGAGCAGCCGTGGGACGCCGTGTTGCGCCGGATGGAGGAGCTGGAGAGGAGAGTGGATGCCCGCCTCCTCTCCCTGGGCAGGATCCTCGACCGGGGCGGGACGGCGACGGGGCCGACCGCACCGCCGACGCAGCTCGCCCAAGAATGGGCGAAAATCGGCAAAACGGGGCCGGCCCCGGGCGCCGCAAAGGCGGCTCAAGCGCCGACGAAGAAGAAGGAGGGGATGCAAGGGGTCGAGGGATCCTCGACTTCCCCCGCGGCTCTGCCGACCGACGGCTCTGTACCGGGCGGCGCGGGCCGGGGGAAGAAAGGAAAGGGGGGAAAGGGAAGAAGGGTGTGCCGGCGGCCACCCCCGCGAAATCGGGTGCCGGGCCGTCGGGCGTCCCCCCAAAGGGTGGGGCAAAAGTGCCTCCCCAGCCCCCCCGGCTTTCGGGAACGCGATCGCGTGGCTCGCGTCGGGGAGCTGCCGTGACCGCCGCCGTCACAAAGGAGAGGAAAGGGGGCGCGAAGGTGACAACGCCGGTTCCCGGCGCGCCTCGCGCCCAGACCTCGGCCCCCGAGTCTCGGGTCGACCAAAAGAGCACCTGGGCTCAGGTCGTTGGCTGAAAGGCCAGGAGGACTTCCAGGGTGGCGGCGGCTAGGGAGGAGGAAAGAAAGAAGGCGGCCGCGCCTACGACGGCGGCGGCGAGGACGGCCGCGAAGGGCGGCCGTGAATCGGGAGGGAAGGGGAGAGACGCCGCGACGCCGGCTCCCCGTCTGTCAGGCGCGCCCGGGAGGCCCCCGGTGCTGATGCCGCGTACCCCCAGGACGGCAGCGGTGACCATCATCGCCCCGGCTGGGGGAGAGGAGGAATTCTCCGCGCGGGTCGCCGGCGCGATGGCGGCCATCAAGGTCGCCGACCTCGGTATCGCCGCGATGCGGCCGAGGCGCGCCGTCACCGGGGGTCTGATCCTAGAGATCCTGGGGTCTCAGGGCTCGGCCAGAGCTGCCGCCCTTAAATTGATGCTCGCGGAGGAGCTCGGTGGCACGGGGATGGTGGTGCAGTGCCCCAGAAAACGGCCGAGTTCCGGGTGAGCGGCCTGACGGAGCTGGCGTCGGTGGACGCCGTACGGGGGGCTATCGCGGCCCAGGGGGGTTGCGCGGCGCCGGACGTCTCGGTGGACGAGAAGCGCCGAGATGCCGCCGGGCTGTTCACCGTCTGGGTCCGCGCGCCTGGTCAGGGCGGCCACTTTAACCGTGGACTCGCTCCTGGCCCGAGTGCTGCCTCTCGTGCAGCGGAGACTTCAGTGCTTCCGCTGCCTCGAGTTCGGCCACGCTTAGGCAAAGTGCGGCAGCCCCGTGGACAGGAGCCGCCTGTGCTATCGGTGCGGAGCGGAGGGGCACAGGGCGCGACAGTGCATCGCCCCGCCGAAGTGTCCGCTCTGCGCCGAGGCGGGCCTGTCCATCGGCCACAGAATGGGCGGCCCGGCGTGTCGGCCCCCGGCCAGTATGCCGCCCAAGACGCCCCGGAAGCCGGGGAACGGGAAAGGGAAGGGGCAGGGCGAAAATGCTGCCGCTGCGTCCGCCGCGCCCGAGACTGCCCCCCCCCCCCCCGCGTCTAACGCGGGGACATCGGAGGCCATGGAGACCGACCCGTTGGTCTCCACCTCCGCGGCCAAGTCCGGGCCCAGCAAGCGGAAGGACCAGGAGGAGCCGGACACGGCGGCGGAAGGGCCCTCCTCGCCGACGCTGGGGACGTCCCTCAGGGCGTCAAAGAAGAAGAAGAAGGGGAAGAAGGGGGGCAACCCAGAGCTCCCCCCCCCCCTCGAGGGACCACGGCCGGTGGGTAAGGGGGCGTTCCTCAAACAGAGGAACGAGGTGCCCCCCCCCCCCCAACGGCGAACGTGGAGACGGGAGCGGCGGGCGACGCGAGCGAGGCGCAGGATCTGGCGCGCTCCGTCGCCATGTCCTCCGGGGGTGGGTCCATCCCGCCCGAGGGAGAGGCGCATGGCGCTGCCCCCCCCCCCCCGTAGCGGGGGAAGTAACCCAACCCGAGCGGGATCCGGAGGAGGCCGGCATCGCTGAATAGTAATGCCACGAGGCCCTCCGATCCTGCTCGCCAACATCAACCACTCCATGCGAGCGCACGACCTGCTTGAGCAGACTCGCGTGGAGTTGGGGGCAGGGCTGGTCGTCATCGCCGAGCCGTATCCGTTGCCGGACCGGTGCTCCCGGTCCACGAATCCGGATCGGCAAGTGGCGATGACGTGGGGGGTGCAGCGGGGAGCCCCGCCGTGCTCGGTCGCCCGGCACGGGCGGGGCTGGATGGCCGCTAAGTGGGGGGAATTCCTCGCGGTGGGCTGCTACTTTGCACCGAGGTTTTCCGTCCCGGAGTTCGAGGTCCGGCTGCACGAGCTGGGGGCGTTCATCGTCCCCCTAGGAGCTCAGCCGGTTGTCCTTATGGGAGACTTTAACGCTCACGCCGTGGAGTGGGGGTCTCCCACGACGGACTCTCGGGGCGAGGTGCTGCTCGAGTGGGCGGAGGCAATGGGGTTCGTACTGAAGAACCCCTACGCAGTTACGACGTACCGCGGACCGCGGGGCGAGTCGGTGATCGACCTTGTCTGGGTCAACCCCGCGGCCGCCTCAAGGACGTCGAGCTGCTGGGTGGCGGAGGACGCTGAGATCAGTTCGGACCACATGTGCGTCATGCTGGCCACCTCCGCCGCCCCGCCTCCCCCTCGAGCGAACAGGCAGCCCCCGCGCTGGGCGCTCAAGCATCTGGATGCCGACGCGGCTCAACTCGCGTCCTCCGTCGTCGCCTGGCCGCCGTTGCCGGGCGACGTCCTCGACAACCCGGTTGCCGGCGCGCTCTGGTTCCGCCGCGCGTTGCAGTCTATCTGCGGACCCCTGACTCTCCCTCGAGGGTTGGGGGTATCCGTGGGGATTTCCTCCAAGCCAAAAAAAAGGTGCTGTTCAGCGCACTTTAGACACACTGGTTTGGCGTAACAATTTGTAGTGGCATGCCTCCAGGTTTGACATCTGTGGCATTGCGTTACTCTTCTCTTATTCACATAGTTGTCCCATTCTATTTTTGTGTTCGTTATATGTTTAACACTTTGCCTCAATTTGTTTAGCTGTATATTGCCTTTCATAGTAACCATATATTTTGGTTGTATGGTATTTTTCATAATGTTTACATTGATTGTTTCATAACCTAATTCTGATAGTTCAAGTTTTATGTCCTGGCATTCTGTTTGTTCATGTAAACCTTTTATGACAAAGGTTTTTCTTTTTTCATTTTTGTCCGTGTATGTATGAAAGCTTAGTTGTTGCTGTTGCCATATTGCTTTGAGGAACTCATATTGCTCCTTCGTTGATGTGAATACTTCAGTAAATTCAGTATGGTACTTCACATGATAATCTTGTTTTAGCAAGTCCTTTAATGCCTCGGTGAAAGTTGAATATGATTCAATTTTTCCATGTAGCACTAGCGGTGGGGGGTACTTGCTGCTCTTCGTGATTACTTTATCATCTTCTTCCTTGTTAGTTTCATCCATATCCATCCCATTGTTGTTTTCGAGTAACTGAAATCGGTTCTGAGTACGGATTCTACTCTCTTGATTGTGTTTTTTCCGTGGATTATTGATTTCAGGATGCTACATCTTTCTCTTTCTGTCTTTTATCACTACCGCACCAAACAGATTGGCATTTTGCCCCTCATTTGAGGTTAGTAGTTCGTTTTTTTGGTTAGGTTCACCGATTTTGTAATTGGATCAATAAGTTGCGAGCTAATCAACTTTATAAATGTTCCTACTACTAATAGATTAGTAGCCTATTGAAGTCGGTCTGTTTCGCAACTGTGATAATCTCTTAACTCGAGCAAATAACTCGGTCCGTAAAGCAGACGCGATTGGACGAGAACTCTCTCGCATGACAAACTGATGCGCTACCATTGTGACCACGAAACCTTCTTGGGTACAGATGCTATGTATCTGTATTACAAAGTACGTTAAAACCTTTAAATCAAAATATCTCGAAAACGAAGGCCCACCATGCGGAAAGCCTAAATGGTATCTAGAGACACGGTAGCGTCTCAACGCCAAGTACATGTCCGACACCCTATATATATGCCGACTGTGGCTACCGTGTACCTTTACTCGTCCCCCGGCCATTCCAACCTCACTTTATATTTATTACATTAATATCTCATCATGCCTGTAATATTTTCTAAATTTAAAGGCATTTTTCTTATGTAAACTGCATGTAAGCTTTCGAATAAGACCAATTTCAATAAAATCGGTCCACGCATGACAGAGATATCGTAATATCGTCCCATGGATCTGTCGAAAACGGTAGGATTTTTCTTCTGATTCTTCAAGGAATTTTTCGTCAAACATAATACGTATATACGCGTTACACACACACACCTTCAGCCAACACATGTTCGTTCTTCTTTCGTCGACTCTCGGGATTATTCGGCAGGGATCGTCGTCCGTCATTGTGCATACATATTTATGTTATGTATATATATTTTTTATAACCTACCAAGTGATGTGTCAAATCAAATAAAGTTGTCCGAATTTGAAATGTCACAAATTTTTACACTACATTGGAGACTGAATTATTGTCTCAATTAATAAGATAAGTCGCCAAATTTTTTTTAAAGATTTCTTATGTAGAGTCGCAGACTTGGAAGTTGTCCGGAGATGGTTCGACTGAGAAGCATCTTCTTTCGCATAACTTTCTGAAAATTTGTACCATATGTACAAAGTAATATATAGCATTTAAATCGACAGATATTTATTTTTATTTTATAGGAGAAAACTATTTTTAATTTACAGTTTTTATGAAAAGCTTATAGAAATGAAGGGGACGGAGAGGCTTGGATAAAAATGAAGGGAATGCAGAGGCTTGGATAAAAATGAAGGGGACGCAGAGGCTTGGATAAAAATGAAGGGGACGCAGAGGCTTGGATAAAAATGAAGGGGACGCTAAGGCTTGAATAGGAATAAAGCATCTTCTTTCTCACAGGTCTCTGGAAATTTGCCAAATAAGGTAAATCGACAAAATTTGTCAAAAAACATAGCATTAAGAATTAAGAAAATTATGGCAGACTGCTTGCAATGTAGAACAAGTCACATTAGTGAAGAAAGTACGCTGAAAACACATCTACCTTGATGCTTTTCAATCTTTTGTGAAAGACATTCGTAATACTTTAATAAAATCCACAGTAGTTGCCACGCTATTCATTAATTCATTAATTTTTTAGATTCCCATTAACAATATTTCAATTCACCAATAAACGTACTAAATTAATTTTATTCCAACACCAATAAATTGTGTGTTAAAAATATTGGATCTCTTCGTTCATTTTCGCTGCATTATTTTATCATTAGCAGTTAAATTTCCTGAAACAAGACTTTCTGCCATACACTCTCACCTCCTTCGGACACATTTTGTACTCTCTACACTTACTATAGCAAAATGCCACTCTATTTCTATATAAGTTCTACGTTAAGTTGTATAAGTTCTATGTTAAGTTGTAACTAAAATAACTAAAATGTGGATTTTATATATTTACAGATAATCGAAGCAGAAGATGATGCAGTGTGATCTACGTCAGAGAAAAAAATTTATTGAAACATAGCATTATTATTATTATACTCATTACCTATGCAAATTATCTTTGTAAAAAGAAGTGAAATCCCCATAAAAAACTTCAAAAAAGTAAAAAAATGACGCCAAGTACATGAAATCAAATAAATCACAAAAAATGGAAGATAATAATATAATATAAATACAATTAACAAAAGTAACGTTAAAATATTTGTAGGAATTTATTCTACATGTATTCTAATATCATACGTAGCATATGCATGTGCACACATACAGACGAACGCACAAGAAAGAAAGAAAAAGGAATAGAATATAGAATATTAAATAGAAAAATATTAAAGTAGAATATTAAAAATATTATAGTAGAATATTAAATATAAAAACATATATACACCCCCCAAAAACTTCAAAAAAGTAAAAAAAAATACGCCAAGTACATGAAATCAAATAAATCACAAAAATAGAAGATAAGAATAATAATTACAAAATAAAAAAAAGATGTGAAATCAGAATGAGCTGCCAGTACATAAAGGTGCTTTCCAACTGCGCTTAAGATGACACAACTACATATACATAGCTAAAATGTTGAGTTCATAAATTCCATTACTCATATCACGGACATTTTAATTAACCCATCAAAAAGAATCCCATTTAAAACATTGTCGTAAATTAACTAATAGCTTTACAAAATTAATGATATACAAAAATTGCGCCAATTTTAACAATGGCTATTTATACAAAGAAAAAATGTATTAAATAATATTAAGCAGTTATATTTTTATACAAATAAATATTTTAATACGAATAAATATTTTATTCAAAATACTTGGCGCTGCTTTCCGAATTGGTGTTGCTAAACTGAATAAATATGTATAAATTGCAATAATCTTTTTCTTTCTGTCTTGTGCGTGCAATCGTGGATGTGTGTATGTGCATATGCTACGTATGATATTAGAATTAAATATATGTAGAATAAATCTGACTGCGTTTCTAATATGTATATGTATATGTTTATGTATTTTCGATTGTAAGGGAGTTATTGTAAATTATTAATTAATACTAAGATAATTGACATTTTTTCGGTTTCGCAGCGCCAAGTATTTTGAATAAAATATTTATTCGTATTAAAATATTTATTTGTATAAAAATATATCTGCTTAATATTATTTAATGCATTGTTCCTTTGTATAAATAGCCATTGTTATAATTGGCGCAATTTTTGTATATCATTAATTTTATAAATCTATTAATTTAAGACAATGTTTTTGAATGGGATTCTTTTTTATGGGTTAATTAACATGTCCGCGATATGAGTAATGGAATGTATGAACACAGCATTTTAGATGTGTATATGTCATAGTTGTGTCATCTCAGACGCAGTCGGAAAGAACCTTTATGTACTTGCAGCTCAATTTGATTTCACTTTTTTTTTATTTTGTTATTATCTTCAATTTTTTGTGATTATTATTATTATTATCTTCAATTTTTTGTGATTATTATTATCTTTTATTTTTTGTGATTTATTTGATTGTTCATGTACTTGGCGTAACTTTTTTACTTTTTTGATCATACTACATGAGTACTACGACCCCCGTATATTGTCGTTCCAAAAGCGATGTCCACTACCACGTGGTCCCCTTGTGAGCGGCAGTGGATCACGCGCCGCCGTTGAGTACCACTGTCGGTTCCGAGCGTTTTGCCAAATTATTTCGCTTCTGTATTATAAACAAAACGAGACATACCACTTCTGTTGAAGCTTTCCGATGGAAAACTGTCTGCTGCATCGCGTGGAATGGTCAGATTTTCACCAAGACCCTTTGTTTTGGAAATAAATTGAAAGATATTTTCAAAAATGGGTGGATTTCGGGTGTCCTTTTCCTTTTGATCGTTGTTTATACATATTTAAATGTTCATAGTGCAATAATAACTTATATTGTTGTATTCGGGAGAGTTCATAGAATAATGTGACGCAACGAGTAACCGAATAACTGTTACCGTTTCGGCATAAAATATGTTCAAATTCTAAAATTTGCAGTTTCCTTCAAAATCGAACTTCTCGAAAACTGAGGGTGATGGCGACAAACTGTTTGCGGATTCGTTATCAGCGCACGAAAACCTATAAGAAACGACTATTGAATGTTACAAGTTCAGAAGGCTGTCGAACTGTGTTATACATTGACAGAGTTATATTAATAGAAAACCATAAATACTTTGCAAATAACAGTTTGTAATTGGTACAATAATGATATTCTTTATAGAAATGATTAAAACAATAATACTTGCCACACCATCCACATCGCATAAAAGCCGGCTCCCCACAAACACTACATTTGGGTATAAGCTTTTCATTCCTGAAGTAACAGAAATCTACAGGATTTTGAAATTCGCTGGTATGCGTTTCTAGATGCGTCTCTTGCTTAAATAATTCAAAGGTGTCTAAACTTTATATAAATAATAATTTAAATATGGCTCTAAGAAACAATTTTATTAATGGAAACTGCTAAAATGGACTTCAAATTCGGTAATAGAGGTTTTATTTGATTGCAAAAAATATATAACATAAACTATTTATATGTATGAAAAGAAATTATCCAGAGGTATTTCAGCATATATGTACAAAATACAAAAACTTAATTTTAAGGGTTAGTGGTGGGAATAACTTGAAAAATATGGATTTTTCGAAAATTATTTTTACGCGGTTTTGTAGATATAAGAAAATGATGTACCTTCTGTTTAAACTTTTTTTCGACATCTAACACCGTTCTCGAGATATTCCACGGAATAGAAAATTCTGCACTTTTTTCAAGGAGTGATTTCACCCCTCAAAATAGCATTATGGCACCAACAAAAAATAGGATTGTATTACGGATGAACTATTCCACTTGCATACCGAGTTTCATAATTTTCTGCCATGCCGAACGTCCCTTGTGAGCGTAACCCCTTAAATCGTATTTCTCTTCGAATCCTGAAGGACTAAACAAATTCTGCGTACAGATTTGAATTCAGGGCGTTAAAATCTATAGGAATTGATGTATAACAAGTCAAGGAAAACCTTCAACCACACGTTATAACGGAAAAACCGAAATTTTCTTCGAAAATGTCAACTTTGACGTAGATTTTCAAGGTCAAAACTTGTTTGTCATACATTCTCAATATTTTTTCCTCATTCTGCAACATCTTAGCTTTAACCTCGAAAAAGATTCATCCCTCTATCTTATTCCTATCAAAAGTTCTACGATTTTGACACAAAAAGGAGCAGTTTGTCCCACTGTGCGCCGCACCGCGCCTCCCCATGCTACCTGGGTTGTTCCACTCAAATGCGTATAACTTCGTCAATCTTCCGAATTTTTACATCGGACTTGATTTATAATATTCTTAAAACATCAAACTATGAAAATATGTAAAAACTAAAAAATCCGTTTTTTGATATTGCCAAACGGTTATACCCCATTAATATTGAGAAACTATGCTACTCAGTTTCGTGATTTAATCCATTTGCATTATTTAAACCATTATTCACCACAGATAGCATGTAAACTCCACTCGGAGGAGTAGCTCATACAATTTGAACTTCATATTCATAATCAATTATTACAAATATCCACGTAGCTAATACCATTACGTGTAGTTCACTCATAGGTCACGCAATGGCATATTTACCATTATTGTTGACAAAATTATCAAGAAAATGTAGTCAAAAGTGGAAAGCAAAACACACGTAATAAATGTATTATTCGAGGAAATAAGTTGTTTGCATCCCAGGCAGGAAACGTTGGAGATTGATTTTACTGAAGTAATACAATATAATATATTTCAGTACGGTTTCTATTAATACCACCGGGCCCAACTTAATATTTGACTAAATCAATATGGCGAGACGTGAATTTACGCATTCGTAGAAAATGATCTGACGTGTATGTAAGTGCAACTAGAATGCAATAATTGTGAGTAGGAAAAAGTTCCCTAAGTTGGCCCACCTCCATAAATCGGAAACGTGTTCAGTGTTTTGAGCAGAAAAATTTGAGAACAATATCATGATTGTAATTGATACATAACTCTAATAAAACAGACTGAGACGCTATGTGGCTTGATACAAAAAATATTTTCAAACTAGTGTCAATGGTACAATTTAGGAAACTGGTTACCTAATTTGGACCACAGATATCCTAAATTGGACCATGTCTACTTTTCATTATTGTAGGTAAGAACTTTTATTTAAATATATACTTACACTCTATTAAAAAGATAATAAATAACTTTGAGAAGCATTTTACAGCATACTGAGGTAAAATAAATATGCATTTGACAAAATAATCAGTTGCTGTCAGACTGTCAATTTATGCACTCGTAATATTCGGTACTACGACCGTTAGTGTAGCTCAAATGGACCTATATATCTCTTGCAAGAAAGACACTGAATCCACTCGTATTTCACAATAAGTTATGGGCTAGAACTGATTCCGAAAGGTGCAGACAATCAAACAACATAAATGCACTCTTCAACCTCTGCTTCACTTGAAGAATTCTGTACTATCTGTACATTTGTTGTTCAGCCAACAAAACTGTGAACTGTGTCAGGTTGACGGGAGCGTGTGGATGCACTACGGGCGTCTTGTAGCCTGCACATGCCGGCCTACGCAGGTCGACCGGAGCATGTGTAGCGGACAAAAGACGGAACAACCGTGTACATATATTTTCGAGACAGTTTTCGAATCTCTCTCGCTGTCAAAATAAACAATATTGACTGCTGGAAACTGCATTTAACAGTAGAGAGTATTTCTGTTTGTTTCGAACTTTATGTATAAAAAATGAAGAGTAAGGTACTATATAGTTACGAAAGGAGAGTTTCTCAGTGTTAGGAGTCTACATTCAAGGTTTCGTTTACTTGTATGCAAGATTTATGGTAGAGTAAGGACAGAAAGCTGCTATAGATATCATTTAGTTAGTGATCACTCCTACTTTTATTAACTTTACCTCTCTTTTTTTCAAGGAATATCAGTGTGTTTACTAGGTTCTTAGTGAAAATGGCCAGAAAAACGGAGAGTTGAAGCTAAAAGTGCGCGAGAAAATGTGAGAAGTAAGAGCTGAAACCTTCCAACTACACTAAACAATGTGGTTTATGATGCGGTGAAGTTCACTTTGAAAACAAATGCAGTATATTAACCACTTATACCAAAAATTATGTTTGATTAGGATATTCTCCACAATATGATATATTACTAAATCGCACATTACCTATTTAATAAAACGAAATATGTATATTTTGAAAAATTTGATTCATAATCTAACATACTGAAATTGTTGGAAGGCTGTAACGAATTCAGAAAATGTGAAATCTGTGTAATTTTTTTATATCTTTAAAAAATATATGAATAGTTTTGAATATAAGTTAAGGATAAAGTAAAAGTTACTGTAATACAGTAAATATTATTGATATAATATTATTTCACTATACACTAAATCCCCGTTATGAGCCCGACGAACGGGGCTGGCGGCGGGCAGATAGTGGGTTGCCGACATGATTCTCTCTTTCGTACCTGACGGCAACTTCATGTCTGACTCTTTCGTTTCCTCTAGCTCGTTGTCCGATTCTCTCACTTTCGTCCGCAGGCTTCCAAGAAATGGTGGGGATAGTCGCCGGGCTGTCAACGAGAGGTAAAAACGGGCTCATAACGGGGAATTACTGTATAGGAACTTTCTCAGCTACGTGATTGGTAAAGAATTTATTTTTTTCCTGGTTTTAATTTTACTGTACATTTTTAAATTATTCGTAAATGTTATAAACAGAACAGGAAAAAACTCGCGATGAATATTCTATCAATATTTTGAAGCTCGTATGTATTCTGTAAACATCTAATGATTTCGTGACATGAACTATAAAGAGTGGGTAAGCTTGTAATAATATAGCACAATGAATTCTAACACAATATATTTTGTCGCACATCAGAAATATTATGTTCCTTTTCTTTGAAAATTTTTTAATAAGAATAAAAGCTGTATAATAAAACTGCACGTTTTACTAAATACGTACTTACAAAAAGTTCAATTAATATAAATTATAATTTTTTGTTTCGTTAACTTCTTCCAACAGCAAAACATGATCGATTGCGTTTTTGCGTTCTGTGACCATTAAGAGTTGTCAACAAAATAATGTTCCCGATAACAGTAAATGAATTTACAAGAACGTTCCGTGACACAGATTACCACTCATTCGGACGGTCAATAATATTGATTTGAGAAGGGAAAATGAGCGTAAGCATCGTAGTCGCCACTGTGACGTTGCGGTACGTCGTCTTACACACATACCATACTACGTACTGAAGATATATGGCCTCGTGTATTTCTATACGATCACATTAGGTAACATGTGCCACGCGACAACTAGGCCGATGCTACATCAGATTGGCATTAGAATATCCGCAGTAAACTAGAAACGAGACTTCGGTGATTTCAGTCCTATCAATATATCGTACAATTATTATCCTCCGCAAATGCATGGTATTCTTTTGATATTTCGTTATATTTGTAGAATGCAGACAATGAACAGATAAATCAATCTCGTCTATCGATTACTAAACATGTAAGCAATATACCGCTGTATGTATATTGAGACTGTGTATTGGAGCCGGTTACAAATCATTGATACAAGCTAACGTAATGGTCTCAAAAATTCAGTTACATTTTTCAAGGAATAATATATACATCAATGCTATTGAGATTGAAGACAAAGACCTACTAATTATGAGGCAAGTTCGAATCTCACGATCGCTACGTATTTGTGTGCGTAAACCAATGATGAGGCTTTTTGTCAGCCGGGGCATATTACCCCTTAGTCCCAAACAATTTAGTTTTATTTAATATTCCATTGCTCAAATTTCGTTTCAGGAACATGCATATTAGAAATTCTTTTTATATTGTTCAAACATGCCTGCAACAATCTAATTCCTTGATCCTAATTTCTGAAGTTACAAATATTTCAATTTTATGTCCGATTTACTAACTTTCCAGGCGGTATAGTAAATATTTAAATAGGGATTACTATACATATGCATACATCAGGAAAACAAAGGTGACAGTATTACTAATTAATTAACCCCCTGACGGGCGCTTATGTATATGGCGTACAGGCACACCAATTTATGCGAAAAAAAACGTTTTCTTGTGATGGCTTCCTTCTACGTAACCCCCCACGCGTTCCTTCAATTAAGGTTTCTTCTCTATACTATGCCATATTTGCATTCAAATTCAGGTTGTAAGCATCTTTGGCTGTACTACGGTATGACATAACTACCGTAATGAACTGAAATTTTGAGGGGTGGGGCGGGAGGGTGAGAGAACCTCTAATATAAAACTTTAGCTTCGGGTATTTGTTAGTTTCTGAGATATTAATAAAATCTTTCAGCATAATACATTAAAATCTGCATATACAGACGTTACTAACACAATCATCTTCTTGTCGCCGTCTACTGTTTCACAGCCGGCAGTATTAGTAATGGTTAGGGCTAGGGTAGTGCGCGTTCGTGTGCGGGCGCGTAAAGCATGGTACCGAACCGATGTAACCCTCTAACTCCCAGAGTTGCACCGGTGCAACACTCATTTTAAAAGTGCGTAAAATTCTATCGCTTGATTATATGTAATTTTTGTTAGCAACCATCCGTAGTTTTCCTAATGGTAAAGTAGATTTCAATGTTCTCGGTTCAGAAAATAAAAAATTCTC
Source organism: Andrena camellia (assembly GCA_029448645.1). Lineage (NCBI taxonomy): Eukaryota > Metazoa > Arthropoda > Insecta > Hymenoptera > Andrenidae > Andrena > Andrena camellia. The sequence goes on from CM055680.1 coordinate 15,625,602, forward strand.
TTCAAAAAATTATTGTGGATTATTATAAAAATTAAAATTAAAAAATTAAAAAATTGCTACTTTTCATTTCAAAATACCAAGATACAACATATGTATCAGTCTCACAATTTTGAAAAATAACGATTCAAGGGTCTGGGCGTTAGAGGGTTAAGTTTGGGAATATTAAAAATGAGACTGCAGTTACAAGCATCACGCGATGAGGTTAATATTGCTATTGTATTGTCGGTTGTGAAACAGTGACGGTGACGAGAAAATGATTTCATTAAGTAGTATAGCAAGGGGGATTCTAGACCAGGTCCTCTGAGGGAAGCGCGGGGGCGGGTGGAAGTGGGGGCGCACGGGGGAATGCGGTGGGGGGAACTTCAGGCGCGGGGACAGCGGGGAGCGGAAGACTGGTTGCGCCCACACAAGCCGCGGAGTAGGGGAAGCCATCATCGTAGAGGGGATCAGTCGAGGCCGAGCGGCCGCGGAGACCTTTCCAGACCTGGCCCACCGTCAGAAATTTTTCAGAGGGAGGGAATGACCCACAGTAGAAATTTTTTCATACCTAACCGAGGGAGGGAACGACCTTGACCCACCCCCGAAAATTTTTTCACACCTGGCCCACCCCCGAAAATTTTTCAGACCTGGCCCACACCGATCTAGCGAACCGCCTGACAGCAGAAATTTTTTCCCAAGCGCAGAGAAATAATAATAATTTTTATCAGAAATCGTTTCGGGCGATGTCGGGAAAGATCGACGTTTTACAAACCATATATTCGGGGACGGGAAAAAGAGAGCATTACTTAGTGGCACAAGCACAGTTATTTTAAAGCTAAATTCGGGAGAGGGAAAGAGACGGCACTACATAGTGGTACAATCGCATGCATTCTAAAGCTAACAGTATTTCAAAATGTTTTTCAATCTTAATATCGCAGCGTATCGCGCGATCATGTGTAATTTGAGTCTTCTGGAGCAGCCGTGCGGGATGACATCATTTGACGGCGCGAAGAAGGCGCGAATCATAGAATTATGCGGTGTCAACAGAAATTTTGTTCCAAACCAACCGACACTTTTTCCCCAACGCAGAGAAATAATAATTTCATGAATAAACAATCTAGCGAACCATTATGTAGCAAACAGACATTTATTTCCAACGCAGAGAAATAATTTTCAAACAAATATGTAACAAGCATTCTAAAGCTAGCAAGTTTTTGAAGCGTTCTGATTTAGCGTCGCAGCGTATCGCGCGATCTCGTGTAACTTGAATCCTCTGGGACAGCCTTGCGAGATGATGTCATTTGGCGGCGTGAAGAACGCGCGAATCATAGAAAGAATTATGTGGTGTAAGTAGAAATTGGTGAAGAGAAAAGGAGGAAGACGGATAAGTAAATGGAGAAATAATATGTTTTAAGTAATTTATTTAAAAATAAAAAATATAAAAATACAATATAAAAATATAAATTTAAAATTAGAAGAATATAAAAATACAATATAAATAGAATGTAAAATATGAAATAAAAAGAAAAAATATAAAAATAGAATATAAATAGAGACAGAATACTAGGAGGCAGACACAACGCACATTACACAGAAATCAGGGATAACCAGAGAGCAAATTACCTAAACGGAAACTACAGAGGCAGAGACCAAAGCATAATTGCAAGGTTTGGATGTGGGAAGAAAGAGCGGGAAAGCAAGTACTGGAAGCATGCAACTGATCGGCAAGTATGCAGACTATGTAATGGGGCTAGAGAGAGACGCTGTGTCACGTGCTACAAGACTGTAAGGAGCTGAAAAGAGAAAATTCAACGATCAGAGGGATACTAAAGGGAGAAGAAGAAGAAGGAGCGAAGTAGATGCGTATGGTTCTGGAAAAAGGAGAAGAAAAGAAGAACAAGATGAAGGAAGAAGTCAAAATGAAAGCACAATCTTGAGTTAACAGTCCAAGAAACACTTACACACATAACACATGTAACCCCATTTTGAGGCCGAAAGGCAAAAAATAAACCTATTTATTACTAGAATTGTTGAGATGTGTATTCAAATCTCGTGTTCAAGGCACACGCCCAGAGACGAGGCGCCACCATCTGCATTGTGCTAACTATTATATATATATATATATATATATATATATATATATATGTATTCTTCCGATCTTCACTTCTGCTTGTAACACACTTGCCTATACAACGCGTCTTATGTAAAATGCGTCTTGCATATATAAGATTGAATACACCTTCACAGAAGTTATAACTAATATTCCACTGGGTAAATGTGTAATTCAATCTGGTATTCCAGAATAACCTCTATCTAACAGGTTATGGGCCCAGGCATCGTCATAATTGTATACTAAACAAAGAGGTTATGTTAGCACGTGCTTGCTAACACCTGTTGATATTCATTGAGACGCATAACGATGTCTTTGTTGATAAGTGGATCACGCATTGAATTATTGACGAAGGAGAATTACGACTCCTGGAGGATTCACGCGGAGGCACTGTTGGTTAAGAGTGAATTATGGGAATACATGAGTGGAGAGAAGTCTATACCTGGCGGAGATATTACACAAGCTGCAGTATTGGAGGCACAGGATAAATGGAGAAGGTATGATCGTAAGGCTCGTGTCGAATTAGTTTTATTAGTTCATCCAAAAGAGCTACAACAGATTCGTGGCTGTGAAACTTCACGCCAGATTTGGGAGAAACTTGAATCTGTGTACGCATCTAAAGGGCCAGCGAGGAAAGCCATATTTCTCAAACAGTTAGCACTGTCTCGCATGCCCGAGGGTGGTGACGTTCGGGAACATTTGGATAAATTTTTCGATGCGATTGTCAAATTGAGTGCTATGGATATTCAAGTAAATGCAGATATGGCTACCATCCTGTTGTTATATAGCCTACCAAGCAGTTATGAAAACTTTAGGTGTGCAATTGAGTCTCGTGACGAGTTACCTAGTCCTGAGACGCTTAAAGTAAAGGTAATTGAAGAGAGCGAAGCTAGGTGCAAGTCAAGTGTGGCTGATACTCCTGGAGTGTTTGCAGCGGACAATAGGCAAAAGGTTAAACATAATCCCCACAGCTCGAACAGTAATTGGAAGTCGAAAAATAAGTCTGAAAAGGATGTTAAGAGGGACAAACAGGGAAGTATTAAAGTAAAATGTTACAAGTGTGGAAAATTGGGGCATAAATCACCTAAATGCTGGTCAAAACAAGTGTCTAATAATACACAACCGTCTCAAGATGTTGTTGATAATTCATATGTTGTATCTTATGCTGTTGAAGATGTCACAGACTGTTATTCAAGTGAACATATATTTACAAAGGGCCGTGACTTGATTTTGGATAGCGGCTGCACAGCGCATTTGTGTGGCGATAGGAATAATTTTATGACAATGAATATGTCTAGTCAGGGAAAAATTAACTTAGCCTGCCATACGACCAGTGACATGAAAGGATGTGGTCCAGTGAAGGTCCAAATATTAAATGATCGTGGAGAAAATGCAATACGACTTGAAAACACACTCTATGTGCCAGATTAATCCAACTTAATTTCTGTGGCAAAGATCACAAACAAAGGGCACACTGTGTTGTTCACAAAAGGATCTGCAATAGTAAAGAATCAAGAAGGATAAGTGATTTTTAAAGCAGATCGTGAGGGTGATTTATACTGTCTTAAACAGGATGTGAACTCTGCATGTGTTGCAGAAACGATCTCAATGACCAAATTGTGGCACAGGCGGCTAGGGCATTTAAATACCAAAGATATTATAAGACTGACAAAATGTTCTAATGGGTTGCAGGTGAATGATTCTAAGGAGATGACGAATTGTGATATTTGTATACGCGGAAAAATGACTGCTGTTTCATTTCCTAAGGGTGGACTAGTGTGTACTGAACTGTTGAACATTGTACATACAGATGTGGTACTCAAGCCGCGAATGGCGCAAAATGGTTTGTCACTTTTATAGATGATAGTTCAAGATGGTGTGAGGTATATTTTCTCAAAACAAAAGCTGGTGTACTTGATGCTTTTAAGGCATATAAAAGCTATGCTGAAACCCAGCTAGGAAAACAAATAAAATGTGTACAGTCCGATAACGGACGAGAATATTGTAACCAGGAATTTGATAAATTACTAGAAAATGCAGGAATCGAACGCAGGTTGACGGTACCTCGTACGCCTCAGCAGAATGGAGTTGCTGAGCGTATGAATAGGACTTTGGTGGATATGGCTCGGTGCTTGATGTTACAATCTGGTTTGACATCAATGTTTTGGGCGGTTGCAGTTGCAGCCGCGTGCTATATTCGTAACAGATGTCCATCAAGCAGTATAAATGGTAAAATACCATATGAGAAATGGAGAGGAGAGCTGCCAGATCTATCTAATCTGAGAGTGTTCGGAGTACCTGTTTATGTACTTAACAAAGATCCTACCCAGGACAAATTTGCCGAAAAGACTATAAAAGGTATATTTGTTGGATATCCACGTGAAACCAAAGGATATAGGAAATGGTTACCAAATGAGAGAAAACAAATTGTTGCACGTGATGTAAAATTTCAAGAAGCACATCAAAATCCTATTGAGTTAAATACATGCAATGAAAATATTGAAATTATTGGTTATGAAGATTCCGTAAGTACTGACTTGAACAGGGAGCGTATGGAGTCGCCAGTTTTAGAGTCCCCAATTCAAGATATAGAAGATACTCCAACGTCAACAATTGGACCGGCTCAGATTGAAGTAAATAACAATCGCAGTTATTAGTAAGACAGTACTAACTTGGAGTGATGCTTTAGACGCATATTCTGCAGCTCCTGGCGCACGCGCATTTCCAAATTCAAAGAAACTGTGTCGATGAGTCGAAGTAGATGGCTGATTGTGAGAGGTTGCGGCGTCTTTGTCATTAGCTTTCATTTCATCAACTATTGCGTGTTTAAGAAGCTTCTCCAGGTTTTCTTGTTGATCCTCCGAAATGCACGGGAACCACATATTTTTGAACTCCGGATGTGTTAAAGCGGCCAGGGCGGCATTGTGTGATTCCGGGGTGGTCAAATTGAAATACATTCCGAATCTCGACTCCAACGAGTCGCGAAGGCACGTAACGATTGATTTACAATATACCCACTCTTGTTCCGCCAGTTTTATCAATTTTCTGCGTAGAGATAGCAAAGTGCTCTTCTAAATAGTAAAAATCATTTTCTCTCAACACATTTTTTATTTCTAACAGTCTTGTTAAGTCCATCATTTTGTCCTTAATTTGTACAATTTGTCCTAGAGAATCATACAAAGAATTCCACCGTGTCTCGCCCGGTCGTTTTAATGTATGACCAATGGTATCTTGAATTATTTCGGCGGATTTTGGCCTTATCGCTGCTTTCCACAAAATGTTGCATTTCTGTATGATGTCCTCATGAATGATAGCTAGCCCTGCATCGCCCTTAATTGTCCGTACCATATCTGTTGTAATGCACAAATTGAGAGTGTGTGTAGAACACCGTATATGGCGAGGCAGTAAACGAAGCGCATTCGCGATATTTGCGTTCACTCGTGTACTTTCTTCATCGCTGGATAAATCGCTCGCACAATCACCTTCATCTTCTACTGCAATGAGGGCTGCCTGTACGCCAAACGTTTTGAATGCTTTCACAAAGTGGCTGCCATTGTCTGTGATCGTTGCCACAATTTTGTTTTTACTTAAACCGAATTCTGAATGAATGCCGTGCAGCAAGTCACTGATTGCAGAAAAATTGTGTTCGCCGAGAAAGCGACGACACTCTAGAGCCATTGATTTCCTCTCATACGTTGTTGAAATCCAGTGTGCCGTTACTCCAAAAAAACTTCGTCTCCTTCCGGACCAAATGTCTGCAGTCGTGCAGACAAATGCAACAGACTTCAATTCGTCTTTAAGTGCGCACATATTGTCTGAATACATTTTATCGATGTTTCTCCCCAGTGTACGGCGACTAACTATATTAATCTTTGCACCAGCGCTTACATTATCAAATATTTTCCGAAAGGATATATCCTCCACCGCCTGCAATGGAATCATTGTGCGAACGACGAATTTGGCGACATCTTTTTGGAACTGATCTGGTGGCATAATCTTCGTTCCTTTCTTAGTCCCAGACGATCTTCGCTTACTTCTTCCAAATTCCTTGGAATATTCTTCAAAAGCAGCAGAATGTTTTCGCTTCAAATGCGAAAGAAAATTCGACGACGATGTTATCTGGCCTTTGATTTCAGTTTTTTTGGGTGGCAAACAAAATTGGCATAGGCCAATAATGCAATTGTCATTGGATTTTTCCTCCACCAGTGAGAAATATTTCCCGTTGACAATGTTAAGACTGACACTATTGTCAGGCACTTTCGGCACACACTGCTGTTCCACAATTGAACCGCTACTTGCAGTCGACGTCGAAGCGTGAACATCGTCCGCGGCGGAAACGTTTTGCAATTCACTTTCACTGTCACTCATTTTAATAAACTTTGTATACACTACACTTATTCAATAGTATTAGATAAATATCTTATTTGATAGAAAAGTAAATGTTGTAAATATGAAATAATACTTTGCTAAATATAAGTAATTTATACTAAACTAGTTCATAGTATTAGATAAATATCTTATTTGATAGAAAAGTAAATGTTGTAAATATGAAATAATACTTTGCTAAATATAAGTAATTTATACTAAACTAGTTAATACTATTAGATAAATATCTTATTTAATAGAAAAGTAAATGTTCTAAATATGAAATAATACTTGACTAAATATAAGTAATTTATACTAAACTAATTTTAAAGTGTAATATTATAAAGGCTTAAAATGGTTTGACAACTCTGCGATTCTCTCTTAATGATTACCATCAAGAAACTGATTCTAGAAATCTTTTGACTGCATGTCTCCCACGCAGGGATTTCGGGCTTTTCCCTACGCGTAGTGGAGGGGGAACACCTACAGCACTAACGGTATGTCTGTGTCACGGTGTCATCACACACATGTATACCGCCACTGCTGTGGGTGTTCCCCCTCCACTACGCGTAGGGAAAAGGTTTCTTCACTCAGGCCCTCAGGACCTTTTCCCTACGTATAGTGGAGGAGGAACACCTACAGGAGTAGTGGTAATGTGTGCGTGACGACGTTGCTGGCGTAAGTGGTCCTGCATAATGTTGTCTAGCAAACCTGGTCAGGGTAACTCTATTTCCGCAAAATGTTAAAATATTTACAACGCGAGTGCTAACAAGGGGAAGGCACGGATGCGGAAATTGCTTTTCGAACGACAGTATATGAGGGTAATTCTTTGTGAATTTTTTGTACAAAAACGGCGCGACAAATTAATTTAAGGTTTGGCAGGCTGTTGCATTGTATCTTGAACTATTGTTCTGAATTTTTGTGTGACAGGGAAAAGGAAAACATGGCAGATACAGACGGAACGCTGAAAAAAATTCGGGTGGTGCTGGCGTTGACGAAAAGTACTGTAAGGGTTATCTGAAACATAAGAAGGAATAGTACATTGCGTGACAAGGGAGAGAAGAAAGCGATTTCGTCAACGCCAGGGCCACCCGATTTTTTCCAGCGCTCTCAGTTAGCACTCTGTATCTGCCATGTTTTTTTTCACTGGTACAGAAAAATTCAGAACAATAGCTCAAGATATAATAAAACAGCCTGCCAAACCTCAAATTAATTTGACGAACCGTTTCTGTATAAAAAATTCACAAAGAATTACCTATTTTTCGGCCAAACAAGCCGCAATCTTCTCTTCTCTTCACAAGCCTCTTAAAGAAAAACTTTTTCGCTCCAAGTTATATATACCTCAAAATTGCCTCCATACTTTTTAACGGCGAATGTTTCAAAACATGGATTCTGCCATGTACATATTATTATATTTTTTAACATAAGGGTTTGTGCATACACTTTACGGCTTCGCTAGAGTTTTCTGAAGTTTGTTTTAAGTCTCATAACCATCCGTTAATATTTTGCAAGAAAAAGCTTGAAGTCAATGAAAATCAAGACCGGAATTGGTTGTACTATTATATATTTTGCACAGAATGAAACGAGGCCTCCAAACGTCCGATCGTTTGGAAAACTCTACAGGGGCCACCCGTCTGCCGAAGTCACGGGCCCAGTTGGTTTTCCATACTCCTCGACCCTTGAAACAATTTATGATCGGCGAAGGCGTCATTCGGGGTCGTCGCACAGGCCGCTTAAGTTAGGCGTTAATAAAATCATGCACTTTTCTGTACTGGGTATTTTATCTAGCCTGTCGGTTTTATTGCTCTCAGCTGTCAACGGCTATTAGGGCTCGCAGCGAGAAAGCAAAACAGTGGGGTGGGTAGGTATTTCCTGATAATCCGAGCCTAAAAGCTTTTCAACTCGAACTTTTAAAATCGACCCTTTCAAGGGTGTTGTGTAGCGTACATTACACATGTTTATAATCGTGCCTTAATAGTGGAGCGCGCGGCTCGCTTACCTGCAACGGGGCGCACCGCTATTTTTAACGTTGAATATATTGTTAGATACCTACTTCGCGACTTTCCCTTTTTCTTACACATCTGGTCATCGTCACCCTCTAAGACCCTTAGCCCCTTCCGAACGAACGTGACTTGTCTGTAAACAAGCGGATTAGGCCATGGGTCCTAAGGCCCCCTTCCAAAGTGAAAGCTACCGTTCTGTCACCACTGAACTTTCTTCAAACAACCTCTTCCTCCCATACTCAATGATCAATCAGTAGTATAGCAAGGGGGATTCTAACTCGGGTCCTCTGAGGGGGGCGCGGGGGCGGGTGGAAGTGAGGGCGCGCGGGGGAGTGCGGTGGGGGGAACTATAGGCGCGGGGACAGCGGGGAGTGGAAGACTGGTTGCGCGCGCACGAGCCGCGGAGTGGGGGAAGCCGTAATCGTGGAGGGGATCAGTCCAGGCCGAGCGGCCGCGGAGACCTCTTCAGACCTGCCCCGCCGTCAGAAATTTTTTCAGAGGGGAATGACCTGCAGCCGAAATTTTTTGCGTACCTAACCGAGGGAGGGAACGATCTTGGCCCACCCCGAAAATTTTTTCACCCTTGGCCCACACCGATCTAGCGAACCGCCAAGCGCAGAGAAATAATAATTTATCAGAAATTGTTTCGAGCGACGTTTTACAAATCGCATATTCGGGGAGGGAAAGAGACGGCACTACATAGTTGTAAAGCTAAATTCTGAGAGAGAGGGAAAGAGACAGCACAATCGCATGCATTCTAAAGCTAAAATTTTTCAAAATGTTTTTCAATCTTAACGTCGCAGCGTATCGCGAGTAATTTGACTCCCCTGGAGCAGCTGCGCGAGATAATGTCATTTGGCGGCGCGAAAAACGCTCGAATGAAAATTTTTCAGAGGGGGGACTGACCCCCGAAAATCTTTTTCACACCTAACCGAGCGAGGGAATGACCTTGGCCCACACCGATCTAGCGAACCAATATGCAGCAGAGAAATAATAATTTATCAGAAATTGTTTCGAGCGACGTTTTACAAATCACATATTCGGGGAGGGAAAGAGATAGCACTACATAGTGGTACCAGCTAAATTCGGTGGAGGGAAAGAGACAGCAGTGGTACAATCGCATGCATTCTAAAGTTAAAATTTTTCAAAATGTTTTTCAATCTTAGCGTCGCAGCGTATCGCGCGATCTCGCGTAATTTGACTCCCCTGGAGCAGCTGCGCGAGATGATGTCATTTGGCGGCGCGAAAAACGCTCGAATGAAAATTTTTCAGAGGGGGACTGACCCCCGAAAATCTTTTTCACACCTAACCGAGCGAGGGAATGGCCTTGGCCCACCCCCGAAAATTTTTTCACACTTGGCCCACACCGATCTAGCGAACCAATATGCAGCAGAAATTGTTTAATAATTTATCAGAAATTGTTTCGAGCGATGTCGGGAAAGATCGACGTTTTACAAACCATATATTCGGGGACGGGAAAGAGAGAGAGAGAGAGAGAGACGGCACAAGCACAGTTATTTTAAAGCTAAATTCGGGGAGGGAAAGAGACAGTGGTACAATCGCATGCATTCTAAAGCTAACAGTATTTCAAATGTTTTTCAATCTTAATATCGCAGCGTATCGCGCGATCGTGTGTAATTTGACTCCTCTGGGGCAGCCGTGCAGGATAACGTCATTTTCACGGCGCGAAGAAGGCGCGAATCATAGAATTATGCGATGTCAGCTGAAATTTTTTTCCAAACCAACAGACACTTTTTCCCCAACGCAGAGAAATAATAATTTCATGAATAAACGATGTAGCGAACCATTCTGTAGCAAACAGACATATTTTTTCCAACGCCGAGAAATAATTTTCAAACAAATATGTAACAAGCATTCTAAAGCTAGCATGTTTTTAAAGCGTTCAGATTTAGCGTCGCAGCGTATCGCGCGATGACACGACGCGAAGAACGCGTGAACGAAATATAATACTATTTAAAACGTTGAATCTTAGAATTAGGTGGTGAGGAAAGAATGAGGGTAAATAAAATAGAGACATAATATGTTTTAAATGATAATATATTGTTACAGGCAAAGAATATGAAAATAGAATAATAATAATTTAACATTTTTCTTCCTACGAGCATCAGCTAGAATATCATTGATGACACATGCTAACAGTTCGCAATCTACAAGATAATCCTCGTCGTAATATTCGCTATCACGTATGATTTTAGCAGCACGACGCGTATCTAATGTTTCGCAGGCAACATCGCTCTGTTGTAGCACGTTAACAAAATTTAAAAATTTCAGCCGCACATCTTGTGCAGTTTCATACAACCGCAGATACACATAGGCTATACACAGATCAAGATTAAATAAAAATGTTACAGTATTCAGTTTCAAATACAGCGGCTTAGTATCTAGTGTTATCTTTACAATCAGAGAATCATAGAAAGAATTATGTGGAGTCGATAGAAATTCGTGAGGAGAGGTCTTATGCTACTGCATAAAAATTTAATTCTAGCTAAATAAAAAATCATAAACCTTAATGAAATTAAAAATCTTATAAAAATAATTCTTAAATACCCAGCTATAACAATTAATGAAAATCTACCTCTAAAATACTCAGTATTAAATCCAGACACCAATTCTGATTCCGCCTCCACTAAATCTGGCTCAATTAATAATCTAATTAAAAACATTAAATAAATTGGAATTAAAATTAAATATAAATAGAATATAAAAATATAAAAATAAAAAGAGAAATAGAAAAATATAAAAACAAAAAATATAATAATAATTTAATTTATTGCTCATTTTCGTGTTACAATTCAACGATCATATACTCTTTTCATTTCATTCCCGCGATTGTGTCAGTGTCCAACCCTTCTAATGTATCCTGCTGTGTCTTAACAATTTTTCTATTTTACAAGTGTTTCCTAATCTATTCTATGCTGTATAAACTTCTTTTATCACTTTCCAGTTCTTTCCATCTTTTCCTTCTCCCTATTATCTCCTGTAAAATAGCCAAGTTTTTTTCCTTCTCTTCTTTCCAATTCCCACCACTCTCTCCACGTACTTCACATGCTTCAATCACGTGTTCCACTCTTTCTTCCTCTTTCTTATAAAGCCTAAATACCCTTTCTTCTCTCTTTAGCCAATATTTGCAGGCCCTGTTTCACTACTTTTTGATCTTTCCCCCCAATAGTATTTCGGCTTATCTCCAGGTTTCCTTGCCACCTCTCTTAATTCTCTTAGGAACTTTGACTCTTTTACTTTCGTCTCTCTCTCTTGTTCTTGGATGTCTTTACTTATCTGCTCTATTTTGATCGACACTTCTTTCCCATTTAATCTTCTTCTTTCCAATTCTTCATTTGACCATCCTCTCCCTTCCAAGAATTTGATTCTCATTCTTTCCCTTTTCGTAACTTCATTTCCTCTCATTAGACTTCTCCCACTTTCATATCTTATCGATCCTTCATCCGAGTTTATTAGCCTCTCTTCAAACTTCATTGCTCATTCTCCCATTTCAATTGCTATGCCATCTCTTCCTGTTTCTTTTAACAGCCAGTATGTTGGTGTTGATCTCTCCAATTTCATTATCCACCGCATGTATTTCACCTGCAATTATTATAATTATATAAATTGTATTAATCTTGAAATTAAAAGAGCTAATTATAAATTATTTTTTTATGTGGAATAATAATTATAAATTTATAATTATTGGTGATATGTTATTCGATTTTATTGATATCTAGTTTTTAAATGAATTTATTCATATATTTAATTAATTATGAAAAGTATTTTTATTTTTTGTTAAATATAACAAATTTATGGGATTATCTACACATTTATATTATTATTATTGATTTGATGTATTTAAGAATTGTAATTTTAAAATTTAATTTCATTTAAGATAATTTAATAACTTATTTCATTGATAAATAATTTAAGAATTTTGGTGCAATTTTTTAAATAAATTATATAAATGAATTATGCGTAGGCTATAATGATAAAATTAATAACTAATTTAGTGATTATATTTTTTACATAAAAATGAACTAAAGGAATTCTGCAAATTAAAAATATTCACCTGTTTATCAAAAAACATGTCTTTATGTTTAATAATTTAAAGTCTGCTCTGCCCAATGAATTATTTTTAAGTGGCTGCAGTATATTGACTACATGGTAGCATACAAAGGTAGTAATATAATTAGTCTTTTTATTGAAGGCTCGAATGAATGAGTTGATGAAATATTTCCTGTCTCTAGATTAAACTGTTAATTTAAATTTTAAGTAAAAATGCTGAGATTTTTTCTATAGGACGAGAAGATCCTATAGAATTTTATAATTTGTTTTAGGAATAAGTTTTAATAAAATTAAGTAATTTATTGGGAGGATATTTAAAATTATTTAACTTTAAAAAATTTATCCAAGTATTCTTGTTTCAAAAGATAGTTTATTAAAAATTGCTAGATTTAATTACCTTGGGGATAACAGCGTAATATCTTTGGAGAGATTATATTTATGAAGATGATTGCGACCTCGATGTTGAATTAGGATATAATTTAAATGCAGCAGTTTAAATATTAAGTCTGTTCGACTTTTAATATCTTACATGATTTCAGTTCAGATCGACGTGAGCCAAACTAATTTAGTGAACATATTTTTTAGATAAAAATGAACTAAAGGAATTCTGAAAATTAAAAATATTCACCTGTTTATCAAAAAACATGTCTTTATGTTTAATAATTTAAAGTCTGCTCTGCCGAATGAATTATTTTTAAGTGGCTGCAGTATATTGACTACATTGTAGCATACAAAGGTAGTAAGTATAATAATTAGTCTTTTTATTGAAGGCTTGAATGAATGAGTTGATGAAATATTTCCTGTCTCTAGATTAAACTGTTAATTTAAATTTTAAGTAAAAATGCTGAGATTTTTTCTATAGGACGAGAAGATCCTATAGAATTTTATAATTTGTTTTAGGAATAAGTTTTAATAAAATTAAGTAATTTATTGGGAGGATATTTAAAATTATTTAACTTTAAAAAATTTATCCAAGTGTTCTTGTTTCAAAAGATAGTTTATTAAAAAATTGTTAGATTTAATTACTTTGGGGATAACAGCGTAATATCTTTGGAGAGATTATATTTATGAAGATGTTGAATTAGGATATAATTTAAATGCAGCAGTTTAAATATTAAGTCTGTTCGAGTTTTAATATCTTACATGATTTCAGTTCAGATCGACGTGAGCCAGATCGGTTTCTATCTATATTTATCTAATAAGTTTTTGTACGAAAGGATTTAATTTATAAATTATTTTTACTATTTTCAATAAAAATTGGAATTTTATATTTATTAAGAATAGGTGTTTACCCTGTGATAATTGATGGTTGGTTGGGCTTCAAATTCTAATTATTCAATATTAGGAGCGATTGGATCAATTTCACAGTCAGTTTCTTATGAAGTCCGTTTATTTTTAACAATATTTTCCGTAATTTTATTAATTGAAAGTTATTCATTATTGGATTTATATAAATTTCAATATTACATTAAATTTATTTTAATTTTAATCCCAATACTACGACAAGAAAACCGCGGATAGGTCTTTTAAAATCGGAGACCAAGTGCTACTGCACGACGAGACGTTAAGACGCGGACGGTCACAAAACTAACACCTGCATGGATAGGTCCCTACACGATTAAAAACATGCACGATAACAATAATTACAGTATAAAGGGCGACGAACAATCCGCGTTCACGCGAACCGACTCAAACACTTTATAGAATAGGGCAGGAATAGGAAAATGGTCGCAGTTATGAGGGGAAGTAACAGCGCACCAACAACTATGTAGATTTGAAAAAAGAGGAGAAATATATTTATTTAAAAAAAATGTGGGAGAGAAAAATTTTTAAATAAGTATTTTAAAATAAGTAATTTAACTAATCAGGATATTCGCCGTTTTTGAGGGTTTAATTTAGATTTAAATTTATTTAAAACACAGTTCAATTGGTCTTTCTGATGTCTCGCATCTAAAGCTATTTGCGGGCTTAAAAATTCTAACGAATTTAAAAATTTCTCATTAAAAGGCAATCTCCTAACAGTATGTTTGAAGGCAGATTGGTAATATTTTTTTATATTTTCATAAGAGTCTATAATTCCTTGGCTATTTTCTGAATTACTACTTCTAATTTTATTAATGGTTGCCATCGATTCCTCTCCAATAAAAATTGATTGCAGTGGCAGTAAATTATCTTCATTATATACGTCTACTTCATGTGAATTGGGTGCTACAATATACTCACGCTTTATAAAATTTCCTCCCAATGATCTTAATAATCTAAAACATTCAGGGAGCAGGCAATGAACTAGAATTTTCGAATTCTGAAACACTGTGTTGAATCTTGTAAATATGTTTAACGCGTAATTTAAAAATTGCAAATAAGCCTTAGTATAAGGGCAACTTAATGTTCGAAATATTTGGTTTGTTCTTTCGGAATAATTGTGTTCTGCTGCTGCCTCCGCAAAGACAGCAAATAAAACTGTCCACTGACTTAACGTTCTTTCTACAATTTCCGGTAGTACAACCCATCTGATCGGAGATGGCTGCAGAATTTTTCCCTTACATCGTCCATAAAATCTTGCAGGTCTTCTAAAACTTTCTGTTGTTTTTGATTTACTGTAAGACATGTATAAATGAAAGTGAATAATTGTTGTATTTGCAATGGCAAGTAATCGCTCGCACGGCACGCGACCAAATACATTGAAAAGCAAAAGCATGGGAAGACAGGCATTTCTTCATGCACGTGTATCACATCGTGATTGTATTATATCGAATAAATCCTCTGAACACATATACGCACATTTACGGCTCGAATAATCGTCGTAGCCCCCAAAAGTCCGGATCATCATTGTCGTCGATGAACGCCCAACGGTCTAAATCGTCTCGAACCTCGCGCCAAAACTGCCTGCATCCATGCATTAATTTTCTACATTTAATGCTGTTGTATCCTTTCGTATATGGATACTCTGTTCGCTGAAACATATGAGAAACTATAGAAAACATGTGCTTTTTATGAAAAGACCTTGTAGTCGCTACGTACAAATATCACTTACCAAATACTCCTTCATCTCGTTGCTGTCGTCGCACCACATCCTGATTGAAACGCGTAATGATCCCTCGCAGTGGCAGATTGACGAGCAACTGGTCTCGCTGCATCTCCAAGCTCCCGCATGTAGATCCATGCCCAAAGTTGCATAGCCTTGCAAAAGTAAGATACCGTTGTTCTCCACCTGCATATTCGCTGACCATCCTCTCCTTCAATGCATCTTCTTCGAATTATTCACTGACCACCATCTCCTTTTTCTTCTTCGCACTCGTCTTCTTCCTCTTCTTCTTTGGACACATCTCTTCTTCGAATTATTCACTGATCACCCTCTCCTTTTTCTTCTTCGCACTCGTCTTCTTCCCGTTCTTCTTTGGACACATCATTCGAACCACTTTCAACGTCTAACGTACCACTTTGATCGCATATCGAACGTCTAACGTACCACTCTGGACGTGTATCGAACATGTATTGAACCACTTTGATCACGTATCGAACGTGTATCGAACGTGTGTGGTACCACTTTCAACATCAATCGAACGGGTATGGCACAACTTTCAACGTCTATCGTACCACTCTGGACGTGTATCGAACGTCTATCGTACCACTCTGGACGTGTATCGAACGTCTATCGTACCACTCTGAACGTTATCGAACGTCAATCGAACCACTCTGAACGTTATCGAACGTCAATCGAACCACTCTGAACGTGTATCGAACGTCTATCGTATCACTCTGAACGAGTATCGAACGTCTATCGTACCACTCTGAACGTGTATCAAACATCTGTGGTTACTTTTCTGAAGGTCACCCCCTCGATTGGTTAGGCCGGACATGTATTGAAACCCTTCCCTCGGTTAGTTCTGAAATATTTCTGCAGTGGGTTACGTCTGAAATTTTCCGACGCTGGACGTTCGTCGATAGACGTTCGATACACGTTCAGAGTGGTACGATAGACGTTCGATACACGTCCAGAGTGGTACGATAGACGTTCGATACACGTCCAGAGTGGTACGATAGACGTTGAAAGTTGTGCCATACCCGTTCGATTGATGTTGAAAGTGGTACCACACACGTTCGATACACGTTCGATACGTGATCAAAGTGGTTCAATACATGTTCGATACACGTCCAGAGTGGTACGTTAGACGTTCGATATGCGATCAAAGTGGTACGTTAGACGTTGAAAGTGGTTCGAATGATGTGTCCAAAGAAGAACGGGAAGAAGACGAGTGCGAAGAAGAAAAAGGAGAGGGTGATCAGTGAATAATTCGAAGAAGAGATGTGTCCAAAGAAGAAGAGGAAGAAGACGAGTGCGAAGAAGAAAAAGGAGATGGTGGTCAGTGAATAATTCGAAGAAGATGCATTGAAGGAGAGGATGGTCAGCGAATATGCAGGTGGAGAACAACGGTATCTTACTTTTGCAAGGCTATGCAACTTTGGGCATGGATCTACATGCGGGAGCTTGGAGATGCAGCGAGACCAGTTGCTCGTCAATCTGCCACTGCGAGGGATCATTACGCGTTTCAATCAGGATGTGGTGCGACGACAGCAACGAGATGAAGGAGTATTTGGTAAGTGATATTTGTACGTAGCGACTACAAGGTCTTTTCATAAAAAGCACATGTTTTCTATAGTTTCTCATATGTTTCAGCGAACAGAGTATCCATATACGAAAGGATACAACAGCATTAAATGTAGAAAATTAATGCATGGCTGCAGGCAGTTTTGGCGCGAGGTTCGAGACGATTTAGACCGTTGGGCGTTCATCGACGACAATGATGATCCGGACTTTTGGGGGCTACGACGATTATTCGAGCCGTAAATGTGCGTATATGTGTTCAGAGGATTTATTCGATATAATACAATCACGATGTGATACACGTGCATGAAGAAATGCCTGTCTTCCCATGCTTTTGCTTTTCAATGTATTTGGTCGCGTGCCGTGCGAGCGATTACTTGCCATTGCAAATACAGCAATTATTCACTTTCATTTATACATGTCTTACAGTAAATCAAAAACAACAGAAAGTTTTAGAAGACCTGCAAGATTTTATGGACGATGTAAGGGAAAAATTCTGCAGCCATCTCCGATCAGATGGGTTGTACTACCGGAAATTGTAGAAAGAACGTTAAGTCAGTGGACAGTTTTATTTGCTGTCTTTGCGGAGGCAGCAGCAGAACACAATTATTCCGAAAGAACAAACCAAATATTTCGAACATTAAGTTGCCCTTATACTAAGGCTTATTTGCAATTTTTAAATTACGCGTTAAACATATTTACAAGATTCAACACAGTGTTTCAGAATTCGAAAATTCTAGTTCATTGCCTGCTCCCTGAATGTTTTAGATTATTAAGATCATTGGGAGGAAATTTTATAAAGCGTGAGTATATTGTAGCACCCAATTCACATGAAGTAGACGTATATAATGAAGATAATTTACTGCCACTGCAATCAATTTTTATTGGAGAGGAATCGATGGCAACCATTAATAAAATTAGAAGTAGTAATTCAGAAAATAGCCAAGGAATTATAGACTCTTATGAAAATATAAAAATATTACCAATCTGCCTTCAAACATACTGTTAGGAGATTGCCTTTTAATGAGAAATTTTTAAATTCGTTAGAATTTTTAAGCCCGCAAATAGCTTTAGATGCGAGACATCAGAAAGACCAATTGAACTGTGTTTTAAATAAATTTAAATCTAAATTAAACCCTCAAAAACGGCGAATATCCTGATTAGTTAAGTTACTTATTTTAAAATACTTATTTAAAAAATTTTCTCTCCCACATTTTTTTAAATAAATATATTTCTCCTCTTTTTTCAAATCTACATAGTTGTTGGTGCGCTGTTACTTCCCCTCATAACTGCGACCATTTTCCTATTCCTGCCCTATTCTATAAAGTGTTTGAGTCGGTTCGCGTGAACGCGGATTGTTCGTCGCCCTTTATACTGTAATTATTGTTATCGTGCATGTTTTTAATCGTGTAGGGACCTATCCATGCAGGTGTTAGTTTTGTGACCGTCCGCGTCTTAACGTCTCGTCGTGCAGTAGCACTTGGTCTCCGATTTTAAAAGACCTATCCGCGGTTTTCTTGTCGTAGTATTGGGATTAAAATTAAAATAAATTTAATGTAATATTGAAATTTATATAAATCCAATAATGAATAACTTTCAATTAATAAAATTACGGAAAATATTGTTAAAAATAAACGGACTTCATAAGAAACTGACTGTGAAATTGATCCAATCGCTCCTAATATTGAATAATTAGAATTTGAAGCCCAACCAACCATCAATTATCACAGGGTAAACACCTATTCTTAATAAATATAAAATTCCAATTTTTATTGAAAATAGTAAAAATAATTTATAAATTAAATCCTTTCGTACAAAAACTTATTAGATAAATATAGATAGAAACCGATCTGGCTCACGTCGATCTGAACTGAAATCATGTAAGATATTAAAACTCGAACAGACTTAATATTTAAACTGCTGCATTTAAATTATATCCTAATTCAACATCTTCATAAATATAATCTCTCCAAAGATATTACGCTGTTATCCCCAAGGTAATTAAATCTAGCAATTTTTAATAAACTATCTTTTGAAACAAGAATACTTGGATAAATTTTTTAAAGTTAAATAATTTTAAATATCCTCCCAATAAATTACTTAATTTTATTAAAACTTATTCCTAAAACAAATTATAAAATTCTATAGGATCTTCTCGTCCTATAGAAAAAATCTCAGCATTTTTACTTAAAATTTAAATTAACAGTTTAATCTAGAGACAGGAAATATTTCATCAACTCATTCATTCGAGCCTTCAATAAAAAGACTAATTATATTACTACCTTTGTATGCTACCATGTAGTCAATATACTGCAGCCACTTAAAAATAATTCATTGGGCAGAGCAGACTTTAAATTATTAAACATAAAGACATGTTTTTTGATAACCAGGTGAATATTTTTAATTTTCAGAATTCCTTTAGTTCATTTTTATCTAAAAAATATGTTCACTAAATTAGTTTGGCTCACGTCGATCTGAACTGAAATCATGTAAGATATAAAAAGTCGAACAGACTTAATATTTAAACTGCTGCATTTAAATTATATCCTAATTCAACATCGAGGTCGCAATCATCTTCATAAATATAATCTCTCCAAAGATATTACGCTGTTATCCCCAAGGTAATTAAATCTAGCAATTTTTAATAAACTATCTTTTGAAACAAGAATACTTGGATAAATTTTTTAAAGTTAAATAATTTTAAATATCCTCCCAATAAATTACTTAATTTTATTAAAACTTATTCCTAAAACAAATTATAAAATTCTATAGGATCTTCTCGTCCTATAGAAAAAATCTCAGCATTTTTACTTAAAATTTAAATTAACAGTTTAATCTAGAGACAGGAAATATTTCATCAACTCATTCATTCAAGCCTTCAATAAAAAGACTAATTATTATACTTACTACCTTTGTATGCTACAATGTAGTCAATATACTGCAGCCACTTAAAAATAATTCATTGGGCAGAGCAGACTTTAAATTATTAAACATAAAGACATGTTTTTTGATAAACAGGTGAATATTTTTAATTTTCAGAATTCCTTTAGTTCATTTTTATCTAAAAAATATGTTCACTAAATTAGTTTGGCTCACGTCGATCTGAACTGAAATCATGTAAGATATTAAAAGTCGAACAGACTTAATATTTAAACTGCTGCATTTAAATTATATCCTAATTCAACATCGAGGTCGCAATCATCTTCATAAATATAATCTCTCCAAAGATATTACGCTGTTATCCCCAAGGTAATTAAATCTAGCAATTTTTAATAAACTATCTTTTGAAACAAGAATACTTGGATAAATTTTTTAAAGTTAAATAATTTTAAATATCCTCCCAATAAATTACTTAATTTTATTAAAACTTATTCCTAAAACAAATTATAAAATTCTATAGGATCTTCTCGTCCTATAGAAAAAATCTCAGCATTTTTACTTAAAATTTAAATTAACAGTTTAATCTAGAGACAGGAAATATTTCATCAACTCATTCATTCGAGCCTTCAATAAAAAGACTAATTATATTACTACCTTTGTATGCTACCATGTAGTCAATATACTGCAGCCACTTAAAAATAATTCATTGGGCAGAGCAGACTTTAAATTATTAAACATAAAGACATGTTTTTTGATAAACAGGTGAATATTTTTAATTTGCAGAATTCCTTTAGTTCATTTTTATGTAAAAAATATAATCACTAAATTAGTTATTAATTTTATCATTATAGCCTACGCATAATTCATTTATATAATTTATTTAAAAAATTGCACCAAAATTCTTAAATTATTTATCAATGAAATAAGTTATTAAATTATCTTAAATGAAATTAAATTTTAAAATTACAATTCTTAAATACATCAAATCAATAATAATAATATAAATGTGTAGATAATCCCATAAATTTGTTATATTTAACAAAAAATAAAAATACTTTTCATAATTAATTAAATATATGAATAAATTCATTTAAAAACTAGATATCAATAAAATCGAATAACATATCACCAATAATTATAAATTTATAATTATTATTCCACATAAAAAAATAATTTATAATTAGCTCTTTTAATTTCAAGATTAATACAATTTATATAATTATAATAATTGCAGGTGAAATACATGCGGTGGATAATGAAATTGGAGAGATCAACACCAACATACTGGCTGTTAAAAGAAACAGGAAGAGATGGCATAGCAATTGAAATGGGAGAATGAGCAATGAAGTTTGAAGAGAGGCTAATAAACTCGGATGAAGGATCGATAAGATATGAAAGTGGGAGAAGTCTAATGAGAGGAAATGAAGTTACGAAAAGGGAAAGAATGAGAATCAAATTCTTGGAAGGGAGAGGATGGTCAAATGAAGAATTGGAAAGAAGAAGATTAAATGGGAAAGAAGTGTCGATCAAAATAGAGCAGATAAGTAAAGACATCCAAGAACAAGAGAGAGAGACGAAAGTAAAAGAGTCAAAGTTCCTAAGAGAATTAAGAGAGGTGGCAAGGAAACCTGGAGATAAGCCGAAATACTATTGGGGGAAAGATCAAAAAGTAGTGAAACAGGGCCTGCAAATATTGGCTAAAGAGAGAAGAAAGGGTATTTAGGCTTTATAAGAAAGAGGAAGAAAGAGTGGAACACGTGATTGAAGCATGTGAAGTACGTGGAGAGAGTGGTGGGAATTGGAAAGAAGAGAAGGAAAGAAACTTGGCTATTTTACAGGAGATAATAGGGAGAAGGAAAAGATGGAAAGAACTGGAAAGTGATAAAAGAAGTTTATACAGCATAGAATAGATTAGGAAACACTTGTAAAATAGAAAAATTGTTAAGACACAGCAGGATACATTAGAAGGGTTGGACACTGACACAATCGCGGGAATGAAATGAAAAGAGTATATGATCGTTGAATTGTAACACGAAAATGAGCAATAAATTAAATTATTATTATATTTTTTGTTTTTATATTTTTCTATTTCTCTTTTTATTTTTATATTTTTATATTCTATTTATATTTAATTTTAATTCCAATTTATTTAATGTTTTTAATTAGATTATTAATTGAGCCAGATTTAGTGGAGGCGGAATCAGAATTGGTGTCTGGATTTAATACTGAGTATTTTAGAGGTAGATTTTCATTAATTGTTATAGCTGGGTATTTAAGAATTATTTTTATAAGATTTTTAATTTCATTAAGGTTTATGATTTTTTATTTAGCTAGAATTAAATTTTTATGCAGTAGCATAAGACCTCTCCTCACGAATTTCTATCGACTCCACATAATTCTTTCTATGATTCTCTGATTGTAAAGATAACACTAGATACTAAGCCGCTGTATTTGAAACTGAATACTGTAACATTTTTATTTAATCTTGATCTGTGTATAGCCTATGTGTATCTGCGGTTGTATGAAACTGCACAAGATGTGCGGCTGAAATTTTTAAATTTTGTTAACGTGCTACAACAGAGCGATGTTGCCTGCGAAACATTAGATACGCGTCGTGCTGCTAAAATCATACGTGATAGCGAATATTACGACGAGGATTATCTTGTAGATTGCGAACTGTTAGCATGTGTCATCAATGATATTCTAGCTGATGCTCGTAGGAAGAAAAATGTTAAATTATTATTATTCTATTTTCATATTCTTTGCCTGTAACAATATATTATCATTTAAAACATATTATGTCTCTATTTTATTTACCCTCATTCTTTCCTCACCACCTAATTCTAAGATTCAACGTTTTAAATAGTATTATATTTCGTTCACGCGTTCTTCGCGTCGTGTCATCGCGCGATACGCTGCGACGCTAAATCTGAACGCTTTAAAAACATGCTAGCTTTAGAATGCTTGTTACATATTTGTTTGAAAATTATTTCTCGGCGTTGGAAAAAATATGTCTGTTTGCTACAGAATGGTTCGCTACATCGTTTATTCATGAAATTATTATTTCTCTGCGTTGGGGAAAAAGTGTCTGTTGGTTTGGAAAAAAAATTTCAGCTGACATCGCATAATTCTATGATTCGCGCCTTCTTCGCGCCGTGAAAATGACGTTATCCTGCACGGCTGCCCCAGAGGAGTCAAATTACACACGATCGCGCGATACGCTGCGATATTAAGATTGAAAAACATTTGAAATACTGTTAGCTTTAGAATGCATGCGATTGTACCACTGTCTCTTTCCCTCCCCGAATTTAGCTTTAAAATAACTGTGCTTGTGCCGTCTCTCTCTCTCTCTCTCTCTTTCCCGTCCCCGAATATATGGTTTGTAAAACGTCGATCTTTCCCGACATCGCTCGAAACAATTTCTGATAAATTATTAAACAATTTCTGCTGCATATTGGTTCGCTAGATCGGTGTGGGCCAAGTGTGAAAAAATTTTCGGGGGTGGGCCAAGGCCATTCCCTCGCTCGGTTAGGTGTGAAAAAGATTTTCGGGGGTCAGTCCCCCTCTGAAAAATTTTCATTCGAGCGTTTTTCGCGCCGCCAAATGACATCATCTCGCGCAGCTGCTCCAGGGGAGTCAAATTACGCGAGATCGCGCGATACGCTGCGACGCTAAGATTGAAAAACATTTTGAAAAATTTTAACTTTAGAATGCATGCGATTGTACCACTGCTGTCTCTTTCCCTCCACCGAATTTAGCTGGTACCACTATGTAGTGCTATCTCTTTCCCTCCCCGAATATGTGATTTGTAAAACGTCGCTCGAAACAATTTCTGATAAATTATTATTTCTCTGCTGCATATTGGTTCGCTAGATCGGTGTGGGCCAAGGTCATTCCCTCGCTCGGTTAGGTGTGAAAAAGATTTTCGGGGGTCAGTCCCCCCTCTGAAAAATTTTCATTCGAGCGTTTTTCGCGCCGCCAAATGACATTATCTCGCGCAGCTGCTCCAGGGGAGTCAAATTACTCGCGATACGCTGCGACGTTAAGATTGAAAAACATTTTGAAAAATTTTAGCTTTAGAATGCATGCGATTGTGCTGTCTCTTTCCCTCTCTCTCAGAATTTAGCTTTACAACTATGTAGTGCCGTCTCTTTCCCTCCCCGAATATGCGATTTGTAAAACGTCGCTCGAAACAATTTCTGATAAATTATTATTTCTCTGCGCTTGGCGGTTCGCTAGATCGGTGTGGGCCAAGGGTGAAAAAATTTTCGGGGTGGGCCAAGATCGTTCCCTCCCTCGGTTAGGTACGCAAAAAATTTCGGCTGCAGGTCATTCCCCTCTGAAAAAATTTCTGACGGCGGGGCAGGTCTGAAGAGGTCTCCGCGGCCGCTCGGCCTGGACTGATCCCCTCCACGATTACGGCTTCCCCCACTCCGCGGCTCGTGCGCGCGCAACCAGTCTTCCACTCCCCGCTGTCCCCGCGCCTATAGTTCCCCCCACCGCACTCCCCCGCGCGCCCTCACTTCCACCCGCCCCCGCGCCCCCCTCAGAGGACCCGAGTTAGAATCCCCCTTGCTATACTACTTCAATCCTAGCTCCATATTCCACACCCTCGCATTAAAAACTACCAATAGGACTCTCCGTTGTGTCCACGTTCTTTTCCTCCGTACGTCTTTAGTTTTAGATCTCGATTGTACTTCGAACCAGCAACTAGTTTTGAACTTGCTTATAATAAAGGACAATTTTATACAAGTTTTGTATTTGCATTCTCCCCGGTACACGACAATATGTACAAATTACCAACAACAGATAGACTTATTTTATAGAAAACACCAGCGAATATGATAGTATTTTTTTTTTGGATGTTTAAAGTCGGGACCTTGAATCGGATTGAAAGTCCGTTTCATTAAAAATAGTCCGATTTAAACTATTTTCTGTCTAATTAATCGGGAGAACACCAGGAATCCATAGGTGTCACTTTCATATTGATACGATGAAAAATAAAGAAATTCCGTTTGTGTATAATCGATGACACGTCGCTGAGCAACTCTGCGCTGCAGATTAGACGGGTCAACGATACAATGTCGCTCGCCTCGAGGACCCGGCGGTTTCGAGCAAAGGCGCTTGAGGCTTGAGGGCCTCCAAGCCACGCCCAGAGTTATTTATGCTTCTCCGCTATAAATATAAATGAAAATGAGAAAATTGGCCGAAGCTACTGATGAATCCCTGTCGATTCAAAATTTTATTTATGCGCTTCGGATGAATTCTCGTCGATTCAAAATTTTATTTATGTTTCTTCGGATAAATTCGCGTCGATGCAAAATTTTATTTATGGCGCTTCAAATAATAAATAATTCTGGGTGATTTTTATTTATGATATATACAGATAAAGTCTCTTTTATTTAAAAAGTTATTTATATAATTTTTTATTTAAATAATGCCCATCTCTGCCACAAAATAGTACAGGAACATTACAAGATGTTTCATGCGTAAATGGTACAAGGGAAAATTGGACGTACCGTGAGCTCATTGGATCGCTTATGTATCTTGCCGTGGGAACGAGGCCGGATATCGCTAACACAGTATCTAGGCTTCCTCAATTTGTTAACGATCCGCAACGATAAGATATGGTAGCCGCGAAACGGGTATTAAAATATCTAGCAGGGTCAAAAACACTGGGAATTAAGTATGTAAAATCTGACAAGAAGCTACTGGGTTATTCAGACACAGACTGGGGTGGATGCAACATTGACCGACGATCTTATACTGGGTATGTATTTCTTCTTGGCGATGGTCCGATAGTATGGAAGTCGCAAAAACAACGGTCAGTGGCATTATCATCCACTGAAGCTGAATATGTTGCCTTGTCTGAGGCGGCGAGGGAGATATTATATTTAAGGGGTCTCCTTGAGGAACTCCCAAAAGAACCGGCCATCCGAGCGTAGGAGCAAGTGCAAAATAAAAGTAACGGTGCGCTTCTCAATACCGCAGATGTACCTACCTAAGTATCATTTCTGACGGAAAAGAATTGTCCAGCCTTTGCGCCTGCCATTCCCGGCGTAGACCTTTGGCAGGTAGGTATCTGTTTCAATAGGCAAGGCCACCCGTGGCGCCAGCAAGACCGTCCTCGGTCCTTGCTATTCCAGCGGGTTTTCTTCCAAGGAAAATCAGTAAATTTGCAAGCGCAATATCTTAAAAACCAGTGGAAATAAAGTGTATACATTATAGCGTATTGAATTTGTCTTGGAACGCACTATCAAGTGACCTCTTCAAAAAAAATAGTTCCGTTTAAAAAACCGAACTTGACCTTCGTATCTTTTAAAATAATAATCGAAGAGAAAATTCGAATGCGCTAATAAATTGGCCCCCTCGAACCATGCGATTCCATATTTTTTTTATTTTTTTATCTCCAATACTTTAGGAGATATCCAGCTGTTCATTCTTCCCGCGGACACCCTGTATATGTAATCTTCCGATCTTCACTTCTTCTTGTAACACACTTGCCTATACAACACATCTTATGTAAAATGCGTCTTGCATATATAAGATTGAATAAACCTTCACAGAAGTTATAACTAATATTCCACTAGGTAAATGTATAATTCAATCTGGTATTCCAGAATAACCTATATCTAACAAGAATATAAATAGAATATAAAAATATAAAATAAAAAGAGAATGAGAAAAATATAAAAAGAAAAAATATAATAATAATAATAATTTAATTTATTACTCATTTTCGTGTTACAATTTAACGATCATATACTCTTTCCATTTCATTCTCGCGAATGTGTCAGTGTCCAACCCTTCTAATGTATCCTGCTGTGTCTTAACAATTTTCCTATTTTACAAGTGTTTCCTAATCTATTCTATGCTGTATAATCTTCTTTTATCACTTTCCAGTTCTTTCCATCTTTTCCTTCTCCCTATTATCTCCTGTAAAATAGCCAAGTTTTTCCTTCTCTTCTTTCCAATTCCTGCCACTCTCTCCACTTACTTCACATGCTTCAATCACGTGTTTCACGGTTTCTTCCTCTTCCCTATAAAGCCTAAATATCCTTTCTTCTTTCTTTAACCAATATTTGTATGCCCTTGTTTCACTACCCTGTATGCATCTTCCTATTCTTTCTAATTCTCCTCTCCTTTTTTTCTTTTTTCCCTCATAAGTATTTCGGCTTATCTCCTGGTTTCCTTGCCACCTCTCTTAATTCTCTTACGAACTTTGACTCTTTTACTTTCGTCTCTCTTTCTTGTTCTTGGATGTATTTACTTATCTGCTGTATCTTGGTCCACACTTCTTCCCCATTTAATCTTCTTCTTCTTTTCCATTCTCCATTTGACCGTCCTCTCCCTTCCAAGAATTTGATTCTCAATCTTTCCATTTTCGTTACTTCATTTCCTCTCATTAGAATTCTCCCACTTTCATATCTTATCGATCCTTCTTCCGAGTCTATTAGCCTCTCTTCAAACTTCATTGCCCTTACTCTTATTTTAATTGCCCTGCTGGAACTGCCAGTTAGAACCGCATTAAAAATTTTTAAATCCGGATTGATGCGGTTTTCTTCCCGTAAATTGCAGATTGAACTAGATGAAATATTTTCTATCAGTTTCAAACCGGATATGCATGTAAAAATCTTGATGGTATCTATCTGTATTTCCTAGCACAATTTGTCTTCGGTTCTGCTCGGATTTACACGAAGTAACTCGCATATTACTAGTAAACCTTCTTGAGTAACTTTGTTCATTTTTTAAGCTGGTTCTATCTGGAAATCCAGATCCAAACCAAAATGGGATTCTATTGGTCTTTTCAAATTATTTTGCTACCGATTCTTACATAGATTTGCATATCGTAAATGCATGTCAAACACATATATTTCTGGATGAAATCGACTCTACTTTTTAGTTGTTTCTAACTAGAATCTAGAAGTATAGATCAAAATTCAGATGATACTTTCATCAGTTTTTCCAAGCCATTTTACTACCTGATTTTTATTTGTATTCGCGACAACATTTATGGTCTTTCGACCGATTTACTCAGGTTCAGTGATGCCAGAACGAGGACGGGTTCCCTCGAGAATTTCCCCCACCACACGCGCACACTACGCCGGAGCTGCGTGTCCGTGAGCTCGGCGCTTCGGACAATGTCGGGAAGGCGAGAGAGAAAACGAATGTGTGTCTTTCTCTCTCGCTCTTGAAACGCTGTGATCCACGGTGAGGTGCAAGCGACACGCGGCCGTGCGCGATCTTCTTGAGTGCCTCGAGATACACTTTTCACTTTCTGACATATGTATAATACTCTTGTAATGAAAAAAAATGTGCAAAAAGTTTTGTTACGGAAATCATGTTTTAAGACCTCCTGATCACGTTTTGACTATTTAGAAAAGAGCTTTTTTTTAAATATCTCATATATTTGTTAACACGATTACGTTTAAACGGCAAAATGGATTTCAATGAAACTTTATATTTAAATTTTATATTCTTGTCTTAATATTCTTGATCCGATTATATCGCGAAAAATGATAATTACCCGTTATGGTTCTTCGATTTTTCAGATATACGATTTAAATTCTACATAAAAAGCGTTAATAAAAATTCTTCTGTAACTTCTTTAACAAAGAAAAATGTACATTCATAATTTCTTGTTTTCATTTTACATTTTCGTACATTTTATTTGAACTATTCCTATTTTTCAAACATTAAAATGAATTTTTTTATTAAAAGATGAATCTTTTGATACTGTAAATTGGTGAAATTTGTTAAAATTAGAATCCACTCTTGGCCAGTACCATGGACGCTGTAGCAGTCTTCGATAAAAAATATTTCTTCAGAGTATGATCTGACATCTAAAATATAAACGTAACCACATTTCTCGATAGATTTTTCGATAATTATATCAAGTTGTGACAAAGAATCACGCACTATTTACAAATTAATTACGCACAGCGTGCACGCTACCGCTCGATGGAAACTACGGGAAAGTGGTGGTCTCTTCCATCGGGAGGGAAATGTAGACAATTGGTTATGCAAAGCTAACATTGCGATACATGTTGTACACTAAAATGTACAAAAACATTACAAAAATAGAAAAGAAAGGCAGCACGTAAATATATCGTTTGGGTTGGATATATTGACGAGATGTAAGACTGAAATAAGTAATGCTACAATTATTTACATTTCCAAAGGATAGAAAGCACGCAGAGAATTTTACTATAATAAATGCGACAGAATTTCGAGATAATTGTTACATAGAAAATGAATATACTTAAGAATATACATTTATTTGTACAATTATCTCGAAGTACTCTCTATAAATTATATGTACAGCAAGCAAGCGAATTTATTGCAAGGATAGAACAAGAATTGCGTGAGGTAAATCGAACAACTATTTACATATTCGCGATGTCTAATAATCGAATGAAATAGAAAATGGGTGAAATTGATAATATTCTGGACATCACCAATTTGCATTACCCAACGTAGAAGGAAAATCCGCGAGGCCATCAACGGCATGTAAACGTAAACTACTCTTTTGCTTCTTCGCAAAAGTTGCATATAAATTTTCAGATGACATGAGAGATAGATGTTTGTCATCTACCTCCATGGTCTGAGCTGTTTCTCCGTGCGCCTTTAATGCCGATTTCATTACGCACATGGCATTAACGGTGGTCGAACAAAGTCGGTTTCGTTTCTTGTTCTTTATGTCGGGAAGCATGGAAACCGATCTTTCAGCATCGGCGTTTGAATTTGGAAGACTTCTAATAGAATTTAATAATTCCTGCAAACATGGATATTTAAATGAGCCTTGATCATTTCGCGTTAACAACACCGTTTTCCAAACATCATCAAAAGCTAATGTACAAAGCATCTGCTTGTCTCTATTTGAAAAATTCAGGTGCAATGTCGACCATTCTTTTTGCAAACCGTCTTCGTCGAAACCGCCCAATTTCTGAGCAATAAAGAGAACACTTTCGAAGGAAGTGTCTCTGTCATTATCTACTAATGCCAAACGAGGCTCAAAAACACATAACTTGCTCAGAAATTCGTCATCGATTGGCAATCGATTACGAATTTCGTTTGCAGCCGTTATGTAAAACTTAATACAATTTTCTCGAACGGTTTGGACAACATCGGGTTTGTCTTCTGCAACTAACTGACAAAGAAATGTGTCACAATCCGGACCTAAATGAATACTATTAAATGGGATTTGATTATCGCCTCTTGAAAAATCTATTAATTTTACTGAATCCATGTGCTTCAAAAGCTGCGGTTTCAAAAAATGACGTAAAATATTGTACAAAAGAGTTTTGGCAGTATTTTGAAGCAAATTGATTCTTGTTTGTTGCGACTGAA
The DNA here is from genome assembly GCA_029448645.1 of Andrena camellia. Taxonomy (NCBI): domain Eukaryota; kingdom Metazoa; phylum Arthropoda; class Insecta; order Hymenoptera; family Andrenidae; genus Andrena; species Andrena camellia. Next base: position 15,655,966 of record CM055680.1, read on the forward strand.
AGAATAAACTAAACTCATTAAAATACTCTAGAACGTATTTCAAAAACAGAAGATATGCTTTCGCTTCTGGATTTTGCACAATGATAAGCAGATCTTCCCCAGACTTTGTCTTCTCACTTACGACCAATTCTTGCAGAAAGTGCAACACACTGTCCCAATGTTCTAAAAGTGTAACTACGGATGAGTAACGCGATAACCATCGCGTAGTACACAGTTTTAAAATTTTGCGGTCAGCAGATTGAAAACATTGCTGAAATTCGCGAAAAATAGCCGAGCGTTTGGGACTGCTATAAATGAATGTTGTGACTTTCCGTAATAATTCCTCGCAGACCTCGGGAATGGTAGCGCATGCTGCATACACTACCAATGCAGAGGAGTGACATGGACACGGCATGGTCAAAAATTTTTCACCGCGAATTTCTGCAAGTTTGGTCTTGAATGACGAGTGACGCCCTGTCATGACAGAAGCCTTATCACACGACAAAGCAAGAATGTTTTCGAATGGAATTTGCTTTTTCCACATGGAGTTCTTAAATGAGGTAAATATTTTATCGGCAGTACATTCTCGCGCGTCAAGATTAATTAATTCTACTAATTCCGTTCGAACATCCAAAGTCTCGGGTGCGACATACCGAACAATAAACGACATCCATTTCTCATTGGTAAAGTCGGATGTCTCATCAATAAATACTGAAAACTTAGAATTCTGTAAAACATGACTAAGACGCTCTGTTTCCCGAGGACACAGAACGTTCGATATAATACTAGAACACTTTGTTCGACCACACGTCATATGTTTCAAAACATCAGGATTTTTCCAACGTCTTGGAAAAATGTAAGAATCGCCTCTGCGGATTGATGCGAAATATTTTTCTCGGCTACTAATGCAGCAAAACGAATTTCCGCGCCTTTTTTTCGTTCATCAAATGACAAAGGCGATTCCTCGCATTGCGATCTGAAATCGTTCGATTTCCTCACATCCATTCCATTTTTTTCACAGTTTTTGATGTGGCACTTGGAATCCGCGTGACGTTGGATTTGCGACAGGCCGCAAGCAAATGATTTTTTACAAACCGAACAGAAACACGAAAAAGGATCATCGGCGACCTTATGCAACCAGGGCTTGAAATCCTCAAGCCATTGAGGCATAACAATCTTTCTCAAGACCTTAGCATGCATAGTTAATCGCGGAATTTTTTTAGATAATAAATATTTATGTCTCGCTGATTCCGCATGCCTTTTAACGCTTGACGAGCCGCAAGAAAAAGTTTTCTCGCATGCAGAACAATAGAAAATGCTTTTATCATTAGGGACTTCGCGAATCCACGATCGGAACTTCTCATTCGTTTCCCACAACGACCGATAAACAGGAGTAGCCTTTTCACCTGTTTTCTCAAACGTTTCCATCGTAACCACGAAAAAAATGAAATGTGTAGGAAAAATATTATATACAAAGCAACAAGCAAATGCTAGCGTATAGAGAAGTGGAGATATAGGGGGCTACTAATTACAGACTACACTTCTAACCCGACTAACTAGACCCGAATTCACCAAAAACATACAGACAGAGCAAAACAAATAACTAGTACTCACCACCTGATCTCTATTTCTACTGAAATGACGGTTAAATGCGCGAAGCGCAACTGCGCGACCCCCCACTAAACGCATCGACACGTAAACAAAGTAAACGCGACCACACATCGCGAATCGCTTGGGTTCGCGCGGATCTGACCGTCAAATGTACCTACTTGACGAAAACCAGGCCCGAGCGAACCCTGGAAACGAGAAACAAAAAAAATTGATAGGAAATCGTAAAATAGTAAGAAAAATTCAGAAAGGAGAAAAGTCGAAGAAAAGGCTAAAAGAAATAACAGCAAAGCAATGGTGACAGTACCGAACTGCCACAGATGCATTTACCAGTTACCATTCCCTCCTATTCTTATACAATTCCTTTGTACCAATTTACACATTTTAGTGTACAACATGTATCGTGATGTTAGCTTTGCATAAGCAATTGTTTACATTTCCCTCCCGATGGATGAGACCACCACTTTCCCGTAGTTTCCATCGAGCGGTAGCGTGCACGCTGCGCGTAATTAATGTGTAAATAGTGCGTGATTCTTTGTCGCAACTTGATATAATTATCGAAAAATCTATCGAGAAATGTGGTTACGTTTATATTTTAGATTTTTAGATCATACTCTGAAAAAATATATTTTATCGAAGCGTCCACGGTACTGGCCAAGAGTGGATTCTAATTTTAAGAAAGTTCACCAATGTACAGTATCAAAATATTCATCTTTTACTAAAAAAATTCATTTTCAGGTTTGAAAAATAGGAATAGTTCAAATAAAATGTACGAAAATGTAAAATGAAAACTAGAAATTATGAATGTACATTTTTGTTTGTTAAAGAAGTTACAGAAGAATTTTTATTAACGCTTTTTATGTAGAATTTAAATCGTATATCTGAAAAATCGAAGAACCATAACGGGTAATTATCATTTTTCGCGATATAATCGGATCAAGAATATTAAGACAAGAATATAAAATTTAAATATAAAGTTTCATTGAAATCCATTTTGCCGTTTAAACGTAATCGTGTTAACAAATATATGAGATATTTAAAAAAAAGCTCTTTTCTAAATAGTCAAAACGTGATCAGGAGGTCTTAAAACATGATTTCCGTAACAAAACTTTTTGCACATTTTTTTTCATTACAAGAGTATTATACATATGTCAGAAAGTGAAAAGTGTATCTCGAGGCACTCAAGAAGATCGCGCACAGCCGCGTGTCGCTTGCGCCTCACACCTTGGATCGCAGCGTTTCAAGAGCGAGAGAGAAAGACACACATTCGTTTTCTCTCTCGTCTTCCCGACATTGTCCGAAGCGCCGAGCTCACGGACACGCAGCTCCGGCGTAGTGTGCGCGCGTGGTGGGGGAAATTCTCGAGGGAACCCGTCCTCGTTCTGGCATCACTGCTCAGGTTATCAAGGAGTCGTCGAATAACCGTTACCACTTATACCGTGAGCTGAGGTTTGATATAATTTTATTCTTAAACCTACTATATCAAAAGATTCTGCCGTATCAATCTTCCATTGAAGTCTTGATCACGGAGCAAGATGCCTCGCTTAGCTCGCGGCGCACATCGCTGCCGCGAGAAGAGTTACCAGTATCGCGGCCACCTAGCGGTATTCGAACCAAATCAATTATTTCGAAATATGAGTTTCGTAAAACCGAAAAGAACCGCATTAATTTTCTATCCGCCAATCCATTGGAAACCGGGTTAAATTTTTTTCTTCGAACCCCATATGCATCCCGTGAATTATTTTCTCTGCCAATCCGGATCGCGACGGGTTCGTAAGAGCTTGTGGCATTTCCAGACGGAAACTATTATGTTGTGTAATGATCATTCCAGATAAAACCGAATCAATTTTTTCGAAGTATGTGTTTCGTAGAACCGGATAGAACCGCATTATTTTTCTATCCGCCAATCCGGTGGAAACCGAGACAAATTCTTTCTCTTCGAACCCCATATGCATCCCGTGAATTATTTGCTCTGCCAATCCGGATCGCGACGGACTCAAAAGAGCTTGTGGCATTTCCAGATTGAATCCGTAAGATTTTTGATCCGCAATTTCAGATACGAAACTTTCGGGTTTATACAAATGGCAATTCCTGATAGAAACTGATAAATTTTGGACCTGAAAAATCCGGTTTCATCCATCGATCTGGATATCCACATTGAACCGGATTCTTTTCTGAACTGCCAAAAATCACGGCTTGAAAATCCAGTTAGTACCACATTGAACCAGATACATCCAGTTCAAAATTCAATGCGGTTCTAACTGGCAGTTCCAGCAGGGTGCTGTGTCATCTCTTCCTGTTTCTTTTAACAGCCAGTATGTTGGTGTTGATCTCTCCAATTTCATTATTCAACGTATGTATTTCGCCTGCAATTATCATAATTAATATAAATTGTATTAATCTCGAAATTAAAAGAGCTAATTATAAATTATTTTTTATGTGGAATAATAATTATAAATTTATAATTAGAGGTGATATGTTAATCGATTTTATTGATATCAATTTTTTTAAATGAATTTATTCATATATTTAATTAATTATGAAAAGTATTTTTATTTTTGCTAAATATAATAAATTTTTGGGATTATCTATACATTTATATTATTATTATTGATTTGATGTATTTAAGAATTGTAATTTTAAAATTTAATTTCATTTAAGATAATTTAATAATTTAATAATATTTCATTGATAAAAAATTTAAGAATTTTGGTGCAATTTTTTAAATAAATTATATAAATGAATTATGCGTAGGGTATAATGATAAAATTAATAACTAATTTAGTGAATATATTTTTTAGATAAAAATGAACTAAAGGAATTCTGCAAATTAAAAATATTCACCTGTTTATCAAAAAACACGTCTTTTTGTTTAATAATGTAAAGTCTGCTCTGCCCAATGAATTATTTTGAAGTGGCTGCAGTATATTGACTACAAGGTAGCATACAAAGGTAGCATACAAATGTAGCATAATAATTATTCTTTTTATTGAAGGCTTGAATGAATGAGTTGATGAAATATTTCTTGTCTCTAGATTAAACTGTTAATTTAAATATTAAGTAAAAATGCTTACATTTTTTCTATGGGACGAGAAGACCCTGTAGAATTTTATAATTTATTTTAAGAATAAGTTTTAATAAAATTAATTATTTTATTGGGAGGATATTTAAAATTATTTAACTTTAAAAAATTTATCCAATTATTTTTGTTTCAAAAGATAGTTTATTAAAAATTGTTAGATTTAATTACCTTGGGGATAACAGCGTAATATCTTTGGAGAGATCATATTTATGAAGATGATTTCGACCTCGATATTGAATTAGGATATAATTTAAATGCAGCAGTTTAAATTTTAAGTCTGTTCGACTTTTAATATATTACATGATTTCAGTTCAGATCGACGTGAGCCAGATCGGTTTCTATCTATATTTATCTAATAAATTTTTGTACGAAAGGATTTAATTTATAAATTATTTTTTGCTATTTTGAATAAAAATTGGAATTTTATATTTATTAAGAATAGGTGTTTACCCTGTGATAATTGTTGGTTGGTTGGGCTTCAAATTCTAATTATTCAATATTAGGAGCGATTGGATCAATTTCACAGTCAGTTTCTTATGAAGTAAGTTTATTTTTAACAATATTTTCTGTAATTTTATTAATTGAAAGTTATTCATTATTGGATTTATATAAATTTCAATATTACATTAAATTTATTTTAATTTTAATTTTAATCCCAATACTACGACAAGAAAACCGCGGATAGGTCTTTTAAAATCGGAGACCAAGTGTTACTGCACGACGAGACGTTAAGACGCGGACGGTCACAAAACTAACACCTGCATGGATAGGTCCCTACACGATTCAAAACATGCACGATAACAAAAATTACAGTATAAAGGGCGACGAACAATCCGCGTTCACGCGAACCGACTCAAACACTTTATAGAATAGGGCAGGAATAGGAAAATGGTCGCAGTTATGAGGGAAAGTAACAGCGCACAAACAACTATGTAGATTTGAAAAAAGGGGGAAATATATTTATTAAAAAAAAAATGAGGGGGAGAAGAATTTTTAAATAAGTATATTAAAATAAGTATTTACCCTTCCCTCGGTTAGTTCTGAAAAATTTCTGCAGTGGGTTACGTCTGAAATTTTCCGACGTTGGAAAATATCAGACGTAACCCACTGCAGAAATTTTTCAGAACTAACCGAGGGAAGGGTTTCAATACATGTCCGGCCTAACCGATGGAGGGGGTGACCTTCAGAAAAGTAACCACAGATGTTTGATACACGTTCGGAGTGGTACGATAGATGTTCGATACACGTTCATAGTGGTACGATAGATTTTCGGTACACGTTGAGAGTGGTACGATAGACGTTCGATACACGTTCAGAGTGGTACGATAGATGTTCGGTACACGTTGAGAGTGGTACGATAGACGTTCGATACACGTTCAGAGTGGTACGATAGATGTTCGGTACACGTTGAGAGTGGTACGATAGACGTTCGATACACGTTCAAAGTGGTACGATAGATGTTCGGTACACGTTCAGAGTGGTACGATAGATGTTCGATACACGTTCAGCGTGGTACGATAGATGTTCGGTACACGTTCAGAGTGGTACGATAGATGTTCGGTTCACGTTCAGAGTGGTACGATAGATGTTTGATACACATTCAAGTGACATGGTCTAGTCAAATGATGAGTCCAACGAAGGAGGGGATAATGTGTGAAGAATTCGAAGAAGATGAGTGTAAGGAGAAAGCGGATGGTCAGTGAAGATGAAGAAGGTGAAGAACAACGGCATCCTACTTTGCAACGTATGCAACTATAGGCATAGATCCTCATATGATAAATCCCGTTATTGTGGATAGTGTGAAGAAGCTATAGTGATACTCGGTTGGTATAAATTCGGGTTCTTTCTAAATCGTTTTGTACGTCTTCTAATTTCTTTGCTAACTTTATTTAATTCTTCCGGGTGTTTTGATTACCCTTTTATGCTCGAAATTTGTGTTTCGGTACGAATTTACAGTGGTCTGTGGAAGTATAATTTCATCTAATGACAAATTGTAGCCAGGTAAGTAGTACCATGTTTTTCTATTCCGTATTGTTTTAAAGTTTCTATTCTGAATTCGGCGGTAGTGATTGTACATTTGTTTCTTATTGTTATTGTTATTATACCAGAATCCTTAATGCTGTACATTTTTGTGCTCTTGCTTCATAGCTTTGATTGTTCTCTTAGACTGCATGTCCTATGTCAGAATATATGCATTAATATCCACAACCTGTAAATATTTGGAAATCGGAATCAGCGTACGACCTATAAAGCTTGTGGAAATTTTTCTTGGCGACAATTGCGACATAAATCCACGTGCCTGATTGTTGCAATTCTATCAGGATCGTGTGATTCAGTGTCATAATTCGTATTTTTCAATTGTTTGGGGTTTCTGTTAATTTTGTGTACAACTGTACTTCGCACGGTCCGTCTGGTATCGCTTTGAACATTGGGTGATTAGAGGTGCAAAGGTACAGATCGTTTTATTCTCTTATATTTTGCTAGGTCCTGTTTGCTTAGTTGTATGTAATCTTACACCGAGATGTCAAGTACCACGTATGAGTCGAGGGGTTCTATATACGCGTAGAACGATTCGTTTATCTTCGTGGGTATCAGGTGTACCTTGCTCAATTTGAATTTTTTCGCGTTTAACAATGAAATATCTAGTACTACAGTAATTGATTTGGTATCCGAAAATGCGGAGAGCGTAAGGATTTCGTACAGGACGTGCAAGTTTTCTAATTTTATTCTGATTGGGAAGTCTAGTCCTTTCGGAATATATGCGTGTGCGGAAGTGAGGTACGTTATGATTTGTGCCGGTGGTATTAATCGTGGATTTAGGACTCCTTTCTTTATATCCATAATGAATTCTAACAAGTCTTGCGTGTCGTGCAATAGTGTTTCTACGACGCTGTTTATTAGTATGAGGTGTTCGTCTACTGTCTCTCGAAATTTAATAATGTTGGTTGTCTGTTGGAGTAAGTAATGAATTTGCCAACTCGCGTTTAAGAGGGTGTTTTCGTTGTCTAGTATGTCATGTATAGTCTCGTTGAGAAGTTCGGTATTTGCTCTTACAATATGCATTTGTCACTTGATTGCATTTTTTAGTCTGTTATTTTGTCTTTTTAAAAGGTCTATTTAATCATTGACTTTCTTTCTACCTTCGGAATCCATTAGCCCCAAGGGTGATTTGCCTATGTAACCTAATCCGTCTATTTGTCCACGACGCTGTTTTGCGCTGAGCTTTTAGTTTGCTGGACGTAGGTAAGGAGTTCGGCGACGCGGTCTACCCTGTTTTGGATTTTCGTGGCGAATGTTTTACAGAATTTTTGTAAGTTGTCGGTAGAAGGTTTTTTTTACATTGCACATGCATATCATATAGTAGAACGAAAATCCAGTAAATTATAATGTCAAGGTGTAGTCGGTGTTTCGTTTTGTTGGTCGCGAAGTCTTTCCTTGTGCGAGCGCGAGATAAATTTTTTTGCTGACGTAGGACAGTCCATCTTCTTTGTCTGTACTTGAGGAGAAGTGAGAAGTGAAGGCATATGGGACTCGATTTTCTTGGTTGCTTCTTATTTCGCTCTGAGTCGTTACGATGTTGACGTTGCTTTCGATCCCGAGGGAGCTGGCGATGTTTCTACTGGTGCGTTTAAGTGCGAGTTCGTTAGTGTTTTCGTGTCTTTGTGGAAATGTGCATGGGTTCAACGTTCGTTATTGTTTCTAGAGTTTGGAGTTTCCGACCCCGTCGGGTTACATGAACATTCAATACCGGCGGGCGATGCGGGTGTACCGCACGGAGCGACGTCGGTTTGAGGCTGAGAACGCCAACTGGTTAGACGATGTGGACGCGTGGGGCGTGCGGGCCCTGTTCGGTGAGTTTCCCATTGTTTATGTTTTGTTTATTTTCCGTTGTTCGAAATTAATTGTTTTGCAACTGGTGATTGTTCTAGAGCGTCACGGAGACCAGTTCGTCGGGTCGGCGCGACAGCCACGCCTGTGGCCTCTTTGGGAAGCCGCCATCGCGGTCGCCCTAAAAAACGGCGAATATCCTGATTAGTTAAAATACTTATTTTAAAATACTCATTTAAAAATTCTTCTCTCCCTCATTTTTTTTTTAATAAATATATTTCCCCCTTTTTTCAAATCTACATAGTTGTTGGTGCGCTGTTACTTTCCCTCATAACTGCGACCATTTTCCTATTCCTGCCCTATTCTATAAAGTGTTTGAGTCGGTTCGCGTGAACGCGGATTGTTCGTCGCCCTTTATACTGTAATTTTTGTTATCGTGCATGTTTTGAATCGTGTAGGGACCTATCCATGCAGGTGTTAGTTTTGTGACCGTCCGCGTCTTAACGTCTCGTCGTGCAGTAACACTTGGTCTCCGATTTTAAAAGACCTATCCGCGGTTTTCTTGTCGTAGTATTGGGATTAAAATTAAAATTAAAATAAATTTAATGTAATATTGAAATTTATATAAATCCAATAATGAATAACTTTCAATTAATAAAATTACAGAAAATATTGTTAAAAATAAACTTACTTCATAAGAAACTGACTGTGAAATTGATCCAATCGCTCCTAATATTGAATAATTAGAATTTGAAGCCCAACCAACCAACAATTATCACAGGGTAAACACCTATTCTTAATAAATATAAAATTCCAATTTTTATTCAAAATAGCAAAAAATAATTTATAAATTAAATCCTTTCGTACAAAAATTTATTAGATAAATATAGATAGAAACCGATCTGGCTCACGTCGATCTGAACTGAAATCATGTAATATATTAAAAGTCGAACAGGCTTAAAATTTAAACTGCTGCATTTAAATTATATAGTAGTTTCCGTTTAGGTAATTTGCTCTCTGGTTATCCCTGATTTCTGTGTAATGTGCGTTGTGTCTGCCTCCTAGTATTCTGTCTCTATTTATATTCTATTTTTATATTTTTTCTTTTTATTTCATATTTTACATTCTATTTATATTGTATTTTTATATTCTTCTAATTTTAAATTTATATTTTTATATTGTATTTTTATATTTTTTATTTTTAAATAAATTACTTAAAACATATTATTTCTCCATTTACTTACCCGTCTTCCTCCTTTTCTCTTCACCAATTTCTACTTACACCACATAATTCTTTCTATGATTCGCGCGTTCTTCACGCCGCCAAATGACATCATCTCGCAAGGCTGTCCCAGAGGATTCAAGTTACACGAGATCGCGCGATACGCTGCGACGCTAAATCAGAACGCTTCAAAAACTTGCTAGCTTTAGAATGCTTGTTACATATTTGTTTGAAAATTATTTCTCTGCGTTGGAAATAAATGTCTGTTTGCTACATAATGGTTCGCTAGATTGTTTATTCATGAAATTATTATTTCTCTGCGTTGGGGAAAAAGTGTCTGTTGGTTTGGAATAAAATTTCTGTTGACACCGCATAATTCTATGATTCGCGCCTTCTTCGCGCCGTCAAATGATGTCATTCCGCACGGCTGCTCCAGAAGACTCAAATTACACATGATCGCGCGATACGCTGCGATATTAAGATTGAAAAACATTTTGAAATACTGTTAGCTTTAGAATGCATGCGATTGTACCACTATGTTGTGCCGTCTCTTTCCCTCTCCCGAATTTAGCTTTAAAATAACTGTGCTTGTGCCACTAAGTAATGTTCTCTTTTTCCCGTCCCCGAATATATGGTTTGTAAAACGTCGATTTTTCCCGACATCGCCCGAAACAATTTCTGATAAAAATTATTATTATTTCTCTGCGCTTGGGAAAAAATTTCTGCTACCTGGCGGTTCGCTAGATCGGTGTGGGCCAGGTCTGAAAAATTTTTGGGGGTGGGCCAGGTGTGAAAAAATTTTCGGGGGTGGGCCAAGGTCGTTCCCTCCCTCGGTTAGATATGAAAAAATTTCTGCTGTGGGTCATTCCCTCCCTCTGAAAAATTTCTGACGGTGGGCCAGGTCTGGAGAGGTCTCCGCGGCCGCTCGGCCTGGACTGATCCCCTCCACGATTATGGCTTCCCCTACTCCGTGGCTCGTGCGCACGCAACCAGTCTTCCGCTCCCCGCTGTCCCCGCGCCTAAAGTTCCCCCCACCGCACTCCCCCGCGCGTCAACACTTCCACCCGCCCCCGCGCTCCCCTCAGAGGACCTGGTCTAGAACCCCCCTTGCTACACTACTTCATTAGTAACGTCTGTATAGGCAGTTTTCAATGTATTATGCCGAAAGTTTTTTATTAATATCTCAGAAACTAACAAATAGCCGCAGCTAAAATTTTATAATAGGGGCCGTCTCCCCCTTCCTCCCAACTCCTCAAAATTTTAGTTCATTATGATGGTTGGATCATACCGTAGTATATCCGCATCTTTTAACGAGTGGAGAACAATTCATGCCGAGACAGTCTGAAGAGTATCTATTAAGCGGCACGAGTTGCGTTTATGATAGTGTCGTGACATTCTAATTTCTGTGTCTCTTTTTGAGTTATGCAAAGAAGAAATGTCTTAAAATTTTAATATCAGCATTCACGATTTGGATTTTTTTCTTGCATTCAATAGTGACTGACGTATCGTAAACTCATGAAATTGTCACGAACGGTACGAAGTTCCCAAAAATTACAAATCCGTTTTTCTCAATTACTAATCAACCCAACGCTTCCGTACTTCGTGCAGAGTGTAAGGATAACGCGAGTGACGTATGCAAATTCAAAGAAACCGGAAAAAAAATTATTTGTGTTGTTACTATTATTGCACTTTCCAGTTTTGTTCCGCCGGTTTCTAGTTTTATCAGGTAATAATTGGGGGTGTACACTGGAACCTTCAATAACTGTTTCAAAAAACGTGATTGAATTTTCTCGATCGTTGCTCCTTATCTAATTCCCCAGACACTACACCCGTATAATACTTTCTCTATTGCATCGAAGAGCTCCAATCTTCCGTTCCATCCACTCATTTTCGTTCCCACCATCGGTTTCCATATTGTACCTAAAGCTATTTTACCATTACTCACAAAGTAATTCGCTGCCTGATCAAGAGACACGGTAGTGTCTCGCGCCAAGTATATATAGGTATATGCGCAGCGCGAGGCACAGAGTGTCTATATTACGCCACGACCCGCTATCAAGAACCCTGAGATTATCGAATCTCAATAACGGCTGCTCCGATTAGATTTTAAATGGTCTTAATGGATAGCTTGGGTTTGATTTACATCAGGAAAGTGTCTTCGTTTTGTTCCTATGTGCCTTATGAGCTGAGATATTTCGATGTAAAGTTGCAATTTGCCGAATTTCATGTTAAGATATTTTCTCCATTGTCGAGTGTAGGCAAGAGGGGAGCATGAAAGGGTAAATAAATGTCTCTCAGGGACGTCGTTCATTGGATGAAGGTTTCGGCTAATCGCGTAACAAATTGTTGTCACGTGACAACCGGACAGAGAGCACACCTGCCGAGGTAAACGTAATCTAGCTAGTGTCAAACAATCATAACCTCTGAAGTGTCAAATAAGAAAACTTGTCAAAATTTTTTAAATGTCACAAGTTTTTACACCATATAGGACACTGAATTATTGTCTCAATTAACAAAGTGAGTCACCAAAATTTTTTAATAGACTAATTATGTAGAACTTATAGAAACGGAGAGGACGCACAGACTTGGAAGTTGTACGGAGAAGGTTCGACAGAGAAGCATCTTCTTTCGCACAAGTTTCTACAAAATAGTGTTGCGAGCACTGGGTATAGGTCTGTGCATGGCCTGCTGATGCTCGCAGCCGAAGAGAAAAGAAGGTCGACCCCCTTCAAGAGGACGATCAGGAGGCCGACAAGAAGACTGTTTGCTAACAAACGCCATTACGACCGGATGTGCCGGTCTAACTGTTCCTACGTTGTAAACTTATAGCTACGGCTCTTTGTATACTGAAATATAGTGGAGTTGTGCGTTCGTTCATCTATTATTCTATCCTTTGCGTCGGGGTGGCCAGCGAGGAAACGCCCCGGCGGAACATTATATTGGTTTTATACCAGCAAACTATTTTTACATTGGAGTTTTTATGTAAAGCTTATAGAAATGAAACGAACGCACGGGCTTGGATAGAAATGTAGGGGACGCACAGGATTGAATAAAAATGAAGGGGACGCACATGCATGGATAGAAATGAAGGGGACGCACAAGCTCGGATAGAAATGAAAAGGATGCACAGGCTTGGAGGTTGTCCGGAGAGGGTTAGATAGACAGAGAAGCATCTTCTTTCGCACAAGTTTCTGGAAATTTGTCAAATAAGGTAAATCGACAAAATTTGTCAAATTAGCATAGCATTAAGGGGGTAGACACGTCACGTGACCTGGCCGATTTGGCAGGTCGGTATTACAGCATGTTTTTTCTGCACAGAAATGGTAATACCATCGACGAAGTATAGGATAGACCTATCACCTTATGGGACTTCGTGTCACCACCCAAACTGTATTACCGACCCATAACGCGAGGACTGAATTTAGCGGCCTCTGTTCATGAACAGCGTCCAACTCAAGAACTGCTCTAAAATGTGTTGAAATGCTGAAAGGTGTGCGCCTGCTTGTATACGTGTGACTTGTTTAGAGTGAGAGGTTGACATAGAGGGCAGATTTTCGTTACGCTACGCTTTGGCTCGGATTGTCACCGACTTACGTGGACTCACGTGGATTTATCTCCGAAAATCTATTTCGGTGATCTGGAGACTGTATGGCGCCGAAATATGGTTCTTCTTGAAAGCTTATGCAAGCTATAAATTGCACGATGACATTGATTGTTAGTACTTTACGTGTAGTGGAACACTTAACTAACATTTTCGCGTGTCGTACGTCGAAAAATATTAAAAATTGACGCTGTTACTGACATTCCCGCAAATCTCTACACTCCACGCATGTCTGAATAGACGGTACCCATCCTACGACACATATAAATCATTGAGAACAAGGAATCCAAACGTTTTTGTAAAATTTATATTCGTAGTTTTTGGGACCCGAGAACATTTTGCAATAGTTTGTTTATTACTTGGGAACTGTAGATTAGTAGTTAAAATCTGGAGTTAAAATTCCACGTTTCGTTACAAATTGATTGACCCTTTCCTTATTAACTATTGTATGGATTTAAAAATTGTAAAAAAACATCTACGATGTAAGTTCCCGAGCGTATCGCTTGCGTTAAGACCTGTTGTCATTATTCCTAGATATGTACATATGAGAAAACAATTATTGTGCTTTTTTAAAGCACAAGTGAAAAAATGTTTCTGTTTGACGGACGTCGCGATTCGCGAGTGAGATAAAATGGGAGGGAAATGGCACGGTGGTCCTTTACGCGACAAACGATCATTCTGGCAGCGGCAACAAAGTATGATACCTACATTGTCTTCTTGCGTTCTCCGTGCGCCTGATTTTCGCATGTCGATATCGGCCCACGGACGAGCTATGCCCACATGCCAGTACTGAAGCAGATTTCATTTTCTTCTATAAATTCTGCAGAAGCCGTAATCAGTAACTAAAAGCGGAAAACATATATATATACACATGTTAAGTTAATTGTAAGATGAAATGTTTACATTCTCTGTTTCGTCTTTGTTTGAGCATTTATGGCAAATTAGTGCGATTTTTTTAATAAAAGGAAAATCGAACACGACGTCATTCGGGCAAGTAGGTACAGTGGCTCACACCCAAAATCGTACACTCTTTAAAATCGCATAACATTTTTAAAATTGGTCCAAACGACTTCAGTTTTTTTTTTAGAAGCTAGAAGGATTAGTTTGCTAAGTGACGTGTTTCGTCGTTTTGAAAAAAATTGCAATTGGTCGGAATAGCAAAAAAAAAAATAGTAAAGGTCGTTTTTTCAACTTTTTTTCTGAGCCTGTAATGAAAATGAAAAAAAAAAACGTTTATAGATTTAAATAAGTTGTATACATGATGACAATTTCATCAAAATCGGTTAACGTTGCATGAGCTACAAATGTTTAAAGATGGCAGAATAAGGTTGAAAATCGCTGATTTCGGGAATTTTGCGATTTTCAACCATATTCTGCGATCTTTAAACGTTCGTAGCTCAGAGCAACGTTAACCGATTTTGATGAAATTGTCAGCATGTATACAACTTACTTAAATCTGGGAACGTTTTTTTTTTTTAATTTTCATTACAGGCTCAGGAAAAAAGTTGAAAAAACGACCTTTACTATTTTTTTTGTTATTTTTTCAAAACGTCGAAACATGTCACTTAGCAAACTAATCCTTCTAGCTTCTCAAAAAAACTCAAGTCGTTTGGACCAATTTTAAAAATGTTATGTCATTTTAAAGAGTGTACGATTATAGCTGTGGGCTAGTGTATAAGCAACGGATTCATGCGCAATCGGAGTAATTATAGGAAGGGCGTCATGTTTGGCTTTCCTTTCATCCGGAAAATTTCAAACCATATGTTACAAATACCGTGATGAAAATAAGACAGAAAATATAAAAATTTCATTTTTGAATAGTATAGATGATTTCGTCTAACACGCGTTTCCGCATTTGGCTACTGATCGCTACCTAGCCGCGCGAGCGAATAATTTTTCGTATAAATAAGCGATCAGGCCTGTCGCGCACGTAAAGGATGCAGTATCAGACGTCCGAAAGACGAAGCGAGACAAAGTATCAACGCATCGTCTGTTTCACGTCTGTCAGCATTCAACCGATGCACCAAACTCATCATTACTTAGGAAATACATACATACATACAGATGTACATACTTAAGACTGTTAGAGACGGTGCAATTTCAATTGTTAACATCCTGTCAAGTTTTAGCCATTTGCTTGCAAAAAGTGTTATTGGCATATTTGGCTTGACAAGTGCTGCGAACTTGTAAAGATTCGTTAAGAGCAAACGCCTGATTTAGCGAGCTTTGCTTGCAAGACATTTCAAGTCGCATCGATTTTTGCCTTCAGGTGTATCGCATTTCTCGGAACGGCATTTGTTTTAAAAAAAAGACGATCTTTTTCAGGACCTTGACCTCAACAATCGATGAGGAAAAGGCCGCACATCTACTGAACGTTCGCTATCGTATTATTTGTTGGGTTTTAAAAAAAGATGTTATTATATTACCTCTTTCTGTACGAATCTTTTGCCGTACCTTCCTCATACTAAACTGCGTCGTAATTGGTTTCATTTTAGTAGAAAAAGCTGACATATAATACAGATATTTGCATAATGATAAAAATATTAAAAAATTATTTTTCCATTAGAGGATACTGCATATTAATGCCCCTGTATTCCTTCCAAGCGCCGACTAACATGTTGTTATAAAGAGTCGGCAGCTTCTGAACAATTTTAGAAACCTATGTAAACCTGATACCTGTTTCTATATTTAGAAGAGTGATAGGAACTAGAGGAAATACTGTATTGCGTTGTCTCAACCGTAAATGTTATAAAACGTTTATGAGACCAACTCGAGAAATTCGATCATACCATATTTTATGGAAGAAAGAACGTCAGAAAAGCATGTATTTAGTCGCGTAATATAACATTTTTAACAGTTTTCTTAGCAAGTTAGTCAATTGAATGTCAGGGTGGCTTAAAGTAATTATTTAAACATTTGAAGACAGTTCTTCGAAATATAAAATAATTAATTATGGCTACAGTCCCTAGTAATAACCCCACTAAATATAAAGAATTTAATGAAATAACTTTTCTCCCGCTTGGGACCACAAGTCAATTTTCCGCGTACCCACACGGAGAAAGGTCTGCACCGTTGGGAACGTGCTCGAAAAGTGGGTACCGTAAATATCAGTGCTGTGCCCATTCACAACGGTGTTTTTCGGTGCTGGACAGCGTTGTGAATGAGCCCAGCACTGATATTTACGGTGCCTACTTTTCGAGCACCGTTCCCAACGGTGCAGACCTTTTTCCGTGCAGACTCAAAAATATCGTTCCAACTACCACTAATGTACACGGAAAAAGGTTAGCACCGTAAAAACCGATGCTGGGCCCATTCACGGCGCTGTTCAGTACCGAAAAACATCGTTGTGAATGGGCGAACATATCAGTGCTGAGCCCATTCACAACGGTGTTTTTTGGTCCCGACAGCGCCGTGAATGGGCTCAGCATCGGTTTTTACGGTGCTGACCTTTTCCCGTGTAGGGAAGGGCGATTCCGTTCAAATGAATTGATACTTAAGAATCGATTATTTCTAAAACGAATCGAAGAATCGATGAAAGGAATGATTAGAAATAGATTCCATTAACTGTGAGATAAAAATAATTTTTATTGTATCATTATATAGGAAAATACAATATGTAATATACATATATTCTGTATTTTAAGCATAAATTATAAAATCTTTTTAAAAGGTTTTATGACAACCCTTTAAGACCTTTTAAATATGTACATTTTAATTGCAAAACAAGCACAAGCCAAGCACAAAGCGAACATTTATTACCGTATCACCAAGACACCAAGACTTAACAATATAAATATTGGTAGCAAAAAATAAAGAAAGATAAAAATTTAAAACTATTTAAATAAACAAATGCAAGTTTATACCGCTTAACCCACACACCAGTCTTCTCGAGTAAGCGAACTAAAAAATAGCAGCATGTTCAAGTGCTTACCTGTTAATTTATTTCGATTATCGCGTTCGATTAATCCTGCTTTTGAAAACAGACGTTCAACGCTCAACAACCCAGATAGCACACGACGTCTATAAGCCGTCTTTAAGACGTCGTGTGCTATCTGGGAATGCTATAGGGACAAGCTGTGCGGAGAAGGTCCATTCCCCAGATAGCACACAGACGTCTAAAGACGTCCAAAAGACATCCTAAAACCGTCTAGACCTAAAACGGACGTACAATTTACGTCCTTTAGACGTTTGTGCTATGTGGGTTCCATCGTGGAACAGAGATACAATAAATATTGATTTTTCTTCGATTCTTGGTTAGAAAATAATCGAGTTATCGAGAATCGATTCCTAGAATAATCGGTAAAATATTCGATTCTTCAGAAAGAAAATCGATCGATTCTAGAAGAATCGAGTTGAATCGCCATTCCCTACGGAACAACGCCGTGAATGGACCTAGCACCGGTTTTTACGGGGTTGGCACCGTCGCCGACGGTGCTCACTTTTCGAGCATCGTTCCCAACGGTGTTAACCCTTTTCCGTGCACAGAGATGTGAATTTAAGAATAGAACCTAAAATTAGTTACAATCTCGAACAATTCCATGGCACTGCAAACGTGGAAATTGATGCCAAAACCTCATCAAGCATAGAAATCTGAAAACTTGAAAATTGATGCTAAAATCAATTAGAATCTAATAAAACTCACGAATTTAGCAAACATAAACAAATTAAGCTAAAACTTACTATTTCGATGAAATGTACTCAGAAAATGACGTTATGAATGGAAATTTTAATTTCTTAACCACAAATAATTACGCTCATCGACTTCATAAATATACCGTTGCGGCGTAATAATAATATTTGGGAAGGATGTTAAGTAATAAAAAGTTCACAAATGTAGCGTAAAAGAACGAAATAT
Source organism: Andrena camellia (assembly GCA_029448645.1). Classification (NCBI taxonomy): domain Eukaryota; kingdom Metazoa; phylum Arthropoda; class Insecta; order Hymenoptera; family Andrenidae; genus Andrena; species Andrena camellia. The sequence goes on from CM055680.1 coordinate 15,674,141, forward strand.
CTAATAAACATTTATTATCATGTAGCATATAGGTTAAGTATATTTTCTGTCACTTCGAGGCTACAGAAAATCCGCTCCTTGAAGTGACAGAAAATATAACCTAATTAAGAGACTGTACAAATGTTTATTAAGTGCAACATGGTGCATTAATAAGTGCAAATTATGCATCTATCAAAATGTATTAGTAAACGGAATTATACAACATGTTTCTTGAAATTAGTCATAACGTTCAGGCTTGAAATTAATCATAATGTTTCCGATAAGATTTAATTTTAATTCCTAACACTCGTAGCATTGTAATCTTATTTCAGACTGAATCGATAACGTTGGGTGTGACACGAAAATGGTAAGGGGGCTCGCGAGCCCCCCGAGCATGTGACACAAAATTACATTGCGTGATAGGTCTATCCATTACCTGGTCTGTGGTAATACCCATAGATACGCGGCTGCCTGGTGCACGCGAGAGGGAGCTGTTTACTATTTCCGTATTCTATTCTGAATAAGGAAAGAAATTCTCAGCTGTTGCGTTGTACTTGTAAATATTTAAACGAAATGTCTGCTGGTACTGCAAACGTAGAAAATTCATTGTACATTTTAATTACTTGAAATGTGCTTAAGCTACAATATTCTACGTTGGCAGTAAGGAATTATAAGTGAAAAGGAAAAATAGATGAGGGGATGTCCCCAGAAAATGAAGTTTGTTAGGTTAGACATTTTTTAATTAGCAAAACGCTGAAACAGGACATGAAATACACTTATTACAGCAGAAAGCAGTTATGAACAAACATTATATATAAAATTGTGTTGGTTGTTGAATAGGGCTAGTGAAAATGCGCAGGCTGGATGCGCGTGATTATTATATGGTCCCCTCCTCGAAGTGACAGAAAATATAACCTATGTATATGCTATATGACAATAAATGTTTAGCGGCTATTTCGTTCTTTTGCGCTACATTTGTGAACTTTTTACCATCCTACCGAAACATTATTATTACGTCGCAACAGTATCTTTAGGAAATCGGGTATAGTAGTCGTCATGGAAGGGGTACCTCCTCCACCCTGCATTTGTTGTAGTTGCAACGATATTCCTGAGCCCAGTGTCCATATGTACACTATGGTTTGATCTGCAAAAATAAATAAATTTAATAAAAATTATTTTTTATGTTTATACCACTTGAATGTAAAAACTGATACTTACACTTCCTAAAGAATCCATTATTATTATTATTTGCTATTTCTCATAAATATTTTCTTGCAATGGCACTAACCCCTTTCGATTACAGGTAGTTGTCATAGAACCTGCAATAAAAGTTAGAACGAGTTGTAATTGATCTGAACGCAGTAAAAATGTTAATGTATGTATGTTATATACTTATCTTTATACTTGCGGAGAAGACTGCCTTCCTTTCCTCGCTTCATAGAGCATGATTTTCACCTTTCATACTGGTTGCTCGAAATATCTGAAGCAAATTCATATATGAGAAAAACATTTATGATGATTTCCAATTAATCCAATTATTTGCATAACAAAAGTATGTGTCATACTTTCGCTTTTATACATGTCATTTCCACTTGATATGAAAGAATAGCTACAGGTACTTATTATTATTAGGAGAGTGTGAAAAGGCCCACTACCACCCCCGTCATAGACGGTCCTATTCACTCTCCGTGTGTATCTTCTACATACTTTCTTACTTACATTTTGGAACATTACTTATTTGACAGCTCTTCATATGCGCTGAATGCACTCGCCAGTGCAATAGTGACATTGGATTGCAATTGCTTATTCGACAGCTCTTCATATGCGCTGAATGCACTCGCCGTTGCAATAGTCACTTTGGATTGCAATTGCTTATTCTACAGCTCTTCATATGCGCTGAATGCACTCGCCGGTGCAATAGTGACATTGGATTGCAATTGCTTATTTGACAGCTTTTCAAATGCGCTGAATGCACTCGCCGGTGCAATAGTCACTTTGGATTGCAATTGCTTATTCGACAGCTCTTCATATGCGCTGAAGGCACTCGCCGGTGCAATAGTGACATTGGATTGCAATTGCTTATTCGACAGCTCTTCATATGCGCTGAATGCACTCGCCGGTGCAATAGTCACTTTGGATTGCAATTAATTATTCGACAGCTCTTCGTATGCGCTGAATGCACTCGCCGGTGCAATAGTCACTTTGGATTGCAATTGATTATTCGACAGGTCTTCATATGCGCTGGTTGCACTCGCCGGTGCTATCGCGATGTTGTCATCCATCGTTTTATGTACTTTTTTGTGTACGAGTACCTGCTCCTCCTGTTTTTATGTACGGAGGTTCTCTAATCGGCTGTTGTCGATTGTATCTACTATCTATAATTTCTGGCAACATGCAGTCCTCATAGAACTTCCTCAGTTTTTCCGCCATCTCTGTTGCCCAGAATCGATCATCTCTTGATACTGTTGTAACCTTCATTCCTTTCGGCGTCCATAAACAAAAATAAGCCCGTTGCCTTTTTGTTATGTGCAATTGTCCTTGCACTTGATAATAGTAGCGATGAATTTTATTCATTTCACCATCCCAGAAAATACGCTGTACTGCAGGAAGTTTCTGTATTGCTTCAACAGGCGATAAATCCTTCGCCGATTCAGGATATATTACTTCAACGATGGCATCTTTATCCTTCACGAGGCCGTCAGGAGTTGCACCTAAGTGAGGCACAGTGTCATCGATGAAGAGGCTACACGGTAGAATTTTCATTTTGTATTCTTCTTCCATTTGTCTCAAGGCGTTTGCCTCATTTTCTCTTCCGTATTCGAGAGCACATCAATTTTGAAGTTGCGGGTATATTATACTCTTCATAGTCTTTGCCCGTGGTGTAGTCTTTCGTAATCGGCATACCGTGCCGAAATTGGACGCATTTAATAATTTTTTTCCTATAACAAATCCACTTTTCGCTATTCGCCTGATTGCGAGTTTCCTCTTCGATCTCGTCTCGCTTCTTTTGCCACTCCTCGAGTAGAGCCGCATGCCTTTCACACTCGGAAGAGTATACTGTCTCTTCCATATCTGGTTTTTCTGCGCTGGGGCCGTAATCCTGGTCGCACGATTGTTTTTTATTTCGGAAGGAGGATGCTTTCGCTTCTTTTTTATATTCCAGTGCTTTTTCTGCTGCACGCTTCCGACGTCCTTCCAGCTTTCTTACCATGGTTGGCGGCTCTTTATTCTTTGCCGTACTCAATCTGCTAAACGCCTCTTTTGAGTTATATTGGACGACTGCAGCGGAGACTCTACCCTGATACGCGCCCCCTCGTCCAAAGTTTATCCTTTTGCCTCCGATGAATTTAGCAATGATATTATTAAAACTTTCAACAGCTTTGTTATTTAGAACGCGTAGCAAACTGTCAGCTTTAGCGAAAAGTGGCTGCATCGCTTCTTCGATACTTTGATAAATACCAGCATTTCTCAGTCGTGGAACGTAGTCTTCTCTGTTGGGATCAGAGTATTTATTACAGAAGTATACTAACTTCTGACACTCCTTGTGTTTACCGAAAACGTGACTCGGTACATCTGTCAAGTCTTCCTTCAAATTTTGTATTCGTTCCTCGAGTGTTATTTCTTCTTTGAGCCGGTATTCTGCAGCTTTCTTTATACCAGTACGCAGGCGGAGAGCATTATTCTGTACGACAGCTCTTAGATCTTTATTGCGGCCTTTTGCTACTGAAATTGCGTAATAGGTGATTGGTGCATTCTATTTTTCGTACCTGCACCATGTACTTTTCATATGGATTATTATCCAATATGTTCTTGTACACATTGCTATCGCCATCGGCAACTAATGTACAGTATATCAGGTCGTACATATCTATGCTCCAATTGAAGCCTTCGACAATGGCAACACTCTCCATGCCAGTTGAACTCTGATTACGACCCCAGTTCTTAAAGCAACGATGCTCGCGCGGTTTTTCCTTCTTCGTAGATGCTATTTAGCAAGTCATGCAGAATTTATTCTTCACGCTGCTGTACAGCACTTTCTTCGTGTGGTATCCCACGATGGCTCCTACGCCAGAAAGAGAATTGTAATCTCCTCCGCGGCATGACTTTTTCATCCAGCTGCCATCTGCGACAACTGGTATAAACGGTACATTAGATTCTGGATATACGTCGCCTCTTGCTATAGCTAATGCTTTCTTCTTTTCTTCAGCATCTTCCATTTCGCGTTGTGCGACCACTTCGAGGCCATCGATTAGGTCCTTCTGACACTTCTCGTAGATCCTTTTCGTCATACAGGACACGTTCACGGCAATCAGTACGTCCTCCAGTTGATTATATCCGCCGCCCGTCATCATTGTTGCGGCAACAGCGGCGTGGTTGATATCCATAGTGGCATCACTCTTCCGAAGACAGTATATGCGCTTTGTGTATTTTCACATTTTGCACTCTACATAATACACTTTTTCTAATTCATTCTGTTCACATCTAACTATATCAAAATCTTCGATGCCACAGCCAATAGTCGAATGTTTTCGAAGATTTTTTATTTGCTCGAAAACGTGCAGAAAATCAACGAAGTCTGAAATTGGTTTTTCGGACTGTTGTGGTTTTACATTCTCCACCACCCAGTAATCGGTGTCACTTCCAACATCTTCATTCGTTTCTTCGTTGATGGCTGTTACGGAATGTATCTCGTCGCTGCTTGTGTCGAAATCTATTTCTTGTACAATTTCTTCTTCGTTCGACTCGAAATGCACTTCTTCTACAATTTCCTCTTCGTCCGCATTGAAATGTATTTCTTCTTCAATATCTTCTGTGTCCGTATCGAAATGTACTTCTTCTACAATTCCTTCGATAATTGGAAAATCTTCCAAATTTCCTACGTCTTCTTCGTGCATTCTGTCCGTAGGAAAATCATCCGCAGCAGATGTGCTTGAATGTGTTTCGTACGAGGTACCTGCTTCCGCCATGGTATCCTCAATTACCGCGAGGCACGCTGCGTTCTTCAATCGTTGTCTGTGCACGTAAAGAGTCAGTAATCAGTAACACGTAGTTCATACATAGAAAAGAGAAAAACATACAGCAGAAAAGAAAAGCAAGCATAGTAAAAGAAGATATACTGTAAAATCTCGATGTAAGCGAAGCCTCGGAACGAAACAAGTGTACGTGTGAGACAATGCTAACGCAATCAAAATTTAAGATTAAAACTTTTGAATTTTTGGTTCCATTTTCATGAAACTTCTACCAATATGTTTGTTAGAATCTTCTGATTAAAATGATACCAAATACGACATAAATCGGACAAATTTTACTTATCGTGGATACGAATCGTTTATATTTATATAATTATACAAACTATATCGTGTTTGGTGTCATTTTAATCAGAAAATTCTCACAAATATGTTGATAAAAAATGTATAAAAAAAGAACCAAAAATAAAATACTTTTAGTTGTGAACCCCTTTTGCATCGGTATTGTCTCTCACAGATTTTCGTGCCATATTACACGCTGCACTGGTTCCAAAGGGGGCCACCCCAACTAGGAGTGATAGAAATTAACACTAATGATACATAGTCACAATTTTGAACCCTATTCGAGATTTTACTGTAGTTCCTATATTTTTAGAAGTTTGTCGACAGCTTCGAACGTAGGAGAAGAGAGCGAGGGGAAAAAAGGACTGCCGATTGTTCCCATCTTTTTCATTCGCTGTCCTCTGCGGCCGATACGTATTACCACTAAATATGTATTATCCAAATTATACCGTGTTTGGTGTCATTTATCATTAGGGAAACATCACAAATGTTGCGATGCTTTATTTACGAAAATATTATTATTATTATTATTACATTACTGTGAATATCATTCTAATATATCTTCGTGATACGAAGAGGGACGTAGCGAGATACAAATGTTCCTCTTAGACAACGTGATTCCCTCGCTACGCAACCGAAGGACATGCACTTTTGGCCCGTTCCACACGCACACATCTGCTCAACCGTCTCCGCTACACGCAAGCGAAGGCAGCCACAAGCAGACATGTCTGCGCTGCGACACGCGGCTGTGTGTGTATGCAGGCACGCGTGCACTTGACCTAATACAATCTTGATTGGTCCTAATACAATCTGCCCCCTATGGCTGAAATTTGGTCTAGCAACTTTCACACCTCCTAACTCTAACCAATCGAACTTGCATCCCTCCCAAAAGAACAGGCCATCCGAGCGTAGGAGCAAGTGCAAAATAAAAGTAACGGTGCGCTTCTCGATACCGCAGATGTACCTACCTAAGTATCATTTCTGACGGAAAAGAATTGTCCAGCCTTTGGGCCTGCCATTCCCGGCGTAGATCTTTGGCAGGTAGGTATCTGTTTCAATAGGCAAGGCCACCCGTGGCGCCAGCAAGACCGTCCCCGGTCCTTGCTATTCCAGCGGGTTTTCTTCCAAGGAAAATCAGTAAATTTGCAAGCGCAATATCTTAAAAACCAGTGGAAATAAAGTGTATACATTATAGCTTATTGAATTTGTCTTGGAACGCACTATCAAGTGACCTCTTCAAAAAAAATAGTTCCATTTAAAAAACCGAACTTGACCATCGTATCTTTTAAAATAATAATCGAAGAAAAAATTCGTCTGCGCTAATAAATTGGCCCCCTCGAACCATGCGATTCCATATTTTTTATGTTTTTATCTCCAATACTTTAGGAGATATCCAGCTGTTCAGTCTTCCCGCGGACACCCTGTATGTGCCGGTTATTATGAAAGTGGTCTAAGTCCAAATTTTCCGTTTGTTACATTTTACTTATTTTTCACGTATTATATCAACGTGATACTTACATAATAAACGTAAAGTTCAATTTCTTTTTTTGAAATTTCGACCGACGCCACTGTCATAATAACTGACATACTTCTACATTTTACTTCCAACCTAAGACTGTATTTAGACATATTCCGGGTAAAGTTTCATTACCGTCATAGTATTGCTGTAATTTTTTGTGCAAAATCTATCGTGTGAGCTGTGATTGTTTGAGTGTCCGCATGTTTCTCAAGCTGCGTATCGCCATTGCGAGGCTGCCTCGCGTGGCACACCTCGCGGAGTGGAGAGTCTGAAGACTACCTCGACCATGATTACTTTACGAGGCAGGCTCGCGCTACCTCGAGCATGATATTTGCATCGCACGAGCCATCAACCGTCGGTTTTTCGACGTGGTGAAAGGTGCCTCGAGGCTCTTAGAGAAAAAATCGTATGGCTCGGGCGACGCAAATATCATGCTGGAGGTACCGCGAGACTGCCGCACGAGCCTGCCTCGCAAAGTGAACATGATCGAGGTAGTCTCCAAACTCTCCACTCCGCGAGGCAGCCTCGCAATGTTGATACGCAGCTTCACGCTTAGAGATTCGTGTATTCATTCGCACGTAGAATAAGAAAGTTATGTTATAATTTACTCGCGAAATGTCTAGAAAAGGTATATACATTCGGGTGCAATATAGGCTTCCTTTAGTTGAAATTGAAGGCAAGTGATGAAAATTAAACAGGTTCTAAACATCAGATGTGGAAAAATCGAAAATTTTAAAATTACAAATGTTAGACATTTGAAAATACAGATATTTTGAAACTAAACCTCATAATTACAAATTTAGGAAATGTTTGAATTTCAACGCTTTCGAACTTGGAAATTCCATCATTTAGAAATGTGAAGATTCCCCTCCTGCGCTAAATCTTGGCTAAAGAAAGCCTATATTGCACGCGAATGTACCAAATTGATAAACATGTACTCTTCTACTGCACTTTTAAAATCCATTTTAATTACGTTCAATAGTTTCAATGTTTCTTCGACTCGTTTTTAGATGTCTGGCAAAGAAGTGGCAAGCAATCCGAAAGGAGAAAAGGTAGTGACTCCGTCTGGGGGACGGAGTCCAACCAGCAGGGAACCTCCGTCCCCAAGACAGAGTCGAACTACCAGCCGGACTCCGTCGCGAAGACGGAGTCGAACTACCAGCCGGACTTCGTCGCGAAGACGGAGTCGAAGCAGCAGGCGGACTCCGTCCCGAAGACGGAGTCCGCGCGGGGAGCAGACTCCGTCCTCGCGACGGAGTCCGCCGCAAGACTGGAAAGAAATTGCGCTGCAATATAAAAAGAAGGTATGTAGATACGTAGGCGATCTCACGCAAAACGATCATACTGGATTTACACATTTCTTACATTTTCATGAAAGCGTGAATACATCTAAACATTGCAGTAATTGACATAACATTTATGTTTATTTTTCATATTCCAGAACAGCGAGCTAAAGCAGCTAGTAAGGGAAATTAAATATGGGAGAGGAAGAGGAGGAAGGGGAGGAAGAGGAGGAAGAGGAGGAGCAGGTGGAAGAGGCAGGAGGGGCCGCGGAGGAAACAATTTTTTTTATTTTAAATTGTAAATAAACGTAAAAAATAAAGTTTTTAATATAAATTTACCCTTCATCATCATCATTTATCAGTCGTCACTATTGTAAGGCACATCTATTATTTTAAGTTGTTTTATTTCTTATTTTTTAACCCTGTCTGCATTTTAAATATTCACTAAGGACTATTTAACTTAGGAGATAGGACCATAAAGAATTACAAAATAAAATCAGGGAGTCAACTGTTCACTGGTTTGGAAACTTTTTCTTATTACATGTTTTATACAATAGTCAGAAGAATAAAAAAGAATAATAATAAGAGCAATAATTTCAAACAATTGCTGTAACTTCACCACATTCTGAAAATATGATATCAGTAAATCACTACCAGTATTAGTAAAATAGTTCCAATCTCTCTTTTTTTCCTTTAAATAATGTGGCCATATAATTATAACACAAATTCGACAGCGGTGATGTATGTGTTACAGTAAAAGCGTTAATTTATAACATATAACCTAACCTACAATCGTCCGAAAATGCATATATTGACTGCATCACATTGTGGCATATGTATGCAGCTAACGCTTCAGTTTTGATATGATCCCACGTTGGCAGTCCTGTGGGGTTTTAAGTTATATCGACTATGCAGGCCCACTCCTGCTTGCTACCCGTAACAACGGTTAGGATTAAGGGATTCCAACTCAACTACTACTAAAACAGTAATGATTCTTTATTCACGTGCTACCTCGTCTCGGAGCGTGAGACACAATGGCCGTCTCTCGCCTCTCGGCGTCACACGATCCAAGAAGGCGCCGGGAGCGCCTCTCGTGGCAACTCCCCACATACTCCCCCCGAGTGACAACGCCTATAATCTCTTACACTCTTATATCACATTGTTTATCGTGCGCTGTTGCACTTACATTGAGTCCTACAATTTTCCGTTTTGGGATTCTTACATTGAGTATCACATTTTTTCTTTTTTGTACAGTCTTTGGTTTTCTCTAGTTTCACTTGCTTGTACTTTTGTAGTCGGGCGCAAACGTCACTTTTTTCTTTCGTTCGTACGTTCTTAACGCTTGATGCCCAACACCCGGCGCGCTCGTGGACTGCGTCTGTCCCGCGGTCGCCTCGCCGAAATCCTCCGGCACGAAAAATGCCGGATTTAAATTTTTAATCGTTACGCTCCGCGGTGCTCCGTTTATCTCGATCTTAAACACACGGTCTAAGACGCGCTCGATTACTATGTGTGGACCGGTGTATGACTGCTCGCTCCAAGACCTTCTTCAAGCCCCCGACGCGGAGAAATACGTGCGTGCACGAGTCCAGATTTTTATATACAAACGCACGCCTTCTATGTCGGTGTTCAACCGGCACGGGCCTGACCCGTCTCATGTACTCGCGGAATTTCTCCAAGAATATCTGCGGATCGGGGCTGAAGTTGTCCGGCAATACGATTCACCGGGAATCCGGAGCGTTGTACCGAACAAGTACTCCGCCGGCGACACCCCGGTATCGAGACGAACATGGGTACGCAGTCCCAACATCACCGTCCAGAGTACTCCCGTCCATTCCCTATCCGAATGGCACATGATCGCGGCTTTTAGGCTTCTGTGTGTACGCCGTTGTACGAACGCGAGTAGTGGGGGTATGGGGATTCTAACTCAAATTTGAGTTTCAAGGTCATGATAAGGATTTCCCCTGACCTTGAAATCCAAATTTGAGTTTGAAATTTTTTTCGAAATTTGTTTTTGGGGCGCGGCGGCGGGCGCAGGCGGGCGGTGGATGACGTCATAGAGATGGCAGAGTGGTGGGGGTATAGCACGAGAACTGATATTATCGAATCGATACCGAATTGATATCGAACCGATACCGAAGTGCATCGAGGAGGAGGAGGAGGAGGAGGAGGAGGAGGAGGAGGAACAGCGGGTGAAGAAGTGCTACTCTTGAGCGTGGTACAAACTGTCGGTAAGGAAGGAAACATTTCATTTTAAGATATTAATATAAATGAAAAAACGGAATCTCGGGCGACGGGGCTCGAACCCAAGACCTCCGCGGTACGAGTCAGCCGCCTAACCAACTCCCCCATCGCCAGCTCTCTGACATTAGTCTTTCCTCAATGGTACATATACCGAGCGTAATAATTTATTTTCATCGGATGATGTCGGACAATGTCGGCTTTTTACGTGCAATCTATTGGAGGAAGGAGGTACATCGAAAGAGTTAGACAGAGATAGCACTACTTAGTGCTACAATCATATGCATTCTAAAGCTAAATTCTGAGAGAGAGGGAAAGAGATAGCACAGTGGTACAATCGTATGCATTCTGAAGCTAAATTCTGAGAGGGAAAGAGACAGCAGTGGTACAATCGCATGCAGTCTAAAGCTAAAATTTTTCAAAATGTTTTTTCAATCTTAGCGTCGCAGCGTATCGCGCGATTACGCGTGTAATTTAAGTCCCCTGGGACTACTGCGCGAGATGATACCTACCATTTGGCGGCGTGAAGAACGGTGCGAAGAACGGCGCGAAGAACGCATGAATGAAATATAATACTTTATGTGGCGGCGTGAAGAACGGCGCGAAGAACGGTGCGAGGAACGCATGAACGAAATATAATATATTCTCCGGAAACGCCGAATCTTAAAAGTATGTGGTGAGGAGAGAAGGAGGAGGAAGATGGGTAAATAAACTGGAAAATAATATGTGTTTAAGAAATGTATATTGTTACATGCGAATAACGATAATAATAATAATATTAATACTAAGAATAATAAAATAAAAAACAAAAGAAATACATAAGAAAAGAAAAAATAAGAAAATATAAACTTATAGGGCGGGGGCGATAGCGATGGCGATGTGGGCGACGGCGGTAATGGAGGCAACGGCCGCGGCGGCGATGGTGGTGGTGGCTGTGGCGGTGCAGCGAATAGCTGCATTATTGCCCGCCGCGGCCGTCGCTGAGCCCCCGACAATGCATATGGCCGCAGCCGCGCGGTCCCATATGCAGGCTCCTGCCGCATCCGCAGATCTAAGGGTACCAACTGCGGCAAGTCCTAGAACACACACACACACACACACACACACACACACGTCAATATAACACTAACAAGTGAATAAACATAATAAACATCAAATGTACAAAACCAACACCAAAGTATTGCATACCTGCGGAGGCGGCGGCGGCGATGGCTGCGGCGGCGACCAAATCGGCCCCCCCCTCCCCCCAATCGGGGGATCATTGCGGCGATTCTGGCGGAGAGTTCTAGAAAATAGAAACCTCGATATAATATTGGCACGATCGCGGAATCGAACTCGATTTTTAAAGACTAATCGCGATAAATGTAAAAAAATATTATTGTGTACATACCTCGGGGCTGCACTCCGGAGCTATCCGCGTTAGTCCCATAATATGCAAACACACACTTGACACTTTTTATGTGACAGTCGTCTTCCACGTTTGACAGACAACTGGTCTCGCTACATCTCCAAGCTCTCGCACGTAAACACGTATCTTGAAATCGAGAAGCGCGTAGCTTTGCAAAAGTAAGATGCCGTTGTTCTCCACCTTCATTTTTCGCCGACCACTCATTTTCTTCTTCTTCGCACGCATCTTCTTCCCCTTCTTCTTTGGACACATCATTCGACTAGACCATACCACTTGAATGTGTATCAAACATCTAGCGAACCACTTTGATCGCGTATCGAACGTGTATCGAACGTGTGTGATACCACTTTCAACATCAATCGAACGTGTATGTTACAACTTTCAACGTCTATCGTACCACTCTGAACGTGTATGGTACAACTTTCAACGTGTATGGTACCACTCTGAACGTGTATGGTACAATTTTCAACGTCTATCGTACCACTCTGGACGTGTATGGTACCACTTTGATCGTGTATGGTACCACTTTGATCGCGCATCGAATCACTTCTACATAATAATTACAACCATCATCATCTTAATCTAGCATACATCACATGCAGGAGGTTGGGGATGGGTGGAGAAAAAAAACATTTATGTATTAAAAGTTGTATATATTTATTTATTTATGCATTTCTCTCTGGTGTTTAGACCACCAGTTGAATATTTTAAATACATTTTGCAAGGCACAGTGCTTTGCGTGTCTGCCACATCGCAGAATATTAACTACATTTAGCTTATTTAGAGATATGATATCCTCGTAGTCAATGTCCAGTGTCTCGTTGATCGCGTCCACGCTCGTATTTTCATCGAGGAAATCCGCAAGCCAGTCGCGTTTCTGCAGCCCTTTAACGTATACGATATGGGATGTGTCATCTTCTTCATCAATCGCATCAGCAACAGCTTTCGTAATTAGCTGTTTAGCCATACTGTATGGAACGTCTCCATCTTCCCACCGTAGTCCATGATGTTTTGCCGCCAGCCACCGGATGCTTGATTTGTCAGATTTCGTAAGAAGATATTGGGGCATCGAACTCCCAAAAATATAGTGCGAGAGAATTGTTCCGTTTCGTAGGACAGCCACTTCCTTGACGACAAATCTTCCATCAACGATGAACCCTTGCAGGTCAACAAATGTCGGTATGGCCATTATCGGTACAATTTAGAGGTCCGCTCGCTTCCAAGACAGACGGGAGAATGCGATCTTTCTCGTAAAGCATTTCGATTTTCACTATTAAATTTTGGCACAGGAGAGGAAGGGCAAGTAGCGCGGCAATTTAAATGATTTTTCGCACCATGTTTGTCAGTGGATTGTATTCAGCCGACCGATCGTACAGAAGCAGACAGTAGGCTGTAGTATTTGCAGGCACATTCTCTCTACATTCAAATTCTATGCGCACGACCATGGAACCATTCTTGATCGACTCATTTTGTCGAGAGCAATTAATCACGACGAGGGGGCCAAATTGTAAAAATTCGGCCACGGTGAATAATGCCTCGTTGCAACTATATCCATAATACGATTTACGGAATTGCGTATACATATGAAACAAGAAATGGCGTGCCTATTTTTGTCGAAGTCCAAGTTCAAGTCATCGTACGGGTAAAATTCCGAGTTGAGAAAAAGTTTTAGATTGATCATTTTGCAGTAGTCGAGCTCCGTAACATCTTCGCTCATCACATTCTTTCGAATAGTCTGTAGGCCAAAGATAATGCATCGCGGCTTCTACAGCTGCGCAGATGCCGTCACGGCCCACGAATGCTTGGTCGTGCTCTGCAACAGAGGATACTCGTACAGATCCCACGATTGAAAACAAATGCTTAGGTTTTGCCCACTTTTCAAAGTATGTAGCAACGATAGCTTATTAACGTTGTCCAGCGTCACATGAGGCATCCGCGATTGCACTTTATGTAATTCAATTTCTGGTTCCAACATCGGCGATCCTATTAGAGAATTGTTGTCGTTGCGCGATCGTATTAAAATAAATTCGTGACGCGCATTAATAATCACGCGTTTTTAGCCCTCGCAAAATCCCAGCCAATATTTGAGCGGGATGCAAAAATTGAAATGATTTTTCAATATTGGCCCATTACGTCGTCTCAAGCCCCATCCTGCATTCTCCAAATTTTTGTCTTCGCCAGATGTCAGCGATACATAGTTTTTAAGCGTGCTAGTTATTCCAACGTTTCTGTTGCGGTCAAACTCCATGCCATTCAGCTCGTATCGAATCTCGTCAAATAAGAACGCCACACAATTAGTTCCCAACGTCACCGTTAATGCATCATTTGGCTTATTTATCGTCAATTTCCCCTCCACGTAGAGAAAACTTTCACACGGCAATGTGTATAAATCCTGATGCTGTATAGGTATTCTTATCTCATCGCTGTATCCAAACGTCGTGTTGACGTACGGGTTGTATGTGTGAGTCTGGAGCTTGAAGATGCGATCATCAAACGTCGGCCTCCCTCCAATGCTTAGAATGTCAACCATTTTTTCAACTTAAACGCGCACAATGAATCCCAGTGATTTCAAAAATGCAATGTTCGCAGCACTGAGCCTCTTCGTTTTAGCGTGATCAGAGCTGTTGCAGTTGCAGTTGTTGTTGTTGTTGTTGTTGTTGCAAACAATTTCGTTTGGATGAAACGGGTTTCTGGTGTCGTTCAACACAAGCATCTTTTTCGTTCGCACCACGCGTATTATCGTCGTCGTCGCCGTACGTGTAGTCTGATGGTAATATCTTCACCTCGAAAATCGAGCAACCGTCCGTCTTGATTCACAACGCGTATCGTTAGATCCGTAATGACCTGTGCGGTGATCGGAAGGTAAATGATCTGTGCGGGCGTTTCCGATATCTTATATTCTGGTGGGACCCTCGGAGGAAATTCATGTATCGCATGTACGTGCTTCCCATTGTTGTACGCACCAGCGGTTACGCTACATTCTACGCGAATAATGTTTACGTTCATGATATTAATTGGATCGTCCGATTCGTGCCACCGTCCAGGTTCTAAAACTCGATTCGTCGAGAATCCCAGTAGCGATCCAATGTTATTGGACTTTGTAAAGTCTACGGCGAACGAGCAGTACAGCTCGCTTTTCATGGTGTTGTTGTTGGGACGCAACACTATTGGATATACATCGTTGTCACCACCATTGTTTTTATCATTGCCGCCGAGATTTTGAGGATACCGCTCGAGTAATCGCTGCTTCAAATACTTGGCAATAGCATCTATTTCGTAGGACCCGTGGGGAATCGCAATGTATTCGCGAGTGATGTCGACGGTGTTGTTGTTGTTGGTGTCATAGTTTACGGCGAAGTAGAATTTATCGTTACTCGAGTCAATGTTCGGTATTATATGATAAGTTTCAAAGGTTGTTAGACCAAGCTCGTAATCATCGTTGCTCAAATCTATGGGTGGAAAGTAGCTTACCGCGAGGGTGCGACTCTTACCGGTTAGAGTGAATGTTAACGACATATTCCGAGCTGTACTGCTCGACTAGTACTGAATCAGGGCGGTGGGAAGTCAATCCTTAAATTTGGTGCCGATCGTCTGTAGAAAGCGTAGACACAGTTGTCCACAGTTGCTCTGATTGTACCTGCTGATAAGACGTTCTATTGTATTCAATCATCACAGCATCTTTATCCAGATATTGCACCAATTCCTTAGGCGGTCGAAGATTTCCAAAGCTGTCGAAATATACAGCTCGACACCCTCTCTTCGCATACGCCACCCAGTGAGTCCCCGGCCCCTCGACGTTGTCCAAATTTACGATGCCGCTCTCGTTCCGACGTACTCCTCCGGCAGGTAGCGCATTGCGCATAAAAACACCCCTAAAAAATGGAATACGCATACGTTTTGCCATCTCCACCAATTGCGCATCGGTAGTTACGCCCACAGGCATTTTTATTTTCTTTTCGGCGTTTTTTTTTCGTTTCGATATTCCCTGTCCGCGCTTGTATGGCGCGAGATCCATGGAGCGATTATGACGTCGCATTTCCTGCAGCTGATGTTGCGCCGCCTTATTATCGTTTACGGCCTTGGCGATCCCCGCCGCTCCACCGGCTAGTGATCCGAGAACACCTAGCAGCGGAAGAAGTGGTAATACCAACCCGTTTTGCAACCGGAAAAATCCGCTTTTGCGGTGCTCACATTGCAGTCCTTTTGCGAGTTTTTGTTTTCATCCCTATTCCGATTTTCGTCTTGGCCTTCATAGCTGCCCAAACAACTGTAGCAGCGCCTCTTTCGCCCAGAGTCGAGTCTCGCGCAACGATGCGTTTTCGCGCTTTGTCAGCGAGTACGTTATCTGCCGCGTGCCTTTCGCTGAGGTCGTTGCTACGCGAATACGCTATATCGTGTTCGCGACATGCTGCGTGCAACGGATTGATACCTTGATCGCCTCTAGCCAATCGTTTCGCCAGATGAGTTCCTGGACCGCAAAACTGATATCCCGGGATATGTAATTCGACAGGTAGCGCGTTTATCGCCCGATTTAACAAACCACAACCTTTCTTTACTCTCGTTGACGACAATCGCCACAGTTTTTAATCAGTGGTACTGGACCGTCGATATGCGTTCGCTGCCAAGGGCGATTATAATGTTCCGGACACCGGCGATACTGCCGAACCTCGGAATCGGCTTTTATATGCTCGGGAAGTCTGTCCCAAAACTGATCAATATGTCTACCAAACTCGCGCAGAATAATCTTTGGTATATATTTCAACTGCTCAGAGGTTATGTCTCGAATATCGCAAATATCCGACAGAACGAGAAGCATTTCGAATACTGCTTCGGCGCGGACCTATAAATAGGGTGCGTCGCCGCTTCGATGTATCAAAAATCATTTTCGCGGTTCGCAGCGAGGATGCGATTCGTGCGGCAACCTGCGACAATACGCGTGACAAATTTTGACGATAAATCGCAAATGATGCTCTCGAAAACAAGACGCAGACATGGTAGCATGCTGCCAAACACCATACGCTGTCTCATTTGTGGCCCATCAAATTGTGGAAAGACCAACCTGCTGGTGAGCTTGTTGGAAAGTCCTCATGGTGTCCGCTTCGAGAACGTGTACGTGTATTCCAAATCGCTGCAACAGCCTAAATATCAGTATTTGGAGAATTTATTGACTCCGATAGATGAAATTGGCTACTGCACATTTTCGAATAACAGTGACGTCATCCTACCGAGCGAATCGCTTCCGAATTCCATTTTTATCTTTGTTGACGTGGCATGTGACAAGCAAGATACGATAAGGGAATACTTTGCAATGGGGCGCCACTCGAACGTTGACTGCTTCTATCTCTGTCAGACATATGCAAAGATTCCCAAACATCTTATACGCGACAATGCGAATCTGCTGATTCTGTTTAAGCAGGATGGTACCAACTTGAAACACGTGTACAACGATCATGTAAACACTGATATGTCTTACGAGGATTTCTGCGCTTTGTGTCGTAATTGTTGGCAGCTGGAGTATGGTTTCGCGGTGATAGACAAGGATAGCGCAATGTCCAATGGACGTTACAGAAAGGGATTTAACGAGTTTGCCGTACCGTGAGATGGTCAATCATTGTCAACACGTCGGTGGGAAAGCAACGTCTGCGGTGCAACAATGATCGATATCGATAGTCTGGAGATTAAGGATCGCGAGAGAATAGCGAAGGAAATTGCAAGAACCAGCGAAGCCATTCGCAAGAAACATCAGGCTTTGAAGACCGGCAAGATGGAGGAAGATATCGCGTTGGAGAGATACTTTAAACCTATTGTCAAACCCTTAAAACATATTGTGGAAAATACCGCAGCGGCAGAAGCTGAAATATCGCCGCTGATGAGCGCAAGCGTTGAAAGGAATGAAACATTAACGCCTGAAAGAAAAATCTGGCCGAAATGGAACACATCGTGTAAGAGAAAGAGGAAACCACGCGCGTCATCGGATATTCACTCGTAACCTCTACACCAGTTCAATCGAAGCGAGAACGGCAGAATGTTGCATCAAACGCGTCCCCGGTTCCTACCCCACCAAAAAATACATTTCCCAGTGTACAATTGCTCACAACCAATGATGATGATGATGACGATGATGACGATGATGTTTTTGAAACTACTCCCGATGAGTCGTTTGCAACATCTATTAGACAGCAACTTCAAACACCCGCGGCACAAGAAACGTTTCGCAGCCATTTGTGTCCCCTGGGACAAAAATATATGGATGCGATCATAAGTAGGGATAAGTCAACTGTCACAGACACTGTGTATGGCGTATACTTTGGCGATAGTAGAATGATGCTTGGGGATAAGGCATTCGATATGGACAAGGCTGATAATATAATCATCGATGGTGTAAAATACAGAGGAACGCCCGGCCTTTACGAACTGATTTCCAAGAGAATTCCCGACGATGCTGTATACACCGATGCCGATAAACAAAAATACAAAAGTATACTGCTGGAGACGAATGCCTACAGACACGGACATTCTGCTCAAAATCCCATATTAGACAACAAGGGATACAAGTACAAATATATAATTGCACTGCTACTTCCTCGTGTATCAAGCAATAAAGCAGGGAAAGGTCTAACGGCGCCGCGAGTCATGGTGGTAAATGATAACAAGATCGATTACGTGTGCTGGGACGATCCCAACGAGCTTGTGGATCGATACCGTTTGCTGGAAGCGTCGCGTCAGGCGGGCAGCAACTCGCATGACCATGAAATTCTGTCGATTATCGAGGAACTCCACAAGGGAGGCTTCATTGTAAATAAAACCGCGCAACGATGATGCGCACTGTATGCATGGAGATGCCGATCAACAAATTTGGAGTATCGCTCGAGAAGAGTGGCACAGCTAGAATGGATTATTACAAATGTAACGGTTTGCTTCGAAATTATATGCGAGACAACACTCTTTGCGTGACCGGTGCCGACTTTGATGCAAAATCACGCAAGATACGACGCGTAGCTCAACCGGTAGTCGATAGCGATGCCGTCAATAAACTATACGTGGAAAAGAGCATTAAACTTTTGAGAGAACAGTAGGAAGAATTAAAGAGGAAGCTGATCGTGTTTCAGAGAGAGATGCTGGCGCTGCAAAACAGCGTTCAAAAGATATCGCAGGCGTCGAATTCTATCCCGCAGCAGCGCTGCAAAGGAGAATCATGCGAGACGGTTGAACTTGTCACCGGACCGATGGGGCGCACATAATGCACGTACACGATAATTATCGCATCATTCATGTCAAAGACACCTCTGCGATCAAACATGCAGCCATCATCGAAATCCAAGAGTAAAGAAAACCATGGCCACAAGAAGCGGCAACTCGTCGAGGAATTGCATGCTCCAGCTCGAAGACATTTCCCGCGGAGGCGAGTCATAGTGCGCGGATACGATGATCTGCGGCAAGCTGACGTTGTAGAAATGCGTCCATCCTCGCGATTCAACCAAGGTCACCACTACATACTCAGCGTCATCGATGTGCTGAGCAAGTATGCATGGGCGGTACCGCTCAAGACTAAAAGTGGCGCTGAGGTGACTACAGCGTTTGCAAAGATATTTAGAGATCGATATCCGAATAATTTGCAAATCGATCAAGGAAAAGAATTTTACAACGCCGATGTGCAGAAACGCTTGACAAAGCATGCTATTAATCATTATTCGACGTATTCGGTGATGAAGGCCTCCGTCGTAGAACGTTTCAATCGAACTTTGAAGAACAATATGTGGAAACTGTTTACGCTCAATGGAACCCACAGATGGACAGATGCGCTATCGCGTCGACTTGCAGAGTATAACGCGCGAAAACATAGAACCATCAGAATGCGTCCTTGCGATGTTACCCCAGCGATCGCCGATAAGCTGCTGGCCACCGTGTACAGCAACATAACGATCGCTGCTCCGGCGAGATTCAAGTTGGTCGAGTTTGTGCGCGTAAGCAAATTGAAAACCATCTTCGATAAAGGCTACACGCCGAATTGGACAACGGAGGTGTTCGAGATAGCCAAAGTGCAGGCAACTAATCCCGCAACGTACCTGCTCCTCGATTCCTGTGGAAAGCCTGTTGCCGGAGGATTCTATGAACACGAGCTGCAACGCGTCACCCATCCTGATGTATATCTAGTGGAAAAAGTATTGCGTAGGAAGGGGGATAAGGTATACGTCAAGTGGCTAGGGTTTGATAAATTGCACAATTCTTGGATAAATAAAAATAATGTATTGTAACATAATAATACATGGTTCAATAAATACAGAGATACATATACATGTGAACAATTTTATATAATAATTTCTATACATGTGCGAAGAATTTTATATTTTACAGTAATTTATATTTTACAATGGTATATTATAATGTCTCCAGGGCAGAGTGTCGGTCGAATCGGGTACGATATATCGCTTGTCGTCGCGTAGGCTTAGAGCGATTTTCGATTCCGAAATGGTGTACACTTTGTGCAATTTCGACCGTATGCATGATTGCCTGCGAACCATTTCGATCTCCCTGTGCAAACACTGCGCGTAGTCGTCGAAAGTTATCGTCCTGGCTATGACGTTGGTCGTGACGCCATTCGCCTTTTTCGTATCTTTTTTACCGTCTACGCGGAGTGCATACATTTTCGCTCTAAGACCTACGAATTCGGCCATTATCGCACCGTTATTTTCGTCCTTCATCAGCCCCGGAACCTTCTTATTTAAGCGCGGCATATTATATGGATTGTCGATTGGATAATCGGATGTGTCAAATCTATCGATATTGTGTTTCATGGTCTCGTAGATATCTTCGCATTTAATGTGATAAATGAGACTGTCGGTGTCTGTGTATAGAATTTTACAATTTTGTCCGTGCAGGGGAGACATGTGTTCGTGGTGAAATTCATACAAACAAATTTTTGATATGTCCAGAATGCACATACCCACGTATATCGGTTTGTTGAATTTCACCTCGAGTTTTCGCAATTCAACAGCTATTAAATTTTCCGAAAAAACACTTCTGCTGTGGAAATTCGGTTTCGCGATCATTGCCTCCGCGCCATATCTCCCGTCCCAATGTGTTAAAAGTTTTACATCCACATGATTTCGCACATTTTCCATAGTTTTACCGAATACCGCGTTGTACATCAGTTCGTATAAATTTTTTTCAAAATCATTTGTCGCGCTTGTTCTAAACCGCGTATTGAGTTCGATGTAATCGCGGAGCCAGGGCGGATTGAGCGAATTGAAGCACGCGGTGTATCTTTGTAATACGAAGACCGTGACGCGTGCACTGCTGCAGGTTGCGATAATGGATAACGTAACGCTTCTTATCCTATACCGTCGCGAGTAACTTGTCCTGTCCGCTGCCTGGTGGTTTGGCACGCGTCGGGCAGAACGGTAGATCGGCATGAGCGTCGTGCAGACGTTGCGGGTATTCCAGATCTACCTCGAAAATGTATCCCGTGGGTGAATCAACAGCGATCGAAGACACGTTATAATTTGCAACATCTTCGACCCATTGAAATTTGGCATGTGGCAAGGGTTGACACATTGCCCACCCATACAAATTGTTTACGTCAAAGTACATCAAGTACGATGACTGTTCCGTGACGTCGCAAGATGACATGTACTTGTTATTGGAACATTGACTTAAACCACCGCGTATACCGCGTTCGACAAACATGACCATATCGATGTCTGTGAGCAATTCGAATGTAATTTTGGTATGTTTTAGCATGGCATCCCACGTGAAACCAGGTAATGTATATTAATGCGCGGAATCTAATCCGTAACTCTTGATGTAACTTTCGCGAAAATTTTCAAAAATATCTGCTAACAACAAGACATCTGTTTTCAAATACATGTATTCCCCCAAGGTTCTAATGTCGAAACGCTGCCAGACAGTCTCGGCGTGCGCGTAATCGCTCTCGGACACTGCCTCGCCCGTTAACGAACTGTGGAATGACTCGCGCGGTGGTAAGCATGGGTTCTGCAGTTTGTTCGCGCAATCAAGGTATTCATACGAAAAGACACCCTTTCGCGTCAATAAATTGAAATCCTTGGTGGATAATGTTTCAAATTTGGATCATAAAATTTTTAATTTATCTGTGCTATGAAAAGATGATAATTTGTCGAGACTGGTATTGAGAAATTTGTACGAATCGATGAATCGCAATTTAATATAATTTCGCGAGTCTGATTCAGCCGTATCTTCGACATTTTTTGTGAATGAATTATATTTTTCTTTAGTAATGGGTAATACGTCAACGTGACCTTCGAAAGCGGTAGCTATTTCCTCGATAATAAAATGTGAATCGTAGCCGGATAAATTATGAAAAACGATGGGGATGTAAAACGCATTTTTATAATTTAAATTGCACTCCGAATGTGCCGGGCCTCTAAACCGCCCGAACTCGTATATCGCTAGGCTCGAATGGCTCTTCGCAAATATGGCAGTGTGTTGCATTGTGAAATGTCTTCCTCTGGTCTTTCGTCAATTTTTCCATGGGAACATTACTGGTCAGGACGGGTTTGGCAAGGTCTGCAAAATTTTTCAGTTCTTCGACGAACCATGAAACACAATCCGCGTCGCGGCGACATCGATACATCGATAGTGATGTTTCGTACGAAGAATGCATATAATAGCCGATACTATGCACTTTAAGGTGCTGGTGCGTGTGCAATTTGCGATCCTCCTCACCCCTTCGACTGTCCCCCGTTTTCTCGATGATGCACTCGAGATCTGCGTACACCACGAAAGGAAATCGCTCCTTTCTGCAGTGGTTGTTGAAGCTGAGCAGATTGTTGCCTTCGCTGGGCAGCAGAATGGCGTAGTCGTACATCTTTCCACAGTCCACTTCATGGGCCTCCAACTTCTCGGCAGATCCGAAATAGTGCATACATCTGTAAACTGTTGTGCCCTGCGTGATGGCTCGCAAGGCTGGTACGGGATCTGGCGCAATCGTGGGTTCGGGTGTGCTTAAAGGATGAGAACCCACCGGGTTAACTACACCATATGTGTTTAAACTCAAAGACTAAGTCTTTATTCAGAAACAACTAAAACTAGACTGAGGTGTACAAGTAGGTTTTTAGCCGTGTTGCCCGGTCGAGGGTCGGATCTCGAGTCTGTCGATTAGCGGAGTCGAATTGGTTTCATATCACTCTTGGGCGTGGTACGCGTTACCATGCCCGGTTGGCGTGGAGCGCTCGCATTTTGCTGATTTTGTAGATTCGGTTGCTTAGCGGCTGTCTTAGCTTGGAAACGTCTCGAACGTTTCGTAACGAACGTAATATAATATGTATAATGTATGATACGCGTGCTTGGGCGTTGCCTGGGCACAACATCCCTCCCCTTGGGGAGGAAAAGCCATAACTTTTCCAGCGGCTTACATGTGGTTTTTTCTTAACTAGATTATAATTGTAATTCGGTAAGTATGAGTACAGACTGTCTTATACATTTGACAGTGAAGGATAATGATATTTGTATAATATAGTAATAATAGTTTATTTATAACGAATATAATATTTGAAAGAGAATTAGTGGAAGACGTTTCTTCCTTACTAACTATTTTGATTATCGCTTCAGGTTTTTGTGTTGTTTTGTCGCGATTCGTATTGTCTGTGGTACAATGTCGTGGTGTTCTTGCTTTACAGCGTACAATGCATTTGTAAAGTGTGAAGATACACATTGTAATTGTTATTAATCCCGTCACAGAGGATAGTGTAAAGAAACTATAGTGGTATTCAGTTGGTATGATCTCGGGTTTTTCTAAATCGTTTTGTAAGTCCTCTAATTTTTTGCTAACTTTATTTAATTCTTCCGGGTGTTTGATTATTCTTTTAAGTTCGAAGTTGGTATGTCGATACGAATTTACAGTGGTCTGTGGAAACGTAATTTCGCCTAGTGACAAATTGTAACCAGGTAAGTAGTTCCATGTTTTTTCTATTCCGTATTGCTTACCAGTTTCTATTGTGAATTCGGCGGTGGTGATAGTACATTTATTTCTTATCGTTATTATACCAGAGTCCTTAATGCTATACATGTTTGTGCCTTTGTCGTCGCAGGTTGCTGTTAGTTGAATCGGTTTCGGCGCGATATAAATCCACGTGCCCGGTTGTTGTAATTCTATCAGGATCGTGTGATTCAGTGTCATGATTCGTATTTTACAATTGTTTGGTTTTGTGTCAATTTTGTGTATAACTGTACTTCGCACGGTCCGTATGGTATCGCTTTGAACATCGGGTGATTAGATGTGCAGAGGTATAGATCGTTTATAGTTTTACATTCTGCTAGGTCTTGTTTACTTAGTTGTATGTAATCTTGCACCGAGGTGTCAAGTACCACGTATGGGTCGAGGGGTTCTATATACGCGTAGAATGATTCGTTCACTTTTGTGGGTACCGGGTGTACTTTACTCAATTTAAATTTCTTTGCGCTCAACAATGGGATGTCTAATACTACAGTAACTGATTTGGTATCCGAAAATGCGGAGAGTGTTAGTATCTCGTACAGGACGTGCATGTTTTCTAACTTTATCCCGATAGGGAAGTCTAGTCCTTTTGGAATGTGTGAGAGTGCTGAAGTGAGGTACGTTATGATTTGCGCTGGTGGTATTAACCGTGGGTTAAGGACTCCCTTTTTTATATCCATTATGAATTCTAGCAAGTCTTGTGTGTCGCGCAATAGTGTTTCTGCGACGCTGTTTATTAGTATGAGATGTTCGTCTGCTGCCTCTCGGAATTTAATAATGTCGGTCGACTGTTGTAGTAAGTATTGAATTTGCCAAGTCGCGTTTAAGAGTGTTTTTTCATTGTCTTGTATGTTATGTATAGTCTCATTGAGAAGTTCGGCGTTGGCTCTTACAATTTGCATTTGTCCTTTGATTGTATTTTTTAATCTACTGTCCTGTCTCTTTAAAAAGTCTATTTGGTCGTTTATTTTCTTTCTGTCTTCGGAATCCATTAGTCCGAAAAGTGATTTGCCTATGTAGCCTAATCCGTCTATTAGTCCGCGGCGCTGATTTTGTGCTGAGCTTATAGTTTGCTGGACGTAAGTAAGGAGTTTGGTGATGCGGTCTACCTTGTCTTGGATTTTCGCGGCGAATGTTTTGCAGAACTTTTGTAGGTTATCGGTAGAAGGGTTTTTACATTGCGCAAGTATGTCATATAGGGCAGCTTGGAGATTCGCTTCGCGTCGGTAGATGTAAGATATGTTTACGTGCAATACTAACTTCCAACTATCTCGGTAAATTTGTAGATCGCCTAGGTTCTCGAAGTAAATGCCGGGGTGGTCTTGGAATTCTTTTATAGCGAAATCTGTATCGGGGGGTTCCTCCTATGAGTAGTATCGTCGTTTGTAGGACGGTAATCCTGCAAAATATAATGTTTAGGTGTAGTCGGCGCTTCGTTCCGTTCGTCGCGAAGTCTCTGGTCTTGCGTATGCTGTGCGTGAGATAAAATTTTGCTAACGTAAGATGGTTCGTCTTCGCGGGACTCGATTTTCTCGTCGCTTCTCGTTTCGTTTCAGTCGTCACGATGCTCTCTTTAATGGATGTCCCACGCGAGATCGCGTTATTTTTACTGGTGGGTTTATCTATGTTTTGTACCTTTGCGACGTGTGCGTTAGTGTGGGGTTTGTGTGTTTTCAAAAGAAATTTTTCTTTTAGTATTTGGAATACCCGGCCCCGCCGGGGTATATCAGCATTGACTATCGGCGCGCGGTACGCCAGTACCGCGCAGATTATTGGCAATATCGGAGTTAATTAACTTTAGTGCTTTGTCCAGACTGCTACGCTTTTCTACGCTGTTTCGGGTCAGATTGTTCCGGACCAACCTTCGCCTGAGCGATCCTGTCACTAGGGTTTGTGTGCGGGAAAGCGAGGTGGCCGACCGGATTGATTTCTTTGGTTCATCGCCTGAAGTATTCAGACGGTCGGTAATCTCGCTTTTTGGTGCACCCAGGGCCTAGGTTTTCTTTCGTAATTCTAATGTCTGTATACTGCTGTAATTAGTACACCGGTGTGTACTTTCTTATTTGTTATTATTGGGCTGGTCCCGTGAAATAAATTATTATTATTATTATTATTAATATTGGCGTGAGGTTGCGGAGTGGCTCGACTCCGTCGACTCGTGGGAGATACGGGCCCTATTTGGTGAGTCTTTTACGTTCTATTGCTTATGTTGTTTGTCCCCCGTGGGAATATTTTCTATTTTAATTCCTTCGTGTCTGGTTATTGTTCCAGAACGCCATGGAGATACCTTTATTGGGTCCTCCCCTTGTACGGCATATTGGGCCTATTCTGGCCGTTGATCTTCATTCACTTCTTGTTCCTTCATTTTCTTCTTATATTCGTCGTATTATTAATTTTTCTTAATATATTTACTCATCTTCAAATAATTTACTTGAGTTTTCGTGTATTGTTACTTTCCTTTACTACTGCGACCGTTTCCCTATTCCTGTCTTATTCTATAAAATGTTTAAGTCTATTAGAGTGTACTTTTTATAGTATAGTTATTATTGTCGTGCGTATTTTGAATCGAGTAGGGACCTATCCACGCGGGTGTTAATTTTTTGGTCGTCCGCGTCTTACTGTCTCGTCGTGTAACAGTATTTGGTCTCCGACTTTGAAAGATTTGCTGGCTGTCTTTTTGTCGTATTGCGTTTTTGATTTGTCTTTACTGATCCCTATAGTCTCGCGTGCTATGGTATTTGTAGACCGTAGTCTCTCTCGCAACTCTTCAGCATATTTGTCATAAGTATATGTTAACTGCGGTGTCTGGTTTAATGAGGTCGGCAAGGTAGCTTGCCTCCCGAAAACGAGTTCGTAGGGCGTGTAGTTAGTGGACGTGTGCGGGGTGGTATTATACGTAAACATCGCGTAAGGCAACCACTCGTCCCAATCGGTCTGGTCTTCCGCGATAAAATTCTTTAAGTATTCGGCTAGTGTACGATGGCTTCTTTCTAGAGCTCCGTTTGATTGCGGGTGGTAGGCTGTGGTTTGAATTTTTTCGATTTTGAGCAATTTGCAGACGTTTTTGAATACTTGGCTTAGGAAATTGGTTCCTTGATCGGTCAATACTCGCTGTGGTATACCGTATTCGCAAATTATCTTAGTGACGAATTCTTTTGCTACTGTGTTTGCTTCTTGGTTCTCAAGGGGTATGGCTTTACTAAATTTGGTTAGTAGGTCTTGAAAGGTTAGCACGTATTTGTTTCGCCTGCTTGTCTCGGGTAAGGGTCCTACTATGTCTAGTGCACATTTCTCAAATGGTTCCGTGGGAGTGTGTGTAATTACCATAGGAGCTTTGGTTATTCTTGATAGCTTATTTTTCTGACATTTTTCGCATCTGGAGATGTACTTTTCTATGTCTTGCCGCATTCGTGGCCATGAATGTTTTAATTTTATACGTTCCAGGGTCCGGTTTACCCCTAAGTGTCCTCCTAAGGGAGTATCATGAAATACGCGCAGTATTTGATTTTTAGCGTCCTCCGTATATGTATTATCGCTCGTTTCTTCTTCCGACCGGGGCTCCTTTTCTTCGCTGGCGCCTTTGCTGGCGCCTTCACTGGCGTCGGCTACTATTTCGCTGCTGATCTTTTGTTTCTTTCCTCGCGTTATCGCGAACATTCTGCTGAGGGCGTCCGCGTTTTGATTCGTTTTTCCTGCCTTATACTCGATGCTATAATCGTATTTTGCTAATTTCAACTTCCATCTCATTAATCTAGAACCGGGGTCCTTTACGTTAAAAAGCCAAGTAAGTGGCTTGTGGTCCGTCACGATTTTGAATTTGGTGCCGTATACGTATGGTCTGAAATGTTGCGTCGCCCATACGATAGCTAGCAGTTTTTTTCGATTGTGCTGTAATTCTCTTCCGCCTTGTTTAATACCCTGCTCGCGTATGCTATCGGCAAATCTTGTCCTATTTTTCCTTGCGATAGTACCGCTCCTATCGCTTTCCCGGAAGCGTCCGTTGTTAGTACAAACGGGTTCGAAAAATCTGGATATTGTAATATCGGGGCTGTCGTTAATTTTTCCTTTAGAATCTCGAGGGCTTCTTGCTCCTGTGCGGTCCATCTGGATGTTTGGTCTTTCTTTAATAGTTGCATCAAAGGCTTCGCGATTTGTGAAAAATGATCTATAAATCTCCTATAATATCCAGCTAAGCCTAAGAAGGATTGTATATCTTTGACTCCTCTAGGTATCGGAAATTTTTGGACAGCGTCGAGCTTCGAAGGGTCCGGCTTGATGCCGTTTTCGGATATTATGTGTCCTAAGTATATTGTTTCCTTGCGTAGAAATTCGCACTTGTTATGATCGTTCTCAGTTTCACATTCAATCCGAGGGTGAAAACATCTAGGGCGCGTTCTTGTACTGATCCTACCAACGCGTCAATTACCTCGTTGCTGTTTCCTGGCTTTACCGATAGTTCAGATAATTCTCCAGCTAATTCTTCTACTTTACACGCGAATTGTTTTACGCTCTCGTTTTCTCGTTGGTGGCAGGCATGGAACTCTGCTCCAACTGCTCCTATTGACCTTTTGTCCACGAATAAGGATGTTAAGATGTCCTTTAATTTTTCGAAACTATCTACTTCCTTGTATTCTAATACCCTGGCTGCTTTGCCTTTTATTTTCGTTCCTATCACTGTTTTCAAGAATCGCGGTATCTCCGTTGCGGAGACAAACTCTGAGGCGCTCGCATAAGACTTCAAAAATTCTGCAAGCTCCTCTGATGACTTTTCTGCGAATTTATCGATTAGCGACAATGAGGTAGACAATTTTTTTACGTCCGGTAGTCCGGGGGGTTATCACCGTCAAGCAACGACATTTCTTGTCTTTCTGAATTTACTCCGTCCAACAAACTAAAGTCCGCTAGCAAAATCGGATATTCTCTATTCGGTGTCACAAAATTTTCCGGGGACGATTCTACGCTTAAATCGTCGTTCTTCTTAACGTTTAGTTTTAGCGGCGGCGGTCGTAGTGTTTGGCCGGACGGTCTTGGATGGTCTATAGAAGGTAGAAGGTCTAGTTCCTCTCGTACAAAGATTAGTTTTTTATCCAAAAACGACTCGAAAGATCGCGACAAGCTTCTTTGACACGGGAGTTTGAATTGATTCGCGCGTTCGTCTTCTATAGACATGCATGCACCGTCTCTGAATTTCTTTAGGACTCTGGTTTACAATATTTACGCTCGCGTTTTCTGCTTCGGACTCGGTATACGCTTCATTTACTTACAATGCTGCTCGCAACCACATGTCGTCGGCTCGGTCGGACGTCCTCTCGTACGTGAACCAACGGCGGCGATAAGATGAATCTGGACCCAGCAAGGTCGATCCGTACAGCTGTTCGCTGCGTGCCCCGACGGCTGCTTCCCTCGTACGGCTCTCCGTCCGTCCTTCAGGTGCGGCTCCTACACGTTCCTCTGTCTCCATGTCCTCTCGTGCGCCTTGGTCCTCGGATCCGTGGCGTCCTCTTAGATGGAATTGGTGTTTGGTAGGTGGTTGATTCACCCGTTTACTCTCAAGCCGATTTTACCCGTTAATAGGTTCGTCGTCGTTCGGACTGCGTCGAACGTCTTCTCAAAGGCCGTTCTTCGGTCCTCTGCGCTACCTCGGTAGCTACGACAACCTGTTTCAGCCTATGCGACTGCGATGATCCAATAATCTTGTCTGAGAGAGTTCAATCTCAGACGGTGTCGTTCAATCGGTTACGTTAAGGCTCGGTAAGATTTTTTACGATGCAGATCCCACCGCTGCCACCAATTTTGTTGTGCCCTGCGTGATGGCTCGCAAGGCTGGTACGGGATCTGGCGCAATCGTGGGTTCGGGTGTGCTTAAAGGATGAGAACCCACCGGGTTAACTACACCATATGTGTTTAAACTCAAAGACTAAGTCTTTATTCAGAAACAACTAAAACTAGACTGAGGTGTACAAGTAGGTTTTTAGCCGTGTTGCCCGGTCGAGGGTCGGATCTCGAGTCTGTCGATTAGCGGAGTCGAATTGGTTTCATATCACTCTTGGGCGTGGTACGCGTTACCATGCCCGGTTGGCGTGGAGCGCTCGCATTTTGCTGATTTTGTAGATTCGGTTGCTTAGCGGCTGTCTTAGCTTGGAAACGTCTCGAACGTTTCGTAACGAACGTAATATAATATGTATAATGTATGATACGCGTGTTTGGGCGTTGCCTGGGCACAACAAAACCAAAAATTTTTTTTATTTAATTTGTTTCGCGAGACATTTCAACATTTCATAAGTTTATATACGTACCGATCACAGATGAATTTCTTTGTCTTGTGCTTGCTCAGCTGCATGCCCACCAGTCGGGACAAGTCCTTGATCAGCACAAAGTGCCCTACATCGCCATGCTCATGATTCGGCGTGTAGAGCAGGTTGACGTGCCGATCCCTCTTTTGGCTGGTGAGGCGCAGTGGGAAGACTGTCTGCCCTTTCTTCTCCTCAAAGCTGTACACGTTGATGGAGACGTTGTTCAGCCGTTTAAACTTCCCAATCTGCTCCAGAGACATTGGAAAATCAATGCCCTGGAGATTTAACACGGAAGCATATTCGGGGTATGAACTTGGGCGATCGGTATTTCTTTCCGCGGGATGTAGACCGGCGACCACTGCCCAAGCGAAACACGCATTGTCCTCGGATCGCACGCTAATCGTCGCTTTCTTCAGCGATATTTCCCGCGGCAACTTGCAGTGACGCCCTGCGCGCAGCGGATTATATTTGTTGACATTGACGGTCAGATTCAGGATTCTTGTCAATGCCCATCCGCTGTTGCGTTCCTGGAACTCTTCCAGCGATGCCAGGGTTGGTTTGATGACGCATCGTTGGTACCACTCCAGCAGATCGGATGTACCGAAGAGTTCGCAATTTCGGGTATTGATGCTTTTACAAGCATGCTTGTCACCTGCCACAAATTCGACGATGAACACCGTGTTCACTTTGAGGTTTCGATGTTTCCTCAAAGGACCTCGCACATGCTCCAACACAATGGTTGCCGCATCCTGGAGGAAGTTGCGCGGTTCGATGTAATTCAAATTTAGCACGGAGCCAGTTAATACGCGGCTATCGAATGCAGTGTCTATTTCGCGCCACAAAAGTCTCGTGCTCGAATGTCCAGCACCTTCACGCACGAAACGTCTGCGCAACGAATATTTCAGTCCTTCGACCTGCTCGATTCGAGCAACTAACGATTGTCAAACACCGATCGATAATCGAGGACGTATTCTTCGCGTGAAATCAATCGTGCAGACTGATCTCGCAGTTGGCGTTCCACTTGCGCGAATTTTTCCATGATCGTAAATGGATTGTAAATGTAATGTATTATCCGCGCAATGTGCTACAACGATTTGAGGCTTTGTACAGTTTAGAGCATGCTTTTATTCTTGGTACCGCGATTTGGTATCTCTGTCTAACTCTTTTAGTGTTCCCCCTCCCTCGAATGCACTACATGCAAAAACCGATCCTTCCCGATATCTTCCGAAGCAATTTCCGCTGACACAGCATAATTCTTTCCATGATTCACGCGTATGACGAATTAGCTGCTGACGCCGCATTATTCTATGATCCGCGCCTTCTTCGCGCCGCCAAATAGTAGGTATCATCTCGCGCAGTAGTCCCAGGGGACTTAAATTACACGCGTAATCGCGCGATACGCTGCGACGCTAAGATTGAAAAAACATTTTTAAAATTTTTGCTTTAGAATGCATGCGATTGTACCACTGCTGTCTCTTTCCCTCTCAGAATTTAGCTTTAGAATGCATACGATTGTACCACTATAGTGCTATCTCTTTTCCTCTCTCTCAGAATTTAGCTTTAGAATGCATATGATTGTAGCACTATGTAGTGCTATCTCTGTCTAACTCTTTCGATGTACCTCCTTCCTCCAATAGATTGCACGTAAAAAGCCGACATTGTCCGACATCACCCGATGAAAATAAATTATTACGCTCGGTATATGTACCATTGAGGAAAGACTAATGTCAGAGAGCTGGTGATGGGGGAGTTGGTTAGGCGGCTAACTCGTACCGCGGAGGTCTTGGGTTCGAGCCCCGTCGTCCGAGATTCCGTTTTTCATTTATATTAATATCTTAAAATGAAATGTTTCCTTCCTTACCGACAGTTTGTGCCACGCTCCTTCCTTACCGACAGTTTGTACCACGCTCAAAAGAGTAGCACTTCTTCACCCGCTGTTCCTCCTCCTTCTCCTCCTCCTCCTCGATGCGCTTCGGTATCGGTTCGATATCAATTCGGTATTGATTCGATAATATCAGTTCTCGTGCTATACCTCCACCACTCTGCCATCTCTATGACGTCATCCACCGCCCGCCCGCGCCCGCCGCCGCGCCCTAAAAACAAATTTCGAAAAAATTTTCAAACTCAAATTTGGATTTCAAGGTCAGGGGAAATCCTTATCATGACCTTGAAACTCAAATTTGAGTTAGAATCCCCATACCCCCACTACTAACGCGCTTGCAACCGATCGACTTTAATAACGCAGAGAATAGTCGCGTCTCAAACTGGCTTCCCTGGTCGGTCGTCAATATCCTTGGAGATCCATAACGCGATATCCAATTGTCCACGAACGCTCGCGCCACCGTCCACGCTTAGACATCCCGCAATGGAACTGCCTCCGGCCATCGCGAAAATCTGTCCACCACGGTCAGACAGTACTTGTATCCGCTACATTCAGGCAGTGGACCAATTAATTCCATATGAACATGCTCAAAACGCCCGTCCGGCGCGACGAACTTTGCTGGCACCTTCGACCTCTGGCAGTGTAGACAGTTCCTACACCACCGAGCGATATCTCGGTGCATATTTTGCCACACATATCGCTATTGTATGACCCTATCGGTCACTCTCGCGCTCGGTTGGGCGGGCTGGTGAAACATGTTAAATACACGTGATCGCAGCACGCTCGGAATGAACGGACGTATCGCTTCGTCCGTCATTTCACAATATAATGTCGTATTACTTGGACCCCACTGGATTCGCCTCATCGTCAGCGGGAAGTCCTTCGCGTCGCGAATCTTCTTGAGTTCCTCGTCGTCCTCCTGTTGCGCAGTCAGCTCGTTCAATTCGAACTCCACTGGAAGTCGCAATGCCTCGATTCGAGATAGCGAGTCTGCTACTACATTGTCCGCGCCCAGAATGTGCTCGATATTCGTCGTAAATTGAGAGATATACGATAGTTGACGCGTCTGCCGAGGCGACGTCTTATCGGCGCGTTGCCTAAATGCATATATTAAGGGCTTATGGTCCGTTACCACCTTAAACTCGCAACCCTCCAAGTAATGTCTAAAGTATTTTATCGCTTCGAAAACCGCTGTTAGTTCCCGATCGTACGCGCTGTACCTTGTTTGCGCCGGACTAAACTTTTGTGAAAAGAATGCGAGTGGCCTCCAAGAGTCCTTTTCGCGTTGCTCAATCACCCCATGGCGATATCCGACGCGTCGCAAACCACGCGCGTCTCCGGGCTGAGTGACGGATGAGCCAACAGGGCTGCACCCGCCAGGTCGTCCTTCACCTTAGCGAAAGCCTCCTCCGTCCCGGGCGTCCAGTGCACCTCGCGTTTATCGTTTTTCCTCGAGTCGCGGAGAAACTCGTTTAGAGGTGCTTGGGCCATGGCGGCGTGAGGTAGATTACGACGATAAAAATTCACCATCCCCAGGAAGCGTCGAAGCTCGACGATCGTTCGCGGCTTGGGGAAACTCGACACCGCCAGAACTTTCTCTGGAAGAGGTCTGCAACCCTCACTATTTACTACGTGACCGAGGAATTCTAATTCCGATTTGCCAAATTCACATTTCTCCAAATTAATGCGGAGGTGAAATTCTTTCAGACGCTGACACACAATGCGTACATGGCTTTCGTGCTCCTCGGCGGTTGTCGACGCGATCAATATGTCGTCAATGTATGCGAATACGAAGGTCGAGATCCCGCAACGCGCGATATATATATCGCTGAAACGTCCGACCCGCGTTTGACAATCCGAACGGCATCCGTATAAACTCGAACAACCCGAAGGGTGTTGTGACCGCTGTCTTCTGTACGTTCTCGGGAGCGGCGAGCAATTGTTGATATGCCCGGTGGAGGTCGATTTTCGTAAAGATCTTTTTACCGTGTAAATTCGCTGAGAAGTCGTGAAGATGAGGCGTCGAGAAATTATCTGGTGTCGTAATCGCGTTTACGCCACGAAAATCTCCGCATATCCTCCATTGCCCATCCTTTTTACGCGTCATATGAATGGGACTCGACCACGAACTGCTCGATGGTCTACATATCCCGAGCTCGATTAACCGCTTGAATTCGGCCTTCGCCGCTTTTAATTTCTCCGGGGACAGTCGTCTGGGGCGTCCCGCAACGGGAGGACCGTTCGTAAGTATATGGTGGAACACCCCCCAATGATCCTGTGGAATCGGTTGCTCCAACCCGACAATCTCCGGGAATTCGGCGATAATTCTCGCGTACTTTCGCGATGGATTCACCGGGCTTATGGACTGTACCGGAGCCGGTTTTACTGTTCCCCGAGTAAATGTGTTCATCCCCGGATCTATGAGTTTCCTACCCCGCACGTCGACCAGTAAACCGTAATGATTCAGCAGATCGGCCCCGATTATTGGAAACGGTACTGCTGCTACACAAAAGTTCCATGTAAGTGGACGTAAGCCGACATGCAAAGGGCAAAGTGATTCTCCATACGTGTCGATTGGCGTTTCGTTCGCCGCGAACAGCTTCAAACTATTGGACGCGTCAACCACCGGAGTTAGAGAAAATTCTGCGCCCGAGTCGATTAAGTAGATCTTCCCGATGCAGCGGTCTCGTACGTAAAGGCGGACGGATGTTTGACCTTCTATCCCCGCCTCTGAGATAGAAGATCGCACTAGCCCCCCGAAACCATGTTTTGTGGCTAGGAGCAAGGCGATTCCTTCGAGCCCTTGCACAATCTTGCCTTCGCGCCGAACGTTTTGTGCGGCCAGCACAATCCCGACCGGTCCTTGCTTTTGGAACGACCATCGGCCCCCTTCGATCGGGAACGACCGGGTCTCACGACACGCTCGACCTTGGCGCTGAGCGCCGCGATTTCCGCAGTTAACTTATCAATTTTGGCATCGCACTCGCATGGCTTCGTGTACGCGGCCACAACGTATTGCGGGGATAAATTCGTGGTTTCCACAATCTGGTCCGCCATTTCGGCCACTTTTTGCAGATCTTTTAAGTCCGCGGAAACGAGAATCGCCCGACACTGATCAGGAAAGTGTTCTAAAAATATTGTTTCTATAATCGCATCATCGCATCGACCGTCGTTTAAATTGCGCAATCGGCACAAGATTTGCGACGGTTTACCGTCTGTTATAACCTGCCCTTTGAGTAGCTTTCGCAAACCGCTCTCGGAAGAGGCAGAATAAGTCGCAATTATCCTTTCTTTTATCTTTACATACATGTCACTCGTCGGCGGTGATACAGTAATTAAGTCCTTAACGCATGCTATCACCTCGTAGTCCAACGCTGCTAACACTGAGTCCGCTTTTGTTTCGTCAGCCGTGATCCGCGCGTTTCGCAGTGACGCTTCGACTTGAATGAACCACAACGCCGGGTCGTCGCGAAAAAATGACGGAATTTTTGGTACCCGGTACGCGTCCACCCGAGTTTTTGTCACTGCTTCTAATTGGATTAACGCGGTCGCGAGCGCGGCTTCTGCCGTTTCGGTGCGTTCCGAATCCTCAACCGCTCTGTCGCGTTCGGGCATATTACCAATCTTCGCGCGTGCTTCCCTGCGCTAACTATAGGTACTATATGTATGTCTACGTTCCATTGTCCCGCACGACAAATGAAAGATGGCGGTCTTTCCTACGCCGTTACAGGTTTTTATCCGTCGGTACCTTATTACTCTAGGGATTGCTGCCTCGTCTCACCGCTGATACTCTGTCGATCTATCTTCTAGGACATCGACGCACTGCTCGAGCTGGTGCCGTTGAGACGATAGGCGCCGGTGACGTTGGCTTCACGCACGTTGGAGCCGCAACGCTTGCGCTGGTGCAGTCGAGATCAAAGGCTCCGGTGACGTTGGCTTCACGCAGGTTTCACGCGGGTCCGGGCGGACAACACGACTCTGGTCGTGTTGTCCGCCCGGACCCGCAATGTTGGAATAATGCGTAATGTGCTTCGCCACGTGGTTATGGCCCTGGTTGGTTGTTTCGCTTCCGGTTTCCCGGGTGTTGTGGGATTTTCAAGCCCTGTGTCGTAGTCGTTCCTAGCACCCGTTGGTTGTTGTCGTAGCTTCCCCGGATCCTTTGGATTTCCGCTGGTCGCGTGCAAAACGTTCAGTTTCGTCACGCGGTCGACGCGCACTATGCGTGTATCTCTATATTCGGGGTCACCAATGTGGGGTTTTAAGTTATATCAACTATGCAGGCCCACTCCTGCTTGCTACCCGTAACAACGGTTAGGATTAAGGGATTCCAACTCAACTACTACTAAAACAATAATGATTCTTTATTCACGTGCTACCTCGTCTCGAAGCGTGAGACACAATGACCGTCTCTCGCCTCTCGGGCGTCACACGATCCAAGGAGGCGCCGGGAGCGCCTTTCGTAGCAACTCCCCACAGTCCTCCCGAGTAGGCGCCATCTCGTTTTCACTAGCTGAACTAAATTTGTCACGTGACTTGCTCTGTATTATCGCCAATATGGCGGAACTCGTATTTGGGAATGCAGTCGCGAAATTATGTTGTTTGTCCTTATATGAGCAGATTTTTGGCTGGGTTATATCTCATTCGAAAGAGGAAGGTTCAATGCAGCCCGCTCTGGTAATCGTTTGAGTCATAAAACTCTTTTAAAGACCTACAAATTCTTGGAATCTGCGAGTGTATTTTGTCGATTTTTTCTCTATTTTAGACATTTATATTATCAGATATCAACATAATCTCATTGAACCATGACCAAAGCGGGCTGCATTGAATCTTCCTCTTTCGAATGAGACCCCACCCAGCCCAAAATCTGCTCATATAAGGACAAACAACGTAATTTCCCAAACCCATGTTTGGGGCCAGATTGTGTCGGTATACAGCGCGCTGCATTACCCATGTCTACCCCCTTAAGAATTAAGAAAATTATTGCGTATCTGCTTGCAATGTAGGGTAAGTCACATGAGTGAAGAAAGTATGCTGAAAACACATCCCCCTTGATACTTTCCAATCTTTCGTAAAAGATATTCGTAATACTTTATTAAAATCCACAGTAGTTCCCACACCTTTCATTAATTTTATTAGTTTCCCATTAACAATATTACAAATCCCCAATAAACATACTAAATTAATTTTATTCCAACACCAATAAATTGTGCGTTAAAAATATTTGATCTCTTTGTTCATTTTCGCTAAATTACCATTAGCATTTAAATTTCCTCCAACAAGACTTTCTGCCATACGCTCTCACCTCCTTCGGACACATTTTGTAGTCTCTACACTTACTATAGTAAAGGACCACTCTATTTCTATATAAGTTCTACATTAAGTTGTAACTAAAGTGTGGATTATATATATTTACAGATAATCGAAGCAGAAGCGGAAGAGAAAGTAACCCTGCTGCATGAGCAAATGAAAAAATAAGCACATTTTTATGTATAATTTTATAGGTATGTATAATCGGCTGAAAAATATAGTTCCAGCAATCATAAACTGCATAATTATTTAGTTATTAGTAATTAACTATTAAGTCTGAGTTAAATCTACTATTGGACGGTCTAATGGATGTTATTTATTTCTATCGGTATACATTTATTTATATACTCCTTATTTAATTCGCCTAGGAGGACGTGTTTTTTCTTTTATGTACTTTATGATTGTTCAGATGCTATTTTACAGCTGAATGGACAAGGCTGAATATAACATGGTCAATTTTCAACGCGTCAACCAACGAGGTCGGTGGGAGATGATTTTTCATTGACAAAACGATTTGTAGGGGGTCCCTATGTCGATTCTTTCTTCAACCAAAAGATACTTATTTCCAAAATAGCTCCTATATTATTATGGGGTTTTTTGTAGGGAAGTGTTTATTAATTATATACAAAAGAAATTTAAGTTGGGTAATTAAATGAGATAAATTAAACCATACGATCCTCTCTTTCACAGGGAACTCTAATCTGATTCCTTACTATTTTTCACAATTTTTATTGTGCTGCAACACAACAGTAATGCTAATTTATGTTCCTTCCTCTACAATCTACAATCATACGACTACGAAATTAAATAATTTGTAGTTTATTCATCTTTCATTTATGAAACATCAAATGTTTGATGCGCATTATATTTATTAGAAGAGTATAGCCTATAAATTATAATTGAAATATGACAAAATAAGTAATAATAAAAGAAATTCATAACTTTTTCAATGTTTCCAAAATCAAAACTAATGAAAGGCTACAAGTCTCAATACACGATTAAGTATCTGTAGCACTGCATAGCAAATTTGAGTGCGTAAATAAGTTAAAATTAAGAAATTATTTTCAACGTATTTATAAGAACGATTACTTTCAAGAAAAGCACACTAAAGTCTTCATTTATTTTACGGCATTCAATCTCGATAATGATGGACCCATATATGAAAATATATTTTCGAATTTAAATGTTGTATTTCATTTCACTAATGGGATGAGAAAATACTGTATAGCATGATTCTACAGTTTGTCCCCTTGGGTTGGATCGATGGGAACGGAAATTCTCCGGAAATACTTTTCTACGCTTCGGGGGGTTATAAAATGGGTGGAGGAGAATCCTGCGTCGGTTTTAAAGCAAACAAGGCACTCGGTTTCAGCTCTTCAAAGACCCTTCCGCGCGTGCAAGCGTCGAACAATATCTCTTTGAAGAGCGTACAAGGTCTCACGTGTAGGGTATGTATTATACATACGACAAGGGTTATATTCATCCAAATGATGGAGCCGTAATATTTCACTTTATCTCCATCTACGGATTCAAATACTGTACATTCGCAAAAATCATGTCGCACAATAAACATCCCGAACACAGCATTTGCAAACAGCAACTGACTTTCGGATAAAGAGATGCGGTACACACGTTACTGCTACGAATGAAACTTATTACCATTTCAAGGTCACAGTACCCTATGCCGTTGAACTTGCCCTGATAACAGCTACTACGCTATGAAATTAAAAATACATAGCCATTTACGAAAAACATCCATGACCTTTAAATAACCTTTAAGATAACGTCAAACAGAATATATGTTTATATGTATCACTATATTTATCCCCTTGAACAATACAACTTCCCACCTTGACATTTTCTCCTGTGTTCAATCCTAACAGATATATTCAGATGCTCTGTTTCTCATGACTCACACCGTATAAAGGCTTTCAACGTGATATGCTAACTATTACATTAACGTGTCACATGAAAAGTTTAATTTAACTAATGTGAGCTTGATCCTGTTGCGCAATGAATAATATCAAAAGTATGATTTTATAGTTATGAAAAGTAATACATTGTATAGTTTTTACTTGCTGTAAAATGTAATAACTAAAAGTTAAATCTAATAACTGAAAACTAGATTAAAATATAATGTGTGTTTTCCCCAATTGACAGAGATGTGTGTAATCAGTCTAGACTGCGGATGTTTATGCGTGTAACATATGCAAATATTCACGTAAAATATCCTATGTCTATTGTTATCGAATTTGTTAAGGCGAGACTGACAGTCCCCAATTTCTTTAATGTGGCTGGAAGAATTTGTAAATGTGCCTTAATAAATGTAAAATCTTGAGCAACTTATGTCTGTTGGAAAACACTCTGAGCAGTTGCAATTGCACCGACATTATTTCCATTAAAAGTTTCAACTACCTATTTGCAGAAATAAGATAAACAGTGAAAATGAATAATTTAACTATTTTCAGGTGTTAAGGGGAAAAACGATCGATCCACTTAGTTTTATCAAAATTGTTTATGTATATCGGGCGATTGTAATGAACGAGTAATTAGTCTCTACTAATGACTTATTCTATCGCATGTCATCAACATAGGTATGAAACGTTGTGTGTATTACGACGTATAACTAGGGTGGCCCTTATTTTCAACCTGCGATTTCTTTGTGTCTCGCCCCCTAATATGGTTCCATTTCATAAAAAAATAGTCCTTGAAAAAGACTATTGCAATCGGACAACAGGAAAGGGTGCCGACCAGACCTTAAAGTTTAGAATTCATCAATGGTTTGAATTTGAAGAATTTCTAAAAAATGGTAAGCCCTATCGAAATTTTGTTAAAATAATATTAAAAGAGCATTCTTTTTCCTACAATTACTGTATATATAAATTTTTCGTGCTTCCAACCATTTTTTAGTTAGTATCGTTTAAATATAGAGAAATATTGTCTATACGCGCGTAGTACGGACATCTCTATATTCAAACACTATTATCTAAAAAATGGTTGGAAGCATGAAAAAATTATATATACAGTAATTGTAAAAAATTGAATGCTCTTTTAATATTATTTCAACAAAATTTCGATAGGGCTTACCATTTTTGAGAAATTCTTTAAATCCAAACTATTGATGAATTCTAAACTTTAAGGTCTGGTCGGCACCCTTTCCTGTTGTCCGATTGCAATAATCTTTTTCAGCGACTATTTTTTTATGAAACGGCACCGTTCTAGGGGCTGAGAGCAAAGAAGTACAAAAAAATTCGACACGTATAAATAAGGGCCATCCTAATGTATCAGTAGTGTCGCGTAACGGCTGGATAATTCATCTATGATCGCAATCAAATACAGTGAGATAGATATAAAAGAAATATGTAACATATGTGCATAGGCCTTTTAACCGAGCATATGCAATATGCAAAATAATATTTGTATATCAATATATGAATTTGCATAAACATCCGCAGTCTAAATGTGTAAGAAATCATAAATTCTTTTACTTTATTAAAAACATGATGTACAATGTAATTAGGCCACATTAGGATATGTATAATGATTTAGTGATCGTTGAACTATGTTTGAATGAAATTTAATGTATGAAAAGACTTTGTTGACTTTGTGACCAATAATGGAAAAATATATTGCTTTAATTCTGGGTGACAATTTGGTATTATTAACTTCTTTACGTTATGGAAGGTGTAAATAGTAATGGACAAAGTTGTTTCCAGTAAAGTTCTGGTGCACTTGGGCCTATGGGCCTAGTTATGCAGAAAGCTACCAACCCTCAAAATGACAGAAAATTAGTTAAACTCAGTACGGATACCATAATTTTGTAATCCTTATTTTACAAAAAATGACAAACCCATAGAACAACTCTTACATTATACAATTATTAAAACTACCAAGCCATAGCTCCATTTTAGGCTTGAAAAATAAAAGCTACAGAAAATTTTAAATAATATTAATTACACTACACACTATTAAATAATCCATTAAAAAACATTGTAAAATACTAACAAGAAATAAGATATACCCAATAGAAATAAAGCTACTTTTCTTTAACAATTAAAATCTTCAAACTAAATTTACCCAGTTTTAGATCATTGAGGGTTGGTAGCTTTCTGCATAACTATGTAGGCCCAATTAATGTGACTCGTCTAAAAAGTTCAAATATTTATATTTAATTTTCTTTGTTTATTAAGTACATGACAATACAAAGTAAATACAGAGTCTGTCCAATTTAACTGTGCCCAGGCCCGGATTAAAGGGGGGGGGGCCGTTCTAAGCGATTAGCTCACTCAGCCTTCATTGGAAATGTTGTATCAAATAAATTGTCCGAGTTCCACAACACCCTTAGCACGTTTAACGATTGAATCTGAATTATTAAGATCTATCCATTGTGAAGACTTGATACAAGAATTTGCAAAATTAAAGATAAGAAAAAAACATTTTAACTAAAAGTTAATTGTACAATATCTTTTTTAAACCCCCCCCCCCCCCCCCCGCTGTTCAACCACGGTGGGCCCTCGAAGGTTTGATAGCCCCGGGCCCCAAAAATCTTAATCCGGGCCTGACTGTGCCCAATGCGATAGTTGCCAAACGAGAAATGCAATTTGTCTTCCCTATATATTCTGTTCTAAGTTAGACCTTCACAAAATTCGTAACTTGCATTCTCAAATACTCTTTTCCTCTCTTAACAAATTAATTCAGTCATTTATTAAGACTTACTGATCATGATAATAACGGCTATACAGGCCAGGGCCCTGCAACGGGCGGGTATATCGCGGATGAACCCGTCCGTCCGTTACCCGTCCATCTTTTCATTCCCTCGACCCGCCTGTGCCCGCGGCGGATAAGTCGGGTCATCGTTGGTTTCTATTCGCCCGAAGCGCCCGAACGCCCGAACCACCCGCAACGCCCGAAGCAGTAACAAGTCGTGACATCACCACGCGTATCAGACTCGCCCGTATCCACACTGTTACACGCTCGTACCCGTGACCCGGGACTTTACCTGCGCATTATCCGCTATTCAATTTGACTCAGAAGCGGTTGAAGAATCAAATCTAGACAATTCATTATTATTTATGCATAGTATAATTATCAAATATAGGAAAGTGACGGAAACCGGAAGGAGGGTCAACATAGAAGATGTGGTGACCGGGAGACAGAATAAAAAGATTATTAATTGGCTCGAGAAGTTGCAAAAGAAAAGAAAGAAAAATAAAGAAAAAAACAGAGGAAATAAACTATGAGATTGAATAAAACA
Source organism: Andrena camellia (assembly GCA_029448645.1). Classification (NCBI taxonomy): domain Eukaryota; kingdom Metazoa; phylum Arthropoda; class Insecta; order Hymenoptera; family Andrenidae; genus Andrena; species Andrena camellia. The sequence goes on from CM055680.1 coordinate 15,716,590, forward strand.
TATACAGGGTGTAAACGGTATACGTAGCAATATTTTAGGGGGTGGTAGGGGAGGTCCAATGAAACATAAAAGTCCTATGACATAGTGTCCGATCGGTCTCCATTTTACAGTAATAATGCCTCAAAGTTAACATGTCTATACGCTAAACTAATAGTCGCAGGATTCCATAATTTTGCAAATACATTGGAGACCACCAGTAGAGTAAAATGGTCTGAATACAATTTGTTGTAACTCGTATAGTTTAGCTGTTATAAAGGTTTAAACATCGGAGATGTTTGTGGAAATGATCGTCGCTACACGCACACAGATGAGCCGTAGCACAAAGACCGCCCGTTGTGAGCTGTTCAAGATGACCCAGTAACCGAGTAAGTACGGGCCCCTTACAGTAGCGGTCCCATTGAGGATCTGTTTGGAGTGGTGGAGGCACTTAGGGGCGTCAGCTAGAAAATAAGAAACAAGTGAACGAAAACTCTACACGTGTTCTTAGGCCAGGCGCGCAGTGGTGGCAATTTGTTGCGTGACAGTTTTGATGCTCACGAAAAATGCATTAATTTACATGGAAGTAAGCTCCTTCGACGACGTGATTGCAAAACGTGTTTTTTTTTCAGAAAGTGACAAAATTGTTTCTTTCCTTTGAGTGTGACTAAACTGTCACGCAACAAGCTACTGTCAATGCGTGGCTACGCTTACGTGAATGTGTAGTAAATAAATACAAATTTCGCTACCTACATTTATTTACAAAAGATGCTCGAAATGATTGTCGTTTGCATCTAGACACGCCTGACACCGACGCAACCAATTGTCGCGAACGCGGGCGAATATTCCAGGCTGCTCGCGTATAACATTAGCAGCATGAAAAACTCTACCCTGCAATTCTTCTAATGTTTCAAATTCGGTGTCGGCGTATACTAATGCTTTCATGTGGCCCCATACGTAAAAATCCATTGGATTTAAATCTGGGCTTCTTGGCGGCCACGAAACCGCACCATTCCGTGCAATGACTCGGTTTCCCCAAATTCGTTCTATAGCTGGTATAGCTCTTCCCATATGGGCTGGGACGCCGTCGTGAAGAAGCCACATATTTCTTCGGGTGGCCAGGCAAACATCTTCTAGCAGAAGTGGCAAATCCCGTCGAAGAAATCTAGCATATTTTGCGCTATCTAGGCACGCCGGCAAAATATGCGGTCCGACGAGATGATCGCCTACTACCCCAGTCCATGTGTTTAGCCGCAGCTCGTACTGGAAGTGCCCCGTTACAATATTGTGGGGATTCATGGGTTCCCACGCGTGAGAATTGCGGAAATTAAATATTCCAGAACGTGTGAACGTTGACTCATCTGCTGCGAGTACGATCGATGGAAAATGGTCATCCTCTTCCACTCTATCGAGGAACCACCGGCAGAAAGTCCGCCGTCTCTCAAAATCCTCGGGTAATAAATTTTGCACCCGTTGTGAGTGATAAGGGTATAAGCCTGTGGGATTTTGGATTAATAATTTTTTAATTAGTGGTAGTTCGTGTTATTAATGAAATATGCGAAAACAAAAGATAAAACAATAAGTATCTATTCATTGGTCGACAGCGAGGATAACGACAGTGACTCAGATATTAAAGGCACCCCCCGGTCAAATCGCGCGAAAACATAGGTGACTTTTATGATATTTTCTAGAAGAAGGTATACAATGTATGTTTAAAACTTTTTGCACTTTATTCTGCTACAAATCAAAGTTGGGTAAAATGTAATGTAATTACAAATTACGATTGAAATGTAATTGTGTCATTTAATTACAGATTACTTTCTGTAATCGTTAATTTAGTTGACCACAATTACAATTGTAATTGCCACATGTAATTGTACAAAACAATTACATAGTTCGTAATTGTAATTGTGCGAGACAATTACATTGTAATTGTAATTGTAATTGTAATTGTAAGTGTGCAGGACAATTACATCGAATTGCTATTACTTTTTAATCGGAATTACTCTGTAATTGTAATGAAAGTAATTACATTTGTAATTGATTATGCTCAACTCTGCTTTAGACAGGATCATCCAAATTCAAAAAACCAAAGATATTCCTTAATTACACATGTGTGGTTATCGCATTATCTTCGGGCAGTGTTATGAAACAACTGGGCGATGAATGCCAAATGTTTAAATGGTAGGGTCCCCGAAACATGGAGTTTTCTCACACAAAAATGTTTCTTAAAAAAAAAAATTAACTGTATGAAAATTCGCAATAAAGGGTAGCACGGAAGCCAATGTAAGTACGAGTAGAATCCTATTGAGTGAGTGCCCCATTTTCCATGCGTTTATTCGATTATAACAAAACTTGTTTCTTTTTTTAGATCAATAAATGTATTATTGATTTAAAAAAATCACATTTCTATCTATTATACCTGCGTCACAATCCATCTTCAATAAACACCTATATTTAAGGGTGTCACACTGTTAATCCCCCTGAACTGCATGTAAAATCTTTGCCGTTAGGAATTTTGTTCTAAAATTTTACCTGATCATTCTTGAGATGTTGGGGAATGAAAATATGCAAAGCAAATCGATTTTTTGACCGGGGGGTGCACTTAATAAAAATTTTGCGATACATTTAGTGAAGAATTTACAGCGACAATGAAATGTGAATTTAAAGTAAGAATAGATAAATTTATAAAGAAATGTCACTTTATACAACTAAACTCCTACAAACCTTCATCACGCAATGTGCGATGGACATACGTATGGGAGAGTCCCATTTCTCGAGCAATACTCCTCGTACTGCGGGCAGAGTTATTATGAATATGGTCAAGGATTTCTTCTTCCCTGTCGTTATTCCTTCTTGGTCCTCTTCCTTCGATGCGTGGGAAAAAGGAACCCGTAGTGTGCAATGTTTCACACAAATTGAGGATAAACTGCCGGGATGGTTGTCGCTGATTAGGAAACCGTTCCGCGTATAATCGCTTCGCACCTAATGCGCTGCAGCCAGCCTCCCCATACATGACAATCATGTTAAACATTTCGTTGCACGAATATCCCGCATTGGTCTCCATGCTTCACAAAATCACTTCCTCACTTTTCCACTTAAAAGGAGTTCGCGAGCACGTGTCGCACGATCAGCGATTTCGCACGGATAGCGTCAGCAAAATGTAAACGTCTTGTTAGGTTTCGGAGACCGAGTGTGGTGACTGTTGTGTCTTGGCTGACTTTTCTGCGTTTCCCATAGCAAAAGAAAGCACCAACATGGAACTTGGTCGCAGAGGCAGTGATTTGCATAGCCAATCAGGGTTGGTGAAGGACTTCGCGTGAACCCTGATTGGCAGTACGGCGGCGGATACCTGTTAGCGGAAGTATCTTCTACTGTCACGCGGAAAACACGGACATCCGGAATGCACGTAAAGGACTGGTAGTCTTGCGACCCCCTAGACCCTTCACCGCGAGCGGCCAGAGTCGCGTACCCGACCTTAGAGTCTCCTAAAACGGTCAGGATTTTATGATCTTATGACTTACCTCAATTGAAGCGGATTACAGATCGGCCTGGCCATGCAATGCAGATGTGCGGACTTCTGAAGTGTTTTACAACGGGGAATGAAATACTGTTATTAGTGCATTTCCTGGTTGACGGAAATACTGATTCACAACTAAACGCAGCGCTGAACAAAAGACTTCGAATCAGGGATCCTCTGGTAGTCCGTATGAAATTCGAGAGGCCATTTACCATATGATAGACATTAAACCTCTATTTTAGTGAATAATTTGTCTTTCTTTTTTCGGTACAGTTGGGGAGGGGGAGGGGCAATACGTTTCGTGCAGGGACACAGGAAGAAAAAGGGTAGTCACTGCACGTGACTCCACCTACGCCGTCTTCCCTTCAATCTGGAGACGAATCCTTTATCTCTCGAGTATAAACATACGCTCGAATTCCAAAACAGAAGCACGAGTTGACGTATTCCGTGCGAGAGAAGGTGGACCTGGGGGAGGAGATATTGCTGTGAAGAAGTAGAAACTTCGCGTCTGCAAGGAATGCAGATCCGAGTTGTTACAACATAATCTCTTCCCTACGTCTCACCCTTTCTCGCATTGAATACGCCAGACGCGTGCTTTTGTTTTGAAATTTGAGCGCGTGTTTATACTCGAAAGATAAGGGATCCGCCTTTAATTTGAAGGGAGGACGAAGCAAGCGGCACCACCAATCAATCACGGCAAGAACACGAGCGCCGTTCCGGAAGATATGAACATTAATACTGTCTAGAAAGGGTTAATACATTCCCGCGAAATTATAAAGTAGATTAATAAGATTCGGCATTTTGATAGGAAAAAATGGCATGTTGAAAGGTTTCCTTATTTCTTTTCATTAAGCCCCATTGTGCGTCGGGCAAAAACGGGTTCAGTGTGAAGCGAAAATTCATTCGTTTTTTACGATCGGTAATTTCATACCTGTGTTCCCAAGAATGTTTTGACAAAATCTGTTTTCCAGCATTTCTAAAAGGCAATCAAGAACTTGGTGCCGTCTTTAAGAATTTTAGACATTCCTCGGCCTGAGTTAATCGGTATATTGTTGTATCGGTGGGTAGTACATGCAATGACTTCGGACCCGCATGTACCGTTGTCGTTCGCCGACTCGTGAGGCAATACGGTTATAAACCGTGACCCTGACGAAACGCTTTAGCCGGTCAGCTTAAATATTTTTCGGGACACCAATATAGCAATAAAAAAGTATTATTCACCATCAATACGCCTCGCGTTCGGACACAGGAAAAAGGGGGTAGTCCGCTGACAGCGCGTGGGCACTCCTGCTTCGTTCTTCCTTCGAATTAAAGACGGATCCCTTATCTCTGGCGTATAAACACGCGCTCCAATTTCAAAACAAAAGCACGCGTTGACGTATTCCGTGCTAGAGAACGTGAGATGTAGGAAGGAGATTATGTTCTGACCAATCGAAGCTGCATTCCTTGAAGACGCGAAGTTTCCACCTCTTCACAGCAATATCTACTCCACAAGGCCCACCTTCTCTCGCACGGTATACGTCGACACGTGCTTTTGTTTTCAAATTCGAGCGCGTGTTCATACTCGAGAGATAAGGGATCCGTCTTTAATTTGAAGGTAGGACGAAGCAGGCGGGACTACGGAGCCATATTGATGTTGAATAATACTTTTTAATTGCTAGTTCCCAAAAACTAATCAGGCTGATGGGCCAGAGCATTTCGCCAGGGTCGCGGTTTATGACCGTATTGTCCCACGCGTCGGCGGTAGAAAACGATTTCCTACAGCTTTCGGTAATTTATGGCTTAGTTGGTTCCGCCTCGTAGCAGACGTGAACTCAGGGTATCGGAAAATGGAAACAGGAAACAGGATTTTTTTCTTTATAGCAACTCGAAGACTTTCAGTTTCTCTTCTCTTCGGACCCTTTCGAACCGAAACACGTGGTGTCTGCTGCCTACCTCGAAGCAATGGGTACATTGGCAGTAAAAGGACGGCGTGCGGGCTTTTGTGAAAGTGTAGGATGGTTCGTTCGTTGCACTTCTGCAAAGTACGTATGTCTCAAAAATGTGCTGGCTTCTTTTTACTTAAAGCCTCTTGTCCTGGTGTGAGTCAACTCATAATGGAACCAGAGAAACTACTTGGGTGTAGAGGAAGTTGCTTGGAAAAAATCCTGTCAGTCAGTTAGTAATCTCAGCCCAGAAATGTACTCTGCTGAAGAATATTACTCGATGTTCTGGGTGTACGCCCGAAACAACGGGGACGCAAGTGCTACTGTGCGAGCGCTTGCACGGGAATACCCGCGCATCCAAACCACAAGCGGGGGTACGATTCGCCGTTTGGCGTCAAGATTATTCTCGACGGGGTCGATGATGCCGCGAGGCAGTGATGTGGGTAGACTCAGAGCAACACGTAAGAACAACACGTTCCATGAAAAATGAATTAAGTGATCAGTGTTAGTAACCGTGCAGTGAAGTGAATATTCGGTACATTAATCCGAACGCTCTTGTTGTTGCGATTCTTAACTTCATTGGATGGTATTGCATACTTGGAACCAGCTGTGAATTGGGCGCGTCCGTCGCTGACCAGGATCAGTTCAGTGCCCTAGTAATGCAGGTTTTCAAGCTGCAGGTGAATTTCCGAAAGGGTGAGTTTTAGTTACTTTATTGGTGATTATTAGTTATTAAATTTAACGCAGGCTATGGCTTATTTCCGGCGATAATTCTCTAAATTTCCGTACCTAAATTTTTCTTCGGGGTTTTTAAACAAACTTATTCATTATCAGCAATAGTATTGGCCGTTATTGAACTACGGATTTTTATCACAATAACGAACTACGATCACGTTTTGTTAATTTTCTGTTACATTACTTTTTCGTTTATGCGATATTTGAAAACGAAATTTACGTATTTCTTTTCCTCTCACTTCAAATAATTATTATTTTCGATTCTGTTTTAAAAAAAATGTGTATTCGTTTTTTTACGTTTGACCTGATTTTCCTCGATTTATCTTTTACTCGTTATTCACTTTAAATGACAACCAAAAGATGACGAAAGGTATCGATTGATGTCGTTTTCGCAGAGATCTGATGAGAATTGCGGAGTTGGAAGAGTTTGATTCTTGATGGGTATTCAAACTCCTTTGAGGGTCGAAAGCCATAGACATGCGGTGAGGCATCGCGGGGTGTTGTCTTCACCACGGGATACCATGCGGCATCTCCTTGAGTCGAGTCACTGGAGGATCACTCTTAAGAGTTTTTCCTTCCGAAAAACACACCACTTAGGGAATTACATGAAAGATCAGAGGTCAACACCTTGTTTCAATGTGTTGGTCTCACCAATATGCGCGAGCTACTATCCGTTTCAAACGCATGGTGCAAACTTTAGGACATTATTACTGTAAAATGGAGACAGATCGGACACTATGTCATAGGACTTTTATGTTCCATTGGACCTCCCCTACCACCCCCTAAAATATTGCTACGTATACCGTTTACACCCTGCATATTATTATATATAGCAAAGTAACAGAAGTTCAAATAGATACTACAAATAAATTATAATTATATAAAGGAAAACATAATACATTATAATATGTACTTATCACTATCTTTCCAAAATACAGTTAGTCTCCATCTGTTCAATTTTACAGAAAAAGGGATTGTCTGAATGTTATTAGAGATGTGTAACAGATTGCAAATGGAAATTGTGTTCTGTGTAAGGTATGGAGGGAAATGGCACTGTTACAGAGAAATAACGAGATCCGTTGTGTATTCGTCGTTATTTCTGTTAACGAAATATATGTAGGTACAAATATTTGAGGTGTACTACCAATGACTTTGTTCCGTACTGTAAACAAATGCATATTAATAGTGGTTTTGAGGATTCTTCATTGCAAATTTCATAGAATTTCTGTGTGTGTGCATAATTTCTTCATATTGGCCTAGTGTATGCTCAACTGTTCATTCATAGAACGAAACAAATTCGAGTCTTGTAATAGCGACCGATGAATAAAATAAAGGCGCGTGTACGAGCGAATCGGATACTCGTCGTGACGTCGTGAGTGGTGACTGCTTCGGCCGCCTCAGGCTCCTCGGGCGGATAAAAATCAACTATAACCCGACTCATCCGCCGCGGGTACGGGCGGGGCGGATAAACGCTCAGCGGCGTCGGGCGGGTATGGGCGGGTTAGCCGCGGGTATCGCGGGTTAATGAATGTCCGCCAGTCGGGTGACGGGCGGATCAAATCCGCTCGTTGCAGGGCTCTGATCCAGGCAGAAGGACATTTCTGAGATGTAGGTAGTTACAATTTACAAAAGCTTCAAGAGCTATGCCGCACCAATAATTAATTTTTACACTACAGGTCTCGTTAATGTTGTAAACTAATTGATTATTTCTTTAACTTAGAATGTATTAATTGTACACACACCATTTTATGAAAATGTATTAACTCTTAAATAGGCGCACTGGCAAAATCGCACAAGTGGGCGCATGGGGTCAGCAGTCACCCCAACTTCTTTTTAAAAAGAACTGCTTACCTCATGCCCGCTTGTGTGGTTTAACTATGAAGGAATAATATATAGGATGATTCATGAATCTACAACAATATTTCTCAGAGTACATCTGTGTGCGTGCGCGTGTGCGTGTGCGTGTGCGTGTGCGTGTGCGCGCGTGTGTGTGTGTAGAGATAAACCGCTAATGTATTGGTACAATGGTAGTGAAAGAATCAGTGTAAACCACACGGTAGGTGTTACTACGGCTGAAAGCAGCTGCGAAACGGGCGCGGTGAACTTGGTGCAATAGTCAATCCGGGGGAGAGGGGGGTTGGATTGGATAGGAGAATGGAAGATTTGGTATATACTGAAGTCCACGAAGGCAAGGGATTCCTACCTCTTTCAGGGAGTCGGAAGCGAAGAGACAAGATAGAAAAGAAAAGATGGAGGTACCGACTTCTGCGAAAGTACGGATTCCTTCGCTCGAGGGGCTAGGAAAGCTCGGGTCATACTGACTTCCTACACGTTTCGAGATCGTTACGCTTTTAACCAGGTAGAAAAGCACCAACTTCCTGAATGGACAGATATTATTTTCTAGAGTTCTGTTGCGAACGTTCGTATGTGACTTTCTAGTTCCCTAGTCCACATAAACCATTATATGGAGAGTGCTTTTAAGAAAGGGTGCAGGAGTTACAGACTAAATAATATTCGCTAAATTAAGTAAGAAGTGCTTAATAAACATTGGTTGTAGGGATATAGGAACATAGAAACATGCTTCGTATTCGCGGCTTGGAGATTGAAGAGAAAGGATTATCCTATCACATTTTTATTTTGATGCTTACAAAACATGGTCTACGTGTCTTTCTTCGTTTTGTCAATTGTACGAACTAAATATGTAGTGAATTGTTTATAAAAATTCGTGGTCTTACCTTAACAAGCATTTTCTACTTAGGGGAGACCGGGGCTAGATGTTACAGGGGCAGGTTGTTACAAAGCAGTTTAAATTTTTTTCGCTTGTACTGTCACTTCGACGATGAAGTGGCTGATGTGTTTCAACCATAGACAGTTGTGTATGTTGTTTGTTTGCAGACGGTTCACGCGTTGTCACTTTATTACAGTTTTTTGTGTTTTTGGCAGAGTAGGTAGACTATGTCGATTGTGGACCAAATGGGTGAGGCGGTGGGGGGGGGGCACCGCGCTTCCGGGCGTGATTGACGAGGGGCGAGGCGGGGAGGGGGTACCGAGTTGGTGGGTGTTCAGGGGATGACGTCACAGGGTCTGGGAATTTGAAGCTAGCGTCTCGTGAAAGAATGCAACGTCGCGCTTGTATAAGCATCCGCCAACGGAAACATGCGCCAACGAAAACGTAGAGCGGTAATTATTCTGATATCGTCTCGAATATTTTTTTAAAAGTTTGGGGCCATCGTCTTATCACCAACGTTGTAATTCGACATACGTGGTAACGCCTCGAACGCAGGCGTCGTTAGACGCGTGTATAGAAGGAAGGACAAGGTACAGCGTAAGAGAGAGAGAGAGAGAGAGAGAGAGAGAGAGAGAGAGAGAGAGAGAGAGATTCTTGCGAATCGCGCGAGAATAACATTCGAGGCGAATTTAGGGAAGGAAACCCTACATCCAAGGCGTCTGATTTACAGCAGACCGATGTCAGGACCGCCCATACTGCCTATCCTAAAACACAATTGTCATTCGCTAAGTCTATACTTCTAAGGATGACATAGCGAGGAATACAACCAGACATCTGGCTAGCAAACCTATCCAGATTGCTCGGTCGCATCGTCTCACGGATCGACGGCCCCATTATAAATGAGTCGTTACAGGTATTAGTAGGAAAGGATATTATAAATTAATCGTTACAGGTATTAATGTGAAAATCGTCCATTTCTTAAAACGTATATATGCGCATACTATAGTGGTACGTGATTTACATCGTGATTGCCTTCCTAACGTTAACAATTCAAAATCGATCAAAGAATGCCGTTCGAAGTAGTCGCTATCGGAAATTAATTTTACATGATCCGTTGGTGCGGTAACGCTACGTAGCACGTCTACGAAGGCGGTATATATACTGCTTACGGAGTATATATTTTCGGTCAACCAGGTGAACATATGATCGATGCAATGTTCATACGCGAATAGTTTACGCATCGTGACTTCCGTCATGTATAAGGTAACGCGATTATCGGTGATTTTGACGAGTTGATCATTATGCATGCGCGTGAATTCGATTCGCAAATGATCAATTACGATGTGGGTTTGGGGCGACGTTGCGTTGTCGCGTATTCTTTGAAGTATGTCAGCCCCATTTTGCAGTAGGAGCTTCCACGTTGACATTGAAAAGCACAACTCGCCGCCTTAAGGTCGACTAGGGTGATCTCGACACGGCACGAACCCATGCCAATGCGAATTCCAATGGTTAGCCTTTTACAGGCTGTCGAGGTTAAAGGGTAATCGCGCCCCAGGATCCGTACGCTTAACGGTTTTGGCGTTTTCGATGTTTTTGGCGTTGCGGATTCAGAACTGTAAGAAACGTGTACACGGATTTCATGATTTGTTCCTTTACAGTGAAAGAAGTAAGCGAATGAAGTAAGTGAAAAGTGTATAGTAATAGGTACGTACCTCGTATCGGATTGTTGGTGTTGTTTATTGGGGAACCCGCAATCGTTGCCGGATGCACAGGACGAATCGTTGAAGCTGCGTTTGTACATTTTGATATGCACTATACGATTATACTGATCGACGGAGAAAATTGACGCGAACGATACTTGTTAGCACTCGAGCGTAGGTGACGTTATGAAGTCTGCCAGACTGACCAACGTCGCTTTTATACAGATTCATGCACACGTATACACCAATGTGCAAGAGTATATTGTATCAATGATGGTGATGATCATGGTTGTGTTATGGTAGAAACATTAATATGAAATGTGAATAGCGCGCGATAAATTCAAATGGTATGCGCGGCAGATTCAAATAGCGTACGCGCCAAATTTAAGGTGCACACGTGTCGCAGAAGAGTTGGAGACGATTCGCGGTGCGAACCATAAAAGTGCGCTATAAACTGGAATAATTAATATCGAATCATCGAAGAAGAAACTATGATACTGACACCCCCACCACGCATACTCCACGACTACCCCTACCCTGCGACGCGCAGGGCTAGAGAACCGAAATACATATAAGGACGTCGACCACCGCCGCACGGGTCAGTGCAGTTATCACCAGCATTTTTTCTACAAACTATGGACGCGTTTGAAGTATATTTATCCGAAGCGGGGCCAGGTGTGAATGCATTTGACATGCAGCGATGTATCGTAAGTGTAGTTTTGTGTTAATTGAATTGGTACGCGTATTCCATTTGACGATATTCTAATGAATTTATGCGTTTGTTACAGCAACGACATGGTGAAATCGAACGTGCGTGGCACGACGAGCGAGATCAGTTGGTGCGAAAAATCGTAAGTATTGTTTTTTTTTGTGTAAATTGAATTGGCGCGTACATTCAATTGGATAGCCTTCCAACAAAGTTATACGTTTGTTTCAGAAATCGTTCAATAATCTCGTTAGGGCGTGTCGCGTGGAGCGGAGGGATTGCATTCGATATCTCGTAAGTGATGTTTCGAAAAAAATTATATTGGTGCGCGTACACCATTTAACAGTCTTTTAATAGAATCGCGTGTTTGTTACAGCACGACCGAGAAGTCAAAATGTCGCAATGGAGCGACGAATATCTCGGGACGGTCGGGCGCCTCGTAAGTGATGTTTCGGAAAAATTATTCTGATGCGCGTACACCAATCGACGATGATTTAATTGTTTCACACGTTTGTTTCATTCAGCGTCGAGCTGACATCGAGGCGCATGCGCGTGATGGTAATCGGGACATCATAATTCAGTTACTCGTAAGTGATGTTTTGTGTATATCGTATTGATGCGTGTACAGTATTCGACGATGATTTAATCGAGTCATGGGTTTGTTTCAGCATCGCCAATACCCGACGAGGAGGGACAGACGTATCTGCAGCGAGTTGAGGGAAAAAATTCAGTTAGCCCGACGTATGTGGCGGGAGGATACGCTAGAAGTTGAATTTTTGGCGTTCGAAGGAGAGTTTTGGGGGCTGACGCGATTATTCGAAGAGCGAGTATAAGTGAATTTTAATTGTTTGATGTTTCGCGTGCTAATGCCAACGTTTTATATAATAATAATAATAATTTGGTGTTTTCTCTGTGTGTTGCAGGACGTAACATCACATCGAATTTTTTTCTTTTTTAAAATAATTTTTAAACATATTATAAAGATTCAACAAGTTTTTTAAATAAATATATATATTTTTTTATTCAAAACAGCGTGTAATTATTAATGTACATCCATGCATGCATACTTAAATTATAGAAACAGTATTTGCGTAAAATGGCGTTCATATGAGAGGGGTATTCTTGCTCGCGGGTGATAAATCAGTTATCGTCGTCGTCGTTGCGCTCACTGCCACTGCCGCCGCCGTTGTACTCATCTTCGCCGTTGTGCTCGTCGTCGCTATGGTTCTCATCGCTATAGAAACAAAAAAAATAATTCATACATATTCGTTTCTTTACAGATGACGCGTAAAGTAGATGCAATGCGTGTATAGGACTTACATTAGGCGACGCTACGTATATAATTCCATATCTTATGGACGTTCTCTAGCGCTCAAACGCCATCGTTGTCGTGAAACGCGCATCGTGGAGCATTCGTTGAAGACATAGACTTCAGGTTAGGAACGTCGGTATCATCGTAGTCGTCCACGGTGTTAGGCGTGATCCCGCAATAATCATCGTCAACGTCGTAGCCGCCGTCGTTCTCAACGGTTTGAGCGTTGTTGATCCTTTTTCCCTTCAGCTTGTACATATCGCAAATATCCTCGACGATTATGTCCGGTAGTAGCGACAGCATCCAGGTTTTCTTTTGCGCACCTTTCACGATGGCGAAGTCGATGTTCGCGAGTGCGCTGGCGAGCAGTCCCGGAAGTTTCCAGTATGGAACGCAGCCATCCGACCAGCGGAGACCGTGATGATGCTTCGCGAGCCAGGACGCTTGACATTTCTCGAACGAATTCAGGTGATTCCAGAAGTATGGCGGTTCGAAGATCCAGTGGCTGATCGTAGGTGTTTCATCGTTATTGCTGCTGTCGTTGTTGCTGTTTGTGCGAATCGCGATCTCTTTCACGACGAAGTCACGTTCGGTTTTGAAACCTTGCATGTCGACAACGGCGAACATCGTTACTCGAATATGTAGTAGCGTCGGTAGCGAAACAGCATCTGAGGACTTTGACATCGACATCATCGTTTTAAAACAGTTGCAGTATTCGCAGTAGTAGTAGTAGTATTAGTAGCAGTAGTAGTAGTAATCGTTCACGTACGCACACTATATTAGTTTGCGTACCACGTTGGTTAAAGGGTTGTATTCGATTATGCGTTCGTGTATCATGAAACAGTACGCGGTAGTATTAGCGGGAACATTTTCTTTGCATTCGGAATCTATTCGCACCCCCACCGTAGCGCTCTTCAACGACTCGTTTTGCCTAGAACAATCTATGACCGCGATAGACGCGTATCGAAAGAATTCGATCGCGTTCAGCAACGGTTCTCCGTGACCGTAGTACGATCGACGGAATTTCGCGTACGTATCATACAGGATCGCGTATTTATATTTATTGAAATCCAAGTTCAAGTCGTCGTACGGATACGCCTCGGAATTTAGGTACAATCGAATATTTGTGAGATTACACGGATCGAATGTGCTCGAGGATCTATCGGAGCGACCCTGTCGATCAGTTTGTACGGCGAATATCACGTATCGAGATTTCTCGATTTGCGACGTAGCTTTCACGGTCCACGTATGCTTCGTTGTCGCTTGCAGTAACGGGTACTCCTTCATGGCCCACGATCGGAAACTCATCGCGATCGTCCGACCGCTTTCCAGGATACGCAGCATCGATAGTTGATTCACATCATCCAGAACGACGTGGGGCATACGTCACTGAACCTTGCGTATCTCTAGATTCGGTCTCGCAGTGGCGGATGTACAGTGCATCGCGTTCGTATCGACTCGTGATCGAATAAGGATCAGCTCGTGCCGCGTGTTCATCACGATTTGTTTGTAATCCTCGCAGAATCCTAATAACATGTTCATGGGTACGCAGAAATTGAAAGAGTCCGAATGAAAAATATCTTTATCGTAGTCGATGGTATGATTCCAACCGGCATTCGCAAGCACTTTGCTTCTATCGACCGACAATGAAACGTAATTTTTCAACGTGGTAGTGATCCCGGGATTTCGGCAATGGTCAATCTCGACACCGTTCAATTCGTTTCGAATCTCATCGAACATGAACGCTACGCACTTGTTGTCGAGAACCGTGGTCGCGGACGTTGCCGGGCTTTTCGCATCCTGCGCCGTCAACGTGCCACGACCTTCGATGTAGAGAAAACTTTCCCACGGGAGCGTGTACAGATCTTGCTGCTGTATGGGGATTCTTATCTCGTCGTTATTGTCGAACGTCGTGTTGGCGTACGGATTATACGTGTGGTACTCAATCTTCGTGATACGATTGTCGAAGGTTGGCGTATTCGCCACGTCCAGAATAATAGACATCGCGTCGCTCTCCCCGTTTGTCTAATAGGCGACGATGAATCCTAGCGATCGTAAAAAACGCGCGTTTCGACGAGTCAACGGCTTTCTTATGCTTCTTACCGGTCCTCTTCTTATCGTTCCATCCGTCTTTATTCTACTTCCACTTTCGCTTTCCGATGAAGGGTTGCGCCGATGACGCGAGACAGAGACGGCAGGAGTAGCAGCGGCAGCGACGATTGATGATTCGTACGTGTGATCTAACACTAACATACTACACACACGCGCGTACACGTGCGGTCACGCTACCTATCGCGCGAACGTCGTTGAACGGGCAAACGAATCTTTATTTCTTCCCCACGGAAAATTATAGGACGATCGTATTGATCGACGTTGCACAACGTTAGATCGCGGATTACTCGTGCGATGATCGGCAGGTAAATGACGTGTCGCGGAGTTTCCGATATCTTATATCCTGGCGGCACGCGAGGCGAAAATTCATGGATCGTATGTACCGGTTTATCGTTACTGTACGCGCCGGTAGTAACGTTGCACGTTACTCTGATCACGTTAACGCTTATAATATTCACGGGTACGTCTGACTCATGCCAGATTCTCGGCAATAAGACGCAATTCGGGGAAAATCCTAGCAGCGAGCCCACATTGTCTGGTTTCGTAAAGTCTACAAAGAACGAGCAGTGTTGCTCGTTTTTCATGGTGTTGTTGTTAGCTCGTAACATTATAGGGTACTTGTCGTCATCGCCGTTCTCGTTGTTATCGAGTCTTCGAGGATATCGATCGAGTAATCGTTGCTTCAGATACTCGGCGATAGCGTCTAATTCGTAGGAGCCGTGGGGGATCGTAATGCGTTCATAAGCGGCGTCGACGATGGAGTCGTTGCCGGTCTCATTGTTCACGATGAAATAGAATTTATCGTTGCTCGAGTCGACGTTCGGAATCGTGTGAAACGTCTCCAAGTCCGCGAGTCCTAATTCGTATTCACCGTCGCTCAAATCTATCGGCGGGAAATAGTTTACCGTCAGCACGCTACTGCGACTCGTTAACGTGAGCGTGAACGACATATCATAGATTACACTCGCGTGACGGAGGGAGAGGAAGTGGCGCGCGCGTACGAATACTCGACAATTTATCGATATTATGAGTCTTTATTATGGAACAGTGATGAGCAACCCGCGGCCCGCGGGTAACATTTGGCCCGCCAGCCACAGACCTGTGGCCTACCTGAACATCGCCCATATATGTTTTTCACGAACGAGCTTGACAATATTAGGTGCGATCTCGAGGACTAAATCATCGCGAATTTAAAGAATTTTTAAGAGATATGGAAAGCGAATATGTCGAGATTCTTTTTAATACCGAAGTTCGGTGGTTAAGTCGCGGCACAATGCTTAAGCGTGTGTACGATTTAAAAAACGAAATTTAACTCTTTTGCGAGATGAAAAACAATTCGTTTCCTCAATTTAACGACAAAGACTGGATGTGTGATTTTGCATTTTGTGTTGACATTACGCAACACTTAAACGTATTAAATTCAAATCTTCAAGGGCAAAACAAAGTTATCACTGAAATGTTCGATAAGATAAAAGCCTTTGAAAGTAAACTAAGAATTTGGAATCGGCAACTAAAATCAAATAATATGGTTCATTTTCCAATTCTGAAAAAAGAAAATCCATCTCAAACGAAGAAATATGCGGAGGAGATACAGAGATTACAAAAAGATTTCAGTTTACGGTTCAAAAACTTCCGCGAAAATCAAACAAGTTTGGATATTTTTTCATTACCCTTTAATATAAATGCTACAGCTAAAAGAATTCCTGAAGAATTTCAAATGGAATTAATCGATTTACAAAACGATACACAATTAAAGAATAAATTTCAGAATGTTAGTCTTATTGAGTTTTACAAGCGTTACTTTCCGGCTAATAAATTTCCATTGCTAGCTACCCACTCTAGGCAAATAATGAGCTTATTTGGCAGTACGTATGCATGTGAGCAATTATTCTCGAAGATGAAAATTGTAAAAAGTGATCGTCGTAATCGACTCACTGACGAAAGATTAAATAATTGTCTTAGAATAGCAGTTTCAAATATCACACCTAATATTGTCAAGCTCGTTCATGAAAAACAGAGTCAAGTATCTCATTAATTAAATTTCAGTGGTTATTTACGTTCATTTAATTCGAAAAATATAGGTACATATATCTGTTTAGATTATAATATGTAGGTATATATTAATGTGTATATATTGCTAATAAACAGTACATCAAAGTTTAAAAATAACGTTTTATTGTAAATCATTGTCAGAAATAACAAATTCAGCCCATAAATTAAAATTCTTGGATTAGTTATATTTATGTATTTAATATTGCGGCCCGCGTAGAGAAGTTGGTTTCCATTTGTGGCCCACTTCTGACAAAAGGTTGCTCGCCACTGTTATAGAAGATGTGGATTGCCATTACGCATGGATACATTGTAGCATAATCTTAGTATACATCATTATTAGTATTAGTATTAGTATATAGGCCATAATTCCCTAGACTTTTGCTGTAAAAATTGCATGCATAAGCGACCGCAATTCATCTCGTCGAAACGTTGAAAACGATTGTGATTGTACGTGATCGTTGTACCGCGTCCGAAATAGTAGATCAATTCCGCGGGTGGTCGCAGATTCCCAAAACTATCAAAGTATTGTACTCGCGGTCCACGTTTCGCGTACGCTACCCAGTGCGTACCGGCGCCTTGGTTCTCGTCCAGATTCGCGCTGCCGTATTCGTTGGTTCGTACGCGCGTGGGAAGCGTGTCGCGCATAAACACCCCTCGAAAGAACGGTACGCTGGCGCACTCGCGCTCTAATTGCAGGTTCGTCATAGGTTGTTGCGTTATCGCCGCCACCGTTGCCACGCGGCTATTCGATCGACGTTTTTTTTTTTCTTTGATCGCAGTCGTCGTTGGCGTCGACGTCTAGGATTCAAACCCGCGCCTCGCTTGTACGGCGTCAGATGCATTCCTCGCCCTTCCATCGCCCGATGATGACACAACGTTTCTTTCAGCTGTTTTCGAGAGGCCTTCGAATCGTTGACCGCTTTGGTTATTCCAGCCGCTCCACCGGCCAATGCCCCGATAGCCGATAAAGCAGGCAGCACGAACGGAAGAAATTGAAGAAAGCCCCCGCGTTTCGCCACTCGTAGATTGCGATGTCGTCGTTGCGGATGTTTCTTTCCAGACTTTCTCTGTTTACGTTTTGTCCTTCTCATACCCATGCCGAGTTTAGTTTTAGCCTTCATCGTTGCCCACACTCCAGTCGCTGCGGCTTTTTCGCCAAAGGTCGCGCCGTTCGCGAACACGCGTTCTCGCGCTCGTTCGGCTAACGCACGATCCGCCTCGTGTCGTCCCTCCAAATCCTTTCGACGAGAGTACGCAATATCGTGGTCGCGGCACGCGGCGTCCAGGGGATTCACATCTTCGTCGCCACGAACCAATCGCTTTAGCAAACGCGTTCCCGGTCCGCAGAACTGATAACCCGGAACGTGTAGTTCGAACGGTAAGCGGTTTATGATACCGTTCACGAGACCCGATCCAGTCTTCATCTTCTTCTTCTTCTTCTTCTTCTTCTTCTTCTTCTTCAGATTCCTCTTCCCTACTTCGCGAGACGCCGTGGTCGTTGATGCCACCATACACCTACGTTAGAATAACCACGATAGCTACTACAATAATAAACGCGTACGCGCGCTCCACCGATCACAATGATAGTGACCTGCGCGACACGTGCCACGAATATAAATAGTCGTCCCTCGTCATAGACGTGCGCGTGAATATGCGATTCGCGAAACAGTTGGACGTTATTCGCGTGACCGCGAACAGAATGCTCGAGGATGATAGGGATGCGAGTCGATCGAACAGACACTTTCCGTTGTTGCCGAACAGCGTGCGAGGCGTGATTTGCTGTCCGTCCGGGTGCGGAAAAACGAACATGCTTCTGAGCATACTAGAGAGTCCAAACGGTTTGCGCTTCGAGAACGTGTACGTGTACTCGAAATCGTTGCATCAGCCAAAGTATCGATATCTGGAGCAGGTGTTGTCGCTCGTCGACGGAATCGAATACTTTCCCTACTCGGACAACGCTGAGATCGTTCCACCGAGAGACGCTCGGCCCGATTCGATCGTCGTGTTCGACGACGAGGCGTGCGATGAACAGAACGCGATACGCGAATACTTCTCCATGGGCCGTCACGCCAACGTGCATTGCTTTTATTTGTGTCAGTGGTACGCTAGAATACCTAAACATTTGATCAGGGACAACGCGAATTTTCTCATGCTGTTCAAACAAGACGGTACGAATTTGCGTCGCGTTTACAACGATCATGTGAACACAGACATGACGTTCAAGTCGTTCAATGACTTATGCGCGAGATGTTGGCGTCGAAGATACGATTTCGTGGTGATCGATAAGGATAGTTCCATGTACGAAGGTCGATATAGGAGAGTATTTAACGAGGTCGTCGTAGCTCGCGGACCTCAGTAAACCGCGTGTCGTTCATCGATCAACACGATATGTCTGTCGATATGTCGGGTGTTTACACCCGTCACGGTGGGCTCGATCATCAAAATACGTTGAGCGATACCCGAATAATTATCGCGCTATACTTCCGTATGCGTGATCATGCAGCAGCCACCTTAAACTCAGTTCTCAAATGCTACCGTAGCGGTCAAGACATACGTTACTACGAGAAACGCTTTAAGAATTTATCGCATCTAAGTCTATCGCATCTAAGTTGATTACATATAAGTTGAGTGCTTTAAGTGAAATTGGTTTGAAGAAATTGTTTGAAGGATATCGTCAGTCGTTCAGTGCACGGGAAATACAATCCAACAATACCGTAAGTTCCCATTATCATATTTTAGTGAATCGTTCTGTTAGTAACTTTGAAAATTATAAGAAAAAATCGGTTTCAGATTATGTCATTGCCCGTGAATTTGAAACGTCCAGCTACAGCTACGATCACCTCTGCTGTGACACCTATCCATACTTCCAGCCCGAAAGTGTACGTGACGTGTCGAAATGTCGCGGTTCAGACCGAAAATATTCAAGGTGGAGAACTTCACGAGGCGGAAGGTGTACACGATGGTGACATCTTTTTAAAGGTTTTTCATAATGCTGACACCATACCTGATGGACCACCGGATGATCACTAAGGGGATGAGTAATTCTGGCTGAATCGACATGTGCAGCGAACATATTTATTAGACGATGACGACGATGATGACGATGATGATTATGTACACGCAAATATATATTAGCGGTATCGTGCCGATGCTCCAAAGAGCGTGGTTTGGCGAAACTGCGTCAATGCGAAAAGGATTGATTATAACGCCGTTTTTACGAATGCGGTATCGGGGCTTCAGGCTAGCGATATTTCAGTTCAAACTGACCCTGCGCAAGTTCCTGTAGATTTATCATTAACTGATTTATTTGCTGACGATGTTATCGAGGGGGATAATTAAGTCAAATAAATTACAAATCTTAATATTAATATGTCAGGTTTACTCACCTATCTTCCACCTTCCCTGCGAAATAACATTTCAAGTATTTGCATGTATCGCGATTATAAGTGGGATAAGGGCGTGTGAAACAGCGTAAAAGCATTTTCGTTGGCAGATATTTATACGCGACGTTGCATTCTTTTGCGAGGCGGTTGCGCTGTTTAGATTAATCGATCTCGAATAGTTATCGCGATAGCGCGTCGAATTATATTGCGTAGGCGGATGTTTATACGAGCGCGACGTTGCATTCTTTCACGGCGATCGTGAGACGGTTGCGCTATTTAGGTTAATTAATCTCGAATCGTCATCCGTGTCGAATTACAGCATCAGTGGTACATCCCTTCGCGCCTGCGCACCGATCCCCGCACGCGTACGGACATTCCACGGCAAACGGTTGCGCGCGCGACGCCATCTTGAAATCCCCCGCCCCTGTGACGTCATCCTCCTCACCAACGGACTCGGTACCCCCCTCCCCGCCGCACCCCTCGCCCATCGCGCCCGAGAGCGCGGTACCACCTCCACGCCTCGCCCCGCGCCCGTGGTACCCCCCGCCCCGCCTCACCCCTCGCCTCCCGGTCGCAGAACTCTCATACCCTACCTACTTTTTACGAAATCAAATTTCTTATTCTTCATCGTATCGACCTGGAAATAATACCAACATATGTATTTCTTACGTTCTCCTGATTAAAATGGGTAAACCTGATCACCGATTTCAATGAGGATTGAATATGTTGGTAGAAGTTAACATTCTGAACAACTTTTTCCTTATGTATATACTACATATAATCGGCGGACGGCCGACCCTTGTTTCCCACCATTTCTTGGAATCCTGCGGTGGAGAATGAGAGAACCCTAGAGCGAGCGAGGAGGAACAAAAGAGTCGAAACGACGTTACCGTTGGCTACGAAAGAGAGAAAGCATGATACTTTGTCTTGCTTCGTTTCTCACGTGCCTACGCTCTGTTTCTCTCTTGCGCCATCGGCGGCTCGGAATTGTCGCGACACAATTCGTTGTATACCTAGTACCCGAAAAGATATATGTAGGGAACTTGTAAAAATGGTAGCGCATGTCTGTTTATACATGTTCCGAGAGTCGGAACTCTCTATACATTTGCGGGTACTATATATACATAATATTATATTCATAATATTATGTTTGCAGCCAGCCTCGAGCGTGATACCTACAGCGAGAATTCACTGTTTTGCAAAAATCTGTAAACAGTTTTTTGCGAATAACTCGGAAACTAGGGCCGATCGCCATTTTCGTCAAAGGAAAAATTTGTTCAGAATATACTGACTCTATTCATGTATTACTTGCAATAGTGTGAGCAAAAAGATCCTATAAAAATAGAATATTTTCAGATAATTTGACTAAAGCTCGCGAAAAGTGCAGGAAAGCGGAAAGTGAGTCCGAAGTGGCATCCGAATGGGAAGGGGAGCAAGCAGGGTCAACAAGAAAAAGACAAATTAGAAAAATTATTGATAGTGATAGTGATGATCATTCTGACAATGAGAATGGTGAACAGGTGCAAGTGTCTCACTTGCCTGTCTCACCAAGAAATAAACTTCGTTGTTAGAGAAAGTATCGGAACCGCACTTCGATGGATTGGGATACTCGCGAGGAGACTGTCGTTTAATTTTAAGGACTTTAAGTTTAACACTAATTTAATCTTACGCCTAAGTCTATTTACAGTTATTTACAATAAAAGTTATACGGAACACAATTATACAATGTCTAGTTTTAATGTAGCGGCACTGGCTTTCCGGCGCGGTAAGCAAGTTTAGATAAGCGAAGCAATGTTCGTGGATTCGGCCCGATTCCAATTATAAGCGTTTCAAGCAAAGCAAAGCGGTTACAGCGTTTTAGTGATTAGTCAGGTGTTACCTGGTAGACGGCTCTTCGACTAGAAGATCGAGGAAATCACCGTTGATTTCCTCGAATCCGCGAGCTCTCGATCGCCGATCGATGGAAGGGAGATATGATCGATGCTCCACATGAGCGCGGTGGGGGCCTTACACTAAGTCATCACGCCTGGGTTCGCTCGGGCTCGGGAGATGGCGCAATAATTACTATTTCTCTAACATTCGTATAATTGGTATTTAAACAAATTTCAACTTTACTATTTTACAATTTTAAATTTACAATAATTCTCACAATTGTTTTATAGATCTACAAACATTTGAATCTCCATCCAGAAGCAGTACCTCAAGTTTTTTGCACAATCAGTGTATTGGTAAGTGTCAACCATTAAACCAAAATGCATGTTTTCTTTTGTCTTTCTTGCAGTAAAATTATAACTTTCATGTACTATTTTTTAGATTCCCCTGAAACAATATTTAAACCAGTGAAATCAGCTGCACGAAATACTAGTAAATATTGTGTCAAACATTATTATAATTTTCTATTTTGGTAAGTAGTATCTTTTTTATTTTAGGTAGTTTGTAAGTATGTATGAGTTTGCGTAGTTTTTAATATTCTGAACACATGGTACACTATGTTGTAGATTCTTCTTAGTAAATATCTCTATAATTTATGAATTAATAAATAATTATTTTTAGGTCCATTGAGTATTTTGCTCACACCAACGAAGGTGCAGCCACTGCAGGAGCAAGTTTTATGCAAAGTAAACAATTCATTGGGTAAAGTAACTATTTATACAATCTGACTGTACTTTTACTAATGCAATATACTAAATTTAGAGTTTTACTTATTTATTTTTTATTTTAGATGTGATTGCCAAACATCTGGCACGCATTGACAATGAACTGAAGGAGCTTCGGGAAGCACAACATGATATTTTAATGCACTTACAACCGTCCAATTCAAAAACACCAGCTTCTCTACCTCCGGACATCACAGTTCTTTGTGACAAAATTAAGGATTTCCAAAATGTGAATATTTGTCTTAGAACCTAAGGCAATGAAGACATATCAGTAAGTACTATTTCGCCCCTTTGTGGATGAATGTCTCTATCAGTGAAGATGTTTGATATTATATTTTAAAATACCACACAGTAATTTTTATTAAACTTCATTCAGGGTTGTTTGTGTTGTATTTAAGATTTACAACTTCGAAACCCAATACTTAGACGATAGATATATCAAAATTTTATCTTTCCATTGTACCAAATTAATAAACATAGAATAAATATATATAAATTGATTTTTACTGAACACTTTGTTTCAGATTAATTACTTAAGCTATGTAGGTGGCAATAAAACAAGCACAATTGTACAAAGAATACTGGAAATAGTTTTTACAAACTCTATTGCCCTGAATTGCAATTGGACAGGGAGGAATAATAAAATTCCTTTAAAAGATTATAAATTACTACAAGTGATAAAATGTAAGTGTTGGAAATGTGACTTTTCAGTTGCTATCCGTTTCGGTTACTTGCAACACCGCCAGAGGGACAAGTGTGTTTTCTTGGGAGAGTGGTCGTGGCACGACGGTGCGCACCTTTGCGAAAAAAAGAAAGAAAGGGAGACGAAAAGAGAATGTGAATAAGAGCTAGTTAACTAAGTTACTTTATATGTACAAATGTAAGAAGTTAAAATAAATAACTGAGTATATAGTTTAACGTTTAACAGTAAGTAAAGCGATAGGATTTAGATTTTTTCTTTTTATTGCTTCAGATTGTTGTTCTGGAAGCATTTAATAGTATGTTTTAGACTAAATTGATTTAAATTAGTTGTTTCATTCATAATTTTTATATAAATTATTTGACAGCATATTTGCTACATAAAAGTAATTGCAAGGAACAGACCTATTCCAGACTAAAGGTCTGTTCTTCGCAATTATTAGGTTTCCTTTTCTGTCTTCATGATTGTTTTAATACTTGTAGGTGCTGTACGTAAAAATAAGGTGCCAAATACTGATACAGATAGTGAAATCAATGCCATCCTAAGCAATTGGTTTAGATTTGCAAAAGACAGAGATAGAGGTCGAGAGAGAAGGAGAAGCACAGTACAGTAAATCATCGGAACGAAGATCGAAACAAACTACACAGCGGCATGTGGCTGCAAAGGCAAAACAAATCAAACAGAGCTTACGAGTAACTGCTGTTCCGGAAACACGTTTTAATATTTTTAATAGCGATGTACCTTCTGCATCTGATTGTAATGCTGGAGTATTTGCTTTGTCTAATAGTACTGCCAATGAAATTATTTATCCTACTTTGATACCTGATGCACCTATAGACACAAACCTAAGTTCATCTCTGATCTCTTGGTCTCATAAATATAATGTTACTCATGCTGCCCTTTATAATTTATTAAGGTTATTAAGATTGCATCATCCAAATTTGCCAAGCGATTCACGGACATTGTTACGTACACCAAAAATTATTAACGTTAAGAAATGTGCTAGTGGTTTATACATATATTGTGGACTTGAAACCGGCAAAAGAGAAAGAGTTTCGACGGGATTGAGGTCAAAAAATTATCCCTTAATAGATAGAAAAATATCAGAATTTAAGTGGGATTCATTTTTATCTGTTACTGTTAATGTTGATGGTTTGTCAATACAATCCAGCACAACGAATTCCTTTTGGCCCATTTTATGTATACTAGACCAATCGGTGAATAAAACACCCTTTATTGTAAGCCTTTATTACGGCGAATCTAAACCAGATGATGCTAATAACGTTCTTCGCCCCTTTGTGGATGAATGTCTCTATCTGGAAAAATTGGCATTACAATAGATAATAAAAACTTCACTTTTCGTTTAAGTTGCATTGTAGCAGATGCACCGGCAAGAGCTTTTTTGAAATGTATTAAATCACATAATTCTCTTCATGCTCGTGAGAAATGTATACAAGAGGGCACATATATTGGTAGAACTACGTGGGAATACACACCTAATTTAACTCTACGGACTGATATTAGCTTTAAACGGGAAGCTTATGAAGATCA
The DNA here is from genome assembly GCA_029448645.1 of Andrena camellia. Taxonomy (NCBI): domain Eukaryota; kingdom Metazoa; phylum Arthropoda; class Insecta; order Hymenoptera; family Andrenidae; genus Andrena; species Andrena camellia. Next base: position 15,741,647 of record CM055680.1, read on the forward strand.
TCAGGTATCAAAAAGTATACTTACAGAATTTGATGTAGGATTAGTAACCCAAGTTCCGTTAGATTATATGCATTTAGTGTGCTTAGGTGTTATGAAAAGAATTATCCGGGTTTGGGTGGATCATGGACCAAAAAAGTGTAAGCTAAATGCGTTTAATATAAACAAAATATCAAGAAGATTATTAGAAATCAGGGATAATTATTATCCAACAGAATTTTCTAGGCGTCCACGGCCATTAAAGTTGTTCAAATATTGGAAGGCTACGGAATTCCGATCTTTTATTTTATATCTAGGACCTGTAATTTTGGCAAATGTGCTGCCAACAAAAGTATATAAATATTTTTTGGTATTACACTGTGCGATTTACATATTATGTTCTGATTTTTGTCAAGATTCTCAGTGGCGAACATGTGCCAATGATTTACTACACTGTTTTGTTCGTAAAATGTCTACCGTTTATCGTAAGGAACTTCTTGTATATAACTTTCATAATCTGCTTCATTTACAAAATGATGTTTTTAATTTTGGTAATTTAGACAACTTTTCAGCATTTCCGTTTGAAAATTTTATGACTAGAATTAAAGAAATGGTCCGATCACATAATAGTCCTTTGGAGCAAGTTGCTAAAAGACTAGGCGAAAAGAAATTTTGTCATATTCATGAATATAAGTCCCAGAAACCAGTTACTGTAAAGAATAAAGACGGTATAATAAGATATATATCTGTTCCTGGCAATTGCATTTTAAGTACAGCAATGCCAAATTCGTGTTTCAATTCTATACGTGGAGATATTTTTAATATTAAATTTATTGAAGAGGTCCCTGGTTCTTCTTTTTATAAATTCCATTGTGAGTATTATTCAGAGAAGACTGATTTCTTTATAAAACCACTAAAAAGTAGCAAGATAGGTATTTACAAAGTAAGTCGCCCCAAAAATATATATTGTTGCGGGCACCCTATGGATAGAATCCATGGCCCGTTGATGCCCGCGACGAAGACAAAAAGGACAGCGAGAAGAAGGCGATCGGACCGATCGCCTGTCAAGCTGTCAATAGGGCCCTTTACACGGTCGGTCTTGCGCGCGGTCCGGCCCGTAAAAGTACGTGAAGCCGGATCGTGGCGCTTCTTCGCGCGGGCCAGAAGGTCGTACCCGTCACTACTTAGAGACAGCAAGTTCGGGCTCCCATTTCTACGTCGACTCCACATGCTTTTTACACGATCCACCGCAGTGGTGTATTGTGTACTACTTGTCCGATGTATATCATCGATCTGCGAAACGATCAGCAAGACACAATCGCGATATACGTTCGCGAAAAGTATCTCAAATTCCTCTATATACCAGGCTTATAGAGGATATCATAAATGCTGTTACTGTAGGGTACACTGAAACATCTGTTTTTAGGAAGCTACATTTGGTTGACCTGAAGGTGCTATAAATTCTGGAAATGGTTTATGACTCAGTTATAACGACTGTAAAATTTTACAAGAGTACTTTAAAAAATGTCCAAATGTTTCCCCGGCAATGCGATGCCAAATGAAATTACAGTTAACACATTCACTGTTGTGACGATCATAATTATTACTATCAACGGCAATAATTACCATGTCACTGCTTGTTTTAATATAAAAACTAATATTGATAGACAATAAATACATATAGGTATGCAAGTGATGTTATATCTAAGATAAATGATGAAGAGATGTAATATGCAAGATGTTTTGAAGGAGGGGGGTAGTTTTCTGATTGCTCGTGATGCAGGTCAAATTTTTCACCCACGCTCTTGCGTGGCGCGCAGCAAGAAAGCATCACAGTCCTGCCCGCGCGCCAGAAAGCACCACGCTCCTGCCCGCGCGCAAACCTCGAATCCAGAAAAGTTTGCATAAGAGACAGAAAAGGTAGTTAGAAAAGGAAAAAACGATACTTGAAACCAGGCTCGTTGCGCGCCTCAGGATTTCCGACAGTGCGGATGAGTCTGAGGCGCGCGACGAGCCTGGCAGCCGATCCTGGCAGCCAAGGATAAGCCGTGCCTCGATGGATTTCGAGGACTTCGACCCTCGAGACCAGGGGGGCCGTACCATGTTGCCCCCTAAGACGTGGCGAATCGAAAATTCTACATTTCGCACCGGATTTTGGCGAAAGTGACGTGGATCGTTTTCTTATGTTTTTCCGATGAAAATGGTCCAAAAACGACACAAATCGGATTGTAATTAAGGAATCTTCATAATAAATTGATTTCCGTAACTTCGTTAAAAATAGTCCGATTTACATGAAATTTGGTATAATTTTCATTTGAAAAACGTAAAGAATCCATCGGTATCACTTCCATATCGATACGATAAAGAATAAAGTATACAGTTTTTCTGAAACAGGTATGAATCCTTGGCCGACCGCAGCGAATCGTGGTCGGCGACACACAGTCGGGGGTGAAATATTCATTACAGCGTATTAAGAAATTCTTTATTCTTCGTCGTATCGATATGAAAGTAACACTAGTGGATTCCTGACGTTTTCGCAATTAAAATGATCACAAATATCATGCAAAGCGGACTACTTTTACACAAACAATACAAATTATAAAAGGAGTAGGCATTCCGTGGTTCGAACGATGACCAGAACGAGCAAAGAACCTAATAAAATGAGAATAAATATAAGGAAAGTAACCGTAATAAACGTACTAATGGACTAATTTTTGTACCTATTTAAATATTATACGAAAAGGAAAAAACGGCATTTGAAACCAGGCACTTTGTATCGTCCATCCTAATTTTATCAGTAATCACCAAGCAAATCAGAACACGTAACAGAACTATACGAACGTATCGACACTTTGACTTTGCGTTTGATTCTGCCTTTTCTCCGTGCATTCACTTAAAACGTAAGCATTGGTACCTCCCTCCATAGGTCAAATTCCTAGCGGGGGTGGTTTGACCATTATCCTAGGATTCTCAACGTTTAGTCCAGCAATAAAGACGTCGTGGGCTGAAGCCCATCAGTGACGGCATTGCGGAGAGTCCCAGGAGTAGGGCAATTACAAATATAATATTTAAATAGGTACAAAAATTAGTCCATTAGTACGTTTATTACGGTTACTTTCCTTATATTTATTCTCATTTTATTAGGTTCTTTGCTCGTTCTGGTCATCGTTCGGACCACGGAATGCCTACTCCTTTTATAATTTGTATTGTTTGTGTAAAAGTAGTCCGATTTGCATGATATTTGTGATCATTTTAATTGCGAGAACGTCAGGAATCCACTAGTGTTACTTTCATATCGATACGACGAAGAATAAAGAATTTCTTAATACGCTGTAATGAATATTTCACCCTCGACTGTGTGTCGCCGACCTCGATTCGCTGCGGTCGGCCAAGGATTCATACCTGTTTCAGAAAAACTGTATACTTTATTCTTTATCGTATCGATATGGAAGTGATACCGATGGATTCTTTACGTTTTTCAAATGAAAATTATACCAAATTTCATGTAAATCGGACTATTTTTAACGAAGTTACGGAAATCAATTTATTATGAAGATTCCTTAATTACAATCCGATTTGTGTCGTTTTTGGACCATTTTCATCGGAAAAACATAAGAAAACGATCCACGTCACTTTCGCCAAAATCCGGTGCGAAATGTAGAATTTTCGATTCGCCACGTCTTAGGGGGCAACATGGTACGGCCCCCCTGGTCTCGAGGGTCGAAGTCCTCGAAATCCATCGAGGCACGGCTTATTCTTGGCTGCCAGGATCGGCTGCCAGGCTCGTCGCGCGCCTCAGACTCATCCGCACTGTCGGGAATCCTGAGGCGCGCAACGAGCCTGGTTTCAAGTATCGTTTTTTCCTTTTTTAACTACCTTTTCTGTCTTTTATGCAAACTCTTCTGGATTCGAGGTTTGCGCGCGGGCAGGAGCGTGGTGCTTTCTGGCGCGCGGGCAGGACTGTGATGCTTTCTTGCTGCGCGCCACGCAAGAGCGTGGGTGAAAAATTTGACCTGCATCACGAGCAATCAGAAGACTACCCCCCTCCTTCAAAACATCTTGCATATTACATCTCTTCATCATTTATCTTAGATATAACATCACTTGCATACCTATATGTATTTATTGTCTATCAATATTAGTTTTTATATTAAAACAAGCAGTGACATGGTAATTATTGCCGTTGATAGTAATAATTATGATCGTCACAACAGTGAATGTGTTAACTGTAATTTCATTTGCCATCGCATTGCCGGGAAAACATTTGGACATTTTTTAAAGTACTCTTGTAAAATTTTACAGTCGTTATAACTGAGTCATAAACCATTTCCAGAATTTATAGCACCTTCAGGTCAACCAAATGTAGCTTCCTAAAAACAGATGTTTCAGTGTACCCTACAGTAACAGCATTTATGATATCCTCTATAAGCCTGGTATATCGAGGAATTTGAGATACTTTTCGCGAACGTATATCGCGATTGTGTCTTGCTGATCGTTTCGCAGATCGATGATATACATTGGACAAGTAGTACACAATACACCACTGCGGTGGATCGTGTAAAAGCATGTGGAGTCGACGTAGAAATGGGAGCCCGAACTCGCTGTCTCTAAGTAGTGACGGGTACGACCTTCTGGCCCGCGCGAAGGAGCGCCACGATCCGGCTTCACGTACTTTTGCGGGCCGGACCGCGCGCAAGACCGACCGTGTAAAGGGCCCTATTCGACAGACAGACGCCGAGGCGAAAGAACATATCGAAACTCTTATCCCTGTACATACGAGATTACCATACAGTTCTTGTTCACGTTCTGTTTATGTTATTGTGTATTAAACGATCGTTATGTTAAACCCAAAACGTAACAATATCTTCAAATATACATAAAAAAATGTTTACTTTTACCCAATTTTTGTGAAACTAACACTTTTATTTTTCTTCCGTTTACGAATATGGAAATTTGTCATTAACGCCGGCTACGCACTGTCGCTGGCGACTCAACTATTACTCTACAATCTACATGTGAGCCGTTCACAGGACAAATCGATTAACTCCATAAAACAGAAAGTGGAGAAATGTGATGAAATAGTATACATTGTTTTTCAAAATTTCCTTTAAAATAAAAATTGAAATAAACATTGTATAATGCATAAATACAGATGTAGCTTTCATATAAAGACGTGTAGAATGAGTAAGATAGAATAGCCTTGGTGTAATCGATATTAATATCACAACTTTTGAGTGACTAAGGGTGACTAAGGTTTCGATTTGACAAGTGAAAAAAAGTAATAACATCAAAATCTGTCTTCAAATTATATTTTGTATTGCAGAAAAAGTTCATTATTATACATTTTCTAAAAGATTTTTCGCAAAAATGAAAAATAACTGTTCTCTTACAATATATTATTATTTGTTATTGATTCATCATCAATATAAATGATGTCTCCTTCGTCAGCTGAATTTGAGGTCCCGTCATATCGATTTGTTCTTAAGTTTTTGTAGTAATTATGTTTAATAGGAGGAATGAATTTTAACAGGTCCATCACATCTTTCCTCTTTTCTCTGGTCTCAGTTCTACCTATAGGATATAGCAAAGGCTGGTCTATATTTTTTAAACCTAGTGGTCTACCTGCTCCAGATTTTTTTTATATTTATGACACTAAATTCTGAATCTTGATTAAAGTCGTATTTGAATTGTATGTCGTGGGGTTTTGACCTTTCTAATTTTATCCAGTGCATTTTAAGCCAATTTACTGGTATCTCATTAATTGGTTTTTTTTCTGTTAATGATAGAATCCTCTAAAGGCTTTGATGAGACATTATCCTTATGAGTCACTTGAATTTCATTAAATGGTCCTCCTTTCTTTTTGCTGGTTTTGATAATATTGTACCAATCATCTGGTGAAAAAATGTTTTGAATGTTTTCGCATGTGACTCGATAATGGAGTTAGTCAGAATGGCTTCTGGAATAAATTATTTATTATTCGGTGACCAAAAAAATTTTGTTGGTTAATGAACCAAGTGCTTTGACATGTAAATTTAAAATTTTTCAAAAAGTGGAGCTAATCGTTTTATTCTGTGAACGGCTCATGTAAGAATCCGTTGAATGTCTGAGTGTGCGGGCACCCCTAGATGTATGTATAATGTAAACAAATAAAATCTTAAGAAAACTGTACTTTGTAGTTACTTTTTTTTTTAGAGATTAATAAGGCTTTTATTGAAGCGTAGTATAACCAACCGTCTTCCTACTGTTAGTTTATTGTGGAGGCTCGACTGTTGGGTCTATGGAAAGATACCTTCAGTTGGGCCTATGGAAAGAAACTTTCAGTTGGGCCTATGGAAGGAAACATTCAGTTGGGCCTATGGAAAGAGACTTTCAGTTGGGCCTATGGAAGGAAACCTTCAGTTGGGCCTATGGAAGGAAACCTTCAGTTGGGCCTATGGAAAGAAACCTTCAGTTGGGCCTGCGTTGGTTACAATCGTTGGCCCATTTAAAAATAGCGCGACACTTCAACAGTTGGCCAACGGATAACACGTCATTGGCCCAACAAACTCCCAGCAAATAAATGCTACTAGGGTAAGCTTTCGAATAAGACCAAATTCAATAAAATCGGTCCACGCATAACAGAGATATCGTAATATCGTCTCATGAATCTGTCGGAAAAGGTAATTTTTCTTATGATTTTCCTTCAACCAAATTTTTGTCGTCATAATACGTATATACGCGTTACACGCACACCTTCAGCCCAAACGAACTAGTACATGTTTCGTTCGTCAATCGCTATCTTTACCACAATCGCTATCTTTACTATGCTATCTACTCCATCTAGAGACGCGGTAGCGTCTCGACGCCAAGTACAGGAAAGACACCCTGTATATGTCGACTGTCGCTACCGCTATCATTTACTCGAAAAACGGCTAATCCAACCTGACCTGAAACTTATTTCATTGATATCTCATCACGCCTGCAATATTTTCTAAATTTAAAGGCATTTTTCTCATGTAAACCGCATATAAGCTTTCGAATATGACCAAATTCAATAAAATCGCTCCACGCATGACAGAGATATCGTAATATCGTCTCATGGATTTGTCGGAAACGGTAAGATTTTTCTTATGATTCTTCTTCTTCTTCTCCAGTCAAAATTTTCGTCAAACATAATACGTATATACGCGTTACACGCACCCCTTCAGCCAAAAAGAAACTAACACATGTTTCGTTCGTCAATAGCTATCTTCGCTATGCAATCTACTCCATACGCATTACACGCACACCTTCAGCCAAAAGAAACTAACCACATGTTTCGTTCGCCAATCGCTATCTTCACTATGCAACCCACTCCAACTTTGACAGCTTACCGTCAAGTTATAACCAAGTTATAAACGTGTTTTTACAAATATGTATCGTTGTACCATTGAATTGCAACCAAAATGCAGTCTCAAACACAAGGTAAATTGGCCAAATTTGAATTGCGTCATGTTTGTATATCATAAATATAACCCATAACCATAAATTCAAACGACTTGAAATCAGCCTGTAACCACAAATCAAATCAATTCAATCGATATGCAGTCAGCATATAGACACTTAGCATATATAAACAGCATATATAAACTTAGACACTAAAAAGTAAATAATAAAAAAATATTCAAAAACATTTTTTTTTAAGTTACACGATTTTATTTAAAATGCACTAAAAACTAAAAAATTCTCCATGCACGTGTTGATATTCATTATTCATGTAAAAATCCAGGTGTATTTGATTATTTTCAGTAAATTTGATGTTATCTGGTAAAATATTTTTTGTTATGTGTATAATATATTTTTTCGTTATATTTTATTTATAATAGTTATACCTAAAAGATATATTTATAGTTTTTTACATAAATGAATACTTTTTAAATCATAAAAATAAAGATTTTGTACGTTTACATGGTCTTCAAGTGGGTGTTCCACTTTACCCTACCCCTTGAGCGAGGCAAAGATTTCAATACCTCCGGGTGTAATTTAAACGAAAAGATCCTCTAAGTGCACTATTATTTGTACCATTTGTACCAAGTTGCATTAACTGTAATTGTAAATTTCAACAGCTGAGAGTGCAATGATTTAGTATAGTAATTATACTGTAATTGTAAAAAAAGTATTGTCGATGGTCATTACACGAATATGGTAAGAGGTAAGGGCACAACGTGGGTATCCGTTGATGATTTACGAGTAAAAAAACAAGCTTGGCCACGAAATGCTAAAAATGCATACATATTTTTCTTCGAAAGGTGTTAATTTTGACTGTTATTACACTTCAATGTTAAATACGTTCAGCGCCATAAGCTGCTTCGCGCACCATGTATTGTACACAAAGTACTATACATATAATACATATAGATCGACAATGCGGTGCACCATTGGCGAAATTTTTGTATATTATTAATTTTGTTAAGCTATTAATTTACGACAATGTTTTTAAATGGAATTCTTTTTGATGGGTTAATTAAAATGTCCGCGATATGAGTAATGGAATGTATGAACACAGCATTTTAGCTGTGTATATGTAGTTGTATCATCTAAAGCGCAGTTGGAAAGCACCTTTATGTACTTGCAGCGCATTTTGAATTCACTTCTTTTTTTTATTTTGTAATTATTATTATCTTATATTTTTTTGTGATTTATTATTATCTTCTATTTTTTGTGATTTATTTGATTTCGTGTACTTGGCGTAATTTTTTTACTTTTTTGAAGTTATGTATCACTAACGCAGGAAACCACTACATACATAGCAGAGAATGTTGCACCACGGAAAACCTGCATTTTAAATTGGTGGAGGGAAAATGTGTCCCGTTTCCCGAAATTGGCTCCCGTGGCTAGAAATTACTTGAGAATACCTGCTTCCCAAGCATTCAGCGAAAGACTATTTTCAATGGCAGGCAATATTATAAGTGCAAAGTGAACATCGATATTAACAGACAAAGTCGAACAAATTTGCTTTTTATCCGCTAATTTGCGACGATAATGTACATAGTGTAGATGTGTATAGTATGTATATAGGATGTATATAGTATATATGTGTGTATATATGTTTAGTTTTTATGCAATATAAACTAAAAACTAATTCTTTTCTTGAACTACAATTTCGATAGTGTTTTTTCACTTTAAATAAAATCATGGCGCAAAACAAATTCATTTCGACGCTTGATGCTGTATTAAATTGATTCATATTCTGTTACGAAATATCCTGCTCCTCGATTTTATTTAAAGTAAGAAAACGCCGTCGAAATTGACCAAAACGCACAAAAGACAAAAAAAGAGCCAGAACTATTTCTAAAACACGCATATATTAACAAAATACTTGAACAAAAATATACAGAATGAATTAAAATTTAAATAAAACAATAAAATGAAAAAAAAAAACACAAAAACCGAGAAAAAATGAAATTTTAGTGTTTTCACACAATTGTCTCTAGCTTCGGTGTTTACCCATAGATTTTCTTCAGTAGCACCTTATTTTCTTCGTAAAGGTACAGATTCAACGCAAGAAATGAGAAACTGGGCCCATTTTTGCGATTTCGATTTTTCCCATTTTTAGTGGCATCTGCTGCGCAAAATGGCTGTAAACTAGTGTTATTTTCAATTGTTACCGAATATTTCTATTTAACGTTTGCATTTTAATTTTTCGCATTATTAATAACCATCATTTACATCCCAGTAGAAAAATATTTCTTAAAATATTCCATACCGTTCGAAATATTTCACCTACTCAACACAGTCGCACTGCTCGAACCACATTCAAGGCGTACGGATTTTCCGAGCCACCCGAAACAATTCGAGCTAGCCCCTTCTTTCGAGCGGCCCGAAACAATTCGGGCTATCCGGTTCTTCCGGGCAGCCCGAAACGATTCGGACTACGCGGATTTTTTAAGTCGCCCGTAACAAATTCGAGCTACCCGGCTTTTTCGGGCCGCCCAGATTTCGCGGGTACCCGGCTCGTTCCAAATTTCAAGCCGCCCGAATACTCGAGCATCCGAACAACCCTAAATCAAGAACACACATATTTAATGATAAATTATATCAAAATAATACTTTGTAACATACCTTCACTACAATATTTAACTGTTTGATGCACTTTTCAGAAACTTTTACACCCCACGAAAAATATAAACGTTTCTCCTTAACTGATGGATGCTCGACTGATGCTCAATTGTCAGTATCATCACCTATTGTGTCTAGCGATCTAGTATACACGATTGTCTGAAGAGTTCATTATTTCTTTATCAAAATTTTACGAAGTTCCATATTACGTGCCGTTCCATATTACCTGCTTTTACCCTAAGACTGTTTCTATATTGTGATTTCTGAGCCTAATTAGTTCATAAAAGAAAATAATTTTTATATCTACAGGCTTTTTTTTATAGTCCATAAAGTGAAAATAAATTGGAATACTGGTATTCCAAATTACCTGCACCGTAACGAAATTGGTACTTCCTGTCATTTTTCATTTAGACCAAAGTTTTAGTTACTTTTTGTTTTTTTACTATTACTGAGAGTATGAAATATAAAAGTTTATTAGTTTCCCTATGATATTATGCAGTTTTATTTGTTCCCATCCTCTGTCGTAATTTTTTATTCATCTTAAACAAACTGGTATTCCAAACTACTGCACTTCCTCTACGGCCGTTCTATAGTGCTGCTCAAATGGACCTATCTATTGCAAGAAAGACACTGAATCCACTCTTCTCCCATAAGTGATGACCATAACTGATTTTGAAAACTTAAGCCAAACAAACAACACAAAGGTACTCTTCATCCTTTGATTCACTTGAAGAATCCTGTACCATAATTTGTCCCATTTCTCATTATTTTCCATTCTGCGACCATTTTATCCTTAAAAAGAAAAAGTGTTGGATAATTTGGACCGGACCAACTTAAGAAACGTTAGGTGGTTTAATTACAGAAATTAATCCAATTTTAATGTTTAGGTGTAATAAACAAAAACTAGAGCAACAAAACTAGGGCATCAAATCAAAACATTTATCGTAGTTATTACTCATTCGACAGTTTTCTGTTTCCATACTGTTACTAAGCAACTTGTGAGCTACAAGCCTATTCTAAGAAACATCGCCTAAGTCAATTAATATGTGAATAAAGACTATGGGCCAATTTAGAATCCGGCTCAAGTTAGGGAACTTCCCCCTAATAGAATACTGGATTAGATTATGAAAAACAAAAGATACTAAAGAATTATACAATAGGAGATTATAGCGGCACCCTGCAGAGAAAGCAAAAACTTTCCGTTCAACCCAATAAAGTGTTTGTTACTTGTCATACTTTTGAAACACCTAGAATACCACAGGTTTACCACATACTCTTCAATTACGTAAAATATATAAAATGAATTTTTAGTTCTTCAAATTTTCTGAAAATTGTGGTTTCTTTGCATGGAGAATTTGAAATTCTAATTTCGACATAGATCACTGATTAAATTGTAGAGCCAGGTTGTGAAAAAATTACTTGCTATTTTCCACTTAAATATTTTATTAATTTGTCTATTGTCTACAGAGTGTTGGGCAACAGATAGCAGAAATGAAGTGGGTGGCTACGTGACAAAATAAGAGGAAATGTACGGGAAAATTAGAGGAAAGTAACGAAATCGGAGTGGAAGCTTCGCCTGTTAGTTACATTATTAATGTTGAAAGGTTTGGGTCAGAAACGCCTGATGCAGGCAATTCGGCGAGTGGTGGTTCGTAATGCGTAGGTCAGTAGAGCAACGTACTGCCACCATAAAAAACAAAGACGTATTTATCACTAGTTCCACGTTGCAAGCTGCTACATGCATATGTTGTTTTGCGGAGACTGCATGTATAAAGTCATGCTGGCCTACGCAACATGCGCCGCTTCAGGCGTTTCTGAGAGAAATTTTTGAACACTAATGAATAAAAAACGCAGGCTTTACCGTAAATTCGTTACTCACGATCAGTGGCAGATTTAAGAAAAAAGGCCCAGGTGGCAAACGGTCTGAGAGGCCCATTTTTGGGGGAAAATGAAGAGGTAGTTTACTAAAAACGGGCCAAGTGTATTAGTACGAAAAAAATGTAGTGTTTGGATACCTATACCTAATCAAAATTTTTTTGGAGATGGGACCCTGCGGGGGCCTTCTGAGCAGGGGCCTAGGCGGCAACTGCTCATCAGCCGCCCTGTTAAATCCGCCATTGCTCACGATTTTCGTCTTATTTTGTCACATAGAATTACCTATTTCATTTTCTACTATATGTTACCAAACACTGAAAAAATATACGCTTTTCACCTCGCTTGATATTTACACACATCCTTCTAGTTCAATCCACACAGTTTCTAAAAACATTGTCTACGTTACCGTCACCCTACGCCGTCCAACACCGCACTTTATTAAAAGATCCAGGATTGTTCTTACACTGTATATACGTACATATATAGGTACTCCCTTAAGGGGTAGACACGTCGCGTGACCCGGCCGATTTGGAAGGTCGGTATTACAGCAGGTTTTTCCTGCACAGAAATGGTAATACCGATAGATACGCGGCTGCCTGGTGAACACGAGAGGGAGCTGTTAGCTATTTCCATATTCTATTCTGAATGTGGAAAGAAATTCTCAGCGTTTGCGTTATACTGGTAAAAATTTAAACGGAAAGTCCGCTGGTAGTGCAAACGTAGAAAAATTTATTCTACATTTTAATTCCTTGAAATGTGCTTATGCTGCGATATGCTACGTTGGCAGTAAGGAATTATAAGTGAAAAGAAAAAATAGATGATGAGGGGATGTACCCAGAAAATGAAGTTTGTTAGCATTTTTTTAATTAGCAAAACACTGAAGCAGAACCTGAAAATTATATATATATTATAAGATAATTAAACGTCCTATGCAGAAAGCAATTATTGAACAAACATTACACATAAAATTGTGTTGGTGCACTAGTGACTTTAGGTTGCAATTGCTTACTCGATAGCTTTTCATATGCGCTAATGCATTGGTCGGTGCTCCTGCGACGTTGTCATCGATTATACAGAAACAGAATTTGTTTAGTTTTCATCGTATCAATATGAAAGTGACACAAATGGGTTCCTGTCATTCTCCCGATTAAATTGACAGACAATAATTTGAATCGGACTATTTCTAACGAAACGGGCTTTCAATTCTGCAAACAAATTTTTCACGTAATTTCCTCAATTATGGTCCGAATTATATTATTTATGGGTCCAATTTGATCGAGAAAACATAAAGAATCAATTGCCGTCACTTTCGCAAAAATCTGATTAGAAATTGCAGAACTTCAGATTCGTCACTGCTTAGTGTGCAACATTGTATAGCCCCGTTGGTTTCGAGCGTGGAAGCCCACGAAACTCAACGAGACACATGCTAGACTCTAGCTAGAGAATCACCCTGTATAAATGCTAAGAAACGATAGTGTGAAGTGGCGTGCGTTTCAACTGCACATTGACAATATCGTAGATTCTAGGGCCTAGAATATTAGCTCCGTATTACGTGGTTCTTCAGCGGAGCATTGCATTATTGAATTAAAAAATAAATGAATTGGTCAAGTAGTTAAAATAAATGAACTGTGCATGATTTTAATGGCGCCTAATTTAATTCCACTTCCAAACTGAATTACCAATTGTAATTAAAAAAATACTTTTTGACGTGCAACATGAAGCTGCGCACGCAAATGGTTGGGCTTGGATTATCGGGAAAGACCTACCCACCCCACCGTTTTGCTTTCTCGCTGCGAACGAGGACCTTCGGGCCCCAGTAGACCACCCGTTGACAGCCGAGAGCAATTAAACCGACGGGCCAGATAAAATGTTCATGTTTTTGGTAACTGTTGATGAAAGTATTACCAATGGAGTTTTTAGGGTTTCTCGATGAAAATGATGCCAAACATGGAGCAATTCGATCCATTTTTAGTGAACGTAATGTGTGTTCTAAATCATGTATTCATAAAAAAAATAGACCGAATTGCTTCGCGTCTCGACTCATTTTTGTGGACAAAAAATCACCAATCCATCGGTGGTAACACTCTTATCAAGGTGTAATGAGAAATATGAACATTTGCATATTCAGCACTGGATGACTCAAGTCGCCGTCGACCAAGGGTCTCTCGCTGGTGCGCTATTTCACTCGCACTTGGTTTACGTCGTTCAGTCTCCTTGTCATGCGACTTGCTGAGTTTCGTGGGTTTCGACGCTCGAAATCAGCGGGGCTATACAATGTTGCACACTAAGCAGTGACGAATCTGAAGTTCTGCAATTTCTAATCAAATCCTTGCGAAAGTGACTGTAAGAATAAATGAAGGTCAATGAAAAGCTAAGCCAATACTGATGGAATTATCATATATTCTTCACAGAATATAGCTTGGGCCCCAATCGTCTGTCCGTTTCAAAGACTCAGTGGAGACTGCCCGTCTGTTCAAATCACGGGCCCAGTTGTTTATAGGAACAGTAGACAACCGGCGAGGGCGTCGCTATTTCGGGGTGGTCGCCGTAGCCGTGGCAGCGTAAGCAGATCCACGATGCCTCGACCAACCTTCTCCGCTCAGCCCCGAATTATCTTACATGACGTCAATCGATTCCTTATGTATTCTTGATCAAATTGGCCCCATAAATGATATAATTCGGACCATAATTAAAGAAATTACGTGAAAAATTTGTTTGCAGAATTGAAAGCCCGTTTCGTTAAAAATAGTCCGATTCAAATTATTTTCTGTCAATTTAATCGGGAGAATGACAGGAACCCATTTGTGTCACTTTCATATTGATAAGATGAAAAATAAACAAATTCTGTTTCTATATAATCGATGACACATCACCGAGCAACGGCCATCTCGCGCGGACTCGGGCCACAAAGATTCTCGTCGGTTATTCGAGCTTCTAAGGTCGTATTCAGATATATTGGCCAGTGAGTTTCGTAACGCGTATTCTCCCACCATACCGTTTGCCTTCCTCGGTGCTCCTTTTCTCAACGTTTTCTGACTCGCTCTTGTTCCATCTCGCTCTCGCCTTCGCAGAACAAGAGTGAGCCAGAAGTGGCGGGGATAGCGCCAAGCTTCTGGCGTGTATAGGCCAAACTGAGCTGTCATCGTAGAAATACACACATCAGAATAAGTGTAGCTTAGCTCCGAAAAAATTGAGGAGCTTTATTGGTCAGAACATTGATTCTTTCTCGATAGCTTCATCTCGTATTGGTCTACATATAGCTTCGTCACGCACACAACTACTACGCTAACAATAAGAATAAATAACAGCCACACGGCTCTGTTCAGACGGAGCCGAGCAGCATTCCCGTTACCCCACCATACCCTTCGGTAGCCAAGGAACTCCAACTGACAAATCCACGATCGTCAGATGGTGGTGGCTGATTTCTCCTCGATCAGTGTTCGTGAAAACGAATCGACCGGCCAATATATCTGAATACGTCCTTAGGATAAACAAACAATGAAAGATGAACAATTATGCGAAGCCCAAGATGAAAGGCCTTCGAATAAAGAAAGGAAACTAATAAATACCCAAAGCTAAATAGAATTTTAGATTTAGGGTACACACACCCTCCCCCGCTAATGGAAGTCAAGATCCCGACCAGCTGGACCACGACCGTGAGAACGGGAATGACACAACGACGACCCCGAAGGATTTCCTTATATGGAGATTCCTAACGAATCCCCACTCATTTTGGGACTATATAAACCCTTTGGTTTCAACCCTCTTTAGTTCAAAGCAGTACAGTCACGCGTAAAGTAACGTCGTGTCACGCTCGTACAGAGTTGGTTAAATCTAGTAAGATCGGGCTAGAGTCCCCGTCAGAATCATAGTTAACTTCATAGGATCCGCGAGTCCGATTTATATTCTATTTGGCACTTTGAAATAGCCACTCGTGCGCCCCGCATCGCCAGTGCGTCAACACCGTGCAAACTAGTGGTAAATTACACACTCTATTTAATTAACTAATCGCGACACTTACATTTGTACAATAACTGATTATTGAATATACGAATGGTGTTCACGTGTAAATCGAGTAGATTTCGTTAAACCCATTTTTTACTCAGTGATCCTTATAATATTAATAGCATTCACCCCCTGATAACAACTTTACCGCTTGAGTTGTATCAAACATTAATTAAGAGTTACGAGGCATTACTAACATTTCCCGCGACTCCCTGATTTCGCATCAGGTTCGTTCGCATTTCTCACCAAAAACAAGGAATCTTCACCAACCCAGTGGCTCCACGATTTCGCATCGGGTTCGTCCACGAAACCTCACCCCTCCTACGGCTCCCTGATTTCGCATCAGGTTCGTCCGTATCCTACAGCTCCCTGATTTCGCATCAGGTTCGTCTGTAAGTCTACCAACCTCCGAACAGCTCCCTGGTTTCGCACCAAGTTCGGCTGTGAATAATCCAACCTCCTAACAGCTCCCTGGTTTCGCACCAGGTTCGTCTGTGAACTTCATCCTAGTGACTCCCCGATTTCGTATCGGGTTCGTTCACGACGTTTCACCCTCCCGCGGCTCCCTGATTTCGCATCAGATTCGTCCGCGTGTGACTCCATCCTAGAGACTCCCTGATTTCGCATCAGGTTCGTCCTCGCTTCCGATAATCCTAGCGGCTCCCTGATTTCGCATCAGGTTCGTCCGCCCTCTAATTAACAAACTCATAAACCGTATTCCTTGGGAAATACCCTTCTCGCCGGCCTCTCGCGTTACCACAGCCCCGGCTCGTAACAGAAGAAAAAAACTCTTGCAGAAAATTCCTTACATTCTTAAATAATGTTGATGATTCCACTTAATCGGACATACCAATTCATATCTATATCGACGCACTATACTATTGTATAGATAAGTTTCGGCATGTACCTTATAAATTAATAACGTGGCCACTAATATGATAACCTATGGTGCAACATACGACCTTAAACATCCAATAAAAAGATATACAATTTCCACTCCGGACCTCAGAAGACTTTATAATCGCGATTCCCCTTTATCCAGTTCTCTTCAATCTCGTAAATACAGTATCTCTTACCGCTCGATTTGGTTCCAAATGATATTTCTCTGCAACGAAGTTGGCTTCACTATATAACACTCGCGATAGCCGACGCCGACGTGCCAAGTTCTGTCAAGTTGGCATAAAAAAATTTTGACTCCTATAGCTAAGGAGCACTCTACGGGGCACCGTGTCGATTGCGCGTAGCCACGGCCCTGGCGAGTCGCGCTAGGCGAGTAATAGCCGCCACTGCCGCCAAGCGGCAAAACACCGTGCACGCGTTCCCGCTGAATATTTTCTCAAACAGTCCGAGTTAAAAACCGTTCCGACATTTTTCGTGGATGGTTTCTTCTTTAAAAATGTCTACAGAATCCGATACTGTCGAGCGAATTCGTGCTACATAAACAACTTTCCGTAAAAATGCAAAAGTATTGCGTAGAAATCATGCACATCAGCACTTTTTTAAACTTTGACGGCCGTTTACAACCATATAAAACCTTAAAATTTAATAACTGTATACACCGATATATTCAGGAAACACTCCTCTATCTTTTGAGACTAAATTGAACTTGTTACATGGGCCCTTCTGGCCCATCTCGTGCTTGCTGTCCTCGCGTCGCTTCTTGTCGAATAGGCGATTCAGCGGAATCGCCTCGCGCGTGGCAATCACGTTGTACCGAGCTGCATATCGACAGCCGTGAAGACAACGTGACTGCTGACGGCCCGGGCCGGGATATTTCCTAAGAGGAGTGACCGCCGGGTGCCGACGGGGCGATCTTTTCCCCCAAGCGATATCGAAAACGCGAGGCGCGGCCTGCAACGGGGACACTTCGGAGGGGCATTCGATTTTGAGAGCTCGCGTTAGGAAGTCACGACGAGCCAGCGGGCCGTCTAAATCTCGCTACCTCACCTCCGCGTAAATACCGCGAAGCGCGTCCGTCCGAGGAGGAGGAGCGCAAGGGTAACTCCATCCGACGCACCGAGAACGGCCTAGCCGGGAGAGCCCTTACGCGCCGATCCGGGCCGCCGTAAGACCGCGAAGACGTGAGAAGGAACGAGAAAAGCGACACGACGTACGCCGAGTGCGCTGACTTCTGTGTGCTACCCGAGAGCACAGCGAGCGACCACGACCTGCGCGCGGGTCGTCAACCCGCTAGCGTCAGCGGAGACGGAGCGCCGTCTCCAGGGTATGTAACCATTTATTTGCTTTATTAAGAATATACTCCATTTTATTGTTATCCACCTAATCCCTCCGAGTACCATTTTATTCACCCCCCTTACCTTTCTCTCCCCGGCAAGCATAGTCAAGGTGGGCTTTAGCCCTTCGACAAAAACAAGAACCCTTTTTATTCATTTCAACCGCTCGTGGTAAATTATTGAGAAGTCCCTTCAGGACGTAACAAATTGGTGTCAGAAGTGGGATTTGATTCTTCTAATCATTTCCTTTGTAAAAGAGAGCGCGCCGTCGCTACGTACCGCGACCTGCCGCAATCTTATCTGCTTGTAACTTGACTACGCTTCTTACTACTCAACGTTTTGGTCGAGCATTGCATAGCAATGACGGGTGGTATAATGAGATCACCCCCACTGCAAACATTATCCACTTCACAAACCCCTGTTTCCGGGGCTCCTATTATTCCCCCTCCCGCACCGCCGACTTTGGGAGCTGGACCATCCTTTAGTTCGCGATCGAACGACCTTGAAATGTCTGCAATAGACGTATGGCGTTCCCGCGAAGATGAGGAGAGAGTGTATCGGGCGCTGAACAGCATTCCCCGCTTCGACCCTGATTTTGTATCTTTGGAGGAATTCGCTGCCTCGATACAGCGCGCTACAAAGCGTGTACCGCCCGGTCAGGAAGAGAGATTTCTGCCCGAACTGATATATAAATTAGCCGATCCTATCAGATACTATGTCGAAGGGAAAGGTTGTCAAAGCATAGCCGATCTGCTCTCCCTCCTAAGAGTCCGATACTCCCCATGCCGCGGTTATAAGGAGATACGGTTGGTGTTAGAACGTATACGCATGTTTCCTCGAGAACGAGTGATAGACTTTATTCACCGCGTGGGCCGCCTGTACCGACAGGTGACCGTAAGAGCGAAAGAATTGATCGGAGAACATAATGAGAGAACCATTATAGACGTAGAGCGTTTGGCTCGTTCCTCTTTTATTACGGGACTACCCCAAAGGATTTCGACTAAACTAGCTCTATTAAATCCAGAATCGCTGGACGACGCGTTCGATTTAGCGTTACACATACAAAGGCGAAAACAGGAATTGTCCGGCTTACCGCGAAATGAAACGAACGGGTATGCCCGGAGCGCTCGTCCCCCGTCACCTTACGACCCCCAGCGAAGATGGACCGCATGGAGACAGCCAATCGAGGAGGGCTCCTACGAAGAGCCCCATTCCTCGTACTCTGCTTATAGTGGCCCTCGCTATCGAGAGGATTATTATCGCGATTCGTACCGCCGCGATCCGTATTACGACGATGCGTACCGCCGCGAGGCGTATTATCGCGACCCGACGCCGCCGCGCCGGCCAACGTCCTTGCTGATGAGGCAAGGCGATCGCTCGCTGGACTACGAACGTAGACCGGCTGCTCCCTCGCGTGGATCTGGATGGGAAAGACCTCGAAATAATGGACAGTCGAGACCTCGCGGACGTACGTATGGACCTCGCAATTTCAACAGGTATCAACCTCGCGAGCCGCAGGTGTATGAACCTCGCGAGTCTAATGGACACGACAATCGGGAACCTAGAACATATGAATCCCGCGAACCGGCAAGATACGAAACGCGCGAATCTAGAGGACCAACAGAGCGCGAGTCATCTTCTGAAAACCGCGATCATTTAAATTACCAGCGCGCCCGCCCATCCAACCGGAACGCGGCGGGCGGGTCCTCCTCGCCGGTCCAAAGATCACCGCAACGCCAGACCTCGCAACGGTACTCGGACGCGCGCATTCCCCCCGCGTCTGAATCAGGGCCGAACAACTGGAGAACGGAGAGGGCGAATTTATCATAGACACTGGCTCCGCGCTGAACATATTAGAAATCGGGTCTGCTAGTTCGTACGCGCAGATCTTGAGTAGGGACCCCATCGAAATCACGGGTCTGAACGGAAAGGTCCTGACTTTAGGGACAACTCGCTTGAAAGTAAATGGCCGTTGGGCGTTATTCCATGTAATGAATATGCCCCACTTACCCGACGGTATTGCGGGCCTGATCGGGAGTCCGTACTTGCTTCAGGAGGAAGCTATTGTTTCTTATCACCAACGAACTATGGTAACAGCGAACCGCCCGATTCAGCCCGTCATTTTCTCAAATGCCCGGCAACTCGCAAGTACGCTGGAGGCATGCAAAAGCAGCCATAGGGACTTCCAGGCTTACATAAAAGAACAACCAGAAGCAGAATCAAACGGGAACAAAGTAAATGTCTGCTACCCCGAAAACCACGACGATCACCTGGACGAAGAACGGAGTTGCCCCTCCCCCTCTTTTGTGGAGGAATACGGCGCCCTCGAAGCCCCGGATTTCGGGAATTATCGGGTCGAATGTAAACCCCCTGAAGAACGATTACAGCATATAGTAAAAACCCTGAATCTAGAAGAGCTAGACCCAGTACCGCGTCGAGCGATCGAGGATTTAGTCATAAGGCATTCCGACCGTTTCTTCGTACCCGGAGACCCACTTGAGGGAACGACGACGATAGAACATACTATTCCGTTGACCGACTCAACGCCTGTATTCACTAGACAATACCCGCACTCCCCATTGATGGATCAGGAAATCGCCCAACAAATGCATAACCTAGAGGACTTGGGAATAATCGCTCCCTCATCGTCGCCACATAATTCACCGCTACACGTTGTTCCGAAAAAGGAGGACCCAGATGGAAAGAAACGATGGAGGGTGGTTGCAGACTTTAGAATATTAAACGCAAAAACGATCGACGACCGTTTCCCCTTACCGCGAATTACCGATATCCTCGATCGCCTAGGGGGAGCCAAATATTTTTCAGTTTTCGACCTAGCGAACGGTTTCCATCAAATCCCCATGGCCCACGAAGATCGAGCAAAAACCGCGTTTACCACCCCCGACGGACACTTCGAATACCTCCGCATGCCGTTCGGATTAAAGAACGCCCCGGCCACCTTCCAGAGGTTAATGAACCAGGTGCTGCGAGGGCTCATCGGTAAAGAGTTATTCGTTTATCTAGACGACGTGGTAGTATATTCGCGTACACTCGCGGAGCATGAATACCGACTCGAGAGATTCTTCGAACGCTTACGCGAGCATAAACTAACGCTGCAGACGGAGAAGGCCAAGTTTTTTAAGGACAGGGTCATATATTTTGGTCATATCATAGCGGCTGATGGCGTTAGACCCAACCCCGAGAAGATAAAAGCCGTCGCTGCCTTCCCCGTACCAAAAACCCGGAAAAATCTAAAACAATTCTTGGGTCTCGTAAATTACTATCGGCGCTTTATTCCAGAAATGGCGAAACGCGCCAGACCACTTACAAATTTGACGAGCACAAAAATTCCATTCTCTTGGACCGAAAAGCAACAGGAAATTTTCGAAGACCTACGGCAAGTACTCTGTACAGAGCCGGTTTTACATTATCCAAATTTCGACGAACCGTTTATCATTACAACCGACGCGTCAGACGTAGCTGTTGGCGCGATTTTGAGCCAAGGAAAAATAGGCGAGGACCCGCCAATAGCGTATGCATCGCAGGTATTGACATCCTGCGAGGGAAATTACTCAACAACAGAGAAGGAATGTCTCGCGATAATTTTATGCCGTAAAACAATTTCGAACGTACATTTATGGACGAAAATTTTTCTTGGTAACCGACCACCGGCCACTCCAGTGGTTATTCTCAGTAAAAGATCCGGTGTCGCGACTCGCTCGATGGAAAATTACGCTCGCCGATTATGATTACGAAATCGTGTACAAACCCGGCGGAGTAAACGCGAATGCAGACGCCCTCTCTCGAAATCCGGTTTCTCACGCGTTCCCCGCAACCCCGGAGGAAACCTCAGCCGAGAGCGTCGACGAAGGTATAGGAACGCGCATAGGAGCGCGACGTCAAGGAATGCCCAGACCAAATTACGAAGAACCACCATCGTTCGTAGACGACTCCACGCTGGGAAAACTTGAATTCGATCAGGAACCGTACCCAACAACAGGAGACAACACAGACGGCATAGGGAGTAGAGCCAACTCCACGGCCCTGGACACATCGCAGGGGCAAGCGGGAATGCCCGAATTCCTCGAAGAAGACGAGGACCCGGAAGAAGTCAACGAGGACTCTACCATCCTAAGTGATGGCTCCTGCGAAGGCCCGATCACATAGGAGGAAATCACCATCTTAAAGAGTCTCGAAGAAGCCTCCCCCTACAAGAAAAGGGATGGAACATTGATCCCCCTGGAAAACATCAGTCCCCAAGAGATGGACCTGGGGGCGGAAGACGACGATTCGGAGGAAGAAGACCCCCCCCCCCCCCCGTTGACCGAAGCGGCTCGGCAAGACTATATAAAATGGCTAGAAAAGCAGGGCTGCCCTTTGGTAAAGGTTGGCAAAGATGCTGGTCAATATACGCAGGAACAACTCGCCTATTTGAAGAGCGTGGAAGTGCCACCACGCTACGAGGGTGATAGCCCTCAGAAGATAGACATACGTTCAGGCCCAAAGAAGCGGGTGTCATGGGGAATACCCCTACACGCGGAAGCCCTGAATCTCCCGCAGTCAACTATGATATGCCCGGAGGGCGAAACCCCGGAGGAATTAACAGACCAACCATCTCCTAAGAAACAGGCAGGTGTGAGTCCAAAACTCAAAGCTCGCGACTCACCGGAATGGTACGCCATTGGGCCGTCTACGGACCCACTTTACCCTCCAACATTCACGCTGGAATCATCCGGATGCCGGAGAGACGCATTGGACACCTCAAAACGCAAGGTCCAGCCATCGCGATGCGAAATTAAAATAGTAAAAACCACGCTTGCGTCTGCTCCAGATAATTATGCCCATTTCATATCCTCGGACAGAATATTAACTAGCCCAAATTGTAAAACTCTAAAAGCTATTGGACTTCTTAACGAAACGAAAATATTACCCGTGGAATTACCCAGATACCGCGTAATAATCACCCATAATGACGAGGGGAAAATATTCAGCATCGTCGGAGCTGGAAGCTTCTACCATGAAATGGGAGAAGACGAGCTAGCGACAGCACTAACAGCACTCAGAAGAGCCACGGAGGACGAGCACGTTCGCTCTATTCGAATAGCGGCACATGGCGAAACTTTACACCAATACGACGCCGAGACGCTCCGAAATTACCTCCGAGTTATTTTCGATCTCACACCCATTACAATCACGATTTGCACGGGCGAAATTCAGTTGCCGCCAGAAAAGGAAAGAAAGGACATCATCCGTTATTATCATGAAAGCCTAATAGGAGGACATAAGGGCGTGACAAAGACGTATCGACGAATACGCTGCATATTCGATTGGCCACACTTACGCCGAGACGTGGAGGATTTCGTACGAAGTTACCAGAGCTGCCAAGAACAAAAACTCGTACGCATCAAAACTCGGGAACCAATGTTAATCACCGATACACCCGCCCGGCCTTTCGATAAAGTGGCCCTGGACACGGTAGGACCACTTCCCCCTACCCCCAGCGGAAACCGTCACGTGCTTACTATGCAATGTCAATTATCTAAATTCTGTATGGCCGTGCCTTTACCCGACATACGAGCCATTACTGTGGCCGACGCGCTATCACGTTACTTTATCGCGATTTTCGGTGCGCCACGCGCAATATTAACCGACCGCGGAACGAGCTTCATTAACAATACAATACAGGGAATAGCTCAGACTTTCAAAATTAAACACGTAACCACGTCAGGATATCGACCACAGACTAACGGTTCCCTAGAAAGAAGTCATATTGTATTAACAGAATATCTAAAACATTATTTAGACAGGTACGAGGACTGGGACGTGCTCCTCCCGTTCGCTATGTACTCGTACAACACCTCAGTACACGAAGCGACAAAATTCACTCCATACGAGGTGGTTTTCGGACAGTTAGCTCGAGACCCATTTACGTCTATGTCCCGCGAGGATTTACTAACGTACCCGGGATACGTACAGGATTTGGTAGAGCGCTTAGACGAAATCCGACAGACCACGCGATCAAATTTAGACACTAGCAAATCGCGCTCGAAGAACATTTATGACCAAAAAAAGTAATCAGGTAACATTCGCGATTAACGACCTCGTTTATGTACAAAAAGAGCCTCGGCTCCACAAATTCGATCCGCATTACATAGGCCCTTACAAAATAAAAGCAATTACCGAACAAAACAATGCAATATTGATTTCGGACGAGGGCCAACAGATTATTAAACATTTCGATAAACTGAAACATGCTTATATTAAAGATAAACCACCATGACGCCAACGCAGCGTATTCAATGGTTTCAGCTTACAACGGACTGGTGACAGGGCTCATTTAGCCAAACCAAGGTCCCACATTCCGTAAATCTAATTCCTTTACCCCTCTCCTTAATCTCACTCGTTTTCCGTATTTGCAGTAGTCATTTACTTAAAACTAAAGAATACCCTCGTCAAAGACCTTCTTGGAAAGCCATCGTGCTAGTGTACCACGACTGCCATGGATGGACGTGGCCTCCCCTTGTTTATACTCCTATGGACGACCATTAATAGTAACATCATCGACGGAGATTACCGGATATAGCAGTTGACCCACAACACGGGCTTGTATTACGAAAGGATCCGACCTCTTCGAGTCTTCCATACCCAATGGAGACTGGTCACGGGTATTGGAGTCGCGGAAGTATTGGCATCGCGACCACAAATCCAATCCCAGATCGACCGGATGAAAATATTATGTAAGACGCCCTAAACGCGGCCCTACAACGAAAACTCCTCGACGGCAAACGATACGAGGAATTGCTACTCAGCATATTGGGCAAGCCAACACTCCATCGTACCAAGCGATCGGTACCGCTGGGATTCATCGGATCGCTGAGTAAGGCCCTATTCGGAACCCTGGACAACGACGACGCGCAATATTATAATAAAGAAATAGATAAACTTTATAAAGATCAAAATCACCTCGCTGAATTATTAGGAAATCAAACACATATTATAAGATCAGAATTTCAGGACATACACGACACACTGAAATCGGTAACGGGTTCCGTGCGAAATATGGGCGATAGAATTAAGGAAATAGCGTCGGGTACCCGTCAATTAGACGAGCGCGAAACAAAAATAGAATTAGAATTAGCTTTTTCTTCATGGACGTTCTTAATGACCAGACACGTGGACGAATATGTAACCGCGTTAATTGTGATTACCGATGCGCTCACGTTCGCGAAACTCGGTATCCTACATCCGGCCGTATTGTCCCCCAGTCAGCTTGCGCAAACTTGCGAACGAATTCGCGAAACCACACCATACGAATTTTCGCTGACTTCGGAAGAATTGAATTCCGAACAATTACAAGGGGTGACCAAATTGAACGTAGCTTATTCATAGGGCCGAATCATCTTGTCTCTCGACATTCCTTTACTGGACCAAATTCCTTTCGACCATTAATACCTACAACCATGCCCTTCGTTTCAAACTATATCGACCAATGTCTCTACCCCTATATTCATAAAACCAAGAACAGCATACTTAGCAATCAGTCGAATCAACTCTCAATACTTCATGCCCGACGAACACTACATCGCAGGATGCAGGAACCACCCTCGGATGTACATGTGCGAACTGAGTGTGCCACTCCAGGACTTAGAAAAGGCACCAAGCTGAGAGACGGAAGTCTTATTAAAACCGCAAAACATCAAGTGGCCGAGCTGTAATATCCAAGCTTTCCCCGGAAGCCGAATCTTCCTCAAAAAGATGGTCGCACCCAACACCTGGTTATATTCCATCAAGGACACCCTGGCACTGCAGGTGCAATGCAATAAACACGCGGCCGGATATGAGATGCTCCAGGGCGCCGGAATATTACAACTGAGGAAGGATTGTCAGGCGAAAATTGGGACCGATCAGATCTGGGCATCCGGAGTCGTCACCGAGGCATTGACAACTATCTACAAACCATCAATTGACATCAATATTTCGGGACTCTTGCCAACTATCACGGAACACCACGTAAAGATTTTGGCCGAACATCAAGAAAAACAACCCCCAGTGACCCTTCAGGATACCCATGCGAAAGCAAACGCAATCGCACTGGAGGACATAGAAAGGCAGGCAAGAGAGCTAGCCACCCATCATCGAACCGAAAAGTTAGCGACTTATGTTACCTATGGACTGCCAGGATTAGGAGGAATTTTCATCATCCTCCTTATTGTCTGGATCGCACACCGTTTTTGGAAGGTACGCCAGACTCAACATCGCGAGCCTTTAAGGAAAGAGACTAAAGTCAGTATAGACATGGCCCCACACCGCCCTCCCCCTCAAATAATTTCCCGACCCCGTCCTCTAGCAATTACATCTTTTCCTCCCGACCTACATGTAATACCGTCCACGAGAACAAGAGATAGAGTCCACGTGGAGCGAGCGAGAAATTCCGCGGGCACCGAGCCATACTTTGAAATATTTTAAGGCGTGGTCCCGCTGATCGCAGCAAAACACCCCACGCGATACCTGTAGAACCGACCCCCGCGATGCGCTCTGCTGCGATAATTAGATGGTAGGGATAATAGCATATAAGGTCCCAATCAAGTGAAGCGGAACACAGTCGCAAAGTAAAGTTCCGGCAAACTATTACACGAACCCAGAAATGAATACACCAAGGTATAACGACACTGAAAATACGCGGTCCACCTTGGCGGAAGCAGTGCTCCCAAGACACCTGCACGCGCCGCTCGGAAGAAGACTTTGTATAAGACCAGTGGAAACAATCGGCGGGGACGACCAGGTATGGGCGCACCGAGTCCATAAGACGACCACGCTGTGCCACGCGTGTGCTTAGATGAAGCCCCCCGAGGACTTCGAGGAATTCCGAAAGGTCCCAGTTCACTGGATTGTAGAGGAGCGGCGGGCCGCCGACATCACCCGGTGCGTGAAGTGCCGGGCCCGGCACCTACGCTGGACAACGCCGGGAAATTGCACTGGGTGCATTAGGGTCATATTGGACGTAGAGGCCCGATACCTCCCATCTTTCCCCATATTGGAGGCGCCCCGGCCTTTGGAGCCCCCAAAACCAAGGAACATCCCCTGGATCCTGCCAGCAGGAGCGGAGTAACAAAGAAAAGGGTAATTAGCCACAGAATCATAATCACTTAAAAGCGACGCGATTAGATGATAAACGTTATTGTTTCATTTAAACTAGCAGCAGAGCAGCCCCGGACCGTAGGGACCGCCCCCCCCCCCTTTTAAAACCAACTACTTTCAATTCTACAGTGTTCGTATCACTATTGCTGACACATTATTGTAACAATACAGTATTCCTTTACTTGCAATTAATTATGATTCAATTATTATAATACCCCTTGCGCCACCTTAGATTTAAAAGCGAAATCATAGTTTTGGTAACCACAATTTTAAGCCGCTTAACAAAAGTGTACGCGCGGACAGCTTCACACGAGCTGACCACGAAACAGCCTCACGAGACCGTTTCGTGTCTAAATGGGGAGGTGTTACATGGGCCCTTCTGGCCCATCTCGTGCTTGCTGTCCTCGCGTCGCTTCTTGTCGAATAGGCGATTCAGCGGAATCGCCTCGCGCGTGGTAATCACGTTGTACCGAGCTGCATATCGACAGCCGTGAGGACAACGTGACTGCTGACGGCCCGGGCCGGGATATTTCCTAAGAGGAGTGACCGCCGGGTGCCGACGGGGCGATTTTTTCCCCCAATCGATATCGAAAACGCGAGGCGCGGCCTGCAACGGGGACACTTCGGAGGGGCATTCGATTTTGAGAGCTCGCGTTAGGAAGTCACGACGAGCCAGCGGGCCGTCTAGATCTCGCTACCTCACCTCCGCGTAAATACCGCGAAGCGCGTCCGTCCGAGGAGGAGGAGCGCAAGGGTAACTCCATCCGACGCACCGAGAACGGCCTAGCCGGGAGAGCCCTTACGCGCCGATCCGGGCCGCCGTAAGACCGCGAAGACGTGAGAAGGAACGAGAAAAGCGACACGACGTACGCCGAGTGCGCTGACTTCTGTGTGCTACCCGAGAGCACAGCGAGCGACCACGACCTGCGCGCGGGTCGTCAACCCGCTAGCGTCAGCGGAGACGGAGCGCCGTCTCCAGGGTATGTAACCATTTATTTGCTTTATTAAGAATATACTCCATTTTATTGTTATCCACCTAATCCCTCCGAGTACCATTTTATTCACCCCCCTTACCTTTCTCTCCCCGGCAAGCATAGTCAAGGTGGGCTTTAGCCCTTCGACAAAAACAAGAACCCTTTTTATTCATTTCAACCGCTCGTGGTAAATTATTGAGAAGTCCCTTCAGGACGTAACAAACTTTGTAGAATTTTTGGTTTTCACGTAATACCTCATTCTTTCCCAAAATCGTGCGCTTTTTACAAAAACTCATGTTTTTCAAAAACTGAGGGCGATAGGAAAATTCTGCTTACGGATTCGTGTTTGGGACGAAAAACTCTACTAGGATCTTGGAGTGCATATTGCAGATCCAAATACGTGTTGGACAGTGCAGTTAAGACCCCCGATTGCCTATTCTGGCTTATAAGCTGCGTTGTATACTAATTTTAAAAGATAAAACTCAAAGATTTCGTCAATATTTTTCGAAGTAATACATACATATTATTATTGTATATTTAATAAACTGTACTTTTATTAAAAAATATTCACTGATACTTCCAAAATAGACGAACACAGTTATGTCCGAAATTGACGAGAAATCACTATTTTTTCAAAACTTCAACTCAATTGCGACACGGGTTCCCGTTGTCCAAACACTTTGAAACTTTACACATATCATTTTCTCACCAAACCTCATATTTTAGGAGGGTAAGACCAAAAAAAATCGGAAGTTGAAAAATAAGAACCACCCTCTTCTCCACCCTCCAAAATCGAATTCTGGTCGGTTCGGGCGTACCCTTCTTTTTCGCGATTTTTATTAATAATTCGACTCTGCAGGGTGGACAAACGAAATATTTGGGTTGACAAACGTGAACTAATCGTGGACAATCGTATCCCACCTAAGAAGAAGAGGAAAATGTTCATAGTTCGTGGGTGTGCCGGCGACGAATTTTTTAATTTGTTCATAACTTTTTTCTGGAGGGTGGACAAACGAAAATTTTGGGTGGGCAAATGTAAACAGATTGTGGACAATTGTACCCCACATTTAAAAAATTGAAAAGTGTTCATGGGTGTGCTGATGACAAATTTTCTTAATTTGGTCATAACTTTTTTTTGACGAGTAGACAAACGAAATTTTTGGATGGACAAACGTGGACAAACGAATTTCATCGTTTTTTCTCAATAATTCGCGTTTGGGGTGCCAACTTCACAGACCTGACGCGCCGTTGTTTGCAAGGTACTCAAGGTAGTTACAAGTACGCGGTGAAACGCTTATAACTTTGTTAATTGTACATATTTGAATAGAATCCTTTGGGAATATATTCTTAAGATTCCAAGCTATAAGAAAAGAAAAAAAACCTCGATTTTTTTAAGCACTACATTGAATTACCCATTTAACCCGTTATTATTCCAGAAAACCGTTAAAAACTTGCATGTTCGCCAAAATACCAGTCTATATGCAATATAGTATTAGTTCAGTTGTAAGTCTATGTCAGTTCAATCTAATTTTCACTCACTCAGTCTATTCACATGCACTTTGCAATCAGTGTATTAACGAAACAGTCTTCAAAACCTATCTTCAGTAATATCCCTTGTGTTAGGCTTATTGATTAAACATCAAATGTACGTTGAATCATTTAAGAATTTCGTCCTTATTAGTAGGGGAAATAAAGGTGTGTTGTACTTCTTTAGTACTACTTCAGATAGATTTTAAATAAATTTTAAAACTGAGTCGATTTTAAAATGCACACTAGGGTGGCCCGTAATTATACGTGAAAAAAAATATTTTCGTATTTGATTGCTCTCACCCCCGAGAACGAATCCATTTCATAGAAAAATAGTCCCCGAACCATACTACGGGGTGAGAGAAAAAGAAGATGGCATGTTGAAAATAAGCCACCCTAATATACACTTATTATTAATTCAATTGGATTAAGTAGTAATGCATCAATTACAATTATGATTAAATCATTACTGTGGTATTGTGCTATAATGTCTTTCTTTGTTTCGATATTTTCAACGAATTTATTGAAATTTAGTGAAATATTTAAGCTCAAACATTATCCACGTCTGTGCTAGATAGGGTGCACTTTGGACGGGCGCTGCGAATGTATCGCTAGTTTGCTCTAGCGCCCCCCACCCCCCTTCCGCCACTTAGCGCGAGGCAGTTACCATGGGGTTTTATTCGGTGAAACCTGACACTACCTCGGCTGCCTCCCTCGGGGGGGGGGGGGGGTTGAGGTCTCTTTTACAACATTTCTTCACGTAAAAAAAAAGATAGAGTGCACTCTGTAGTATATTTCACGCGAAAAAATAAAGCGAAATTATAAAACAAAGTTTTTACATATATCTAAGCATTCATTTTCGAGAAAATCGATTTTGGATTCGTTGAGTACTTATCTGCCGCGTCTGTCTAACGCAAACCATTTCTACTTGTGTTGAGGCTTGGATATATTACCAGTGCTGCGATTGAAATTTTTATTTTTTACTATAGGTATGAAAAATTGTATTGGGTACGAACGGTTCATTATCTGGAATTCTAAAATTGTTGGACGCTACATCCGTACATCTCTACTTCCGGGGTCATGTTACAAAAAAGTCTACAAATAGAAATTTAAAAGTCTTTACGGAACTAAAAGAAAAAATGTACAGGGACAGTTACTTGAAAAATGAAACAAATAAAAGTAAATTAGTATTCTTCGTTTATATCTCCTATTCCTGAGCAGAATTTTGTAAGCGGTAGTTGGGGTAACATTTTCAGCAATTTTTAATATTGTAAGAAGCAAATAATATGTAAGAATACAATGCATTATTTTGGGCAGACCATCGTCATTGTATGGAAAAATTA
This sequence comes from Andrena camellia, assembly GCA_029448645.1. NCBI lineage: Eukaryota > Metazoa > Arthropoda > Insecta > Hymenoptera > Andrenidae > Andrena > Andrena camellia. The sequence continues at coordinate 15,772,796 of CM055680.1, forward strand.
ACATAGGAATAGAAATAATAAATAACGCACATGGCAGCTGAATTTTCTCCGAAACGAAAAAGTTTTATTCCACAATTTTATGCTCTTTTACGCAAAGTATTTCTGTTTAGTTCGTTTCATAAATTACAGCCTACCCTGCATGTAAGAAGTACGTATCCCATAATTTTCTACATATACATAACGTTTCCAACATTAATTGAGGTCTCGGATGCAATAAGGGGACTAGCGCTCGAAAATGCAAAAAAGTATTGTTCAAACGTGAAGAAATATTGGAAAATTAAATGTTGTCAAACTGTATTTTAAAAAATATAGTGTTATAAAGCTTGTTACGACACACATTTTTTCTATTTACAATTTGTTTATCGAATCATTACTATTCGAGCTAAAAATTATAAACCAAAAGTTTTTCATCGTCCAAAATCATTATTTCTTTAAACATAAATTGCGATAACTTGAGTAAATATTAAGGGATCGTTATGAGACTTAAAACATAACTTCAAAAAACTCTAGCGAAGCCGTAAAATGTATGCACAAAACCCTTATGTTAAAAAATTTAATAATATTTAATTAAAAAGAAATACTGAACATAACCCATGCTTTTCAACGTTCGCCGTTAAAAAGTATCGAGGCAATTTTGAGGTACATATAACTTGCAGCGACAAAGTTGTTCCTTAATATACAAGGAAGTTTTTCACCAATTTTCACACTGATTAATAAATAATTGTAGAAGATATGACGATGTATATAAATGTCGCGCGCCACCAACAGTCAGCAGCCGCGTATAATGCGCTATTTAGCAGTTTTAGCACTCGCGTCGACAGTTGGCGTCGAGCGAGAATTATATATATCGTCATATCTTCTACAATTATTTATTAATCAGTGTGAAAATTGGTGACAAACTTCCTTGTATATTAGGGAACAACTTTGTCGCTGCAAGTTATATGTACCTCAAAATAACCTCGATACTTTTTAACGGCGAACGTTGAAAAGCATGAGTTATGTCCAGTATTTCTTTTTAATTAAATATTATTCAATTTTTTAACATAAGGGTTTTGTGCATACATTCTACGGCTTCGCTAGAGTTTTTTGAAGTTATGTTTTAAGTCTCATAACGATCCCTTAATATTTACTCAAGTTATCGCAATTTATGTTTAAAGAAATAATGATTTTGGACGATGAAAAACTTTTGGTTTATAATTTTTAGCTCGAATAGTAATGATTCGATAAACAAATTGTAAATAGAAAAAATGTGTGTCGTAACAAGCTTTATAACACTATATTTTTTAAAATACAGTTTGACAACATTTAATTTTCCAATATTTCTTCACGTTTGAACAATACTTTTTTGCATTTTCGAGCGCTAGTCCCCTTATTGCATCCGAGCCCTCAATTGTAAATATAGATTTATGGAATACAGTATTTAGTTTCAGAATTGCTCGTGTTCTATTGCAATGGTAAATGACAAACGAGCGTGCAACGAGTTCCAAATCACATTTCGATTTCCTATAACGTGATCGCAATGTCGTGCGCGGAGAAGGCTCCCCTATAATATGTAGCTGACAGAAATCAATGAGCTGCTTTAACCCGATAAGGGTCACAAATGAGAATATTATATTTTACTTCCAAACTGCGTAAACAATGTTCGGCACGTAATTTAGAACTCATCCAAAAATACACAAATGTGTGTCTTCAAAAAATTACGTAACATTCGTTTCCTAAATCTAAAATCGAAAGCAATTTCTATCTAGTCTACACCAATTTCATGTATCCAATGAATTATTAATTCAATAAATACTCATTTGAATATCAACTACTTTTCCCTGTAAACCAAATACTATTTTAATTTCAATTTTTTGGTGTAGTAAAAAGTAGCGATAGCACTTGCAACGGAAAAATACGATGACTTGCTTCTTCGAATTTTATCGACTTTGTAAATGGGGGAAAGTGTGTCATACACGTTTATATAGTAAATTTAAATATCAGTTTAATCTGAGAAAATATTAACATCTAAAATAGTGTTCTTACTTCTTATCACGAAGTAAGTTACACACGCTGCATGTATATATATTAATTTGCTATTTCTGTAGCTACCTTATGCTGATACACTGAATAAATTAGTTTCTATTTAGAGTAGTTTGTCCGCACGAACTCCTCAATGTTACTATTTTTGTACCCTCCATTTAATGAATTCATAAACATAAATTTGCAATTGTGTTATCGCTGTAGACAAATTTACAATCTTTTTAACCTTCTGAACTTAAATTCTAGGTCCTTATACATATCTGAAGACTCCAGTCTTTTATCGACACGCAGTAAATTGTCTCTTCTACATTAAGAGGATGTACAATTAAGAATATTTAAATATCAACAATGTCATACTGATTGTAAATTACATTTTTTTTTTAATTGCGTTATAATATTGTTGCATTGCTTTGAGGCAGTTCCCCCTGTTTCATTTCAGATTGTACCATTCAAGATCTGCAATTAACGGAAGCGGGTGACAAACAAGGAGAGTTCGCGATTGAACTCATAATTCTATGGCGGATACTGGATACAATTGATATTGATTGCCTTATAGGTATATCCGTTGCGCGAACCAAAGTATAAACTCGTGGAATTAATGTCTCTCGGGTATAGTTATTATGTAAATAATTCAGGGAATATAATTCGTATACAGGAAACTTGTATTTTGCGGTATACAAAGTGCAAACTTAACATTGTCAAATATGAAAAAAAAGGCTCGTAACTGTTAATAGCGTAATAATCGTGAAACTATTCGAAATTTTATCGCATATATCCCTTATCACATTTATCATGTATGCGCGTAAAGCATATGTACAACCATATGGCACACATTTCTTAAATAAAAGGAATCGATTTTGTGGGATTAATTTCCCTTTTAAATTATCATTGTTAAGGAAAGTGTTAACGCGTATCCACTTGAGTAATATTACGTAAATATAACACATTTTATAGGTACATATTCTAATTCATACCTATAATTCTGTTCTTTGTTCCTTAATATATACCTACATTTTAATTTTGTCTACGTTACTTTCGTGTTTAAAAAATTGAGTGTAGCTTCTACATATATTACGATACTTAGTTGATTTTGTAAATTTTAGATAATTAGATTTATTTCGATATGTATGAAGTTCTATTTATTATGTTATACAAGAACATTAGAAGATAATTATTTACTGTCTGGCTATCGCGATTTCAAAATGTTAAAAGAAAATTCAACGAATTATCCTATCGTAAATGTATGCAGATTGCGAATCTATGAAGCTTGCTTTTACCTCCTGTGCTTGTTTTGTAGTGTTTTAGTGAAAAGGCAGAATATAAAGGCACGAACGTTGATTCTTTCCTGTGAGAAAAACAACGGTGCCTGATTGCGAACGTCACCTGCCTTTGCATAGTACTGTCAGATACTTAATTCTCGATTTTAATTTTATCCTTGCACAGCTCCACTTCGGAATTTTAATTTCTTTCATTATTAACTCGCACATCTTCTGTTCCACGTGAATAGTTCTCTTCTTTTAACTCGAGAATGTTTCCTTGTCCCTAATCAACATGATTTCACTACTGATATGCATGTAAATATTACAGAAGACATGGAGCGATTTATGAATTAATAAACCGAATTAAAAGTGAGGTATCGATCGTGCAATTCGCGGGAATTCGATTGCACGTCAAGCTGGTTCGAGTTCAACCTAAAACATTCAAGAAGAAGGAAACGGAGGCAAAGGAGGAGAACCTTGTCGAGAAGAAAACTCACCGGCGATGAATCGGAATCCGTAGAGACACTTCTTCCTCGTGAAAGCTTCTTGCACAGATCGAAACGAGGACAAGAGGTCACGAAAATAAAAATCCGCTCACAAGCACCGGTATCGATTCTGTATCGAATTATTCTGTCAAATACTTGTTCTGTGCACCAACAACTATCCCGAACAACCTTTCTTCATCAGGATACTTCCAATTTTTAGCACTGGCGATGATAGGGCTCCATTGAGGGTGTAAAATTACAGCAGCAGCTGAAAGCAAATGGCAGCATTACAGACACGTTACTAGCTATGCTCAGCTCGTTAATCTTGGACTGTTTTGTCTTTTTAAAATTATCTACAATAGAAAATATGAAATGGTACATTAATTTATAATATACTCAAACAATGGGAATAAAAAACGATGTATTATGATAAATAAACCTATAACATGTAATTGGAAATAACTGAAAATGTCATAAAACACCAGTTTTATATTAATACGTGGATACATATATGTTTTATGCCCCGATATGATGCAGAATAAAACTACTTTATGATAGGCGCGAAATTCAAATGAAACGGGAGAAATTATTCTTGCGACACTTTTAAATGTATCGAACACGCAGCTTAGAATTTCGAGAAAAGATTTTACACGCTAACTAAAGGAAAGATTTTTAATAAAGATGTAAGACAGTACTGTTTCAGTAATTACAGAGAAAATTTCAATTTTCAGAACTGAGTTATAGTGTTGTAATTTGTTCACATTTGAAACGACCGTTCCCCATTGCGATTGCGTAAAATTTTACACGTTTAAAAGAATATAAACAACTCGTAACCAATGCCCGTCATTGAATAAAGCCATCGTGTGAGAAAGAAAGCAATAGTTTATGCCCAGAATGCACCGAAATAGGAAAAGGAACGAAAATGGGACGGAATTCATTTCTCGTGAATGCATCAAGTACTTTTACAGATGCGTTAGCAAGAGTGTTCCACATCGCATGCAATTGTGAAATTTAAGCGCGCAACGTCCCTTGTGAGAAAAAGCTAGAGACCAGTCTCCGCGAATGCAGGAATTTAATTAGTCGCATAGGAATGCGTAAGGAAATGAGAGTACTGTAACACACTTTCTGTGCAATTTGATAGCACATGAAATTTAACGAAACACGAACTCTGTATTAACAGTGCACGAAACTGAAAACAGCTTCGTACGAAATTATTTATTGTGTACACTTACATTGTAGATGACACTTCTTCGAAAGCGAAGTTGTTACATGCAAATTTACACAAAAAAACTATTTAGTAAAGTGCGAACGATAGAACGCAGATGACGGAGTCGAAAGAACGCATGAAGTCGTGACGAGACGGAACTTCAGTCTGCGTACGTAACTGTACGAGAATTCACAAAACAATGAACAAGAACCGTGTATCCGTTGGCAATGCAACGTCAAATAGATGGGATTGACAGTAGCTCGAAGTAGAAAACGCTACTGATACGAGGACACTTTCCAGAGGGTAGAAAATCCATGGAGAACCGCGGCCGCGGAGTAAAGGTACGCGCGCGTAACGCCTACTACGGAGGAAGCGGTACCACTGAACGTTGGGGGTTGCCGTTCGGTAGGCGGCCTCGTCTCGCTAGGGGCTGCTAACCGTCGGCTAGCCAGGGTTGCTGTCGACGAGGCGGCGATGGTGGTGGTGGTGGCGATCGTGGTGGTGGTAGTGACGGTGGTGACGGTGGTAACGGTGCTCATAGTAGTGGTGGTACTGGTTGACGGGGCTGAAGCCGGAGTATCGAAAGGTCTCACCGCACGGAGCCACCTGTCGAAGTGTAACTTTTGCGAAAGTTTCGCTACTCAAGTCGTGACTTGACGCATTTGGTGCTGAAATTTCACGATGGGAGATCGGTAAACGTGACTGTGATTTTCTGGTAACAAAAAGTATGCCATTTATGACAATCAAGTTATCTTCTTTATACTTAATACGTCGTGAATTTTCGAATTATCACCATTCGTTACTTGAGCCATTGTTTTTCAAAGTGGTATAAGTCCATTTTTTGGAAAAAATACTTCTTAACGAAATAATTTACTTTTTATACTTCTTTATTTATAAATTCATTATAATATAACTAAAATTATTTCTTAATGAACTCGATTATTCGTTTACTTACATGTCTTCGTTTTAATTATTACTTTTTATATGAAAAAATACATTTCAGAAAAGCCAACTTCAATTAAAATATAAATTTAAAATTGCTATTAGTTATATTTTTCATAATAGTTTATTATTGAAACTGGTATAAGTCCATTTCTAACTAAAAAATCGTATATTTTCTTTAACATTTTTATTAATTATTATCGCATAATAAAATTTAACAAGTTTATAGTTTTAAAAATATTACCCGAATTGATTAACGTATGCCAATATTTTTAAGTTGATTCAAACGCAAACCCTTAAATATCTCTATGTATGAATAAATGGACTTATACCAGTTTCAAAAACAACAGCTTTCTTTTCTTGTGGTTCACGTTACGGTATTTCTATAAATATTACTGCAAACATAAGTCATTTATGAGGTCGTTTGTTAAATCATGGATAATATAATCTAATTACATTATTTCAATAAATTGTTACATAGAACAGAATTGAACATTCGGTATTCGTTTAACGAACTGTGTTCCTGCATGGTGTACACGTCATTATTATCGATTACGATATATTGGTTCTATCAATTTTTTAAATTTGCAACGTGTTTCGAACAACAAAGGTGACGTTTATTTGCTTCAATGGAACGAATTTCTTTTTTTATTTCGCATGAAAACAACTGTCAAAATGAATTCAGCGATATGAGATACAGTAATGTTCATAGTCACCCAAAGTCTAAAATGAGAGAAATAATTTGAAATACTACATAGTAAACCCATGGTCGGTTATTAGTCGCTTTCATACGACATCAAAGAAAAGTTTCCCCAGTAAAAAATGAAGGTCTTATTGCAAATTTAATTGCTATAGTCAATCGTGTTGTTTATATAAAATAGTGAAATTTTTTTCATGTGCTTGCCATTTGCCAAGAAGTATGCTGGGCAACAATTATGTGAAAACCCTGTATAAATAAATTTCGCTAAATGTATATCAAATAGGTATTGAATTATGTTGCGCACAAAATTCCAATAGCAACTATTCTCTAGAAATGTAATTCTTTAACAAGAAAAACAGAACAATAAGAAATCACGGCATAGAAGTAGAACGGGGGGGGGGGGGAACGCTTCTCAAGTTTTAGTACACTTCTCGTAGAGTATATACATGGGGGAATCGAAACGAGCAGGAAAATGGAAGAAAGTGTCGATAGAAGTCTGAAGGGAATAATAATTGCAAGTGCTGGAGGAAATAGTTATTTCATAGATATATCACACATTGTGCGGTATCATCGATGAATTTACATTTTGTTATGTTCAAAGATGACTACACAGATATAATGACTCATTATTCAAATGAGTTTAAGTATTAATGTTGAATGTGTTCTCTTGAAAATTGAATTACAAATTTATTATTTTGTAAAAGCAGAAAGAGTTAAATAAAATCTTTGAAGAAATAAATGCATATTTTATTTATTTAAATATTCTGAATACCAAATTTTTATTTAACTTCAGAAATAATTTTTCAAACCGAGGATCAATATATATACTTTGAAGATTTCACTTTGAAAATCTGTGCCCATTTTCCTACTTAAGTTTAATTATTAAAGTTACTCAATCGCAATAATTTTCATCTGTTTAATAAATCTATAGATTATAACCTGTTCCTAATATCTACCTTATGACCCCAAGAATTAATATATCGGGCCATCTCATAAGAAATTTAGTTTGTATTGTTAGACCTGTATTTATAAATATGTCATTTGTCCATTTGGTATAAATAGTAAATACTAGTTTCTGGAGGAAAAATCTTCTGACAATATTATATGAAAAATTGACCAGCGTAGATCGAACATTGTGTTTATTTCAAACTAGCAAAATACCCCGCGCTTCGCTTCGGGCCTAGGAAATATTAAAGACTGAAATATTAAGGAATGAAAACACAGTTTACCGTTTTCCACCCACGTAGGGGTAGATTAGTGCAAAATCCTAAAATTAGTTTTTAGGCATTTATGTGGGCAATCCTTGTGAGTAAGAACCAAGTTGATATCTAATCGGGCCTAAGAGATATTAAGGAATCCGAGAAAATACATTTTACCCCTTTTCACCCCCTTGGGGACGGAATTTCCAAAAACCCTTCCTTAGTGGATGCCTACGTCATGAAAACAATATTCCTACCAAATTTTATGTTCCTACGTTAAACGGTTTGAGCTGGGCTTTGATGAGTCAATCAGACAGTTAGTCAGGACTTCTTCGTTTATATGTACAAATAAATATATAGAATGTGTAACGTAGGCGTGATATTAAAACTTAAAAAAATGTGGAGCATGTCATTGCAATGAATATAATTCGTTATTGTAGGGGAAGGGGTGGTAATGTGGACCACTTTCTTGTTTTAAAGAAAATAATTCATTTAAAATGTTCCTTTTGCATTAACAATCATCAGTAGTGTCAGCCAACGTACCTCTTATCATGTGTTATTACGCATGTAACGTCCCACGCGGAGTCGAACCCAGTGTTACCGACCATCGGTAAAACACAACCGTTATATGTTACCGCGCAAAATTATTGTAAGTACTTTTATACATAAATTATAAACCAAACGGATATTAGAGAAACAATTATTATAAGAACATTAAGAATAATTAATTATAAATACTAGCAAAAGCTCAAAACAAAATATTATGTAATAAGCGCACAAAACACAAAATAACAAATAGTGACGCACTGCGCATGCGCCAAACCGCCAATTCTCGGGTATAAAAGGAGGCGCACGCAGCACAACGAGCATAGTGACCCTCTAGAGAGTGATCGGAACATCGTGTATCGTCGCTGATTGTTTGCTGAGATTTGGGGCAATAGCGAAAGTAGACAGAGAAAGAAACTGTAAGAAAGAAAGAGACAGAAATACGGATAGAAAGAGATAGATAAACAATAAGCTTGGAAAGCAGACGATTTAATGAATGTTTAGGTTATGTTATTTCCGGTTTTGCCCCAAAATGGCTGCGATTATACCGATCACTCCCTAGAGGATCATTAAGCAGGCACTTCAAACTCTGCCAACAGGAACGAGCTCGCCCCGGAAACGGAAGCGACCGTTCTTACAGCAGACGTTGCCAAGAGTAAGAGCTCGCCCCGGAGACGAAAGCGGCCGTTCTTACAACAGACGTTGCCAAGAGTAAGAGCTCGCCCCGAAAACGGAAGCGGCATTACAATGCGACATATTTAAGCATTTAAATTTAACATATATAAAACAACAAAAAACATAAAAGACATATAATCATAGCTGTAGGTAACATTAGTTGTTATTATTGTTATTCGGAATAAGTGTTATTAAATAAATAGTCATTGTTGAAGTTAAGGGGACCTTCCGGTCTGGAGCCCCAAAAAATAGGTGATCTTTAGGAATTAATTAAAGGAAAACTACTGTATATAATTTAATGGCACTTTTTGCATTGTATTAAGGATGTCTTAGATTATAGAAATATATTTTTTGTTTTGTAATTAATCATTGCAGACAGCACTAGGGAGTCGTTAAAGTCAAGGCGTCAAAAAATTGATCCAAACCGGTGGGAACTGTATCTCCAAAAGTTATTACCCGATTCGACTGAAACTTTTTTATTTTGAAAAATATACTTCTGGCAAGGGGGGAAACTAGAAAAAATTACAAAAATGACCTTTTTTTTTAGAAAATAACGACACTTAAAGTTTGAAATCACTTTTTCCCTATATTTTTCATCCTTTCAACGCCTTTGAAAATGAGAAATTTTCAATTTTTTGTAATTTTTTCTGGTATCCCCCCTAATCAGAAGTATATTCTTCATAATAAAAAAAGTTTCAGTCAAATCGGATAATAACTTTTGGATATACCGCTTTGCGAACACTGTTTCGAGAAAACCGCGTTGAAAATTTTACGTGAGCGCCGAGTGGCCGGTTGTGACCCATGCATTTGCCGCTACTCAAATGCCTATAACTTCGCAAATTTTACGAATTTCAACAAATCCCTTTAAACACATATTCCTAAAAGGTCGAACATTCGAAAAATTAAATAAAACAAATATTGGCTTTTAGACCGGAAGGTCTCCTTAAGTCTGGATTTCAATTCTCCACTCACTAGCAACAAACCCCCACCTATTCTGCACTCGAGGGGACGCCGCTCTCCTCTCAGAAGCCTCCCAGCGCTCAGTTGTCCCAGGCAACTGGACGTTACAGTTCGGATTTTCGGTGACAGCGGTGGGATATTTCGGTAAAAAGGATATTTTGCTCAGTAAAATCACACCAAGAGTGAGTATTTTCTATGAAAATTTTTCCACCTTTGTAAAAACTTACGGAGGCTTAAAATTGTACAATTTCTGATACACATGGGACAGCAATGGTTAACTTAGCAATCAATACAGAAACTCAGGAGACTCAAGAAACTCCAGAAAATATAAACGCTTCAGAAAGGATAGAAACTCCTGAAAACGAAAACGTTCCAAGAACTTCAAATACTCAAATAAATATGAATACAGCTACGAATGTATATCCTCATCTACCACACATTAACCTACGCGATACTGCGGACACAGTCCCTTCTTTCAATGGTAGAAATATACCGTTACACCAGTTTATTAAAAGTTGTCGACATGCACGACGTATGATAAATCCAAACGCGGAATACGGACTAGTTCAGCTAATTAAAAATAAGCTTTACGGACAAGCTTCAAGAGTAGTTTTAAGTGGAGAATTTAATACAATTGGCAATCTTATTTCTGTATTAAGCTTACGTTTCGCACTTACATACTTCAATTCAATTATATGGCGAAATATCAAAAATCGCGCAGTTACCAAACGAAGCAACGGTAGATTATAGCAGCCGTGTATCTAATTTACTTTTACAAATCAGACATTGTAACACAATAGAAGTACCTGGGCACGAAGCTCAATTTAATATAAATGCGGAACAAAATGCTGTTAAAGCCTTTCTAACAGGATTAAAGATCGAAATACACAATAGAATACATGAATACACCTTCGGCAGTCTTGATCGCGCTATCAATGTCGCTATTAAAGCAGAAGCAGAGTACAATAAATATCAAACAAGAACGAGAAAAGCAATGGGAATGTCACAGACTAACCAATGTACAAACTGCCTTGGATATGGCCATAACGTCACCACCTGCAGTAACCAGCAAATTTCACGCGCCGACTGGCGACAAAAAATCTGTTAACATTGTAAAAGGACAGGGCATACAACACAAGAATGTAGGAGCCGTAACAGAACCCAAAGCAATACATTCTGTGACTTCTGTTGAAGGCCAGGTCACATGACGCAAGATTGTAGAAGCCGGAGTTACGCGAACAGAGCCCCTCAATTTAACGAATACTATAACAATTGCCGAAGACCAGGTCACGTGACGCAAGATTGCAGAAACTAAAGTTACACGAATAGAGCTCCTCAATCCAACGCATATTGTGACTATTGTCGAAGACCGGGTCACACGATGCAAGAATGTAGAAGTCGGGGCTATGTAAATAAGACACAGCAACCAGAAATATTCTGCGATTATTGCAAGTTCAGAGGCAATACAGTAGAGCAATGCAGGAAAAAGATGTACTTCGATAAAAAGGAAAAGGAAGAAGCACAACCTCGTATGGTAAGTAGACAGGTCATACTCAGACTTAAAACGGAGCAAATCAGAAAACCACCTAGCATCCTTCTCTCTGACATAGGATTCAGCAAAGGACAAGCAACACTAATGATCGACACTGGATCCGACCTAAATGTAATTAAGAGAAGTGCTATTTCTCCCGACATTCCAATTCTTACGGACACTCTCTTTGACCTCAATGGCATCACAGACAGTCTACTCAGTACCATAGGATATATCAAAATAAGGACTTTAAATACAGGACTTTCTCCACGTCGTAGAGGATTTCCCTATTAAACAAACTGGAATATTAGGGTGTTTCGGCAGAATCATCTCTCTCTCTCTCTCTATCCATCTCTCTTTCTCTATTATTCTGTCTCTCTCTCTCTCTCTCTCTCTCTCTCTCTCTCTCTCTCTCTCTCTCTCTCTCTCTCTCTCTCTCTCCTTTTCACATCAGCCACAAGACAACCAGGACATTCTCTAACAGCTGATGGACTTCTTATTTACTTTTCGCGACATCATACATACATACTCTTCCATACAACATCTCATATACACTCATACACACACTCACGCTCTCGTGACCGACCTGAGTGCTCGGTTACACAGAGCAGAGTAGGATCTCGACAACACTTGCCGAAATCAAATCTATTGTATCGTCTCTATTCTCTACAACTCATTATATCTCAAATAAACTGCACTGTTCTCAACATTTTTGAGTTCTCTCTATACATTTAATGGTCTTTCGAGTCGGATTGTTGTGATTAGTGCAGTATCAGTAAAGTGAAAAGTGCAAAATCGTTCTTTAAACTCAAAGAAAGTCTCGTGTGTGTGCGGCGATAAGAGTCAACGGTTATTCTCTCCCACTCTTGCCTTCGCCGCGATCTCGTCTCGTCTCACCTCTAACCACGTGAGTGCATCCGTAAGTCTACATTCGCGCGCTCTCTTAACAGTTGTGATCTTCGCGCGTGTAAAGTAATTCGTGCACGTGCGTGCTGTGTAAAAATCTGCTCATCGTGCTTCGGGAGTGTCGCGAAGTTGTTACATTCGCGTGTTAGTACGTTACAAACGATTTGAACAATGTCGGCTACGGTCGCTGCTGTTGTTGACAAACAGACCACTCAATACGGCCTGATCAGTCGAGCCGTTGCCAATGTGAAGAAATTGGAAATCAAAAAGCGCACCTCCGAACAAATACAAACTAGACTCGAAATTCTCGACAGTAATTGGAAGAAGTTCCAAGAAAATGGAAGAAATCTTCTCTCGTCCTTGAAAGCTGAAGAAAGATCCGTGCTACCGTACTTCACAGATCATCGGTATGAACAATGTGAAGAACTCTATGTCGACCAAAACAGTGAACTTCTCTCGTACCTCAATCAACTCAAGAGCAAGATAGGGCAGTCTTCGTCCACCGCATCAAGTGCCCCAAGCTCATCTCATGCACCGACTTCTAGAAAGCTCCCTCGACTCGACGTGCCCAAGTTCTCAGGATCGTATTGTGAGTGGCGACCTTTCCGTGATCTCTTCTCAGCGATGATTGTCAGAAACACGGAAATACTTGACGTCGAAAAACTGCAATATCTGAACATGAGTGCCACCGGCGAAGCAGCTCAACTCGTAAGAAAGTATGAAGTCACCGATGACAACTTCGCGCGTGCGTGGCAAGAACTCGTTGACCGCTACGAGAACAAGCGAGTGCTCATCGACACGCATCTCTCCACGTTATTCTCACTCCAAAAGGTAACTCAAAAATCGCCCACCGAACTCAAGGCTCTGATCGGCGAAGTTAAAGAATCTCTGGGAGCTCTCAACGCTCTCGGGAATCCTACAGACGCCTGGGACCACATAATTGTTTACATCGTGACGCGTAAACTCGATTCGGAATCTCTACTCGATTGGGAAATGCAAATCGGCGCCACGACACAACCCGCGACATTCGCAGAACTCCAAAAATTTATCTCATGCCGGATACACGCTCTCGAGGGTTTTGCACGCGCAACCGCGACTCAAAAATCGCGATCGGCCGCTCCCGCAGCAACAAAAAGTAAATCTGGCGCGAAATCGCACCAAATCACCGTGCCTCTCAAAAGCGACCATTCTCCGAACGCTGCAATAAACTCATCTTCGTTCACGTGCTCGCTATGCAATTCCGCGCATTATTTATCAGCATGTCAAGCGTATCGTGGCAAAACAGTTGATGAAAAGCTGGATTTCCTCAAACAGAAGAACCTCTGTTTTAACTGTCTTGGTCCGCATCAATTCCGAAACTGTCGAACAGTAAAACGCTGTCGAATCTGTGGGAATCCTCATCACACGTCGATCCATCGGACCACCAACTCGCCAAATGGTCAAGCTCCGCGCGCGTCAGCCGCTCAGGGGATGAGCTCACCATCGAAACAATCCGTACCCATCGCTTCCGGGAGCCAAACGAGTGCATCCGCGCTTCCGCGTCGCGAGGATACTGACTCGAGCGCGGTCCGCTTCGACCAATGTCGCTCTGACGTCCTCAATAAAGTACATGCCAGTCTTGCTTGCGACAGCTCTCATCAAGGTCACGTCATGCTACGGCGACCGGTACGAAGTTAGGGCCCTTCTCGACCAAGGATTAGAAGTATCGTTCATTACAGAATCTCTCGCGCAACGTATCAACTTGCCGCGTCAACGAGTCTCACTCCCAATCCACGGGATCGGCGCGCAACGGTCGACGGTCTCTCACGGATTTATGAATCTCAGCATCGCATCACGTGTCAATCCTACATTTTCGCTCTCGATAGGTGCGTACGTGCTCGCGAAGCTCACTCCTATCTGCCTTCTATCCGAGTGGTCAAGAAACCATGGCCCCATCTCGACGGTCTCGAGCTCGCCGACCCAGAATTCTTGTCAACAACTCAAATCGATTTAATCCTCGGCGCCGAAGTCTACAGCCTAATTCTCGAAGAAAGGTTACGCCGGGGCGGCCCCGGAATCCCAATCGCTCAGCAAACCGCTCTAGGATGGATTCTATCGGGATCCGTTGCATCCGACTCGGCCTCAGACTCGAGTGTTCGCCCTGCTCAGGGGCTACAGTGTTCAGTCGACCACGACCTTCTTGATCTTGTTCAACGATTTTGGGCGCAAGAAGAAACCAACGTTGAATCGAACAGTACTCCATCCCACGCAGACGCCCAGTGCGAACAGCACTTCATCGAAACTCACTCGCGTCTGCAGGATGGACGCTACGTCGTTCGGATACCTCTCAAACGACTTCCAGAAGATCTAGGTGATTCGTATAAACCCGCGTTATACGCTCTCTCGCGACAAGAGAAAAGATTCATTGCAAACTCAATCCTGAAGTCGGCGTACTCCGAGTTTCTCAACGAATACGAAGCACTCGGTCACATGGCTCGCGTTCCGAAATCACTCGTTCCACCGCGTAGCGTATTTTATCTTCCTCACCACGCAGTCGTGCGGGAGACCAGCTCGACCACCAGGATACGCGTTGTTTTTAATGGCTCTTATCGCACCAATTTCGGAATCTCAATCAACGATTTGCAACACGTTGGGCCGAAACTTCAAACTGATCTCGCCGATGTCATCACTTGCTGGCGTCGCTACGCGCACGTTTTCTCTGTGGACATTGAAAAAATGTACTGGTAGATTAGCGTACATCCCGAAGATTGGGATTTGCAACGAATCTTATGGAGAGACAATTCAGAAAATTCTCCACTCTCATATCATCTCTGCACTGTAACCTACGGCCTCGCAAGCGCTCCATATCTCGCAATCCGTACACTTCGGCAGCTCTCGATCGACGAGGAACAGCGGTTTCCTCTTGCGACGAGCATCATCCAGCGTGAAATTTACGTTGACGACGTGCTCTCAGGAGCCGACGACATTGCAGATGCACATGAGAAAATTCGACAAATCGATGAATGTCTCAAGACCGGATGTTTTACACTGCAAAAATGGACTGCCAGTGACGAAAGGTTGTTGGCACTCATCCCATCAGAAAAACGAGAGAAATCATCATTAGTGCTACTCGAAGACGCTCAACTCTTCCGCGCCCTCGGACTTCTCTGGCAATCTCGCACCGATTCGTTCGTGTTTGCCTCGCGCAGCTGCGACGAACCGCCTCATATTAGCAAACGTACCGTGCTCTCACGTGGAGCTCAACTCTGCGATCCTCTCGGATGGATTGCACCTGTCGTTGTCCGCGGAAAGATTTTCATCCAGGAACTCTGGTCAGCGAAGCTCGGCTGGGACGACCAGCTACCTGAAGAACTCGAATGCCGCTGGAGGAGTTTCGACAAGGATCTGCAAGACGTCTCTTTAATCTCAGTGCCCCGATGGCTCGGGTCTCGCGCATCATCGTGCGCCATGGAGTTGCACGGATTCTCAGACGCGTCTCAGGTTGCTCTCGGTGCAGTGCTCTACTTACGCGCGATCGCAGATCTTGACGATGTTCGCGTAACAATCGTCGCCGCGAAAACTCGGGTTGCTCCGCTAAAGCCAGTGACCATCCCTCGACTCGAACTTTCAGCTGCACTCCTCTTAGTTCGAATTATCTCGCACGTACGAAAAACTCTCGATCTCGAAAGAGCTTCGATTCATCTCTGGACGGATTCCACGGTCGCGCTCGCTTACATTCGCGGCGATGCCCGCCGATGGGCCGACTACGTTCGAAATCGCGTAACGGAAATTCAGGAGCTCTCGAACTCTCAGTGGCACCATGTCCCAGGGAAGGACAACCCTGCGGACTTTGCATCGCGCGGACTCTCTCCTGGACAACTCAAAGACGAGACTCTTTGGTGGAACGGCCCGACATGGTTGTGGAAACATTCAACATCTTGGCCATCATCGAACCCATCGCTTGATCAGGACGTCGCTCTCGAAATTCGCAAAACACCGGTCGCGATCGCTAATAAAGACGAGCCTCCAGAACTCTGGGCTCTCGTGGAGCGGTTCTCGATTCTCAGGACTCTTCTTCGCGTGACGGTTTTGTGTCTCCGAGCCGTGCACAAATTCAAACGCATCCAGGGCACTCTGGATCGAGCATCGCCATTTACTCCCGAAGAATTCAACACCGTTCGACTTTTCTGGGTAAAGAAAACTCAAGCCGCGTACTTCGGGAATGAAATCCATCAACTCTCGCAGGGCACGCAGCTCTCGCGGTCTGCCGCGTTAATTCGACTTGCTCCCTTCGTTGATTCTTCGGGACTCTTATGCTTTGGAGGCCGACTCCGAAACTCTCTTCTCGACTATGACGAGAAACATCCTCTCATTTTACCTCGAGAATCCGCACTCACGACCCTCATCATCCGTGATACTCATTACCGCACACTTCACGGAGGAACGCAGGTCACTCTCGCTACGTTGCGACGTAGATATTGGATCGTAGGAGGCCGTGTGCCGATTCGTGCATTCATACATCGCTGCATACCGTGCGTTCGACAACGAGCCGCTATCAGTCAACAACTCATGGGGCAGCTACCAGAACCGCGTTCGACTCGATCGCGCCTGTTTCTCCACTGCGGAGTCGATTACGCCGGGCCTTTGACCCTCCGGACGTTCCGAGGACGCGGCGCCAAATCTTACAAAGGATATATAGTCGTATTCATCTGCTTCTCATCATCCGCCGTCCACTTGGAAATAGCCACCGATTATTCCTCAGAAGGGTTCCTCGCCGCGTACAAATGTTTCACGAGTCGACAAGGCATCTGCGGAACGCTCACGAGCGACTGTGCAACAAATTTCATCGGTGCCGACAAGGAGTTACGGAAACTTTTTCAAGCCTCATCCGAACAGATGAAAGATCTCGCTAGCATCCTCGCAAATGACGGCACAAAATGGAAGTTCAATCCGCCATCGTCACTACATTTCGGCGGCAAGTGGGAAGCCGCCGTCAAATCAGTTAAATTCCATCTCAAGCGCGTTATCAGAGACACCGGACTCACTTACGAGGAATTCTCAACGCTGCTCTCACAGATTGAAGCCGTCCTCAACTCGCGCCCTCTCTGTCCACTCTCCGACGATCCGAACGACATGACCGCGCTCACTCCAGGTCATTTTCTCACTGGCTCTGCGTTAAATGCGATCCCAGAACCTACTCTAATCGATCTGCCAACATCTCGACTCTCTCGATGGCAACTCCTACCTCAAATTTTGGACCACTTCTGGCAACGCTGGAGCACCGAATACCTCCAACATCTCCAAACCATCACGAAGTGGCAGCAACGATTCCACTCCCTCAAGATTGGATCGTTGGTTCTCGTCAAGGACGAACGATATCCTCCATCCAAATGGGCTCTCGGCAGAGTGACCGACGTGCATCCCGGCCAGGACAACCTCGTACCCGTTGCCACCGTTCGGACTCAACATTCGGTGTATCGGCGGCCAATCGTGAAGCTCATCTTACTGCCAGTCTCAACCAACGAGTACAACACCTAGTGTCGACGCATTCGATCGATGATTCATTTCACTGATCGCCAATCTAACTAAGATTGGCAAGGCGGGCGGAATGTTTCGGCAGAATCATCTCTCTCTCTCTATCCATCTCTCTTTCTCTATTATTCTGTCTCTCTCTCTCTCTCTCTCTCTCTCTCTCTCTCTCTCTCTCTCTCTCTCTCTCTCTCTCTCTCTCTCTCTCTCTCTCTCTCTCTCTCTCTCTCCTTTTCACATCAGCCACAAGACAACCAGGACATTCTCTAACAGTTGATGGACTTCATATTTACTTTTCGCGACATCATACATACATACTCTTCCATACAACATCTCATATACACTCACACACTCTCACGCTCTCGTGACCGACCTGAGTGCTCGGTTACACAGAGCAGAGTAGTATCTCGACAACACTTGCCGAAATCAAATCTATTGTATCGTCTCTATTCTCTACAACTCATTATCTGTCAAATAAACTGCACTGTTCTCAACATTTTTGAGTTCTCTCTATACATAGGGACAGAATTCTTCCAAACCAATGGAGCAACTATCGACTATATGAATTCAGCAATAACTATTGGGAGAGAGATTATTCCATTCATCGACCCAGAAATGGTCACAATACTAGTCAGAACAAGGAGCCAAATATGTGTAGGAGTCCTTAATACACAGTCTAGCACAGGATATATTCCTAAAATTAAAATTTACCCTAACTTACATATGGGAAATGCAGTAGTATCAAACAATAATGGTATAGCATATCTCTTCGCAATAAATACGTCTACGAAAGATATTAAAATCCCTGTACCGTCAGTCGAATTAGAACCATTCATAAAAGTACCTATGGAATAGGAGACATCGGATAAATACAGAAAGACTAGTAGAACTCACCAGTTATTGCAACAATTGTGGTTAGAACATTTAAATTCAGGAGAACGAGCCAGCATTGAGGATTTGATTAAAGAACATGCAGACAAATTTTACCTTCCGGGAGAGAAATAAGAAACAACGAATAAAGTCTACCATAAAATAATAACAGAAAATGACGTCCCCGTTTTCACAAAACAATATAGGTACCCTCAAATCTATAAAGAAGAAGTAAGAAGGCGAACTGAGGAATTACTTGAGAAAGGAATAACAACCCTCTTCATCCCCTTATAACTCACCTATCCCTACAGCACACTTTGCTGCAGGAATATCTCAGTTACGTTGTGGTTTAATATTTGAAACATTGCACGGAATGTTGCCGAAACGTTACAAGTAAATTGCTATGTCCGCCCCTGTGCAACATTGCAGGAGATATTTCTGCAACATTGCTTCGGGATTTTAAAGCAATGGTCACGCAACGTTTCTGAGATTTTACAGCAATGGGCGCGCAACATTTCTGAGATTTTACAGCAATGGTCGCGCAACATTTCTGAGATTTTACAGCAATGGTCGCGCAACATTTCTGAGATTTTACAGGAATGTTCACGCAACGTTTCTGAAATTTTACAGCAATGGTCGCGCAACGTTTCGGGCAGTAGGGCCAAAAAAAATTACGGTATCTTTTACACACACACACACACACACACGCACGCACGCACGCACGCACACACATACCGAGGACGTGTCTGCGAGGGGAACCGACGACATGATGATGTGTGCAGAATCGTAGTAGTATAACGCGTCCGTGTGTCTTTTATAATTAAAAATTCTTTTCTACCCCACGGAGATTCGAACCCGCGACCTGTGACACCGTAGACGAACACTTTAACACTGCAGCTACAACCGTTGATTAATAAAATTGCTTCCGTATTCGAACTTATATTTCTACTGGGCAACATTTTAAACTCAAATTATTCAAAAACGAAGATTTGTTTTGACAAACTCCATTGCATCTCCCTAATCATGGAGCCGGATATCTCACAACAAATTCATTTCGATGCTTGATGTTGTATTAAGTTGATTCATATTCTGTTATGAAATATCCTGCGTGGTACAAGAAAATAATGTTTTTTTAGGTTTTAGCGCATTTTTAATACAATCGTTTAACATAAATTTTTTTTATACAGGGTGTAAACGGTATACGTAGCAATATTTTAGGGGGTGGTAGGGAAGGTCCAATGGAACATAAAAGTCCTATGACATAGTGTCCGATCGGTCTCCATTTTACAGTAATAATGCCTCAAAGTTAACATGTCTATACGCTAAACTAATAGTCGCAGGAATCCATAATTTTGCAAATACATTGGAGACCACCAGTAGAGTAAAATGGTCTGAATACATTTTGTTGTATCTCCTATAGTTTAGCTGTTATAAAGGTTTAAACATCGGAGATGTTTGTGGAAATGATCGTCGCTACACGCACACAGATGAGCCGTAGCACAAATACCGCCCGTTGTGAGCTGTTCAAGATGACCCAGTAACCGAGTAAGTACGGGCCCCTTACAGTAGCGGTCCCATTGAGGATCTGTTTAGAGTGGCGGAGGCACTTAGGGTCGTCAGCTAGAGAACAGGATTTTTTCTTTATAGCAACTCAAAGACTTTCAGTTTCTCTTCTCTTCGGACCCTTTCGAACCGAAACACGTGGTGTCTGCTGCCTACCTCGAAGCAATGGGTACATTGGCAGTAAAAGGACGGCGCGCGGGCATTTGTGAAAGTATGAACGGAAGATGGTCCGTTCGTTACACTTCTGCAGAGCACGTGTGTCTCGAAAATGTGCTGGCTTCTTTTTACCTAAAGCCTCTTGTCCTGGTGGGAGTTAACTCATAATGGAACGAGAGAAACTACTTGGGGGTAGAGGAAGTTGCTTGGAAAAAATCCTGTCAGTCAGCTAGTAATCTCGGCCCAGAAATGTACTCTGCTGAAGAATATTACTCGATGTTCTGGGTGTACGCCCGGAACAACGGGGACGCAAGTGCTACTGTGCGAGCGCTTGCACGGGAATACTCGCGCATCCAAACCCCAAGCGAGGGTACGATTCGCCGTTTGGCGTCAAGATTATTCTCGACGGGATCGATGATGCCGCGAGGCAGTGATGTGGATAGACCCAGAGCAACACGTAGGAACAACACGTTTCATGAAAAATGAATTAAGTGGTCAGTGTTAGTAACCGTGCAGTGAAGTGAATATTCGGTACATTAACCCGAACGCACTTGTTGTTGCGACTCTTAACTTCATTGGATGGTATTGCATACCTGGAACCAGTTGTGAATTGGGCGCGTCCGTCGCTGACCAGGATCAGTTCAGTGATCTAGTGACGCAGGTTTTCAAGCTGCAGGTGAATTTCCGAAAGGGTGAGTTTTAGTTACTTTATTGGTGATTATTAGTTATTCAATTTAACGCTGGCTATGGCTTATTTCCGGCGATAATTCTCTAAATTTCCGTACCTAAATTTTTCTTCGGGGTTTTTAAACAGACTTCTTCATTATCACCAACAGTGTTGGCCGTTATTGAACTACGAATTTTTATCACAATAACGAACTACGATCACGTGATGTTCATTTTCTGTTACATTACTTTTTCGTTTATGCGATATTTGAAAACGAAATTTACGTATTTCTTGTCCTCTCATTTCAAATAATTATCATTTTCGATTCTGTTTTAAAAAAAAATGTGTATTCGTTTTTTTACGTTTGACATGATTTTCCTCGATTTATCTTTTACTCGTTATTCACTTTAAATGACAACCAAAAGATGACGAAAGGTATCGATTGCCGTCGTTTTCGCAGAGATCTGATGAGAAATGCGGAGCTGGAAGAGTTTGGTTCTTAATGGGTATTCAAACTACTTCGAGGGTCGAAAGCCATAAACATGCGGTGAGGCATCGCGGGGTGTTGTCTTCGCCACGGAATACCATGCGGCATCTCCTTGAGTCGAGTCGCTGGAGGATCACTCTTAAGAGTTTTTCCTTCCGAAAAACTCACCACTTTGGGTATTACATGAAAGATCAGAGGTCAACACCCTGTTTCAATGTGTTGGTCTCACCAATATGCGCGAACTACTATCCGTTTCAATCGCATGGTGCAAACTTTAGGGCATTATTACTGTAAAATGGAGACAGATCAGACACTATGTCATAGGACTTTTATGTTCCATTGGACCTCCCCTACCACCCCCTAAAATATTGCTACGTATACCGTTTACACCCTGTATATTTTTTATTTTCTAGTTTCTAGTGTTTGTGCATTTACATTTCACAACTCAGACTTCTTTATTAATATCTTTTATTGCTGTATACAGTTTAACAGTTTGCTTAAACCTTATAGTGCTAATTAGCTATTAACCGCTTGCCCTACGATTTAAATTCCGACGGCCGGCGCATAATCAAAGGTTGGTGAGGCGTCGAGCCATTTCACGGTTCGGCTGAATTCTTTTTTTGAAGACATTTTTAGGGGTATTCTTCTAATATGTTGAAAGATATATATCTGAACGTGAGAGTGCGGCCGTACACGTAACTGAGACAAAAAGACATCGATGAAAATTATCCATGAACCGCGTTGTTTACGTTGAGCGCTATCTACAAACCACGAGCCTGACACATTTTGTTTACGTTTGGCCCGTACGACATACCACGGCTCTCACCTGTGACTTTCATGTTTGGCCCGACCGACATACCACAGGACTCACACGATATTATAAGCGAAGGGGTTAATTACTTATATCACATATTGTCCGTAATCACATATATTCCCTCGGAGGTTGCCTGTGAAATGTAACACTGTATTCTATGTGTCGACATTTCAAGTATGCTCCGTGTAGGTTGTGTAGGGATGGCTGAGGGTGAGCGGGAAAAATGAGTCTACAATTAAGGCATTAACAAATACGTTAATTGAAAAATGAGATTTATTCGTGTAGACACGAATAAGTGGACTCCAATGGCAACCGTTCACAGAATACTCTCTCGCCCTCGGGTCGACTCGCTCTTTGTCCTCGCTTCCAGCTACCCTATCATAAAACGGTCGCGTCGTCTTCAGCCGCGTATTCGGCGAGTCAAGGGTACTCGCCGAACCGACCATACGGTGACCAGGCGTAGGGAAAAACCCCAGGCCCGCAGTTAGCTTTCTAGGTCCGCAGTTAGCTTTCCAGGGCCGCAGCTTACAATTGCAAGTACAATGTAAAACTACAGTGTAAGAATACATTCTGTTTGTCGACATATGTAATATAAGTAACTAACACAATTACTTAATTAACACTATAGGGTTTAAACAAATTCATAAACTATATACAACAACAAAAGATATGTGTAAAGAAGTGTGACATGTGTCAATTACTGCCTGTGTCCCTACTATTGCCATTTAATTTATTATACCTAATAAAAACGATCCGCAATGCGGAACCGAGCGTATTCAAATACGAACTTACATATTGGCAGTCGACAATGCGGGATGTTTTTATTAGGTATAATAAATTAAATGGCTATAGTAGGGACACTGGCAGTAATTGGCACATGTAACACTTCTTTACATATATCTTTTGTTGCTGTATATAGTTTATGAGTTGTTTTAAACCCTACAGTATTAATTACTTATATCCGATATTGTCCACGTTCACATATATTCCCTCGGAGGTGGCCTGTGGACTCTTAGACTGGATTCTGTGTTGACATTTCAAGAACGTTCCGCGTAATTCCGTATTTATTGCAGATTCGTTGCTGAAACGTTGCTCATACGTTACGAGTGCAATGTTGCACCGTATTTTGTGGTCGACGTTGCAGGAACGTTCCACGTGGGTTGTACCGCAATTTATGCGCAATATTGCACGGCAATGTGTGCGTAATATTCCCTAAACATTGCACAAACCTGGCCATTGCAATATTGCACAACAATGTGTGCGGAATATTCCCGAAACATTACACAAACGTGAGCATTGCAATATAGCACGGCAATGTGTGCACAATATCCCAGGAACATTGCACAAACGTGTCCATTGCAATATTCCACGGCAATGTTTCCACAATGTTGCTGTAAAGTTGCAATGCAACCTATAACCAAACGGCAACATTGCAATGTACTGCAACGGTTGTGCAACGTTCCTGTGACGAAGTGTGCTGTAGGCCTATATGAATTGTACCAAAAAAGGAAGACGCAGAAGGCGAAAAAGATCTAGAATTGTAATTGATTTTAGGAAATTAAATGGAAAAACAATTGGAGACGCCTACCCCCTACCAAATATAACTGACATATTAGATCAGTTGGGAAGCGCGAAATATTTCTCCATATTTGATCTCTCATCTGGATTCCAAGAAATTCCCATGCATTCGGACGATCGTCATAAGACAGATTTTTCTACAATATATGGATACTATGAATTTAATAGATTGCCATTTGGACACAAAAACGTACTGGCTACCTTCCAAAGAATCATGGACCAAGTCTTAACCGGTCTTTAAGGGATAGAACTTTTCGTATATTTAGATGACATCGTCATATATGCCAGCTCACTCAAAGAACATGCAACTAAATTTAAACGACTAATGAACAGATTAAGGGATGAAAATCTTCACCTACAACTGGATAAATGTGAATTTTTAAAGAAAGAATTATCGTACCTAGGACACATAATAGGAGAGCAAGGAGTCAAACCCGATCCACCAAATAGTAGCAGTAAAAGAATTTTCAACACCTACAACAGTCAGGAATGTAAAACAGTTCTTAGGACTGAGTAGTATAGCAAGGAGAGTTCTAACTCTGGTCCTCTGA
The DNA here is from genome assembly GCA_029448645.1 of Andrena camellia. Lineage (NCBI taxonomy): Eukaryota > Metazoa > Arthropoda > Insecta > Hymenoptera > Andrenidae > Andrena > Andrena camellia. The sequence goes on from CM055680.1 coordinate 15,797,422, forward strand.
GGGGAGCGCGGGTGCGAGTGGAAGTGAGGGCGCGCGGCGGTGGGAAACATGGGCGCGGGGACAGCGGGGAGTGGAAGACTGGTTGCGCGCGTACGAGCCGCGGAGTGGGGGAAGCCATAATCGTGGAGGGGATCAGTCCAGGCCAGAAATTTTTCAGAGGGAGGGAATGACCCACAGCAGAAATTTTTTCATACCTAACCGAGGGAGGGAACGACTTTGGCCCAGCCCCGAAAATTTTTTCACACCTGACCCACCCCCCAAAACTTTCAGACCTGGCCCACACCCATATAGCGAACCAATATGCAGCAGAAATTTTTCCCAAGCGCAGAGAAATAATAATAATTTTTATCAGAAATTGTTTCGGGTGATGTCGGGAAAGATCGACGTTTTACAAACCATATATTCGGGAACGGGAAAAAGAGAGCATTACTTAGTGGCACAAGCACAGTTATTTTAAAGCTAAATTCGGGAGAGGGAAAGAGACGGCAATACATAGTGGTACAATCGCATGCATTCTAAAGATAACAGTATTTCAAAATGTTTTTCAATCTTAATATCGCAGCGTATCGCGCGATCATGTGTAATTTGAGTCTTCTGGAGCAGCCGTGCGGGATGACATCATTTGACGGCGCGAAGAAGGCGCGAATCATAGAATTATGCGGTGTCAACAGAAATTTTGTTCCAAACCAACCGACACTTTTTCCCCAACGCAGAGAAATAATAATTTCATGAATAAACAATCTAGCGAACCATTATGTAGCAAACAGACATTTATTTCCAACACAGAGAAATAATTTTCAAACAAATATGTAACAAGCATTCTAAAGCTAGCAAGTTTTTGAAGCGTTCTGATTTAGCGTCGCAGCGTATCGCGCGATCTCGTGTAACTTGAATCCTCTGGGACAGCCTTGCGAGATGATGTCATTTGGCGGCGTGAAGAACGCACGAATCATAGAAAGAATTATGTGGTGTCAGTAGAAATTGGTGAAGAGAAAAGGAGGAAGACGGATAAGTAAATGGAGAAATAATATGTTTTAAGTAATTTATTTAAAAATAAAAAATATAAAAATACAATATAAAAATATAAATTTAAAATTAGAAGAATATAAAAATACAATATAAATAGAATGTAAAATATAAAATAAAAAGAAAAAATATAAAAATAGAATATAAATAGAGACAGAATACTAGGAGGCAGACACAACGCACATTACACAGAAATCAGGGATAACCAGAGAGCAAATTACCTAAACGGAAACTACAGAGGCAGAGACCACAGAGCATAATTGCAAGGTTTGGATGTGGGAACAAAGAGCGGGAAAGCAAGTACTGGAAGCATGCAACTGATCGGCAAGTATGCAGACTATGTAATGGGTCTAGAGAGAGACGCTGGGTCACGTGCTACAAGACTGTAAGGAGATGAAAACAGAAAATTCAACGATCAGAGGGATACTAAAGGGAGAAGAAGAAGAAGGAGCGAAGTAGATGAGTATGGTTCTGGAAAAAGGAGAAGAAAAGAAGAACAAGATGAAGGAAGAAGTCAAAACGAAACCACAATCTTGAGTTAACAGTTCCAGAAACACTTACATACATAACACATGTAACCCCATTTTGAGGCCGAAAGGCAAAAAATAAACCTATTTGTTCAAAATTAAGCTTTGCGAGCGCGCTGGAATTAATCCGGAACTACTCAAGAAGAGCGAGGAAGAGAATCGATCTTAAATTTAGTTTATTTACACTATGTACACGATGTAGTAACGTATAAAGACCTCTCACCAAAGAATGGAAGTGCCCTTATTTCGTTTAATTAAGCCCGCACAGTCAGTAAGCTTTAGAGTGAGTTAGCGCGGTGTAGCAATCTGCTGTTTTAGGCGCAAGTACAGCAGAAAGTAACCAGATTCAAATTAGTGAGACCGAGAGGCTCTGAAACTAAAGTGTCGCGAGACCCGTAAGTAATGGGAGTTCAAAAGACAGTATTCGAGGAACCGACAGCGGCTTCCGGGAATCCAGATTGATATCTCCTTCCATCGAGCAGCGATCGATGGAAGGGAGCGGTGATCGACGCTCCGCGTGAGCAAGCACGCCGTGCCGTAAATCATAGCTGTAGCGCGAGGTACAGCTCGCGAGATGGGGCTGCGGTGTCGCTTTCCCATACACTATTTACTACTAGAATATAAATAAAATATAAATAGAATATAAAAATATAAAATAAAAAGAGAAATTGAAAAATATAAAAAGAAAAAATATAATAATAATAATAATTTAATTTATTGCTCATTTTCGTGTTATAATTTAACGATCATATACTCTTTCCATTTCATTCCCGCGATTGTGTCAGTGTCCAACCCTTGTAATGTATCCTGCTGTGTCTTAACAATTTTTCTATTTTACAAGTGTTTCCTAATCTATTCTATGCTGTATAATCTTCTTTTATTACTTTCCAGTTCTTTCCATCTTTTCCTTCTCCCTATTATCTCTTGTAAAATAGCCAAGTTTTTCCTTCTCTTCTTTCCAATTCCTGCCACTCTCTCCACTTACTTCACATGCTTCAATCACGTGTTTCACTGTTTCTTCCTCTTTCTTATAAAGCCAAAATACACTTTCTTCTTTCTTTAGCCAATATTTGCATGCCCTTGTTTCACTACTTTTTTTGTTTCTTCCCCCAATTTGTTTAGTGAATATATTTTAATTTGCAGAATTCCTTTAGTTCATTTTTATCAAAAAAACATGTCGTTTTGTTTAATAATTTAAAGTCTGCTCTGCCCAATGAATTATTTTTAAGTGGCTGCAGTATATTGACTACAAGGTAGCATACAAAGGTAGCATAATAATTAGTCTTTTTATTGAAGGCTTGAATGAATGGGTTGATGAAACATTTCCTGTCTCTAGATTAAACTGTTAATTTAAATTTTAAGTAAAAATGCTTAGATTTTTTCTATGGGACGAGAAGACCAGTGACATCAAACTGATGTAGTTCGACGTCAACAACTTGTACGGATGGGCGATGTCGCAGGCTATGCCGCAAGGAGGGTTTCGATGGGTGGACGATGCGACAGTGGCCGCGCTAGATGTGTCATTCCTGCCCGACGACGAGGACTCCGAGGGATACCTGTTGGAGGTGGACATCGAATACCCCGAAGAGATTCATGACGCGCACGCCGACCTACCATTCTGCCCGGTGCGAACAACGTCAACGCCGACAACATCAACTGAACAACAACATCAACGTCAACTCACGATTATCGGTATGTTCAACAAGTATGCGTGGGCCGTATCCGTAAACGAAAAGCGAGTGCGATGTGGCCGCGGGGTTCGCGACCGTGTTGCGGCGGAGCGACAGATGCCAGCGAAATTTACAAACCGACATGGGAAAAGGAGTTTTACAACGCGGAGTTCCAACTATGCGCGAAGACACGCGGGATCAACCACTACTCCACGTACAGCGTGATGAAAGCGTCGATCGTAGAACGTTTCGATCGCACGCTGAAAAACCTCATATGGAAACAATTCTCCTTGAACGCGTCCTATCGCTGGTTCAACTTGATACCTGCACTCGTACGCACCTACAATCATCGCAAGCATCGAACGATCAACGCCCGACCCGTTGACGTGACCCCCGCGACGCGTTTGTCGTTCGCCGCGAATGAGCCCCTCTCCCCTTCCGCATCGAACGGGGTTCGACGGCGCGCGAAATTCAACGTCGGTGACAAGGTACGCGTGAGCAATGTCAAGACCCTCTACGAGAAGGATTACACTCCGAATTGGTCGACCGAGGTGTTCGAAATCGTAACCGTACAACGAACGTGTCCGGTGACGTACATTCTGCCCGATTCCGCGGGAGAACCGATCTCGAGTGGATTCTACGAGTACGAACTTCATTCGGTCGCTAAGGAAACCAGGTGTACGTTAAGTGGATCGTATTTGATTCGTCGCGGAACTCGTGGATACGCGGCTACGCGACAAGGATATTCTATGATTCGCGATCATAAACGCGCTCTATGTTACTGAAATAAATAAATACATATAAATATATACATTGTCCGTTTATTCAATTATTCTCCTTCTTCTCGTATATATGCGTACAATTAATATTAATAAAATAAGGAAAAAATATATACATATATACTGACACGTATAAAATACAAATTTTATCCATTCTACGCTATATACATATATTAGATATTCGTAAATAGATAAATGGTATGAACAAAAAGAAAGAAACGCTTACAACGCAACATATATACATATGTATATGCAGACATACAATTATATGCAAACATACTATACAACGGGATTCTCAAGGGACTCGTCGGGCTCAGGCTCGATGCGTTCGTGGGTCTAGAGCTGGGGGATTCGGCAATGTCCCCACGGAAGGGTGCTGACCCGATCAGCTAAAATACACCGCTTATCGTCGAATGGACTGAGAGCGTTCTTTTCCCCACTCACGGAAAAGACATCGTGTCGGTTTGATCGAATGTTGTTCTGCCGAACCGCTTTCTCGGCGAGATCGTTAAGACAACGAATGTAATCGTCGAATTGTATATCGTTCGCGACCACGTGCCTCCGCACACCCTTCACTTTTTAGTCTCACTCGTAGACCCCTCTGCAGCGTTAAACGTTCTAGTCGCGTACATCTTAGACCTCAATCCGACGAATTCGGTCATCAAGGCGTCGTTGTTCTCATCTTTCATGAGCCCTGGAACCTTTTTTTGGTTACGCTGGTTTGCAAAGCTACACACTTCTCGGTTTCAAGATAAGGGTTTACATCCAAGAGCCTGGAGGTGCTGCGAGACCAGTTGCCAGTCAAACGTGGCAATGAACAGTCAGTCATTTTGTACATTTTTTTCATTTTGCGTGTGAAATGGGATTAACGCGGATAGCCCCGAAGTGCGGCCCCGAGGTATGTACACAACAATTTTTTTTACATTTATCGCGTTTAACCGGTGAAATCGAGTTCGATCCCGCGGTCGTAAATATTATATCGAGGTTTCTATGTTGTAGAAATCTCCGCCAGAATCACCCCAATGGTCACCTGATTCGGGTGGGCCCATTTGGTCGCCGCCGCCGTCGTCGCCGCCGTCACCGCCTTCGCCGCAGCCGTCGCCGCCGCCGCAGGTATGCAATACTTTTGTGTTGGTTTGCATTTGATGTTTATTGCGCTTAATGTATCCGTGTTATATCGATATTTGTGTGTGTTCTAGGACTTGCCGCAGCCTACACCCCTGGACGTGTGAATGCAGCGGTCGGTGCCAGTGATCGGCCCCGTGATGGCCGCACGACGACGGCGCCCATGGACGCCTTATCCAGGTGGGTCCCTGCGACGATCGCGGCCCCCATCGCCATCCCCACCGTCGCCATCACCATCACCTTAATAAATATTCTTTTTTCAATTTAATTTTATTTTTATAGTGTATGTTTTATTATATTTTTATAGTGTATGTTTTATTTTTGCATTTAATTTAATTTTTTAATTAATTTGTTGTAACAATATATACATATATTTCTTAAACATATATTATGTCTCTATTTTATTTACCCTCCTTCTCCCCTCACCACATACTTTTAAGATTCGACGCTCCATATAAAGTATTATATTTCGTTCGTACGTTCTTCGCGTCGTGAAAATGACATCATCACGCGCGGTTGTCCCAGGGGACTTAAATTACCCGCGTAATCGCGCGCTGCGCTGCGATGTTAAATCAGAACGCTTTGAAAAATTGTTAGGTTTAGAATGTTTGTTTTCTATATAATGATTCGGTAGATCGTTGATTCAAGAAATTATTATTTCTCTGCGTTGGTTCGGAAAAAATATGTCTATTGGTATGGAATAAAATTTCTGCTGACGCCACATAATTCTATGATCCGCGCCTTCTTCGCGCCTTCGCGGACGGAAATTCGATGGCGCACTCGTTCATACGTTGACAGTCCACGGTGTGTTTCGTCAATTACTCGGACGAGTAGAAGTAACTCAGGCATCTACAACGATAACAACGTCAATAATAAACATAAGAATAAATAATACATCGATCGAAATATTCCGTATTCGACTCACCTTTCGCAAACGAATACTTGATGTCCGTGATTGCCGAGCTGCTTCGAAATCAACCTCGACATGCTTCGAATGCACGCGAAATGTTATCGTTGTGGCTCCTTGGAGTCCTGCACCAGTAGCAAGTTCGCGTGTCTCTCTCGCTTGTCCTTGCTCAAACGCAGAGGCGCGCAGCTTCCGTCGGACCACGCGTACACGTTCACCGACACGTCGTTCAACCTCTCGAACTTCGCCAGCTGATCCAACGTCACGGGAAGAGTCATATCGTCCGTGCGAAGTACCGCCGAGTAATGAGGGTACGATGAGTCCCTACGCACGTTCGTAGTAACAGCAGCAGGGTACAAACTGGCGACAGCGGACCACAAGAAGCACGAATTGTCTCTGTTCTTTACGTTCACCACCGGTTTTTTCAGGACGACGGCGCGCGGAAGTGGTACGTCGCAACTGGCGCGAAAAGGGTTATGCTTACTTATATTCACTAGAATATTTAGCACAGCCCTCAGCGTCCATCCACTGTCGCGATCTTGAAACTCCTCGAGCATCACTAGCGTGAGAGCGGCCACGTGCTTCGAATACCACTCGCCCACGTTCGATGTCCTGAACAGTACGCGATTTCGCGTACCGAAACTTTTCATATCCGTATTCTCGTTCAACATAAACTCCGCGTTTAAGTTCGTATTCACGACCACGCGTTTATGTTGGCTGATAGCATCCGTGACGCGCGAGATCGCAACCATAGTCGACAATAAAGGCGGCGAGTTGTGCTTTTCAATGTTAACGTGGAAGCTCTTGCTGCAAAATGGGGCTGACATACTTCAAAGATTACGCGACAACGCAACGTCGCCCCAAACCCACATCGTAATTGATCATTTGCGAATCGAATTCACGCGCATGCATAATGATCAACTCGTCAATATCACCGATAATCGCGTTAACTTACACATGACGGAAGTCACGATGCGTAAACTATTCGCGTATGAACATATTGTTGCGGGCACCCTGTGGATGAGATCCATGGCCCGCTGGTGCCCGCGACGAAGACAAGACACAGCGAGAAGAAGGTGATCGTAGCGATCACCTGTCAAGCTGTCAATCGAGAGTCAACCGCCATATCGTACAGACGTATCCCGTTGCCGCCGCAGATTATTGATCTTGTATTCTGTTACCCCTATTGTATTACTTCTGTTGAATGTTCTGTTACGCTTGTGATACATTAAATTTCAATTATGTCAACCGCGAAACGTAACAATATGTTCACCTGGTTGACCGAAAATATATACTCCGTAAGCAGTAAATATACGGCCTTCGTAGACGTTCTACGTAGCGCTACCGCACCAACGGATCATGTAAAATTAATTTCCGCAAGCGAATACTTCGAACGGCATTCTTTGATCGCTTGTGAATTGTTAGCGCTAGGAATGCAATCCATGTTGCGCGATGTAAATCACGTACCATTATAGTACGCGTATATATACGTTTTAATAAATGGACGATTTTCACATTCATACCTGTAACGACTCATTTATAATAGCCTTTCCTACTAATACCTGTAACGACTCATTTATAATATCCTTTCGTACTAATACGGCGGGCAATGACTTGTCTGCCTGATGACCAAGAGGCAATCGACATCGTACCGTTTTCTTTGGGAATTTCGACTATGGGAGAAACCGCAGAATTGCTCTGTCAGCGGGTGGTAAGTGGTAACCTCGAATCGACACATGCCGCTGACTCGTGGAACAATGCGGTCATAAACCGTAACCCTGGTGAGACGATCCGACCGAGCAGTCTGGATAGGTTTGCTAGCCGGATGTCTGGTTTTTTTCCTCGCTATGTCATCCTTAGAGGTATAGACTTAGCGAATGACAATTGTGTTTTAGGATAGGCAGTATGGGCGGTCCTGACGCCGGGTGTAGGGTTTCCTTAGAGTTCGCTATCGGTTTAAGTACGAGTTGACGGTTACTCGACGTCTGGGAAAATTCAAGACTTTTCGCCTCGAATATTATTCTCGCGCGATTCGGAACTGCCCCTATTCAATCTCTCTCTCTCTCTCTCTCTCTCTCTCTCTCTCTCTCTCTCTCTCACGCTGTACCTTGTCCTTCCTTCTATATACGCGTCTAACGACGGCTGCGTCCGAAGCGTTACCACGTGTATAGAATTACAGCGTTGGTGATAAGACGAGGGCCCCAAAATATTAAAAAAATATTCGATACGATATCCGAATACTTATCGCTCTACGTTTTCGTTGGCGCATGTTTTCGTTGGCGGATGTTTATACGAGCGCGACGCTGCATTCTTTCACGGCGATCGTGAGACGGTTGCGCTATTTAGGTTCATTAAACTCGAATCGTCATCCGTGTCGATTTACAGCATCCGTGGTACATTCCTTCGCACCTGCGCAACGATCCCCGCACGCGTTCGGACATTCCACGGCAAACGGTTGCGCGCGCGACGCCATCTTGAGATCCCCCGCCCCTGTGACGTCATCCCCCTCACCATCGAACTCAGTAACCCCCGCCCCGCCTGACCCCTCGCAACCCGGTCGCAGAATCGGCGCTACCTACCTACTGGTAGACCGCGTCGCCAAACTCCTTACCTACGTCCAGCAAACTAAAAGCTCAGCACAAAACCGCGTCGTGGACAAATAGACGGATTAGGTTACATAGGCAAATCACCCTTTGGGCTAATGGATTCCGAAGGTAGAAAAATAGTCAATGATTAAATATACCTTTTAAAAAGACCAGATAACAGACTAAAAAAATGCAATCAAGTGACAAATGCAAATTGTAAGAGCAAATACCGAACTTCTCAACGAGACTATACATGACATACGAGACAACGAAAACACCCTCTTAAACGCGACTTGGCAAATTCAATACTTACTCCAACAGACAACCAACATTACTACATTTCGAGAGACAGTAGACGAACACCTCATACTAATAAACAGCGTCGCAGAAACACTATTGCACGACACGCAAGACTTGTTAGAATTCATTATGGATATAATGAAAGGAGTCCTAAACCCAGGATTAATACCACCGACACAAATCATAACCTACCTCACTTCCGCACTCGCCAATATTCCGAAAGGAATAGACTTCCCAATCGGAATAAAATTAGAAAACTTGCACGTCCTGTACGAAATCCTTACTCTCCCCGCATTTTCGGATACCAAATCAATTACTGTAGTACTAGATATTTCATTGTTAAACGCGAAAAAATTCAAATTGAGCAAGGTACACCTGATACCCACGAAGATAAACGAATCGTTCTACGCGTATATAGAACCCCTCGACTCATACGTGGTACTTGACATCTCGGTGTAAGATTACATACAACTAAGCAAACAGGACCTAGCAAAATATAAGAGAATAAAACGATCTGTACCTTTGCACCTCTAATCACCCAATGTTCAAAGCGATACCATACGGACCGTGCGAAGTACAGTTGTACACAAAACTAACAAAAACCCCAAACAATTGTGAAATACGAATTATGACACTGAATCGCACGATCCTGATAGAATTACAACAATCAGGCACGTGGATTTATGTCGCAATTGTCGCCAAGAAAAATTTCCACAAGCGCTATAGGTCGTACGCGGATTCCGATTTCCAAATATTTGCAGGTCGTGGATATTAATGCATATATTTCGACATAGGACTGCAGTCTAAGAGAACAATCAAAGCTATGAAATTGTCCGTTTGTATCAGGAATAAACATAAAAATTTCGAGAAGTTATGAAAATTAAGCCTTACCTGTTACATGCATTCCCCTGGCACGTAGCTCATCCAAAAGCTAAGCCAGCCATATTGACGAAGATGGCAAGCCCTAGAACATACAAACATTGATATAACACTGATACATTAAACACAATAAATATCAAACGCACAAAGCAATGCAAAGTATTACATACAGGCGGAGACGACGAGTACACAAAATTAACAAAAACCCCAAACAATTGTAAAATACGAATTATGACACTGAATCACACGATCCAGATAGAATTACAACAACCAGGCACGAGGATTTATATCGCGCCGAAACCGATCCAGTGTCGGAAAATTTCAGACGTAACCCATTGCAGAAATTTTTCAGAACTAACCGAGGGAAGGGTTTCAATACATGTTCGGCCTAACCGATGGAGGGGGTGACGTTCAAAAAAGTAACCACAGATGTTTGATACACGTTCGGAGTGATACGATACATGTTCGATACACGTTCAGAGTGGTACGATAGACGTTCGATACACGTTCAGAGTGGTACGATAAACGTTCGATACATGTTCAGAGTGGTACGATAGATGCTCGGTACACGTTGAGAGTGGTACGACAGACGTTCGATACACGTGCAGAGTGGTACGATAGGTGTTTGATACACATTCAAGTGACATGCTCTAGTCAAATGACGAGTCCAACGAAGGATGGGATTATCTGTGGAAGATGAGTGCAAGGAGGAACCGGATGCTCAGTGAAGAAGAAGGTGAAGAACAACGGCATCCTACTTTGCAACGTATGCAACTTTAGGCATAGATCCTCATGTGATAAATCCCGTTATTGTGGATAGTGTAAAGAAGCTATAGTGATACTCGGTTGGTATAATTTCGGGTTCTTTCTAAATCGTTTTGTAAGTCTTCTAATTTGTTTGCTAACATTATTTAATTCTTCCGGTTGTTTTGATTACCCTTTTATGCTCGAAATTTGCGTTTCGGTACGAATTTACAGTGGTCTGTGGAAATATAATTTCATCTAATGACAAATTGTAGCCAGGTAAGTAGTACCATGTTTTTTTATTCCGTATTGTTTTCCAGTTTCTATTGTGAATTCGGCGGTAGTGATTGTACATTTGTTTCTTATTGTTATTGTTATTATACCAGAATCCTTAATGCTATACATTTTTGTGCTCTTGTTTCATAGCTTTGATTGTTCTCTTAGACTACATGTCCTATGTCAAAATATTTGCATTAATATCCACGACCTGCAAATATTTAGAAATCGGAATCCGCGTACGACCTATAGCGCTTGTGGAAATTTTTCTTGGCGACAATTGCGACATAAATCCACGTGCCTGGTTGTTGCAATTCTATCAGGATCGTGCGATTCAGTGTCATAATTCGTATTTTACAATTGTTCGGGGTTTTTGTTAATTTTGTGTACAACTGTACTTCGCACGGTCCGTATGGTATCGCTTTGAACATTGGGCGATTAGAGGTGCAGAGGTACAGATCGTTTTATTGTCTTACATTTTGCTAGGTCCTGTTTGCTTAGTTATATGTAATCTTGCACGAGGTGTCAAGTACCACGTATGAGTCGAGGGGTTCTATATACGGGTAGAACGATTCGTTTATCTTCGTGGGTACCGGGTGTACCTTGCTCAATTTGAATTTTTTCGCGTTTAACAATGAAATATCTAGTACTACAGTAATTGATTTGGTATCCGAAAATGCTGAGAGCGTAAGGATTTCGTACAGGACGTGCAAGTTTTCTAATTTTATTCCGATTGGGAAGTCTAGTCCTTTCGGAATATGTGCGAGTGCGGAAGTGAGGTAGGTTATGATTTGTGCCGGTGGTATTACTCGTGGGTTTAGGACTCCTTTCTTTATATCCATAATGAATTCTAACAAGTCTTGCGTGTCGTGCAATATTGTTTCTGCGACGCTGTTTATTAGTATGAGGTGTTCGTCTACTGTCTCTCGAAATTTCGTAATGTTGGTTGTCTGTTGGAGTAAGTATTGAATTTGCCAAGTCGCGTTTAAGAGGGTGTTTTCGTTGTCTCGTATATCATGTATAGTCTCGTTGAGAAGTGCGGTATTTGCTCTTACAATTTGCATTTGTCACTTGATTGCATTTTTTAGTCTGTTATTTTGTCTTTTTAAAAGGTCTATTTAATCATTGACTTTCTTTCTGCAATCGGAATCCATTAGCCCCAAGAGTGATTTGCCTATGTAACCTAATCCGTCTATTTGTCCACGACGCTGTTTTGTGCTGAGCTTTTAGTTTGCGGGACGTAGGTAAGGAGTTTGGCGACGCGGTCTACCTTGTCTTGGATTTTCGTGGCGGATGTTTTACAGAATTTTTGTAAGTTGTCGGTAGAAGGTTTATTTTTTTACATTGCACATGCATATCATATAGTAGAACGAAAATCCAGTAAATTATAATGTCAAGGTGTAGTCGGTGTTTCGTTTTGTTGGTCGCGAAGTCTTTCCTTTTGCGAGAGCCAGATAAATTTTTTTGCTAACGTAGGACAGTTCATCTTCTTTATCTGGACTTGAGTAGAAGTGAGAAGTGAGGGCATATGGGACTCGATTTTCTTGGTCGCTTCTTATTTCGCTCTGAGTCGTTACGATGTTGACGTTGCTTTCGATTCCGAGGAAGCTGGTGATATTTCTCATGGTTCGTTTAAGTGCGAGTTCGTTAGTGTTTTCGTGTCTCTGTGGAAGTGTGCATGGGTTCAACGTTCGTTATTTTTTCTAGAGTTTGGAGTTTCCGACCCCGTCGGGTTACATGAACATTCAATACCGGCGGGCGGTGCGGGAGTACCGCACGGAGCGACGTCGGTTTGAGGCTGAGAACGCCGACTAGTTAGACGATGTGGACGCGTGGGGCGTGCGGGCCCTGTTCGGTGAGTTTCCCATTGTTTATGTTTTGTTTATTTTCCGTTGTTCGAAATTAATTATTTTGCAACTGGTGATTGTTCTAGAGCGTCACAGAGACCAGTTCGTCGGGTCCGCGCGACGGCCACGCCTGTGGTCTCTTTGGGAAGCCGCCATCGCGGTCGCCCTAAAGAACGGCGAATATCCTGATTATTTAAATTACTTATTTTAAAATACTTAATTAAAAATTCTTCTCTCCCTCAGTTTTTTTTTAATAAATATATTTCGCCCCTTTTTTCAAATCTGCATATTTGTTGGTGCGCTGTTTGTTCAGGACACGAAACGCCGAAGCTTCGAGCGTTCGTGGATTTAGTTTTAAGCTAGCTTTAAGATAGTCAATAATTGTAGTTTATAAGGATAGCGGTTAAGATTGAACGTTAAGTTTAAACTAAGGTCACGGTCACTTTGTATTTACACGACGAGTTCACAATAAATTATAACGACGACTTATTATCTAACGAAGACTTAATTTAAGTAGTTGGTAGAGCACACGCGACAGTAGGCGCGAGGATAGATACGAACCAAGTAGCTCGTGAGAAAGTCCTGGAGCGTCCAGTTAAACGCAAGTGCGCGCGAATATAGAATTACCTGTTGACTAGGCGACAGTTCGAACAGAAGTATCGATCGCGGTGATGGATCGGACCGTTGCGCCGAATTCCGTGACGTCAGCACCCCACCTAACAGCCGCTCGCCCTGAGCAGGACGAGGACGCCACCGGCGAAACAAAGCCGGTCGCAAGATGAAGCGAGCGAACTGCCTAATCAGCTGAGGTGCGCGTCAGTAGATGGCCCGACCAATCTCATCACCGCGATCATGCATACCGAGATCAGGTCGCGTTTAGTCGTTTGTAATGCGCGCAGTTTTGGCAGCGAATCCGCGCCGACTTGGCCTGTGGCCGTTTGGGCCAATCCCAAACACTGTTACTTCCCCTCATAACTGCGACCATTTTCCTATTCCTGCCCTATTCTATAAAGTGTTTGAGTCGGTTCGCGTGAACGCGGATTGTTCGTCGCCCTTTATACTGTAATTTTTGTTATCGTGCATGTTTTGAATCGTGTAGGGACCTATTCATGCAGGTGTTAGTTTTGTGACCGTCCGCGTCTTAACGTCTCGTCGTGCAGTAACACTTGGTCTCCGATTTTAAAAGACCTATCCGCGGTTTTCTTGTCGTAGTATTGGGAATAAAATTAAAATAAATTTAATGTAATATTGAAATTTATATAAATCCAATAATGAATAACTTTCAATTAATAAAATTACAGAAAATATTGTTAAAAATAAACTTACTTCATAAGAAACTGACTGTGAAATTGATCCAATCGCTCCTAATATTGAATAATTAGAATTTGAAGCCCAACCAACCAACAATTTTTACAGGGTAAACACCTATTCTTAATAAATATAAAATTCCAATTTTTATTGAAAATAGCAAAAAATAATTTATAAATTAAATCCTTTCGTACAAAAATTTATTAGATAAATATAGATAGAAAACGATCTTGCTCACGTCGATCTGAACTGAAATCATGTAAGATATTAAAAGTCGAACAGACTTAATATTTAAACTGCTGCATTTAAATTATATCCTAATTCAACATCGAGGTCGCAATCATCTTCATAAATATGATCTCTCCAAAGATATTACGCTGTTATCCCCAAAGTAATTAAATCTAACAATTTTTTAATAAACTATCTTTTGAAACAAGAATACTTGGATAAATTTTTTAAAGTTAAATAATTTTAAATATCCTCCCAATAAATTACTTAATTTTATTAAAACTTATTCCTAAAATAAATTATAAAATTCTGTAGGGTCTTCTCGTCCCATAGAAAAAATTTAAGCATTTTTACTTCAAATTTAAATTAACAGTTTAATCTAGAGACAGGAAATATTTCATCAACTCATTCATTCAAGCCTTCAATAAAAAGACTAATTATTATACTACCTTTGTATGCTACCATGTAGTCAATATACTGCAGCCACTTAAAAATAATTCATTGGGCAGAGCAGACTTTAAATTATTAAACATAAAGACATGTTTTTTGATAACCAGGTGAATATTTTTAATTTGCAGAATTCTTTTAGTTCATTTTTATCTAAAAAATATATTCACTAAGTTAGTTATTAATTTTATCATTATACCCTACGCATAATTCATTTATATAATTTATTTAAAAAATTGCACCAAAATTCTTAAATTTTTTATCAATGAAATAAATTATTAAATTATCTTAAATGAAATTAAATTTTAAAAATATAATTCTTAAATACATCATATCAATAATAATAATATAAATGTATAGATAATCCCATAAATTTGTTATATTTAACAAAAATAAAAATACTTTTCATAATTAATTAAATATATGAATAAATTCATTTAAAAACTAGATATCAATAAAATCGAATAACATATCACCTGTAATTATAAATGTATAATTATTATTCCACATAAAAGAATAATTTATAATTAGCTCTTTTAATTTCAAGATTAATACAATTTATATTAATTATGATAATTGCAGGCGAAATACATGCGGTGGATAATGAAATTGGAGAGATCAACACCAACATACTGGCTGTTAAAAGAAACAGGAAGAGATGGCATAGCAATTGAAATGGGAGAATGAGCAATGAAGTTTGAAGAGAGGTTAGTAAACTCGGAAGAAGGATCGATAAGATATGAAAGTGGGAGAAGTCTAATGAGAGGAAATGAAGTTACGAAAAGGGAAAGAATGAGAATCAAATTCTTGGAAGGGAGAGGATGGTCAAATGAAGAATTGGAAAGAAGAAGATTAAATGGGAAAGAAGTGTCGATCAAAATAGAGCAGATAAGTAAAGACATCCAAGAACAAGAAAGAGAGAAGAAAGTAAAAGTGTCAAAGTTCCTAAGAGAAGTAAGAGAGGTGGCAAGGAAACCTGGAGATAAGCCGAAATACTATTGGGGGGAAAAATCAAAAAGTAGTGAAACAAGGGCATGCAAATATTGGCTAAAGAAAGACGAAAGGGTATTTAGGCTTTATAAGAAAGAGGAAGAAAGAGTGGAACACGTGATTGAAGCATGTGAAGTAAGTGGAGAGAGTGGCAGGAATTGGAAAGAAGAGAAGGAAAAACTTGGCTATTTTACAGGAGATAATAGGGAGAAGGAAAAGATGGAAAGAACTGGAAAGTGATAAAAGAAGATTATACAGTATAGAATAGATTAGGAAACACTTGTAAAATAGGAAAATTGTCAAGACACAGCAGGATACATTAGAAGGGTTGGACACTGACACATTCGCGAGAATGAAATAGAAAGAGTATATGATCGTTAAATTGTAACACGAAAATGAGCAATAAATTAAATTATTATTATATTTTTTCTTTTTATATTTTTCTATTTCTCTTTTTATTTTATATTTTTTTATTCTTTTTATATTTAGTTTTAATTCCAATTTATTTAATGTTTTTAATTAGATTATTAATTGAGCCAAATCAAAAGGTGTTCGATTTAGTGGAGGGGGAATCAGAATTGGTGTCTGGGTTAAATACTGAGTATTTTAGAGGTAGATTTTCATTAATTGTTATAGCTGGGTATTTAAGAATTATTTTTATAAGATTTTTAATTTCATTAATGTTTATGATTTTTTATTTAGCTAGAATTAAATTTTTATGCAGTAGCATAAGACCTTCTCTCCTTACTAATTTCTATCGACTCCGCATAATTCTTTCTATGATTCTCTGATTGTAAAGATAACACTCGATACTAAGCCGCTGTATTTCAAACTGAATACTGTAACATTTTTATTTAATCTTGATCTGTGTATAGCCTATGTGTATCTGCGGTTGTATGAAACTGCACAAGATGTGCGGAAGAAATTTTTAAATTTTGTTAACGTGCTACAACAGAGCGATGTTGCCTGCGAAACATTAGATACGCGTCGTGCTGCTCATACGTGATAGTGTATATTACGACGAGGATTATCTTGTAGATTGCAAATTGTTAGTATGTGCCATCAATGATATTCTAGCTGATGCTCGTAGGAAGAAGAAATGTTAAATTATTATTATTATTCTATTTTCATATTCTTTGACTGTAACAATATATTATCATTTAAAACATATTATTTTTCCATTTTATTTACCCACTTTCCTCATTCTTTCCTCACCACTTAATTCTAAAATTCAACGTTTCAAATACCCACACAGCACACTTCGTTGCGGCAAAGTTGCAGGATGGTTGCTGCGACGTTGCCGTGCAACATTGCACGGAGCGGACATAGAATTGTTGCTGTATAGTTGCGGCATAGTTGCGTTGCAAAGTTGCACTGCAACTTTGCCGCAACTATGCCGCAAGTATGCCGCAACTATGCCGCATCTATGCGGCAACTTTGCTGCAACTTTGCCGCAAATTTGCTGCAACTTTGCCACAGCTTTTGCCGCAACTTTGCCACAGCTTTTGCCGCAACTTTGTGGCGTTAGCAAATTTTAAAACATAATATCTCCAAAACCGGCTGAAATAAAGTGTATACATTATACCTTATTGAATTCGTCTTGAAACGCACTATCAAATGATCTGTTAAAAGAAAGAGTTCCGTTTAAAAAAAAATTGGTCATCGCATCTTGTAAAATAATAATCCAAGAAAAAAATCGTCTGCTCCAGTAAATTTTCACCCTCCAACCATGCAATTTCATATAAACAATTTTTTTTATAACAGCAAAGTTTTTTTACAATAGCAAAGTTAGTATTTGCAAACGTTGAGCAGGCGCGGTTGATCTTGACAAATTTGATCGCACTCGGGGCATAAGTAATAACATACACAGGGGGTACGAATTAATTTGCAACAGCTATTTGTAACCTGACGATCATTCTAACATATATGTCCGCGCGAAAACGCTCGAGAAGCGTCGCCACCTAGTGGTAACATCGTGGTACTGCTACGGGCGAGGTATCGCGCGGGCCGAATATGCGCATGCGCGCGCGAAGTAGAATGTCGTATACACGGGTCACGTGGTCTGCAAACCAGCTGTACACATGACATGTTTACATATAAATTACAACTTAATAACGCGTTTCTGAGACATGCTACATAGCCTATGTCCGTCCTAGAGTATGCAGGAATATCGTGTCAAAATTTGAGGAAGATCGGTTCAATAGGTATTGAGTTTTGCGCGAACATAAAATTCGGCTCTCTCTTTATATAATAGTATAGAAGATATACATAGATAACAGCTCAGGTATTTCTTCACTTATAATTTACTATTTACACTAACACTATCCAATAGCCATTTTGATCTGTAACATTCAATAGTCGTTTCTCATAGATTTTTGTGCGCTGAAAACGAATCCGCAAACCATTTGCCGCCATCACCATCAGTTTTCGAGAAATTCAATTTAAAAAAATGCAAATTTTTAAACTTGAACATCTTTTGTGTTCAAACAGTAATAGTTATGCGGTTGCTTGTTCCGTCAAATTATTCTATGAACCCTCGCGAACACAGCGATATAAGTTATTATTGAATTACAAAGATTTAAATATGTTTAAACAACGATCAAAGGGAAAAGGACACCCGAAATGCACCAATGTCTGCTGCATCGCGTGGAGTAGTCAGATTTTCTCCTAGATCCTTAGTTTTTGAAATGTATAGAAAGATATCTGCAAAAATTGGTGCATTTCGGGTGTCGTTTTCCCTCTGATCGTTGTTTAAACATATTTAAATTTTCTAATTCAATAATAACTAATATCGTTGTGTTCGCGAGGGTTCATACATACCTCCAAATTCTTCACAATTAGGATTGTTATTTAAAGCTTTCTTGTTATTCAACTAATTTTTGGTGAGATTATGTGTTGAGGTGCGTATTGGAAGTGTACCAAATTTCATTCTGATAGAACCGACGAAGAAGAAGCAACAAATAAAAATGAATTCAACGAAGGCGGCTTGTAATATTTGTTAAAATTAATTAAAATATGTTTGTGAAATAGTTTCGAATTAACATAAATAAAGATTTTATAACTATTAAATTTTATAGGATTTCAAATATTCTCCAAAATTCTATTTACAAATACAGTTAGACAAACAAGTTTCATTAATTATTCAGTAACAACAACATCACAAATATACGTCCTAACTGAATGAAATGAAAAAATAAGGAATAAATATATGATTTCAGTCAGAAAATGTTTTGTGCCGCGTTTCGACTCGATTTGCCCCACTGTACGGCGACGACCGGCACGGACACCAGGCCCTGTCATAAACAGGGCCGGTGCGAGGATGGTTGGCGCCTTCATGCAAGAAAATGTTTGGCGCCCAGAAATTGTTTGCCCCTGCTTTCTATTTAATATGTTTTACCTTTACGGAGTACAAAAGAAAAATTACATTATCATTTTGTGTATGTAGGAGCTGGATTCCTTTATTATTAAGCGTGCGGTATAGTTTCTTAACGCCTCCTTCGGATGGCGCCCTTATGCGGCACATAACTTGCATAATGGGTTCCGCCGGCCCTGATCACAAATTAGTCTAAGGCCCTTACGGACTTTTCGCAAACGACCACGAAGGGACTTTCCTCACCGACTTTAACATCGCGACCTTCAGCCTAAATTTGCAAAATGAAACCTTGTTTATAATTCTCATTATTGTTAAAACGCTTTTTTAACCGGAAGGCCGATGCTTGTAGATTAAAATAACGCAAGAATCAACTCAATTCCATAAATTGGTTCCGAGATAAAAATTCATAAGTACAACCCATTTTCACGTAAATAGACAAAAATCGCAAAATTAAAGGCCCTGTATTTTTTAAACAAACTGGAATACTCGAAATCGCCAGAATGGTGAATTAAACCCTCCTTAATTTCACGAGGACTACAACATATGTATTCAAGTTTCAACAAAATCGGTATGTATTAATACGTATGCCCAAAGTTTCAGAATTTCTTTAATTTGCGATATTATTAGATACCTATGTACCTCGCGACTTTCCCTTTTTTAGCGCATCTGGTCATCGTCACCCTTGTAAAACTCAAAGTCCCTTTCGAGCGGACGTGACTTACAAGGGAAGATCCCGAAGCCGAAAATTCAAAAAATTCTGAAACTTTGTGGATATGTAGGAGATTTCCTCCTCATTACAGCACAATTTTTTTTTGCTGCCCAAATTCACTCTAAGGGGGTGAAATAAACCCCTGAACATTCGGCTATTTTTCTATTTTATTCTGTAACACGCAATCTGTAAGAGATAGAAAAAAAGTTTCAAGACAAAAGTTACTTCTTTTAACGAAAGACGTTTTCTCACGAAAAAACGAATTTTAGAAAACATTAATATTTTTGTTTATAACTTTTTTCTAATTGTTTAAACAATTCATATAACTTTTACGATTTGATAGATCTAATTAAAAGAAGTAACTTTTGCCTTGAAACTTTTTTTCTATCTCTTACAGATTGCGTGTTACAAAATAAAATAGAAAAATAGCCGAATCTTCAGTGGTTAATTTCACCCCCTTAGAGTGAATTTGGGCAGCAAAAAAATTGCGTTGTAATCGGGAGAAAATCCTCTACATATCCACAAAGTTTCAGAATTTTTTGAATTTTCGGGTCCGGTATCTTCCCTTGTTAGCGGTAAACAGGCGGATTAGGCCGTGTGTCCCAAGGCCACTTGCCAAAGCGTAAACTACGTCTTCGTTACAATCGAACTTTCTCCCAAGTTTACGCTGCAACGGCTACGGTGATGAGTGCAGGCTGCCGTGCCAATGTGCAGCCGGCGACGGCCCCACTAGTGTAAGGGAGAAGTATGCATCTGCTTCTCCCTTGCACTAGTGGGACCGTCGCCGCCGCACATTGGAACGGCAGCTTTCCGACGACCCCAACAACAACGCCTTGGCCGATCGTAAAGTGTTTCAAGGGCCGAGTGGTGTGGAAAAACCAACTGGGCCCGTGACTTCGGCAGACGGGCGGTCCTTGCATAGTTTTCCAAACGATCGGACGTGTCGAGTAGAGATGCAAATTTCAAAATAGAATTGTGTAATTGATTACACATTATTTTTTGTCATCGTTAATTTGGGTAGTCGACCACAATTTTGTCAACTACCTAAATTAACGATTACATAAAATAATGTGTTGTTACGTATGTGGAATTTTCCCACACGCCGCTCTCAACCATTTTTCGAGCTCGCGTCTGCGAAGGGAAAACGCCCTAAAATCCTTTCGCTTATCACACACCGCTAATGGAAGTCAAGATCCCGACCAGCTGGATTTCGACCGTGAGAACGGGAGTGAGACGACGACGACCCCGAAGGATTTCCTTATATGGAGATTCCTAACGAATCCCCACTCATTTTTGGGACTATATAAACCCTTTGGTTTCAACCCTCGTCGGTTCAAAGCAGTACAGTCACGTATAGAGTAACGTCGTGTCACGCTCGTACAGAGTTGGTTAAAATCCAGTAAGATCAGGCTCGAGTCTCCTTACGAATCAACAGTTAACCTCATAGAATCCGCAAGTTCGGTTTATATTCTATTTGGCACTTTGAAATAGCCACTCTTACGCCCCGCATCGCCAGTGCGTTAACACCGTGCAACTATTGGTAATTACACACTATTTAATTATTTAATCGCGACACTTACATTTGTATCATATTGACTATTGAATATACGAATGGTGTTCACGTTGTAAATCGAGTAGATTCGTTAAACCCATCTCTTACCCAGCGATCCTTATAATATTAGTAGCACTCACCCACTGATACAACTTTACCGCTCGAGTTGTATCAAACTTTAATTAAGAGTTACGAGGCATCACTAACATTTCCCGCGACTCCCTGATTTCACATCAGGTTCGTTCGCAAACCTTTCACCAAAACAAGGAATCTTCTTCAACCCAGTGGCTCCCCGATTTCGCATCGGGTTCGTCCACGAAACCTCACTCCTCCTACGGCTCCCTGATTTCGCATCAGGTTCGTCCGTATCCTACAGCTCCCTGATTTCGCATCAGGTTCGTCTGTAAGTCTACCAACCTCCGAACAGCTCCCTGGTTTCGCACCAGGTTCGTCTGTGAATAATCCAACCTCCTAACAGCTCCCTGGTTTCGCACCAGGTTCGTCTGTGAACTTCATCCTAGTGACTCCCCGATTTCGCATCGGGTTCGTTCACGCCGTTTCACCCTCCTGCGGCTCCCTGATTTCGAATCAGGTTCGTCCGCGTATGACTCCATCCTAGAGGCTCCCTGATTTCGCATCAGGTTCGTCCTCGCTTCCGTTAACCCAGCGGCTCCCTGATTTCGCATCAGGTTCGTCCGCACTCTAACTAACAAACTCATAAACCGTATTCCTTGGGAAATACCCTTCTCGCCGGCCTTTCGCGTTGCCGCAGCCCGGGCTCGTAACAGTGTAATCAATTACACAATTATACTTTAATCGTAATTTGTAATTTGTAATTACATTTTGGCCAACTCTGGGCCGTACGTGCGAGACAGTCCGACCGTCGGCGTTCTTTTAATTCCATTCGAAACCCATACAATCCCATACGCATGAGCATCACGCTACCTGTTACTTATGTTTTTCGGATCGCATTGAAAGAACGCCGACAGTCACACTTTCTCGCGCGCAAGGCCTAATCAGTGGCCGCTCGGAGGCAAAGTTAGTAGACTTTTTCTTAAACTTGTGAACTCATGTCTCATGATTTCGTTTCACCGTGTAAATGTCGTTTCATACACAACCGAAATCTGAGACGCATATATAGCGCGATCTGTATTGATACATGTTATCGATATAGATCTCAACGTGTATGGGGGCTTAAGCCACGTTACGCACTTGCAACAAGTTGCCGGCAACCAGGTCGCCGACGACCACGAGGTACACGGGGATATATGAGTTCGTACGCACTTGGTCGCGACGAGCAACAAAGGTTTCTGGTCTCTTGTCGACCAAGTTGCCGGCGACTGGTCGCAAGTACGCAACGAGCCTAAGCCTTCAACGACGGCGTTAGATCTCATTATTTCTCTACGCGGACGGCGACCACGTCCTAGTAAAGGTCTGCGCACACATATCAGTTCCGTGTCAGTACCGTTCCGGCGTACCATTAGTAAGAAGAAGAGGGGCGTAGAAGAGGGGCACTCACAAGTGTGCGCAGACCTTAAGTATTCTTTCTACGCGAACGGCGTTCTAAACGGAGATATGCATACAATGTAGCCATTACTATAAGTATTACAGCAAGAGGTCCGCTGCCCGTGAAAACTGGCACTGCGTATGGAGGTCGTCGCTGAGGGGTTAATATTTGCTTTCGAAGGAAGCATGCGATCGCGTCGCCATGACATTTCCTTACGTTCTATTCAGCTTTGTACATAATTATTATAAAAGGGGGGAGTCTTGTGTAAGTAGGTGAAAATATAGGTATTTTCGTGTTTTTTTTTTAACAAAGTATTGGTTTCCCAGAAAAAAATTTTGCTTTATATGTGGAAACAAACTATTTATATAAACAATATCATTCTAACAATAGGTCGATTTTCTCGAGAAAATGTTCACAAATATGTATGTATGTACAAGGCAAAGGCGATCGGTTCAATACTTTTTTAGTTACATTGCTCGCCAGTTGTGAAAGTGTCGGTTTTAAAAAATAGCGTTTCAAGTCTTTTCAGCCACCCCATCTCGTCCACTCTTTCGTCCCCTCTCGCTCGCTCATGGATTCTCTTACTCGCGCATCACTGCGGGCTCGAAATTTTACAATCCTCTCTGAGAGTGAATTGTAGGAATGTGCGGATCGTTCCGAGGCTCGGGTTCCCGGCCCTCGGGACGGGTCGGAAAATTTCGGGCGGGATCGGGCAGGGTCCCGATACTTTCATATTGCTCGAGATCCTGAAGTTTTCGAGATCCCGAGCCTCGATTCGGGCTACGAGCATGACCACCATAAGCGGGCAATTTGATTTCAGGTTGGCTCGGCAAAACTCGGACACGATCGGCTCGAAAGCCAGCTATTAAGAGGAGACCGAGACGGAAAGAATTACTCTCTCCTGTTGAATCATAATTTGTATCTGATTATTCATTTACACATATATGTATTTTCATTGCTACTAAATAGTCTGTGAATACTGGATATGTCCATATACATACTTAAATAAGACGTATAAAATAATACATTGAATAAAATATTATTTTATTAAACATTATTTTATTAAGATTTTAAAATATTGTCGAACTAAAAATAGTCTTCCTCCCAAGTTTTGAATATTGTATTTATTTAACTACGTATATGGACATATTCAGTATTCACAGACTATTCGGTAGCAATGAAAATATATATGTAAATGAATAATAAGATACAAATTATGATTTAACAGGATACAAAAAGGTAAAAACTTATCACTGGTAGTGATATAAATGATATACATAATCCTTTCCGTCTCGGTCTCCTCTTAATAGCTGGCTTTCGAGCCGATCGCGTCCGAGTTTTGCCGAGCCGACCTGAAATCAAATTGCCTGCTCATGGCGGTCATGCTTGTAGCCCGAATCGAGTCTCGGGATCTCGAAAACTTGTGGATCTCGAGCAATACGAAAGTATCGGGATCTCGCCCGATCCCGCCCGAAAGTTTCCGGCCCGTCCCGAGCCCGAAATTTCTGGTACCCGCACACTCCTGGACTGAATGCAACGGCGCAGCGCTTGGCTCGGCTCGGCTCGGATCGGCTCGGATCGGGCGCCAAACAAAGTACTTCTTTGTCGCCTCGCTGACTCGCGATCGGCAACCCTGGACCGGGCCAGTTCGAAGTAAACTCTCGAAAAACAAGCAGCTATCGTTTTCACAATCTTTTTATATTTTGCGTTATTTTGTTTTAATATATACTGCCTTTTTAATTCGTTTTATACTTATCGTGTGTTAGTGAATCTTAAAATTATATATTCAATTTTTCTTATTCTTTTTATACTTATAGTGTGTTAGTGTACTTTTTAAAATTATATATAATTCTGTTCTTATTCTCTTCATAGTTATAGTGTGTTTAGTTTATTTTGTAAAGTATATTTAAGTTATTTTATTCGTTTTATAGTTTGTGTGTACGTGTTACTTTGTTTTTCATTTTTTTTTTAAATTTCTCGTTTGTTTTCCTAAAGCGAGCTTCGAACACCGTTTACAAAGTGTTAATTCATCACCGGTAAGTACGAGTAACATCACGATTAAGACAAAACTATCATACTGGAATATTTCATAAGTATTATTATACAGTGACAATTTTTTAATAAATTTTCCTAATTATTTTTCAGTAAAAAATGTTGAAAAAGTTTTCGATCGTGGAATTCGCGGATGGTACGCAAATCATACCATCGAGCTGGATGGACGCTGATAGACAGCGAAGTATTTGGCCGAGCCATATCAAGAATTTGTACACTCTCAATCGAACAATTATGAAAGGAATTGTTCCAGTGGACCACGATGAGTGGAAAAAATGCGACATCGTCAGGTGGTTTGCCTCAGCAGGTATATTTATTTCATTAAAGTATTATTTATACACCGCGACAAAATTAAATAAACACTATAATTTTGCGAAAATTTTGGTCATTTTCAAAAGGCTGTATTTGTGGGAAAAATGTTTTGCAACAATATTTAGAGGACGCATTTTAACGCTTGAAGTTTATAGTTTTTGAACGAAGAACTGTTTTATCAAGATGAAACGCGGGAAACGAAGATTATGAAATTTTGGCCTACTTTCAACGTATGCACGGGCAAAAGAATATTTTGCCCCTAAATCCAAGGAAGAGCTCTTATAGAGCCAACGTTTCTGTTTAATTTCATTTCTTTCGTTTTGTTGTATGATTTTTATTGACAGAGTTATTCGCGATCAAAGCAAAAAAGGTACTTTTCAATTTGAACACCTATAACTTGCGAACTCATGATCGTAGACAAATTTTCAAGAGTGTTTTGGAAAACTAAGAAAGTTTCCTTTCAGAAGCATTAGTTGGCAATTTAATGAGATTTTTTTAATCGTATTAAATCAATTTTAAAATGATCCCAAAAATTACACATTTATCATTTTGTAGGAAACTTGATGCTACTTCAAGGATAATCATGGAATCATTAAAGTTTTTTAAATATTTTTTCAAACATTTTTCGCCGAGATACAGTCCTTTGAGATTAACCAAAAATTTCGAGAAATTATATTGTTCCTTTAATTTTGACGCGAAGTGTATAAATTGAACCTCAATATGCATAACTAATTAATGTGTGACGTATTAATGAATTCTCTGTGTCAGATACTTATGAGGGAGCATTGGATAAACAGGAGACTGCCATGGACACCTCCAATATTCCCGATTCGGATGCGACCAACTATTCGGGATATACGAAAGTGTCGAAAGAGCGCAGGCGAAAAAATACTTGCGTTCACGTGTCCAGCGAGGAAGAGGACATTGAAGCAGAAGGGCCATTGGAGAAAAGGAAGAAGGGAAATATGTACCCCAAGGCACCTTCTGAAATGTCAGGAGTGCATGTACAAGAAGGTATTTTTATATTATTCAATCATTATTCATTATGAAAGTAAATGTGAAGTAATTTGTACAGTGTGTCCCAAAATTGTGCGACTTCCCGAAACGTGCAATATCTTGATCTCGGATTGAAAATGGTTAAGGACTTTTCGATGTCTTTTTTCATCGGTATATTGCATCATCCGAGTAGTCTCGTCTTTTTGGGACCCCCCTTTGAATATTGATCGGAGCATGGTGTCAATTATGTGCTAAATTTCGGGTTTCAATGCAGATTTTCCATCGATGTCGACGCCATTTCACGACCACTATTTCCAACGAATTAACAGTGGTGAGAATAGTATGACACATATACTACACGCGTCTCCCGTGGAAAGCAGAGTAGGAATAGCACCAGCACCAGCACCAACAACAACACCAACACCAACACCACAACCACAACCATCATCATCATCGTCGTCATCATCGTCATCGTCATCATTAGCAAGTACGTCTTCGCATGTACAAAGTCATATCCAATCCAATGGGTTTCTACCCATTGACTATAATCCTAAATACGGTTTTTATATAATTAACTTCTCTTATCTTTATTCAGAGTTGGAAACACTTATGAAGAGAAACTTTGCAGCGATTAATTTGAAATTGAGCGATATGATGAAAAGTTTGGAACAGATAGAGTCGAAAATGCCGGAAATTTCAAATTCTACAAGCAGCATTGATACCGGATTTTTGGCAATAGCAGAAAATCTTCCCGTTAAGGATGAAGAGGAATTACGTAATTTGGAAGAAAAATTGCAGAACAAACCCACATTTAATGCTATGGTAAGTGACGTAAGAATAATAAATTACTTGCGAACTGTAGGAGATAGAAAAAAAGGGTTCAGGAAAAAGTTACTTCTTTTAATTGGGACTATCAGTTGGTAAGTTATAGGTCTTACAGTTCTTACGATTCTCGAATTATAACACAAAATCGAAAAAAAAACGTATTTTCAGGGGTCAATTTCAGCCCCCTACAATGAATTTGGGCAACAAACAAAAAAATTACGCAATACACACCTATATTAACTTCTGTATGTCCCCAAAGTTTTAAAAAATTTTGAATTTTCGAGGGGTTGGATCTTCGCCTGCGAGAAATAATACACTCATTTCCACACCACCCCGGAGGTAGAGTACCTGAGCGCGGTTTTTTTAAACGTGGTGTCCCCAGTAGGCCTAATCCACGATGTTTGTTTATTAAAAATACAAAAATTACGAGTCTTGGGAATGGATAATGAGAAATGATATTTGGAGCCGATTCCAACTTTGTTACCGCCTGCTCCAGACACTTTGTTAAATGTAATTTTTTGCAATTGCGCCAAAAACTGTGGATCAAACTGCGGTTGCAAGAAACTTGGCTTGCATTGTTCAGCAGTGTGCGGTTCTTGTCATGGCCAGTCATGTCTCAATGCACCTGATATAACTACCGAAAGTAATGTGGACAATGATGAGGATGTAGATCTTGTTAATTTCTCAGCGGAAGACATACCTACTGATTGAAGAAACAGACGCAGAACATGAGGAACACTCGTAATTTTTGTATTTTTAATGAACAAACATCGTGGATTAGGCCTACTGAGGACACCACGTTTAAAGAAACCGCGCACAGGTACTCTACCTCCGGGGTAGTGTGGAAATGAGTGTATTATTTCTCGCGGGCGAAGATCCAACCCCTCGAAAATTCAAATTTTATTAAAACTTTGGGGATATACAGAAGTTAATATAAGTGTGTATTGCGTAATGTTTTTGTTTGCTGCCCAAATTCATTGTAGGGGGCTGAAATTGACCCCTGAAAATACGTTTTTTTTTCGATTTTGTGTTATAATTCGAGAATCGTAAGAACTGTAAGACCTATAACTTACCAACTGATAGTCCCAATTAAAAGAAGTAACTTTTTCCTGAACACTTTTTTTCTATCTCCTACAGTTCGCGAGTAATAATACCAACAAAAAAAAGTTTAGGGGTGAATTGCACCCTCTTGGAGTGAATTTGGGCATCAAACGAAATTGCGTTGTACTCAGGAGGACTTCCCCTACATATTTCCAGAGTTTCATAATTTTCTGAATTTCCGGGTTCAGGATCTTCCCTTGTCAAGGGAAGATCCTGAACCCGGGGTTATGGGGGTTGAAACTTGGTAACCCGACATATATGAAAATGGTTACACCTACAGAAAAACTTGTATGACCTTTTTTGTAGAGAATTTCCTAGGCTACAAATTGTATAATAACTATTTTTGTCGCAAAACTGCTAGATGGCGAGATATTTGCGAAAAACAGTTTTTTTTTTTATTTTCAACCCTCTGTAAAATTTTTAGCAGCAGTCGGATTGATGGGGACTTTTGACATATTGTTTAAAACGACCAAATAAAGGCACGTGCCAAAATTCAGCTCGATGGGAATTAGTCCGAAGACAGATCCTAATTTCACTGGACTAAGGTATAACTTTAATTTCACTTTCCGTTAAATTATTATCAAGTACTTGATGGTGATTGTTAATTTTAACTGCTTCAATGCACCCTGTGATTGGCGTTACGCGAATGCTTTTTTTAATGTAGCCCATGTTTCATGACTGGAATAATTTATTAATGACTTTTTATAGATTGAAATGCTGAAGAGGACCAGTGGAAAGAACGTGGCCCTGACGACATCCGTAATTTTGGACAAACTGGTGACATGGAGTGTCGCTACAAATTATAGTTGGCATGGGAAGAAGCAGAAACCAGCGTTTTCGAAGTTCGTTAATATCAGCAAATTATTACTGAGTAAGTAACTTTATTATCTCTCTCCTTTGAGCACTAAAAATTGTAAAATAAATTAATGCGTATTATTCCAGGTGCTGTATACGATGCATGTGCATCCAAAAATATCAATTGTTGCGATGCGGATATTGTAGATGCGGCCTCGAAATGGCTATCACAATGCAAATTGCGCATTGCACGTAGGTCAGTTAAGGAAATGGAAGTAAACTAGGCGTAGGGGAAGAGTGGGTAGCCCCCGATATTTAAAAAATGGGCGAATCAATCGCATCACCTTTTAAGGTGCGAAGCCACCCTGAAGCCACTAACAATAGACAAAGTTAAGGATGTTTGGTTTATATAAATAAAAGTATGGAGCTTTTATATAGATTGAGAGCAATCTTTATTTTACTAAGAATTGTTTTTCTTTTTTTTTTGCAGATTTCCGCAAAATGGCTTCCCGGAGCACTGCAACAAAACTGTCCCACACTCCCGGGACTAACTGGATGGCCTGAGACCGAAATATCTATGTTCCATATACATAAAAATTTGAATGTTCGTTTCTCGAAAATGTTAAATCTCCGAAACTTCTTTATCGATTGTTTTTAAATTTTAACACATCGTTGCATTCCAATATGCGCGTGATTTTATATACTTATTATTAAATAGATGTCACACCTGTGACAGGTAAAAATTTTGACATGCTTTTTAACCAGACTGAGCTACAGCAACGCGTGGCCGGGTACAGCTAGTAAGAAATCCTACGCTACATGGAACATAATAGATATCAGTTTATATATACAGTGGCGGACGAAAGAAAGTTTACAACTTTTAAAATCGCATAACTTTTATAAAATTAATCCAAACTAGTTGATTTTTTTTTTTGAGAAGCTACAAGGATAAGTTTGCTAAGTGACGTGTTTCGTCGTTTTGAAAAAAAATGTACTTGGTCGGAATGGCAAAAAAAAATAGTAAATGTCGTTTTTAAAACTTTTTTGTGTGAGCCGGTAATGAAAATTCAAAAAACCCGTTTGTAGATTGAAGTAAGTTGTATACGTGCCTAAAATTTCATCAAAATCGGTTAACGTTGCTCTCAGCTATAAACGTTTAAATATCGCAGAATAAGGTCGAAAATCGCTGATTTCCGTGAATTTCGCGATTTTCGACCTTATTCTGCGATCTTTAAACATTTATAGCTCAAAGCAACGTTAACCGATTTTGATGAAATTTTAGGCACGTATATAACTTACTTCAATCTACAAACGGGTTTTTTGAATTTTCATTACAGGCTCACACAAAAAAGATTTAAAAACGACATTTATTATTTTTTTTTGCTATTCCGACCAAGTACATTTTTTTTCAAAACTACGAAACACGTCACTTAGCAAACTTATCCTTGTAGCTTCTCAAAAAAAAATCAACTAGTTTAGATTAATTTTATAAATGTTATATGATTTTAAAAGTTGTAAACTTTCTTTCGTCCGCCACTGTACATATAAACTGAAATCTATTATGTTCCATGTAGCGTAGGATTGCAATTTTAACAAAATTACATTAATCGTTCCTATTTCGGATAACATGTTTGTTACACTTATGCCGCGTCGCCGGCGTGAATGGACTCGCGTGATCGTATGATCCGCGAGTACAAGTGTCATTGCAGGCACTTGTGACCACTGACAGAGTCAGTGTACAATAAAAGTATCGAGCATTGATTTTTTATATAGATTGAAAGAAATCTTTATTTTCCGAGCAATTGTTTTTTGTTTTTCAGAATGTAACATATATATTGTTATTAATGTTATTTGATAAGACTGATAAATGTATTTATGTGCGTAGAAGATAAGGAAATGGAAATGTAAACGGGAGCCATCCTACGCCGAAAGGCAAGGATTAAAACAATAAATAAAAATAAATAAAAAAATAAAATATTAATGTTATTTGTATTGATGATTTATAAATTGTATTGATGATGAGTTGAATTATAAATATATGAATATTTAACGGTTAATGTTTATTGTAATTTCATTCCCTTCCCTCACATTTACTTTTAACGTTTCCGGAATGACGCGATTTTGGGTGCAAAGTTGCCGTGCGAAGTTGCCTCACAGTTGCCGAATGAAGTTACCTCAAAGTTGCCGTGCGAAATTGCCTCAAAATTGCCGTGAGAAATTGCCTCAAAGTTGCCGTGCAAAGTTGCCTAGAAATTGCTGTGCAAAGTTGCAGCAGGCGGACATAGAATGTTTGCTGCATCCTTGCGTGGCTCGTTGCCATCTTGCGCCGCAACTATCCTGCAAAGATGCTGCAACGAGAGTGTGCTGTATGGGTACTATTATATTTCGTTCACGCGTTCATCGCGTCGTGTCATCGCGCGTTACGCTGCGACGCTAAATCTGAACGCTTTAAAAACATGCTAGCTTTAGAATGCTTGTTACATATTGTTTTGAAAATTATTTCTCTGCGTTGGAAAAAATATGTCTGTTTGCTACAGAATGGTTCGCTAGATCGTTTATTCATGAAATTATTATTTCTCTGCGTTGGGGAAAAAGTGTCTGTTGGTTTGGAAAAAAATTTCAGCTGACACCGCATAATTCTACGATTCGCGCCTTCTTCGCGCCGTGAAAATGACGTTATCCTGCACGGCTGCTCCAGAGGAGTCAAATTACACACGATCGCGCGATACGCTGCGATATTAAGATTAAAAAACATTTGAAATACTGTTAGCTTTAGAATGCATGCAAGTGTACCACTATGTAGTGCCGTCTCTTTCCCTCCCCGAAATTAGCTTTAAAATAACTGTGCTTGTGCCGTCTCTCTCTCTCTCTCTCTCTCTTTCCCGTCTCCGTATATATGGTTTGTAAAACGTTGATCTTTCCCGACATCGCTCGAAACAATTTCTGATAAATTATTAAACTATTTCTGCTGCATATTGGTTCTCTAGATCGGTGTGGGTCAGTTCTGAAAAATTTTCGGGGGCGGGTTATGTGTGAAAAAATTGTCGGTGGTGGGCCAAGGTCGTTCCCTCCCTCGGTTAGGTGTGAAAAAATTTCAGCTGTGGGTCATTCCGTCCATCTGAAAAATTTCCAGCGGCGGGCCAGGTCTGGAGAGGTCTCCGCGGCCGCTCGGCCTGGACTGATCCCCTCCACGATTACGGCTTCCCCCACTCCGCGGCTCGTGCGCGCGCAACCAGTCTTCCAATCCTCGCTGTCCGCGCGCCTAAAGTTCCCCCCACCGCACCCCCCGCGCGCCCTCACTGAAACTCAAATTTGAGTTAAAATCGGCCTAGACACACTACTAAGGTGTAAACTACACCCAAAACCTTAAACGCGTTCTCCTTCCAGAAATATTCAACACATTATCTAAAAATGTCCGAATTGTTTATTTCAGACAATCTATTTTCAATCAGCGGCAATCGTCGTACAGCGCTTGAATAATAATTGCCAAAACTGGTTAAATATGTAAGTTTTCCAACGTAATGACATTTATGAATATACATTTTCCTAAGCTTTCCTGAAAAAGATTCTAAACATGCACAATTTTTGCCTCCCTATTGGTCATGCGGCCGGCCCATTTAGTACAATATGCCAAGAGATTTTATATACGTTTAATTTTTTTTACTACGTTCCACCAATCCGACCCCTCTGTAACTTAAATAGATAATACCTAAGTAGTGACGTTTTACTCCTGATTTTTTTCGTATGTGTCACTCAAGGGGTTGTTTGCTATAATAACCCCCAAAAATGAATTCCATTATTTCCACCCTTAACAATTGATCTGCAGTTTCGAAAAAAATATATGTGGTAGAGCTAAAAAGTATCTACTATTTGCATTTTTAAACATTCAAATACCTTAAGTAGTTCCTGAGAAAAAAAAAGTAAAGTTTAAGGTTGTTATCCCCATATCACCCTAACGAGAGGGAGTAGAGATCTGAAATTTCTCTCTGGTTTTTTAGGCAAAGAGCATTATTTAGAACACATAAATATTAAAATTGGTGCTGAAGCCGTTTTCCCTAAGCTTACCCGGCTAGACCCTTGGGTGCCAATCGTCTGTAGAAAGCGTAGACATAGTTGTCCACAGTTGCTCTGATTGTACTGCTGATAAGACGTTCTATTGTATTCAATCTTCACAGCATCTTTATCCAGATATTGCACCAATTCCTTGGGCGGTCGAAGATTTCCAAAGCTGTCGAAATATACAGCTCGACACCCTCTCTTCGCATACGCCACCCAATGAGTCCCCGACCCCTCGACGTTGTCCAAATTTGCGATGCCGCTCTCGTTTCGTCGTACTCCTCCGGCAGGTAGCGCATTACGCATAAGAACACCCCTAAAAAATGGAATACGCATACGTTTTGCCAACTCCGCCAATTGCACATCTGTAGTTACGCCCACAGGCATTTTTATTTTCTTTTCGGTGTTTTTTTTTCGTTTCGATATTCCCTGTCCGCGCTTGTATAGCGCGAGATAAAGTCCGCGACCTTCCATGGAGCGATTATGACGTTGCATTTCCTGCAGCTGATGTTGCGCCGCCTTATTATCGTTTACGGCCTTGGCGATCCCCGCCGCTCCACCAGCTAATCATCCGAGAACACCTAGCAGCGGGAGAAGTGGTAATATACCACCCCGTTTTGCCACCGGAAGAATCCGCTTTTGCGGTGCTCTCTTTGCAGTCCTTTTGCGAGTTTTTGCTTTCAACGCCATTCCGATTTTCGACTTGGCCTTCATAGCTGCCCAAACAGCTGTAGCAGCGCCTCTTTCGCCCAGAGTCGAGTCTCGCGCAACGATGCGTTTTCGCGTTTTTTCAGCGAGTACTTTATCTGCCGCGTGCCTTTCGCTGAGGTCGTTGCTACGCGAATACGCTATATCGTGTTCGCGACACGCTGCGTCCAACGGATTGATACCTTGATCGCCTCTAGCCAATCGTTTTGCCAGACGAGTTCCTGGACCACAAAACTGATATCCCGAGATATGTAATTCGACAGGTAGCGCGTTTATCGCCCGATTTAACAAACCTTTCTTTACTCTCGTCGGCGACATTCGCCACAGTTTTTAATCAGTGGTGCTGGGCCGTCGATATGCGTTCGCTGCCAGTAGCGATTATAATGTTCCAGACACCGGCGGTACTGCCGAACCTCAGAATCGGCTTTTATATGCTCGGGGAGTCTGTCCCACAACTGATCAATGTGTCTGCCAAACTCGCGCAGTAGAATAATCTTTGGTATATATTTCAACTGCATAGGGGTTAGGTCTCGAATATCGCAATTATCCGACAGAACGAGAAGCATTTCGAATACTGAGCTGTTTTGCTTCGGCACGGGCCTATATATAGGGCGCGTCGCCGCTTCAATGTATCAAAAATCATTTTCGCGGTTCGCAGCGAGGATCCGATTCGTGCGGCAACCTGCGACGATACGCGTGACAAATTTTGACGATAAATCACAAATGATGTCCTCGAAAACAAGACGCAGCCATGGTAGCATGCTGACAAACATCATACGCAGCCTCATTTGCGGCCCATCAAATTGTGGAAAGACCAACGTGCTGGTGAGCTTGTTGGAAAGTCCTCACGGCGTCCGCCTCGAGAACGTGTACGTGTATTCCAAATCGTTGCAACAACCGAAATATCAGTATTTGGAGAATTTATTGACTCCGATAGATGAAATTGGCTACTTCACATTTTCGAATAACAGTGACGTCATCCCACCGAGCGAATCGCTTCCGAATTCCATTTTTATCTTTGATGACATCGTATGCGACAAGCAAGATACGATAAGGGAATACTTTACAATGGGGCGCCACTCGAACGTTGACTGCTTCTATCTCTGTCAGACACATGCAAAGATTCCCAAACATCTTATACGCGACAATGCGAATCTGTTGATTCTGTTTAAGCAGGATGGTACCAATTTGAAACATGTGTACAACGATCATGTACACACTGATATGTCTTACGAGGATTTCTGCGCTTTGTGTCGTAATTGTTGGCAGCTGGAGTATGGTTTCGTGGTGATAGACAAGGATAGTGCGATGACCAGTGGAGGTTATAGAAAGGGATTTAACGAGTTTGCCGTACCGTGAGATGGTCAATCATTGTCAACACGTCGGTGGGATAGCAACGTCTGCGGTGCAACAATGATTGATATCGATAGTCTGGAGATTAAGGATCGCGAGAGAATAGCGAAGGAAATTGCAAGAACCAGCGAAGCCATTCGCAAGAAACATCAGGCTTTGAAGACCGGCAAAATGGAGGAAGATATCGCGTCGGAGAGATACTTTAAACCTATTGTCGAACCCTTAAAACATATTGTGGAAAATACCGCAGCGGTAGAAGCTGAAATATCACCGCTGATGAGCACAAGCGTTGAAGGGAATGAAACATTAACGCCTGAAAAAAAAATCCTGCCGAAATTGAACACATCGCGTAAGAGAAAGAGGAAACCACGCACGTCGTCGGATTATTCACTCGTAACCTCTACACCAGTTCAATCGAAGCGAAAGCGGCAGAATGTTGCATCAAACGAGTCCCCGGTTCCTGCCCCACCAAAAAATACATTTCCCAGTGTACAATTGCTCACAACCAATGATGATGATGATGATGTTTTTGAAACTACTCCCGATGAGTCGTTTGCAACATCCATTAGACAGCAACTTCAAACACCCGCGGGACAAGAAACGTTTCGCAGCCATTTGGGTCCCCTGGGACAAAAATATGTGGATGCAATCATAAGTAGGGATAAGAAAACTGTCACAGACACTGTGTATGTCGTATACTTTGGCGATAGTAGAATGATGCTTGCGGATAAGACATTCGATATGGACAAGGCTGATAATATAATCATCGACGGTGTAAAATACAGAGGAACGCCCGGCCTTTACGAACTGATTTTCAAGGGAATTCCCGACGATGCTGTATACACCGATGCCGATAAACAAAAATACAAAAGTATACTGCTGGCGACGAATGCCTACAGACGCGGTCATTCTGCTCAAAATCCCATATTGGGCAACAAGGGATACAAGTACAAATATATAATTGCACTGCTACTCCCTCGTGTATCAAGCAATAAAGCAGGGAAAGGTCTAACGGCGCCGCGAGTCATGGTGGTAAATGTTAACAAGATCGATTACGTGCGCTGGGACGATCCCAACGAGCTTGTGGATGGATACCGTTTGCTGGAAGCGTTGCGTCAGGCGGGCAACAACTCGCATGACCATGAACTTCTGTCGATTATCGAGGAACTCCACGAGGGAGGTTTCATTATAAATAAAACCGCGCACCGATGATGTGCACTGTATGCATTGAGATGCCGATCAACAAATTTGGAGTATCGCTCGAGAAGAGTGGCGTAGCTAGAATGGATTATTACAAATGGAATGGTTTGCTTCGAAATTATATGCGAGATAACGCTCTTTGCGTGACTGGTCCCGACTTTGATGCAAAATCACGCAAGATACGACGCGTAGCTCAACCGGTGGCTGATAGCGATGACGTCAATAAACTATACGTGGAAAAGAGCATTACACTTTTGAGAGAGCAGCAGGAAGAATTAGACAGGAAGCTGATTGTGTTTCAGAGAGAGATGCTGGCGCTGCAAAACAGCGTTCAAATGATATCGCAGGCGTCGAATTCTATCCCGCAGCAACGCTGCGATGGAGTATCATGCGAGACGGTTGAACTTGTCAAGAATTTCCTCGGACCGATGGGGCGCACATAATGCACGTATACGATAATTATGACATCATTCGTGTCAGAGACACCTCTGCGATCAAACATGCAGCCGTCATCCAAATCCAAGAGTAAAGAAAACAGTGGCCACGAGAAGCTGCAACTCGTCGAGGAATTGCATGCTCCAGCTCGAAGACATTTCCCGCGGAGGCGAGTCATAGTGCACGGATACGATGATCTGTGGCAAGCTGACTTTGTAGAAATGCGTCCATACTCGCGATTCAACCAAGGTCACCATTACATACTCACCGTCATCGATGTGCTGAGCAAGTATGCATGGGCGGTACCGCTCAAGACTAAAAGTGGCGCTGAGGTGACTAAAGCGTTTGCAAAGATATTTAGACATCGATATCCGAAAAATTTGCAAACCGATAAAGGAAAAGATTTTTACAACGCCGATGTGCAGAAATTCTTGACAAAGCATGACATTA
Source organism: Andrena camellia (assembly GCA_029448645.1). Classification (NCBI taxonomy): domain Eukaryota; kingdom Metazoa; phylum Arthropoda; class Insecta; order Hymenoptera; family Andrenidae; genus Andrena; species Andrena camellia. The sequence continues at coordinate 15,834,484 of CM055680.1, forward strand.
ATCATTATTCTACGTATTCGGTGATGAAGGCCTCCGTCGTAGAACGTTTCTATCGAACTTTGAAGAACAATATGTGGAAACTGTTTACGCTCAATGGAACCTACAGATGGACCGATGCGCTATCGCATCTACTTGCAGAGTGTAACGCACGAAAACATAGTACCATCAGAATGCGTCCTTGCGTTGTTATCCCAGCGATCGCCGATAAGCTGCTGGCCATCGTATACAACAACATGAAGATCGCTGCTCCAGCGAGATTCAAGTTGGGCGAGTTTGTGCGCGTGAGCAAATTTAAAAACATCTTCGATAAAGGCTACACGCCGAATTGGACAACGGAGGTGTTCGAGATAGCCAAAGTACAGACAACTAATCCCGCAACGTATGTGCTCCTCGATTCCTGTGGAAAACCTGTTGCCTGAGGATTCTATGAACACAAGCTGCAACGTGTTACCGATCCTGATGTGCATCTAGTGGAAAAAGTATTGCGTAGGAAGGGGGATAAGGTATACGTCAAGTGGCTAGGGTTTGATAAATCACACAATTCTTGGATAAATAAAAATAATGTATTGTAACATAATAATAATAATAATACATGGTTCAATAAATACAATGATACATATACATGTGAACAATTCTATTTTTATGCATAATTCCACCATTCATAATGTTTTAATAATTATAACAATTTCTATACATGTGCGAAGAATTTTATATTTTAAAATAATTTCTATTTTACAATGGTATATTATAATGTCCCCAGGGCAGAGTGTCGGTCGAATCGGGTACGATATACCGCTTGTCGTCGTGTGGGCTTAGAGCGATTTTCGATTCCAAAATGGTGTACACTTTGTGCAATTTCGACCGTATGCATGATTGCCTGCGAACCATTTCGATCTCCCTGTGCAAACACTGCGCGTAGTCGTCGAAAGTTATCGTCCTGGCTATGACGTTGGTCTTGACGCCATTCGCCTTTTTCGTATCTTTTTTATCGTCTACGCGGGGTGCATACATTTTCGCTCTAAGCCCTACGAATTCGGTCATTATCGCACCGTTATTTTCGTCCTTCATTAGCCCCGGAACCTTCTTATTTACACGCGGCATATTATATGGATTGTCGATGGGATAATCGGATGTGTCAAATCTATCGATATTGTGTTTCATGGTCTCGTAGATATCTTCGCATTTAATGTGATAAATGAGACTGTCGGTGTCTGTGTATAGAATTTTACAATTTTGTCCGTGCAGGGGAGACATATGCTCGTGGTGAAATTCATGCAAACAAATTTTTGATATGTCTAGAATGTACATACCCACATATATCGGTTTGTTGAATTTCACCTCGAGATTTCACAATTCAACAGCTATTAAATTTTCCGAAAAAACACTTCTGCTGTGGAAATTCGGTTTCGCGTTCATTGCCTCCGCGCCATATCGCCATTCCCAATGTGTTAAAATTTTACATAAAATTTTACATGATTTCGCACTTTTTCCATAGTTTTACCGAATACCGCGTTGTTCATCAATTAGTATAAATTTTTTTCAAAATCACTTGTCGCGCTTGTTCTAAACCGTGTATTGAGTTCGATGTAATCGCGGAGCCAGAGGGATGGAGCGAATTGAAACACGCGGTGTAACTTTGTAATACGAAGACCGTGACGCGTGCACTGTTGCAGGTTGCGATAATGGATAACGTAACGCTGCTCATCGTATACCGTCGCGAGTAACTTATCCTGTCGGCTGCCAGGTGGTTTGGCACCCGTCGGGCAGAACGGTAGATCGGCATGAGCGTCGTACAGACGGTGCGGATATTCCACATCTACCTCGAGAATGTATCCCGTGGGCGAAATGACAGCGATCGACGACACGTTAAAATTTGCAACATCTTCGACCCATTGAAGTTTGGCGTATGGCAGGGGTTGACACATTGCCCACCCATACAAATTGTTTACATCAAAGTCGTAAGATGGCATGTACTTGTTATTGGCATGTGCGTATCTTGCGGGACATTGACTTAAACCACCGCGTATACCGCGTTCGATAAACATAACCATATCGACGTCTGTGAGCAATTCGAATGTAATTTTGCTATGTTTTAGCATGGCATCCCCCGTGAAACCAGGTAAAGTATAATAATGTGCTGAATCTAATCCGTAACTCTTGATACAACTTTCGCGAAAAGTTTAAAAAATATCTGCTAATAACAAGACATCTGTTTTCAAATACAAGTCGCTGTATTCGCCCAACGTTCTAATGCCGAAACGCTGCCAGACAGCCCCGGCGTGCGCGTAATCGCTCTCGGATTCAGTCTCGTCCGTCAACGAACTGTAGAATGACTCGCGCGGCGGTAAGCATGAGTCCTGCAGCTTGTTCGCGCAATCAAGGTATTCATACGGAAAGACACCCTTTCGCGTCAATAAATTGAAATCTTCCGTGGATAATGTTTCAAATTGGGATCGTAAAATTTTTAATTTATCTGCGCTAAGAAAAGATGCTAATTGAGCATTTCGCCAGGGTCGCGGTTTATGACAGTATTGCCCCGCGCGTCGGCGGTAGAGTACGATTTCCTACAGTTTTGGGTAATTTATGGCTTAGGTGGTTCCGCCTCGTAGCAGACGTGAACTCAGGGTATCGGAAAACGGAAACAGGAATGGTATGCCTTTTCTTCTTTATGGCAACTCGAAGACTTTCTGTTTCTCTTCTCTTCGGACCCATTCGAACCGAAACACGTTGTGTCTGCTGTCTATCTCTAAGCAATGGATACATTGACAGTAAAAGGACGGAGCGCGAGCTTTTGTGAAAGTGTAGGATGGTTCGTTCGTTGCACTTCTGCAAAGCACGTGCGTTTCGAAAATGTGCTGGCTTCTTTTTACCTAAAGCCTCTTGTCCTGGTGGGAGTTAACTCATAATGGAACGAGAGAAACTACTTGGGGGTAGAGGAAGTTGCTTGGGAAAAATCCTGTCAGTCAGCTAGTAATCACGTCGCAGAAATGTTCTCTGCTCAAGAGTATTACGCGATGTTCTGGGTGTACTCCACGAACAACGGGGACGCAAGTGCTGCAGTGTGAGAATTTACGCGAGAATACCCATGGCTCCGAACGCCAAGTAAAATTTCATTTCCACCAATTTTTATAACGTAGGAACAACACGTTCCATGAAAAATAAATTAAGTGATCAGTGTTACTAGCAGTGCAGTGAAGTGAATATTCGGTACATTAACCCGGACGCACTTGACGTTGCGACCCTTATCTTCGGGTGGTGTCCTGCGAATACCTGCGATCAGCTGAGCACTGGGCGCTACCCTACCATAAATCTTTTCGTCCACCGATGACCAGGATCGGTATAGTGACCCAGTGACACACGTTTACGAAAAGGAAGGAAAGGAATGTCCGAATGGGTGAGTTTTATTTAATTTATTGCTGATTATTAGGTGTAAAAATAAATTCTTCCCGATTTTAGGGTACAATAACAGTTTCATTTAAAAAATATTGAAACAAATCAATCACAAAATAATTTCCACTATTGTTAATTACATTTTGCCATTTTTCTGGCAGCTTACGAATATCACCGCGATAGAAATTCGGTAGCTTTGTACTGATTATGTAATCAGTACAAAGCTGCCGAAGTCGGAAAAAATTTATTCATACACCTAATATTATTTTTTAAATTTAGTTGTGTTGGCCGCTATTAAACTACGGGTTTTTACCTCAATAACGAATTACGATCACTTGTCGTACATTTTCTGTTACATTACCTTTTCGTTTATGCGGTATTTGAAAACGAAATTTACGTATTTCTTGTCCTTTCACTTCAAATAATTATTATTTAAGATTCGGCTTCAGAAAAAAAACTGTGTAACGCGGTTTCCTTCGATGCATGCCGACTTGCTTGTTCGTACGTGCGTAGTACAAGCGCAGCCGCCTACCGCGTAGCCAACGCTACCGCGGGAGCTCGGGCCGAAGGCGCGCGGTCTGATTGGTCCGGGTTTTTTGTTAATATCTCGTTAACGAAGCTTCGGACAATATTTTCGCTAAGGAAAAAGTTGTTTCAAATCACCCCCTGAGTCACCCCTTTCAAGGAACTCCGACATTTTTGGGACACCCTGTATACATTGATGGAGATACCATTCTTCCGCTCAAACTTCTCAATCTGCGTCAGGGACATTGGAAATTCAATTCCCAGGAAATTTAGCACTGGAGCATAGTCGGGGTATGAACTTGGGCGATCGGCATTTCTTTCCGCGGGATGTAGAGAGGCGACCACTGCCCACGCGGAACAGGCATTGTCCGGGGATTGCACGCTAATCGTCGCTTTCTTCAGTGATATTTCCCGTGGCAACTTGTAGTGACTCCGCGCGCAGCGGATTGTACTTGTTGACATGGACGGTCAGCTTGAGAATCCGCGTCAATGCCCATCCGCTGTCGCGTTCCTGGAACTCTTCCAGCGATGCTAGGGTTGGTTCGATGACACATCGTTGGTACCACTCCTGCAGATCGGATGTACCGAAGAGTTCACAGTTTCGGGTATTGATGCTTTTACAAGCATGCTTGTCACCTGTCACAAATTCGCCGTTGAACACCGTGTTCACTTTGAGGGTTCGATGTTTCCTCAAAGGACCCCGCACATGCTCCAACACAATGGCCGCAGCATCCTGAAGGAAGTTGCGCGGTTCGATGTAATTCGAATTTAGCACGACACCAGTTAATACGCGGTTATCGAACGCAGTGTCTATTTCGCGCCACAAAAGTCCCGTGTCCGAATGTCCGGCACCTTCGCGCACGAAACGTCCGCGCAACGAATATTTCAGTCCTTCGAGCTGCGCGATTCGAGCAACTAACGATTGTCGAACACCGATCGATAATCGAGGACGTTTCACTCGGCTGTGTTCTTCCAAAGATTCGATACACCCGTTGCACCGTTTTTCCCACGCGAGGTATTCTTCGCGTGAAATCAATCGTGCAGATTGATCTCTTAGTTGGCGTTCTACTTGCGCGAATTTTTCCATGATCGTAAATGGAATGTAAATGTAATGTATTATCCGCGCAACGTCTTACAACGATTTGACGCTTTGTGCAGTTTAGAGCATGCTTTTATGGTTTGTACCACGATTTGGTATCTCTGTCTAACTCTTTCGGTGTACCTGCTCCCTCGGATGCATTGCATGCAAAAACGACGATCCGTCCCAACATTGTTCGATGCAGTTTCTGCTGATATCGCATTATTCTTTCTTTGATTCACGCGTCTGACGAATTAGCGCGCAAGATCACCCGACACAGTTTCTGCTGACGCCGCATAATTCTAAGATTCGACGTTCCCAAAAGTATTATATTACATTCAACACGTGTCGAGACTTTTATCCTTGAGAATGGGGATTAAATTACATGCAATCGCGCGATATGCTGCGACGTTAAGATTGAAAAACATTCTGGAAAATTGGTGGCTTTAGATTAAAATGCGGCAGTGGGGGAAGCAATTACGCCTCTATTTAAGGCGGCTCCCGGATGTTATTCCATCAATCGCTCAGTAGCCTCAGTGACTTTGATGAATCAGACAGTGCTCCAAAAATTGTGTAGTGTCGAAGGAAACGCCGAATGCATGGATTATTTCGTTTCAATCATGCGAGATGATGGTATAGCTCCATGTGGGGAGAATATATATAATGACAGGTAAGGCTTATTTTCACATATTCTCACAATTTTTATGTTTATTCCTGATACGAGCGGACAATTTCATAGCTTTTATTGTTCTCTTTGTCCGCGCTGAGCATCGCGTATCATGATCAGAAGATACGCATTAACATCCATGGACAGCAAATATTTGGAAATTGGAATCAACGTAGGACCTATAGCCGATGTAGAATTTCTTCTCGGTGACAATCATGGGAATCGTCTCATATTACCATGGCATACATGGAATGTGCTATTCGAAAGCCATTCATCTATCGAAAAACGTGCACAATTGTCTGAACCAGACTCGATGCGGGTTGATGATTTAATGTTGGAATTTTTTCGGATCTTTGATTCACCGATTGTAAAGATGACAGGAGCTGGTAATACACTGTATTTCAAAATGAATACAGTATCATTTTTATGTAATCTTGAGCCATGTGTAAACTATGTGTATCCGCGGTTGCATCAAACTGCAGAAGATGTGAAAGTAAAATTTGAATGTTTTGTTAACGTGCTGCGGCAGAGCGATGTTGCCTGCGAAACATTAGATACGCGCAGTGCTGCTAAAATAATACGTGATAGCGAATATAACTGCGAGGAGTATCTTGTAGATTGCGAACTGTTAGCATGTGCCATCAGTGATATTCTGGCTGATGCTCGTAGGAAAAAAAAATGTTAAATTATTATTATTCTTTTTATATTTCTTTAAACTTATTTATGTAACAATATATACATATATTTCTTAAACGTATATTATGTCTCTATTTTATTTACCCTCCTTCTCTCCTCACCACTTAATTCTAAGATTCGACGTTTCAAAATTATTATTATTTCTCTGTGCTGGGAAAAAAGTGTCTGTTGGTATGGGATAAAATTTCTGTTGACACCGCATAATTCTATGATCCGCGCCTTCTTCGCGCCGTGAAAATAAGATCATCCCGCACGGCTGCTCCAGAGGATTCAAATTACGCGAGATCGCGCGATACGCTGCGACGTTAAGATTGAAAAAACATTTTTAAAACTGTTAGCTTTAGAATGCATGCGATTGTACCACTATGTAGTGCCGTCTCTTTCCCTCCCCGAATTTAGCTTTACAACTATGTAGTACCGTCTCTCTCTTTCCCGTCCCCGAATATATTGTTTGTAAAACGTCGAACTTTCCCGACATCGCCCGAAACAATTTCTGATGAAAATTATTTCTTTGCGCTTGGGAAAAATTTCTGCTGCCAGGCGGTTCGCTAGATCCGTGTGGGCCAGGTCTGAAAAATTTTCGGGGGTGGGTCAGGTGTGAAAAAATTTTCGGGGGTGGGCCAAGGTCATTCCCTCCCTCGGTTAGGTATGAAAAAAATTTCTGCTGTGGGTCATTCCCCCCTCTGAAAAATTTCTGACGGCGGCCCAGGTCTGGAGAGGTCTCCGCGCTCGCTCGGCATGGACTGATCCCTTCCATGATTATGGCTTCCCCACTCCGCGGCTCGTGCGCGCGCAACCAGTCTTCCACTCTCCGCTGTCCCCGCGCCTAAAGTTCCGCCCACCGCACTCCCCGGCGCCCTCTCTTCCACCCCCCCCCCCCCCCGCGCTCCCCTCAGAGGACCAGAGTTAGAATCCCCCTAGACACACTACTGAAGTCGCCGCTCTAAAGGTGCCCATTAAGCCCTTACCTTCTTTAAAGAGTTCAAATTACACGTTTTCCTTTCTGACGATCTCGCGGCGAAACGCTTGTACTGAAATCATCGATTGTTGGTTGAAACGAAAGGTAGGACTCTCTTGTCTGATCAAAGTGCATCATTGCTGCGGAAACGCGCAGGTTCATTAGACTATGGCGGCAGAAATTTGAAGTGGTTAACTACGGGACCTCGGTCAATGACTGTACCGTTTACCCTATTTGTTTTTAGCGCTAACACAACAGGGAATACGATGATTTTACACAAAAAAGAAGTCGAAAATATCGAATAAAATTTTCTGACATCGCCGCTAATTGTTGTTATGTATGGTAATATGGGAGGCGGAGAACGTGCGTAGGGGGTGCCATCTATACAAGGTGTCCCAAAACTGTCGGAGTTCCTTGAAAGGGGTGACTCAGGGGGTGATTTGAAACAACTTTTTCCTTAGCGAAAATATTGTCCGAAGCTTCGTTAACGAGATATTAACAAAAAACCCAACCAATCAGAGCGCGCGCCTTCCGTCTGAGCTCCCCCGGTAGCGTTAGCTACGCGGTAGGCGGCTGCGCTTGTAGACTCAGCTCAAACGATTATGGCCGATCGAGATTCGATTGCATTCGAGCTTACTAGGGTCGGCTTTTTTCCATCGCTAACATTCTACAGTATTTCATGAACATGTCGAAGGTACTGCCAAGCCACATGTTCCCGTCTAGAACACTTCTAATTCATGTTAAAACACCACTGTGGCACCATCTGCCTATGATTGTCATAATTATATAATTCTGCGCGATCGGCTCTGTTCGCGATGCTGTAGGGTAAATGACACCAAGAATAAATGTCAAATGACTTTTATTGCAATGAACCTAAAAAAAAATCATAAGAATTTTGACACTATGAACGATAAACTTGTAATGTCCAAAGTAAATAAATCAACGGATTTATAATGGAAAACACAAATAAATAATGCGGGATGATGGGGTAATGTAATCGTACTTTGTAGCGGGACGATTATCGGTGGGACGGAGTAGGGACTAGATTGCCGACTCAGTCGGTGTGGTCCGGGTTCGGCGAATGAGCAAAGCCGTGTTTAAACAAATAACAATATTTATTAAGCTGTCGATTGTTTTTGTACAAAAGTTTCCGATCGCGTCGGAAGAGCTACGGAGCTGGTACGGATCGACGCGTCGTTTTGCGCCGGCGGCGACTTTTCGGCGAGCGGTCAGGATGTAGGATGCGGATTTGTTGAACGTTCTGCCCTGGACGGCCGTAGAAGCGCGTGCGTATGGGAGTCGTATAATAGAGCTTCAGCGTGCAATAGGGCTCTGGCCTAATGGGCGCGGAGACACCTCGCTGGCGTAGGCAGGGCGCAAGATAAATCTCGGCCTATTTAGGACGGAGGCTGGTAATGGCACAGTAGTGGCGATGGCCGACACTGACACACCTCGGGAGTACAAAAATTGAGCGTCTTGCTGGTTTGCGTGAGGCGGTAAGCGACATGCACAAGAGCTCCTGATGCCGCTCGCCGCGGCTTTTATATTGCGAGGTCGTACATCTTTAAACGCGAGAAACGCCGCGGGGCCTCGGCCGCCTAGCGGCCACGGCGCGAACTACGTCGCTTGTCTCGGCGTCGTACGCTCGCACGGCGTGTGACGTGACTTCGTCACAGTAATAAGGAAAAGAATGGAAATGTATGTTGTGTGTTTCGTAGAGATGGCAAGGGTTAGGAAACCAGAATACTGAGATGAATAAAGTCTTGTGGTATTTTATTCGTAGCAGTCTTCATAGATTAAAATCTAAGACGCTCATTATTAATGGAAATGTGCAGAGCAAAGAAATACGCATTTATTTCAACATCTACTATCCGTTATTTTATGTTAACAACGGGAAAATAAACACAACCAAAGCAATGTAAATTAAATTTTGTGACAGGACTGCTCGAACGTTACTTATATCAAACATCAGCCGTTTACTTCACGCTGTATCTGGCACTCTGTCACAGTGGTGTTACAACATGAATTAGAAGTGTTCTAGACGGGAACCTGTGGCTTGACAGTGCCTTCACCATATTCATGAAATACTGTAGAATGTTAGCGATGAAAAAAAACCAACCCTAGTAAGCTCGAATACAATCGAATCTCGATCGGCCACAATCGTTTGAGCTGAGTGTACCGTGTTGCGATGCCTGCGGGTGTGTTGCTTGATAACGTGATTGTAGCTACGGTAATGTATACAGGGTGTCCCAAAAATGTTGCGGGTCCTTAAAGGGGGTGATTCGGGGGGTGATTGCAAACAACTTTTTCCTTTGCGAAAATGCTCTCCGAGGTTTCGTTAACGAGATATTAATAAAAAGCACCGACCAATCAGAGCGCGAGTCTGACGGCCGAGTTCCAGCGCCAGCGTGGCTACGAGCCGCGCTACGACTGCGAACAAACAACTCGGCATGCATCGAAGAAAATTGCATAGAATGGCAAATGAAAAAGACGAAACAAATAAAATCTAACATGTTGTCATGGTTTGTTCGTCATTTAAAGTGAATAATGAATAAAGGATAAATGGATGAAAATCACGTGTAACGTAAAAAGACAAATACGCAGTTTTTTTTTAGAAGATTCGAAAATAATAATTATTTGAAGTGGGAGGATAAGGAATACGTAAATTTCCTTGTGTTAATAACGTAGCCACGAAAAGGTAATGTAACAGGAAATTAACGAAAAGTGATAGTAGTTCGTTATTGTGATAAAAATCCGTAATTCAATAACGGCCAGCACTGTTGGTGATAACGAATAAGTCTGTTTAAAAAGCCAGAATAAATATTTTGTTACGCGAATTTTGAGAATTATCGCCGGAAATAAGCCATCGCTTGCGTTAAATTTAAAAATGAATGATCACCAATAAAGTAACTAAAACACACCCTTGTTGGAAATTCACCAGCAGCTTGAAAATCTGTGTCATAGGGTCACTGAACCGATCCTGGTCATCGATGGACGAACTCAGTGCACAGCTGGTCCCAGGTATACGACACTACCCAACGTTAAGGGTCACAATGTCAGGTGCGTCCAGGTCAACGTACCGAATATTCACTTCGCTGCACGGCTACTAACACTGATCACTTTATTTACTTTTCATGGAACGCGTTGTTCCTACGTTTTAAAAATTGGTGGCCCCGCAAGGGGCCGATTGTTATCAGTTCAAGAATTGCTCCACATGGCGACCGTCATTGTCCACGCATGCTTCAGCGCGGAGAATTATTTGCCTTTGGACGCCGTGTAATGTTTGCGGCGTTACGTTTGCCACCGCTGCGTGAATAACCGCAATTGCTTCTTCCGGGGTGTCCACCGGCTGACGATACACCTCATTCTGAAATGAATGTTGTACAACAAATACAAAATGTAAGTAAAAAAAGAATATCTACAACAGGAATAAGTAAAGAGTAACAGCAATAATCCAGCGGATTCATATCCGGTGACCGTGGGGGCCACGCAACGTGGGCCCAGAAGAAAAAATCCAGCGGATTCATATCCGGTGACCGTGGGGGCCACGCAACGTGGGCCTCTGGCCCGTCGCGGCCGATCCACCTGTCCTGAAAGGTTTCACCTAAATAAGCGCGGACATTCGCGGTGTAATGTGGCCCAGCTCCGTCATGCTGGTAGTACATGTTCTGTCGGATCTCATATGGAATATTGCCCATAAGATCGGGCAGAACATGTTCTAAAAAATATTTATACGCTGGGCCGTCCAGCCTGTCTGGCAGAATGTACGGCCCAACGATAAATTCGCCACAAATGCCGGCCCATAGGTTGATCGACCAACGGACTTGTGCTGCACGTGGAAGAAGTGCTAGGGGATTTTCGTCGCTCCACAGATGCATATTGTGGGAATTGAAGCATCCTTCCCTATTGAAAAGTGCTTCATCCGTCCACAATATGTATTTGGTGAACGACGGATTCCTTCGCACTTCTCCCAACAGCCACCTGCAGTATTGATGAACACGCTGGATATAATCCCCGGCGTGCAAATGTTGCACCCGTACATATTTGTACGGATGCAACCTACGATACCTTAGGATTCGTTGTATCGTCGTCCTGCTGACACTAGAACAAAATGCAAAAACATCCACTATTAGATAACATTTTTTTTCTTAATTAATAATTTGCTGCAGTTATCTTGAACTGTGACTTACTTTAGGCGACGACTCAAGATGTGCAAACTGATTGTTGGGTCGGCTTCAACGGCGTCGAGGATTCTCTCGATGGTGCCCAGATTTCGCGCTGCTGCGGGTCTGCCCACCTCGCTGCCTCGCGGCATCATGGACCCCATCGAGAATAGCCTCGACGCTAACCGGCGAAATGTATCCTCGCTTGGCGTTCGGATCTGAGGATATTCTAGCGCAAATGCTCGCGCAGCAGTACTTGCGTCCCCGTTGTTCCGGGCGTACTCCCAGAACATTCTGTAGTATTCTTGGGCCGTGAACATTTCTGCAACGCGATTGCTAGCTGACTGACAGGATTTTTTCCAACCAGCTTCCGCTACCACCAAGTAGCTTCTCTGGTTCCATTATGAGTTAACTCCCACCAGGACAAGAGGCTTTAGGTAAAAAGAAGCCATCACATTTTCGGAACACACGTGTTTTGCAGAAGTGCAACGAACACTTTCACAAAAGCCCGCGCTCCGTCCTTCTACTGCCAATGTACCCATTGCTTCGAGATAGAAAACAGACACCACGTGTATCGGTTCGAAAGGGTCCGAAGGGAAGAGAAGCAGAAAGTCTTCGAGTTGTTATAAAGAAGAAAATGCATACCATTCCTGTTTCCCCTATCCGATACCCTGAGTTCACGCCTGCTACGAGGCGGAACCAATTAAGTCATAAATTATCCGAAACTGTAGGAAACCGTTGTCTACCGCCGACTGGCGGGACAATACGGTCATAAACCGCGACCCTGGTGAAATGCTCTGGCTGATCAGCCTGATTAATTTTGGAGAACTAGAAATTACAGAGTATTATCCAACATCAATACGCCTCGCGGAAAGACACAGGAAGAGAAGGGGTAGTCCGCTGACTGCGCGTAGTCCCGCCTGCTTCGTCCTACCTTCAAATTAAAGACAGACCCCTTATCTCTCGACTATAAACACGTGCTCGAATTTCAAAACAAAAGCACGCGTCGACGTGTTCCGTGTGAGAGATGGTGGGGTTGAAGTTCGATTGGTTCTAAACTAACCAATCGGGCATGCTTATCTGTCGTGTCTAAACACGCGCTCGAATTTCAAAATAAAAGCATGCGTCGACGTATTCCGTGCGAGAGAAGGTGGCCCTGGGGGAGGAGATATTGCTGTGAAGAGGGCCTCTTCAGGACAGTGGCCGTTTGGGAGCGCTGCAGGACAGATTGGATAGATTAGGGCCAATCGGACTTCAAGCCCACCATCTCTCACACGGAACACGTCGACGCGTGTTTTTGTTTTGAAATTCGAGCACGTGTTTATAGTCGAGAGATAAGGGGTCTGTCTTTAATTTGAAGGTAGGACGAAGCAGGCGGGACTACGCGCAGTCAGCGGACTACCCCTTCTCTTCCTGTGTCTTTCCGCGAGGCGTATTGATGTTGGATAATACTCTGTAATTTCAAGTTCTCCAAAATTAATCAGGCTGATCAGCCAGAGCATTTCACCAGGGTCGCGGTTTATGACCGTATTGTCCCGCCAGTCGGCCGTAGAGAACGGTTTCCTACAGTTTCGGATAATTTATGACTTAATTGGTTCCGCCTCGTAGCAGGCGTGAACTCATGGTATCGGATAGGGGAAACAGGAATGGTATGCATTTTCTTCTTTATAGCAACTCGAAGACTTTCTGCTTCTCTTTCCTTCGGACCCTTTCGAACCGATACACGTGGTGTCTGTTTTCTATCTCGAAGCAATGGGTACATTGGCAGTAGAAGGACGGAGCGCGGGCTTTTGTGAAAGTGTTCGTTGCACTTCTGCAAAACACGTGTGTTCCGAAAATGTGATGGCTTCTTTTTACCTAAAGCCTCTTGTCCTGGAGGGAGTTAACTCATAATGGAACCAGAGAAGCTACTTGGGGGTAGCGGAAGCTGGTTGGAAAAAATCCTGTCAGTCAGCTAGCAATCGCGTTGCAGAAATGTTCACGGCCCAAGAATACTACAGAATGTTCTGGGAGTACGCCCGGAACAACGGGGACGCAAGTACTGCTGCGCGAGCATTTGCGCTAGAATATCCTCAGATCCGAACGCCAAGCGAGGATACATTTCGCCGGTTAGCGTCGAGGCTATTCTCGATGGGGTCCATGATGCCGCGAGGCAGCGAGGTGGGCAGACCCGCAGCAGCGCGAAATCTGGGCACCATCGAGAGAATCCTCGACGCCGTTGAAGCCGACCCAACAATCAGTTTGCACATCTTGAGTCGTCGCCTAAAGTAAGTCACAGTTCAAGATAACTGCAGCAAATTATTAATTAAGAAAAAAAATGTTATCTAATAGTGGATGTTTTTGCATTTTGTTCTAGTGTCAGCAGGACGACGATACAACGAATCCTAAGGTATCGTAGGTTGCATCCGTACAAATATGTACGGGTGCAACATTTGCACGCCGGGGATTATATCCAGCGTGTTCATCAATACTGCAGGTGGCTGTTGGAAGAAGTGCGAAGGAATCCGTCGTTCACCAAATACATATTGTGGACGGATGAAGCACTTTTCAATAGGGAAGGATGCTTCAATTCCCACAATATGCATCTGTGGAGCGACGAAAATCCCCTAGCACTTCTTCCACGTGCAGCACAAGTCCGTTGGTCGATCAACCTATGGGCCGGCATTTGTGGCGAATTTATCGTTGGGCCGTACATTCTGCCAGACAGGCTGGACGGCCCAGCGTATAAATATTTTTAGAACATGTTCTGCCCGATCTTATGGGCAATATTCCATATGAGATCCGACAGAACATGTACTACCAGCATGACGGAGCTGGGCCACATTACACCGCGAATGTCCGCGCTTATTTAGGTGAAACCTTTCAGGACAGGTGGATCGGCCGCGACGGGCCAGAGGCCCACGTTGCGTGGCCCCCACGGTCACCGGATATGAATCCGCTGGATTTTTTCTTCTGGGCCCACGTTGCGTGGCCCCCACGGTCACCGGATATGAATCCGCTGGATTATTGCTGTTACTCTTTACTTATTCCTGTTGTAGATATTCTTTTTTTACTTACATTTTGTATTTGTTGTACAACATTCATTTCAGAATGAGGTGTATCGTCAGCCGGTGGACACCCCGGAAGAAGCAATTGCGGTTATTCACGCAGCGGTGGCTAACGTAACGCCGCAAACCTTACACGGCGTCCAAAGGCAAATAATTCTCCGCGCTGAAGCATGCGTGGACAATGACGGTCGCCATGTGGAGCAATTCTTGAACTGATAACAATCGGCCCCTTTCGGGGCCACCAATTTTTAAAACGTAGGAACAACGCGTTCCATGAAAAGCAAATAAAGTGATCAGTGTTAGTAGCCGTGCAGCGAAGTGAATATTCGGTACGTTGACCTGGACGCACCTGACATTGTGACCCTTAACTTTGGGTAGTGTCGTATACCTGGGACCAGCTGTGCACTGAGTTCGTCCATCGATGACCAGGATCGGTTCAGTGACCCTATGACACAGATTTTCAAGCTGCTGGTGAATTTCCAACAAGGGTGTGTTTTAGTTACTTTATTGGTGATCATTCATTTTTGAATTTAACGCAAGCGATGGCTTATTTCCGGTGATAATTCTCATAATTCCCGTACCAAAATATTTATTCGGGCTTTTTAAACAGACTTATTCGTTATCACCAACAGTGCTGGCCGTTATTGAATTACGGATTTTTATCACAATAACGAACTACTATCACTTTTCGTTAATTTCCTGTTACATTACCTTTTCGTGGCTACGTTATTAACACAAGGAAATTTACGTATTCCTTATCCTCCCACTTCAAATAATTATTATTTTCGAATCTTCTAAAAAAAAAACTGCGTATTTGTCTTTTTACGTTACACGTGATTTTCATCCATTTATCCTTTATTCATTATTCACTTTAAATGACGAACAAACCATGACAACATGTTAGATTTTATTTGTTTCGTCTTTTTCATTTGCCATTCTATGCAATTTTCTGCGATGCATGCCGAGTTGTTTGTTCGCAGTCGTAGCGCGGCTCGTAGCCACGCTGGCGCTGGAACTCGGCCGTCAGACTCGCGCTCTGATTGGTCGGTGCTTTTTATTAATATCTCGTTAACGAAACCTCGGAGAGCATTTTCGCAAAGGAAAAAGTTGTTTGCAATCACCCCCCGAATCACCCCCTTTAAGGACCCGCAGCATTTTTGGGACACCCTGTATAATCGATATGTGAATTACGAGCGAAATTTAAAAGCAGACGTTTGCGTTCGATGAAGGGGGGTATTGTTAAGGATACGCGATACGGGTGGCATGCGTGGGAAAGATCTTACGCAGAGTCTCAATTAGTAGACCCCTAAACGAATCGCGAGTTTCTTCTAAAGTCACGTAATCTTTTGAGAAGGCCTTGTCTTTTGTTAGTCTTTAGGAGTGTCGATTGACTCCGGAAGTGTTGGCGACGCTAAGGAAGTTATAAATTTCTTTCAAGGGTTGTTTTCGTAAGGGAAAAATGCGCTTCCACAGAGTTTCCACCACCACCCGGAATTAGAAGGAAAGGTGGACGTCGATTCGCGGGGGCGGACGGACATCCGCGGGACAGCCTACCGCTTGAATCTGACGCATCTTTCGTCCTGATTGGCGAAAGGACTGGGAGGAAGCGCAAGGATGGAAGGGGCACCACGGTCGAGGAGGCAAAGTTCAACGACGGAGGACTCTGGGAAAGCAGAACGATTTTGACTCCTAATAAGAAAAGTCCTAAACAGTTCTCTGTTACAAAACGATCTTTTAAAACTATCCAGCAATATATTGAAGTTTTTACCAGTATTCAAGTTCCTTTTATTTAAAACACCCGCGCACTTCGCGAGCAGAGTGCTTCAGCGCTCCACGGGCACCAACCCGCGTTAGAATCAGGAATGATGATCGGAATCGCGCAACAACCGTGTTACGTATTTTAGCGGGGAAATTGGAATGAGAACGCGGGTTGGTGCCCGTGGAGCGCTGACCGCTCTGCTCGTCGGAGTGCGCGGGTGTTATAAATAAAACAAGGTACACGTAACTATTTCAAGTTAAACTTTAAGATATATTTTATCTCTGTAAGAAACTGGTCAGTCAAAAGTATCAGACAGAATGCAAGTAGCGATTCAAAGTCTCCTCCGAGGTCCTCGTCGAAGTCGCTGGCTGAATCCTCCTAGTCCTCCCATAGATCCTTCTAGTCCAATCAGGATGAAGGATGCAGCAGATCCAAGCGGTAGGCCGTCCTTCGGATGTCCGTACGCCCCCGCGAATTGGCGTCCATCTTTTCCTCCGTCTTCGGGTGGTGGTGGAAAACTCGGTGGAAGCGCGCTTTTCCGTTACACAGCGGGGTGCCCACGTGGGAAGAGAAAGTAGGCTCTATTCCGAGGATCGAGAAAACAACGCTTGAAGGAAATTTATGACTTCCTTAGCGACGCCAATACTTCTGGAGTCAATCAACACTCCTAAAGACTAACAAAGGATAAGGTCTTCTCAAAAGATTACGTGACTTAGGAAAAAAAACACGATTCGTTTCGGGGCCTGTTAATTGGTGCCTTTTCCTGTTTTCGAGCTCTGCCCAAGATCTTTCCCACGTATGCCACCCACATCGCGCATCCTTAACAATATTTCTTCAATCGCACGCAAACATCTGCTTTCAAATTTCGCTCCTGATTTACTTATCGATTACGTACAATTTCCAGCCACGTTCAAGCGATAGCGTAACAACAGTATGATTTAGTTAGACGTACATTCCACCAGAGGGTACTGATTTTGCCAACAGAAATATACGGAAAGTGTATACCCCTGGTTTATAGGTTAAAAGGATTGTGAATAATATTATAGCGCTTAACCTTATTCAAATACATTCTAGTGTGTTAATAATAACACAACGATAATAATAAATTAATTAAATACGAAGTTTGCAGTTGTGATTGTTACGCATTATATTGAGTAGTGTTAGAAGATGTCAATTATTCATAAAGAGAAAAAGCAAACAATAACCTCACATACAGAGGAACTGGAGTTACTTGATAAAACGGTAAGTTCTTAATAAAATGAAGATAACTAAAAATGATGCTATTTGATATTTTTTATCGTTTTTAAATCTTTAAACACTTAATTATAATTAATAAATTAATAATTAAGTAATTAATTCCAAAAAGTGAAAAATTAATCGTGATAATTTAAATAGTATCTTTGTTTCTGATAGGAATTGATAAAGAAAATAATACAGTTGGAAGAAAATAATAAAGAACTTAAAGCAATAGTAAGTCGAATAAATAAAAAATTGAGGAAAGGTGATATTGCCCCCAAAACTCAAAAATCATTTGATTTTCAAGGGTATGGAAAATTATACTATTTATTTGAAGGAATAAATATTATAATTATATTATATAATAATATCAATAGAAACTATTTTAATTTTAGATGTTATAAAAGACATATTCTTTTAAAATTTTATTATCTTGGTTGGGATTATGATGGCTTTGTTGTACAGGAAAGTATTGATAGTACAATAGAAGACTATATATTTACAGCATTGATGAAAAGTTGTTGTATAAAATCACGTCAAACTTCAAATTATCATCGATGCGGTAGAACAGATAAAGGTGTTAGTTCATTTTCACAAGTGATCTCATTGGATGTAAGAAGCAGATTAAAACTTGAAGATCAATGCAAATTAAAGGATGAACTTCCATATTGCAAGATATTAAATAGATTACTTCCTTCCAATATAAGATGTATTGCATGGTGTCCAGTAACAAGTGATTTTTCAGCAAGATTTAATTGCAAGTTTCGAACATACAAGTATTTTTTTCCAAGAGGAAACTTGAATATACATGCTATGGATAAGGCAATTAAATACACTATGGGAGAGCATGATTTTCGAAATATATGTAAAATGGATGTTGCCAATGGAGTCACCAATTATAAAAGAACAATAATTGATGCAAAAGTATCTATGCATCGGCAAAATTTTAAAAATAATGCAGGTTACTATTCTTTTTAAATTAATGCAATTTTAGTACAATACTATATTGAGAATGATATTGATAGTACACAAAGTGTTTTCTATATAGGGTGTCTTAACATTGTGAGGACTCAAAATGAACAAATTTCTGAGATTCCAAAAAGTTGGTTACCACTATCATTTTACAATCTAAAGCTTTGTTTTTTAAATATGTACCCTTAAATATTAGGATTCTGATTTTCAGGATGTACAACTTGAATGTCATACAATTGTTCTATGGTGCTATGGTACAACTTGAATGTCATACAATTGTATCTGTGTGTGTGTCTGTGTGTGTGTCCTGATACGGGAGAAGCATGCATGAATATATGATCACACACACATACATACTGTGCCAACAAACTAGAATACCTGGCATTTGCTTCGTAAACACTTCTGCAGTCCTACATAATGGAACTTTTGCCTAACGCCATATTCACAAGATATTGTTGAATTGTTAGCGAAGCAGATATTAACTTTGTAAAATTGGGTTACTTTCCATTGTGCATTTTTGGTAGTTGGAACAATATTTTTTAGCTGAGTGAAGTTCCATGGTCTTCAGTGTATTTTTGCACTGATTTTTCTAATTCCTCAAGCATCAAACTCACACATTTTCTGTATTTTCATGATTTTAAACACATTCGATATGCAATCACATCAAATTTTCAAATGTGCCACATCTTTTTTCAGTTTTTTTTCCTTTTTAGAATCAAAATAAAACTAACTGTTTGAAGTTACATTCGACTATTGTGTTCGACTTTGAAGTGATATTAATATCTATTTTGTAATTGGGAGAACAGAAAGTAGTTGAAAAACGTGAAAGAGTTCGTCAGAGTGCAAGTTTAGGTTGTGAAGTTTTGATGAATTGTCTGTATGATTTACAGTCGTATAAGTCGTACATTTGGGTGTACATGCTTGTTCTCGTTATTGTCACTATCAAACTGACTAGAAGTCACTATTTAGATGAACCTTATGAAGAATATGGAACAAAAAAAAGTTAAGAAGCAGAAATATTGTCAGAATGAACCATGTGAAGGAACCTTATCTGGTCTAGAAGTGACTCCCTTATATTATTTGAATGATAAAAAAATCTACGATAAGAATATTCTTAAAATCAAAACCTGAGTAATGTGTTAGTAAAGTTTATTTACGGATAATTATACAGATGAGGGTCCACCGCATCGATTTCATTAATTTTTTAATATGTTATCAGGATCATGATTCTGAGAAAATTTTTCCTATACATATAACCATCGTTCGGTTTTAGTTTTCGAGAGATTCGCAAAAAGGCTAGATTTGTTTAAAAATTTATTGTATTAATGTGTTTCAGAAATGAATGGTCATGGGGATTTGAACCAGCAACTCGTGGATGGTGCGCATCCGCAAGTTGCTGGTTTGCTGTTTACCTACATATCTACCGCTATCGAACGAGTATGTTGCTTGTCGCGATGTTATTCTGCAGGGAAAGTATGTTTCTGAAACTCATTATCCCTCAAAAGATGGTAGCTACGAAATAGGCAGTGGTACTCAATGGCGGCGGGCGTATCCACTGGCGCTCAGCGCAGAGATGGGCAAAAAATTATTACAAATAAAAAATTGATTTCGAATAAAAGACAAAAATTTTATTCGAGACTCATCAAATAAAAATAACCCAGAGTTATTTTTATTTCAATTAAAAATAAGTCAGAGTTACTTTTATTTGAAACGTCACAAATAATTTTTTTGTTCGACGTGAATTTATCCGGCGGCCACAAATAATTTTTTGTTTGACGGGAATTTATCCGACGGCCACAAATAATTTTTTTGTTTGACGGGAATTTATCCGACGGCCACAAATAAATAATTTTTTTATTTGACGGGAATTCATTTTAACCTTCAAATAATTTTGTCGTCTTTTCATTCATTTGTATTTGAAAATTATTTGAAGCTCAAATAACTCTGAGAATTTCCCGGGTACACACCTGAGCATGTATTGGGAAAATTTTTAATGTTGTCATCAACTTTAAATTTTTCTACTTGATTTCAATACCCGGGGTACTCGGGTGCCCATCTGTAAAAATATGAGTTGTACCTGCAGTTATTGAATAAATTATAATTGATAAATTGTTAGTATGCCTACAGGGATGATTTAATAAATAAAACCGATTGTTTACATATTTAAAAATTCATGACTATTTATTTATGTGCATTTTCTATATTTTTTAATAGTAACGTCATGCTCGTCGCAAACAGGTTTTATACATTGTACACGGGATTTTAACGTTTCTCTACGTTTGTTATGGCCTCCCCGTAGCACTGATCCTGTGCTACTGCACCGCTAATTCGCTTGTTAGAAATTTAGTAAAAAGAACATCCCAGATCAACGGTTCTGGAGTAAGTGCCGTGGGTTTCTCCTACCAGTCCCCTTACTAGAAGGCACCCACGCCTTTTCCACTCCGTAGCTAGATCCTTTAGGAACAAACTCCGTATTCTTTAGCAATACGGCGACGGGCTGCTTGCCATTCCTAAACTCACTTTTCTAAACACCACCAGCTAACAACCAATTACACATTACCTGCAAATAATTTACGCATTTACACAGTATTTGCTAAAAACACAGGCCCTTTGTTACATTCCTCAGTAAGTTTCACGAATAACTTACTTAAAGCCGTGTATTCACCTGTACATTTGCCCCGAATGTGCATCGGGCGCGCACCAATTGGCGAACCGAATCGAACTGAATGCGCGTCGAACGAGCAAAACATTGGTGCACGTCCGATGCACATTCGGGGCGAATGCATAGGTGAATACGCGGCTTAACACAAAATAATTATTAATCCAAAAAATCATGTTCTATCCGCAACATCTGATAAACTATTTAAAAAAACCCGCCCGTTCCTAATATCTCCTTCTCTTTCTAATTCCCGTTTCCTCTCGCTCTAACTACCTCCTCGCATTATGCTCTCCTGCTTACCTCTACAAAGAGCGAAAAGTATCATCTATCTCTATGCTTCTCGCACACGCTCCCCCTCTCTCTCGCTCTTTACTCTCAGAGTTATTTGAGCTTCAAATTATTTTCAAATACAAATGAATGAAAAGACGACAAAATTATTTTACGGTTAAAATTAATTCCCGTTAAATAAAAAAATTATTTGTGGCCGTCCGATAAATTCTCGTCAAACAACAAAAATTATTTGTGGCCGTCGGATAAATTTCCGTCAAACAAAAAAATTATTTGTGGCCGTCGGATAAATTCACGTCGAACAAAAAAATTATTTGTGACGTTTCAAACAAAAGTAACTCTGGGTTAGTTTTATTTGATGACAAATAAAGATAAAGTCTCTTTTATTTGATACGTTATTCAAATAAGTTTTTATTTAAATAATTTCCATCTCTGGGCTCAGCGTAACAGTCGGCACCGCACGTTTTGACAAACTGTTAGGGCGGTATTTATAGTCGTTGCTTAAGACTTAAGATCGTCTTAAGTATTCGGCATCCTTTACTAGTCTACTAGGTTAGTAGAGGATGCCGCATGCTTAAGACGATCTTAAGAATAAGTAGCGACTATGAATACCGGCCTTAGGTTTAAGTTTAGGTTTAAGTTTTATTGTTTTCTTGCAAGTTATTTTACAGACTGCAAGATGGCGTTCCAAGTCCTCGCTTATTCTAGATACACTTATTTTATCACATTCATTCGCATACCGATTCTTTTCCATAACTCCCCACGTTACGTCCCGTTCACGTCCCCACAATAATTATGTTCCCTATCTAATATACATTTACCTCTCTTTTCTTTAATCTTTATTATTCTATCCAGTACTTATTATCTCACAGCCCATTCTAATCTCTATATCACAGCACATATCAGTCTTTCAATCTATGTGTTTCTTTGTCTTATCTTCCGTCTTCATTCTCCATCGTCTTCTTCTTCCCCGTTTTATATCTCCTTTCTGATCTTATGTAGAAACCCGACAATTATCCTTGCCACCCCTGGCTCCTTGTCGCTTAACATGTTTAACACGCTGTCGCCTTCTCTAATTCCCTTTTCTCTTAATAATCCTTTCATATACTCTCTTTCCTTTCTGTAGTTATTGCCCCTGATAGCCAGATATGGGGAGCAGAATCTGACGTCAGTGTTATAAATGAGAACGCCTTGATTAATTGGATAATACTTTTATTAAGCCTCGGGTTTGACTGACTAGCCCCGTGTCTCTCTGACGACTGCCGCCAACCTTACATGTCGACTTCCGCCTCTGTAGGCATTGCCAACCTTATATTTATAAACTACTATTTACAACATGTTCTTTCTTTTATAAAAGATACAAAAATCAAACACATAAACATAACACTTTTTTCGCATTTATAAAATATATCTATACCTATCATTAATGCTGCCGTCTCATTTTTGTTATGGTCCGAATCGATCGAAACGTCCCTTGTAAACAGACGGACCCTAATGAAACCATCGACGAAGTATAGGATAGACCTATCATCTTATGGGACTTCGTGTCACCACCCAAACTGTATTACCGACCCATAACTCGAGGACTGAATTTAGCGGCCTCTGTTCATGAACAGCGTCCAATTCCGGAACTACTCTGAAATGTGTTGAAATGCTGAAAGGTGTGTGCGTGCTTGTATACGTGTGACTTGTGTTTAGAGCGAGAGTTTGACATAGAGGGCAGGCTTTCGTTACGCTACGCTTTGGCTCGGTTTGTCAGCGACTCACGTGGATTCGCGTAGATTTTTCTCCGAAGATCTATTTCGGTGATCTGGAGACTATATAGCGCCGAAATATGGCTCTTCTTGAAAGCTTATACAAGCTATAAATTGCAAGATGACATTGATTTTTAGTGCTTTACGTGTAGTTGAACACTTAACTAGCATTTTCGCGTGTCGTACGTCAAAAAATATTAAAAATTGACGCTGTTACTGACATTTCCGCAAATCTCTGCACTCCGCGCATGTCTAAATAGACGGTGCCCATCCTCCGACATGTATAAATCATTGAGAACAAGGAATCCAAACGTTTTTGTAAAATCTATATTCGTAGTTTTCGGGACCCGAGGACATTTTGCAATAGTTTCATTATTACTTGGGAACGGTAGATTAGTAGTTAAAACTCTACGTTTCGTTACAAATTGATTGGCCCTTTCCTTATTAACTATTGTATGGATTTAAAATTTGTAAAAACATCTACGATGTAAGTACCCGAGTGTATCGCTTGCGTTAAGGTCTGTTTTCATTATTCCTAGAGTACATATGAGAAAACAGTTATGGTATTTTTTAAAGCACAAGTAAAAAAAAGGTTCTGTTTTACGGACGTCGCGACTCGCGAGTGAGATAAAATGGGAGGGAAACGGCACGGAGGTCCTTTACGCGACAAACGATCATTCTGGCAGCGGCAACAAAGTATGATACCTACACTGTCTTCTTGCATTCTCCGTGCGCCTGATTTTCGCATGTCATGTCAGCCCACGGACGAGCTATGCTCAAATGCCCGTATTGAAGCAGATTTCACTTCTATAAATTCTGCAAAAGCCATAAGCAGCAGCTAAAAGCGAAAAACATGTATATACACATGCTAAGCTAATTGTAAGATTAAATTTTTACATTCTCTGTTTTGTCTTTATTCGAGCATTTATGGCAAATTAGTGAGATTTTTTTAATAAAAGGAAAATCAAACACGATGTCATTCAGGCAAGTAGATATGGACATATGAGATGGTGGTGAAAGAAACGAACTGTTTTATATATGAAATATGGCCTTTTTATTTATTTACTAAAAGCTGTCATACAAAAGACAAAAATAATATAACTGTATAATATTTGTGAACTCCTTTTCTTCTCACGGTCATAATTTCTTACTTATATAACATTCTAGACTGTAAAAAGAATAAAATGTATAAAGTATTAGGAAAGAGATCTTTTAAATAACAATATTAATAGCGTTAGTTAAAATTATCCATTTGGACTATTATACTTTTAGATATAATGTATTTTAATAAATATATAAAGCAGCAAGTTTATGTTTGTGTGTTTGTCTGTCGCCTAAAAACTTTCGAACGGTAAACTCTTGCAACACAAAATGTGCTTCCACTCATTATGCCTGGCTAATCCAAATGCATGTAACTATTTTCACAAAAAAATTAAAATTATTTTTTAGAAAATCAGAATTTAAATTCCAGGCGAAGCCGAGTATGTAGCAAAGCTAGTGTATGTACAGTGGCTCATAATCGTACACTCTTTAAAATCGCATACCATTTTTAAAATTGGTCCAAACGACTTGTGTTTTTTTGCGAAGCTAGAAGGATTAGTTTGCTAAGTGACGTGCTTCGTCGTTTTGAAAAAAACGCAATTGGCCGGAATAGCAAAATAAAATAGTGAAGGTCGTTTTTTTTTCAATTTTTTTCGCTGATTTTGTGAATTTCGCGATTTTCGATCTTATTCTGCGATCTTTAAGCGTTTATAGCTCAGAGCAACGTTAACCGATTTTGATGAAATTTTAGGCACGTATACAACTTACTTCAATCTACAAACGGGTTTTTTGAATTTTCATTACCGGCTCACACAAAAAAGTTTTAAAAACGACATTTACTATTTTTTTTTGCTATTCCGACCAAGTAAATTTTTTTCAAAACGACGAAACACGTCACTTAGCAAACTAAACCTTCTATCTTCGCAAAAAAACTCAAGTCGTTTGGACCAATTTTAAAAATGTTATGCGATTTTAAACAGTGTACGATTATGGCTGTGAGCCACTGTATGTATATTCCGGACTGTAGACAGACCTGGTGTAACGTATGGAGTAAAGGTCTTTGAACCGTAGGCTGCTAAGTACATAATCATTTGTTTAAAGTTGAAATCGATTGATATCGTCTACGGATTCAAGTATCAAAGTACCCTATATATCATATTTACGGAGCTTGAGACCATTACTAATGTTCTATCAAATATCGGAGCTCAATGTTCACAAAAGCTCTGCCTTTCTTTCATCTTAGTTCCTCTATCGCTTTATAGTCTGTCATGTTAATACAGATTTCAAAAAATAAAGCAATAGAGTTAACGGGGTGTGCCACGCGAAGGCGTGAAAGAAGGTCTTCACCATCCCAGAGTATGTTCAATGTTAATACAAATCCAAACCATTCATCGAAAAAAAGGAAAATACAAGAAAAAAATACCTTATTTTTTTAGAAATAAAGCCTTCCACCGAATAATATAACACTGAAAATACTCGAAATCATGCACAAGCCAAAATATACAGCAAAAGCATAAGGTGGAAAGATGAGCATGAATGAAGATAGAAGCGAAAAGGTAGGGCAGGGACTGGTTAAAAAAAGACAAAGTTTTCAAACATGCTTTAATGTCGATAATTTTGAATAGTTTTTACTTAACGATGCTCCCACACATCTTAATTGCTCGCCGAGCCATACTGTATCTTTGTGTATTTTTACCGTTAAAGCTATATATACCATGTCTTTACGATGAGCAGCGCAGTCATCTTGAGTAAACCAATTTGGATATTTTTCCTTCACTACACGGGAAATACTCAAAAATAGTTTGTCCAATATGAATGCTTCGCTGCGTAACGCGGGATAATGAACGTCAAAAACTTTAGATATTATACAAAAAATAAACGAAAAATGTTGCGTTGGAACGCAAAGGTGTCCAAAATCAACATTAGCTGCAACATTATCTGTCACGGTACAACCGACCCCGACTGCCGATGTTACAATCGACCCCAGCCAGGCTTTTGAACTTAAATTATAAATTTTGATTAACGAGACACTTAAAAGTGATAACTAACGATCACTATTACTTTAAAAATGGCTACATTAAATATTAAAAAAAAAGAATAAACACGTACTTGTAAAGGGAGTATTTATATTACAATTTTAAATCGGTAAGAAAAAGTTACATTAGGGTATCGAAAAGTTATTTTCTTCACTATACATGTCTATTGTGTATCTACAGGGTGTCCGCGGGAAGACTGAACAGCTGGATATCTCCTAAAGTATTGGAGATAAAAATATTAAAAAAATATGGAATCGCATGGTTCGAGGGGGCCAATTTACTAGCGCAGACGAATTTTTTCTTCGATTATTATTTTAAAAGATACGATGGTCAAGTTCGGTTTTTTAAACGGAACTATTTTTTTTTGAAGAGGTCACTTGATAGTGCGTTCCAAGACAAATTTAATAAGCTATAATGTATGCACTTTATTTCCACTGGTTTTTAAGATACTGCGCTTGCAAATTTACTGATTTTCCTTGGAAGAAAACCCGCTGGAATAGCAAGGACCGGGGACGGTCTTGCTGGCGCCGCGGGTTGCCTTGCCTATTGAAACAGATACCTACCTGCCAAAGGTCTACGCCGGGAATGGCAGGCCCAAAGGCTGGACAATTCTTTTCCGTCAGAAATGCTACTTAGGTAGGTACATTTGCGGTATCGAGAAGCGCACCGTTACTTTTATTTTGCACTTGCTCCTACGCTCGGATGGCCGGTTCTTTTGGGAGGGATGCAAGTTCGATTGGTTAGAGTTAGGAGGTGTGAAAGTTGCTAGACCAAATTTCAGCCATAGGGGGCAGATTGTATTAGGACCAATCGGATTTGCATCCCTCGCAAACGGCTGCTCTCTTGAGGAGAGCCTCTTCACAGCAAAACCTCCCCCCCCCCCCCAATGCCCACCTGCTCTCGCACGGAATACGTCAACGCATGCTTCTGTTTTGATATTGGAGCTGGTGTTTATACACGAGAGATAAAGGATCTGTGTGAATTTTTAGGGAGGACCTCGCGTCGACAGCGGGCTACCCGTTTTCTTCTTGTGTCTCTCCACGTGGCGTATTGACGGTGGATTGTAGGAGCGTAGATGTCTGGATGCCAGTTATTGAATTCAGGAGACGACAGAAACACTTTATTACAAAACACACATACACTATAATATTAAAGTAAATCGTATTCCTCTCGGGCAGAAGTACTGATAATGATCGAACTTGCGCCCTACTTCGCGCAGACCGATTACACGGAGGGTACTCGAGTCACAAACTGCACATATGATACAGGGTGAATCTGCAGCTACGCCCGTCGAAGGATGCGGCCTGGTACCCCGTGACGAGGACAACCCCCCAGCAGTGCCTCACCGAATTTTATGGCTTTTTCCGGAAAAAGGTATGAATCCTGAGCCGAACGTAGCGAATTGAGGTCGAACCCCCGCAGTCGAGGGAGAAATATCCATTACAGCGTATTAACAAATTCTTTTCTTCATCGGATCGAAAGGGGCGTGACGCCAATGGATTCCTTATGTTTTTCTGATGAAAATCATACCAAATGTCATGAAAATCGGACTACTTTGACACAAGCTATTTGTACTCCTTATGTAAAAGTTGTCCTATTTACACGATATTTGGCATGATTTTCATCGGAAAAATATGAGGCATCCTTCGGTGTCACTTCCATATCGATACGATAAGAAATAAAGAATTATTTTATTTCTGGAACAGGTATGAATCCTCGGCCGACCCCGGAAAATTGTGGTCGACCCCCCGCAGTCGAGGGTGAAAATGTGAAATATTCCTTTCATCGTAGTAAGAAATTCTTCATTCTTTATCGCATCGAAAAGGCTGTGACGCCAAAGGATTCGTTATGTTTTTCCGATGACGATCATACCAAATTTCGTGTAAATCGGACTATTTTTAACCAAGTCAAATCAGCTTGAAATGATACAAATCGATTTTCCATGGAATTTCCTTTACCAAGGTCCGAATTACGTCGTTCTTGGTGATAGTTTCATCGGCGAAACGTGAGGAATCGATGGGTGTCGTTTTCGCAAAGATCTGATAAGAAATGCGCTAGTCGAAGATTGCTCACTTCTTAATAGGCACTCGAACCCCTTTGAGGGTCGAAAGCCATAAACTCGGGTGAGGCACTGCGAAGGGCTGTTCTCGCCACGGGGTACCAGGCCGCATCTCCTTGACGGGCGTTGCTCCAGATTTACCCTGTGTCTGTTTCAGCAATAAAATAATCCTTTACTCTTTATCGTATGGATATGGACGTGTGGCCGATGGATTCCTTGGGGTTTTCCGATGAAAATCATGCCAAATATCATGTAAATAGGACAACTTTTACATAAGGAGTACAAATAGCTTGTGTCAAAGTAGTCCGATTTGCATGACATTTGGTATGATTTTCATCAGAAAAACATAAGAAATCCATTGGCGTCACGTCCCTTTCGATGCGATGAAGAAAATAATTTCTTAATACGCTGTAATGGATATTTCACCCTCGACTGCGGGGGCTCGACCTCAATTCGCTACGTTCGGCTCAGGAATCATACCTTTTTCCGGAAAAAGCCATAAAATTCGGTGAGGCACATGCTGGGGGTTGTCCTCGTCACGGGGTACCAGGCTGCATCCTTCGACGGGCGTAGCTCCAGATTCACCCTGTATCATATGTGCAGTGTTTGACTCGAGTACCCTCCCTGTAATCGGTATGCGCGAAGTAGGGCGCAAGTTCGATCATTATCAGTACTCCTGCCCGAGAGGAATACGATTTACTTTAATATATTAGTGTATGTGTGTTTTGTAATAAAGTGTTTCTATCGTCTCCTGAATTCAATAACTGGCATCCAGACATCTACGCTCCTACAATCCACCGTCAATACGCTTCGTGGAGAGACACAAGAAGAAAACGGGTAGCCCGCTGTCGACGCGAGGTCCTCCCTAAAAATTCACACAGATCCTTTATCTCTCGAGTATAAACACCAGCTCCAATATCAAAACAGAAGCATGCGTTGACGTATTCCGTGCGAGAGCAGGTGGGCATTGGGGGGGGGGGGGGGAGGTTTTGCTGTGAAGAGGCTCTCCTCAAGAGAGCAGCCGTTTGCGAGGGATGCAAATCCGATTGGTCCTAATACAATCTGCCCCCTATGGCTGAAATTTGGTCTAGCAACTTTCACACCTCCTAACTCTAACCAATCGAACTTGCATCCCTCCCAAAAGAACCGGCCATCCGAGCGTAGGAGCAAGTGCAAAATAAAAGTAACGGTGCGCTTCTCGATACCGCAGATGTACCTACCTAAGTAGCATTTCTGACGGATAAGAATTGTCCAGCCTTTGGGCCTGCCATTCCCGGCGTAGACCTTTGGCAGGTAGGTATCTGTTTCAATAGGCAAGGCCACCCGTGGCGCCAGCAAGACCATCCCCGGTCTTTGCTATTCCAGCGTGTTTTCTTCCAAGGAAAATCAGTAAATTTCCAAGCGCAATTTCTTAAAAACCAGTGGAAATAAAGTGTATACATTATAGCTTATTGAATTTGTCTTGGAACGCATAATCATGTGACCTCTTCAAAAAAAATAGTTCCATTTAAAAAACCGAACTTGACTATCGTATCTTTTAAAATAATAATCGAAGAAAAAATTCGTCTGCGCTAATAAATTGGCCCCCTCGAACCATGCGATTCCATATTTTTTTAATTTGTTTATCTCCAATACTTTAGGAGATATCTAGCTGTTCAGTCTTCCCGCGGACACCCTGTATACTGCTAGGACATGGATGTGCGTATTCCAAATGTCATTCTTCATCAAATATACAAAATTTGTGTTAATATCTATCATATTTTCTAAGATATTTAACGTGTTACAGTCGTCCTCCTGTTACTATCACCCCCGGTCTACCCTACTTTGAATTCCAAATTGTAAGTTATTTAAATAAATTTTTACATTATCACTTTAAAGGACAAAGAGGAGGAGGAAGTATAAGAAACGGATTCATGCGCAATCGGAGTAATTATAGGAAGGGCGTCGTGTTTGGCTTTTCTTTCATCCGGAAAATTTCATATAATATGTTACAAATATCGCGATGAAAATAAAACAAAAAATATAACAATTTCATTTTTCAATAGTATAGATGATTTCGTCTAACACGCGTTCCCGCCTTTGGTTACTGCATCGTCTGTTTCACGTCTGTCAGTACTCAACCGATGCACCAAACTCAGCATTACAGTATTGTCTCCCTGAGGGCTCGGTTTGGTGTACACGATACGGACTTTTCGCTATCCCCACCACTTCTGTCTCACTCTTGTCCGGCGAAGGCGAGAGCAAGATGGAACGAGAGCGAGCGAGAGGCACTGAAAGCGAGCGAGGGCGTTACGAAACAGACGACGCGTTGATGTTTTGTCTCGCTCCGTCTTTCGGACGCCGCGACACTCCGTCCTTTGCGTGCGCGACGGGCGTGTGCGATGGTCGCAAGCGTTTACGGTCAGGAGGGGAACCGCTTCGCAAAATTTTGACACAGACCCAGCTACCAAGTCTTTTTTGCGCCCTAGGCGAACTTGTCAAATTGCGCCCTTTATTATATTACATTTATTTGAGATTATTTATGACTTTACTCTACAAAATTAGGCAACTGCTAGGGCGTAAGGTTGACAAGAGACACAAAATGGCCTTTTCATTGTTGGCATTGTTGAAAATAAATTTTTAAATGAAATATTACAAATTGTACTGCAACTGTTTGAAACTACGAATAAAAATTCAGAGTAAGGTCATCAATAATCTCAAATAAATGTATTATAATATAGGGCTCAATTGGACAAGTTCGCCTAGGGCGCAAAAAAGACTCGTGTCATGCCTGGCTGTCTGACCGTCGCGCGCATGCGTCGAGGAGTCACGATTCCATCTGAGCGCTCGCGCCCGTCGCGCACGCAGAGCGTTCCATCTCGCTCCCCCCTTCGGCCAGAAAGAAGAGAGAAACGAACACTCGGAATTAGAGCTTTGTCTACGATACGGGCTCAACGCCGGTCCCGACCAGCGAGTCCTCAGGGAGACGATACTGTATTTGGCTTGACAAGTGCTCTGAACTGGTAAAGATTCATTAAGAGCAAACACTTGATTTAGCGAGCTCTGCTTGCAAGACATTTCAAGTCGCATCGATTTTTGCCTTCAGGTGCATCGCGTTTCTGGGAACGGTATCTGTTTTAAGAAAAGACTAATTTTCCGGGGGCCTTGACCTCAACAATCGATGAGAAAAAGGCCGCACATCTACTAAACGTTCGCTATCGTATTATTTGTTGGGCTTTAAAAAAAATATTCTGTACCAATCTTTTGCCGTATCTTCCTCCTACCAAATTGCGTCGTAATTGGTTTCATTTTAGTAGAAAAATTTGACATACAATACAGATGTTTGCATAATGATAACAATATTAAAAAATTATTTTTGCATTAGAGGATACTGCATATTAATGCCCCTATATTCCTTCCAAGCACCGACCAACATGTTGCTATAAAGAGTCGGTAGCTTCTGAACAATTTTAGAAACCTATGTAAACCTGATACCTATGTTTCCATATTTGGAAGAGTGATAGGAACTAGAGGAAATACTGTATTGCGTTGTCTCAAGCGTAAATGTTGTAAAACGTTTATAACACCAACTCAAAAAATCCGATCTTACCATACTTTATGGAAGAAAGAAAGTCAGAAAAGCATGTATTTAGTCGCGTAATATAACATTTTTAATAGTTTTCTTAGCAGGTTAGTCAATTGAATGTCAGGGTGGCTTAAAGTAATTATTTAAATATTTAAAGACAGTTCTTCGAAATATAAAAGAATTAATTATGGCTACAGTCCCTAGTAATAATCCCACTAAATATAAAGAATTTAATGAAATAACTTTTCTCCCGCTTGGGACCACAAGTCAATTTTCCGCGTACCCAGGTTCAAAAATATCGTTTCAACTACAACTAATGTGGGGTGGGAAAAAATGCGCAGGCTGGATGCGCGTGATTATTATGTGGCCTCCTCCTCGAAATGACAGAAAATATAACCTATATGCTACATAACAATAAATGTTTATTGACTATTTCGTTCTTTTACGCTACATTTGTGAACTTTTCATAACGTAACATCCTTCCAAAATATTATTGTCACGCCGCAACAGTATATTTATGAAATTGGGTATAGCATATAGGTTATATTTTCTGTCACTTCGAGGAGCTGATTTTCTGTCCTCGAAGTGACAGAAAATTAAGAAAGGGCGATTCCGTTCAAAAGAATCGATACTTAAGAATCCATTGTAATGAAACATCGATGCTTAAGAATCGATTATTTCCAAAAAGAATCGAAGAATCGATGAAAGGACCCAGATAGCACACGTCTATAAGCCGTCTTTAAGACGTCTTTTAGACTTTCAAGACGTCTTAAAAACGGCTTATAGACGTCGTGTGCTACCTGGGAATAGAATCAATTAACTGTAAGATAAAAAGAATTTTTATTGAATCATTATATTGGAAAATACAGTATGTAATATACATATAGGCCGCTATTCATAACCGCATACTTATTAAGATCGTCTTAAGCGAAAAAGGTCAGCACCGTAACGAACGATGAAAAGCCAGCACCATTCCCAACGATGCTGAGCACCGTAAAAACCGGTGCTGGGCCCCATTCACAGCGCTGTTCGACACCGAAAAACACCGTTGTGAATGGGCGAAAATATCGGTGGTGGGTCCATCCACAAAGGTGTTTTTCGATGCTGAACAGCGCCCAGCACCGGTTTTTACGGTGCTGGCCTTTCATCGGTCCCAACGGTGCTGACCTTTTTCCGTGTAGACTAGTAAAGGATGCCGAATGCTTAAGACGATCTTAGTCTTAAGCAACGACTATGAATACCACCCATATTCTGTATTTTAAGCATATATTACAAAATCTTTTTAAAGGGTATAGTGTATACATCCACGAAACTCTCACACGCGCGCTCGTGCAACACATAAAATTTTAGTTTTTATATACAGTTGTAGTTTATTTAATTTAAGACATCTGAATTTCATTTTCATTTGTAGAGACTAAAAAATAAAAGATTATAATTAGAAAATTCTTAAAAATACAAAGTGTGCATTTAAAATCTTAATTATATCATGCTCTCTTTTTATTAAATCAAAACTTGTATTAAGAATAAAGTTGAAAGTTATTTGATAAACAAAATTAATTATACATATTCATAGTGATTAATAATTAGCAACTTGCCTGGCAGATTCAGAAGATGAATGAGATATAGATTATAATGTTAATTTTTCTCGATTCTTGGTTAGAAAATAATCGAATTATCGGGAATCGATTTCGAGAATAATCGGTAAAATAATCGATTCTAGAAGAATCGAGGAGAATCTCCCTTCCCTACTGAACAGAGCCGTGAATGGGCCCATCACTGGTTTTTACGGTGTTGGCACCGTCGCCGACGGTGCTCACTTTTCGAGCACCGTTCCCAACGGTGCTAACCTTTTTCCATGCACAGAGATGTGAATTTAAGAATAGAAGCTAAAATTAGTTACCTACAATCTCGAACAATTCCATGACATTGCAAATGTGAAAATTGATGCCAAAACTTCATTAAGCATAGAAATCTGTAAACATGAAAATTGATGCTAAAATCAATTAGAGTCTAATAAAACGCATGAACTTAGCAAACATAAACAAATTAAGCTAAAATTTACTATTTCGATGAAATGTACTCAGGAAATGACGTTATGAATGGAAATTTTGATTTCTTAACCACGAATAATTACGCTCATCAACTTCATAAATATACCGTTGCGGCGTAATAATAATATTTGGGAAGGATGTTAAGTAATAAAAAGTTCACAAATGTAGCGTAAAAGAACGAAATATCCAATAAACATTTATTATCATGTAGCATATAGGTTAAGTATATTTTCTGTTACTTCGAGGCCACAGAAAATCCGCTCCTCGAAGTGACAGAAAATATAACCTAAGAGACTGTAGAAATATTTATTACGCGGTTGTATTTATATATAATATATGATCGAAATTTATGGAAATAAGTGCAAATTATGCTTCTATCAAAATGTATTAGTAAACGGAATTATTCAACATGTTTCTTGAAATTAGTCATAACGCTCAGGCCCTTTTAGATTTTAAATGTTTCCGATAAGATTTAATTTTAATTCCTACCACTCGTAGCATTGTAATCTTATTTTAGACTGAATCGATAACGTTGGGTGTGACACGGAAATGGTAAGGGGGCTTGCGAGCCCCCCGAGCATGTGACACAAAATTACATTGCGTGATAGGTCTATCCTATACCTGGTCTGTGGTGACACGAAGTCCCATAAGATGATAGGTCTATCCTGTACTTCGTCGATGCCCCCGAGCATGTGACACAAAATTACATTGCGTGATAAGTCTATCCTATACCTGGTCTGTGATGAAACTACTGCGGTCGGTAAAAAGAAGTTGTACAGAGGTGACATCTCCAGGTACTCTATGTAGACGAATTTTTCACGCATAGTTGCGCATTTTCTGTTCTCTCTGTCTCTGCCGCGTTGTTGCCACAGCTCTTTCTTATCGAGAAGTCTTGAAAGAATACGGCACGAGAGCTGCGTCTAGCGTCAGAGCCTCGCTGAACGTGAAGGAGGATAGCAATAATGAAAGATAGAGAGGTTGAGTAGTGAAGTTAGGAAACATGTCAATGAAACAATACTAATTTGCGTATCAATATTTGTTATTTATACGTAGAAGGCTGTAATATTATCTATAATCAATGTGCAATTGAAGGGTCGGATGCAATAAGGGAATTTGCCCTCGAAGATAAGAAAAATTATTGTCCAAACGTTAAGAAAGATTGGAAAATTAAATGTTATTAAACTGAATTTTAAAAAATATAGTGTTGTAAAGCTCGTCAGAACACATTTTTTCTATTTACAGTTTGTTTATCCAATCATTAGTATTCGATCTAAAAATTATAAACAAAAAAGTTTTCATCGTCTAAAATCATTATAAACATAAATTGTGATAACTTGACTAAATATTAAGGGATCGTTATGAGACTTAAATCATAATTTGAGAAAACTCTAGCGAAGCCGTAGAATGTATGCACAAAACCCTTATGTTAAAAAATGAAATAATATTTAATTAAAAAGAAATACTGGACATAACCCATGTTTTTCAACATTCGCCGTTAAAAAGTATCGAGGCAATTTTGAGGTACATATCATTTGCAGCGACGAAGTTTTTCCTTAATATACAAGCAAGATTTTCAACAATTCTCACATTGATTAATAAATAATTGTAGAAGATACGGCAATATATATAAATTCCGCGCAGAATCAACAGTCAACGCGAGTGCTAAAATTGCTAACAATAACTAGCGCATTATACGCGGCATATCATATCTTCTACAATTATTTATTAATCAGTGTGGAAATTAGTGAAAATCTTCCTTGTATATTAAGGAAAAACTTCGTCGCTGCAAGTAATACGTACCTCAAAATTGCCTCGATACTTTTTAACGGCGAACGTTGAAAAACATGGGTTATGTCCAGTATTACTTTTTAATTAAATATTATTACATTTTTCATCATAAGGGTTTTATGCATACATTTTACGGCTTCGCTAGAGTCGTCTGAAGTTATTTTTTAAGTCTCATAACGATCCCTTAATATTTACTCAAGTTATCGCATTTTATGTTTATAATCATTTTGGACGATGAAAAAATTTTGGTTTATAAGTTTTAGCTCGAATACTAATGATTGAATAAACAAATTGCAAATAGAAAAAATATGTGTCCTGGCGAGCTTTACAACACTATATTTTTTAAAATACAGTTTAACAACATTTAATTTTCCAATCTGTCTTAGCGTTTGGACAATAATTTTTTCCATTTTTGAGCGCTAGTCCCCTTATTGCATCCGACCCTTCAATTTCGAAGTATACAATTTGAATAAGGTACATCACCGAAGTGTAACAGGCCAATCGTAATGAAATTTAGGAATGCTATAATGCTCCTAAAAACATATGACGGTTTCTTTTTTATCAAGCTATACATCAAATTATCTTTTCTATAAAAAACTCTCCTCGGATCCAAATTACTACTTGAGAGTCCTTCCAATTTTTTTATTCCTATCTCACAATTTTGAAAATTATGTATCTTAGGACATTACTAAAGACACCTCATTTGTCCAAATCGGTGTATCCGTACAGGCTCTAGAGCGTAACATCTGGACATACAAACATAGTCTGATAAACACAATACTCTCCTTTAGTTGTCACAGTCGGGTAAAAACGTCACGTTTCACATTTTATTAATATACATAATCCACCGCACGCAACACTATATGCCTCTCAAATCGAGATTAGAAACCGCCGAATACCCCAAATCCTCAGTTCGAAGAGTTTATCCAGATACATATTATCTTTGCCCATCTTTGTTCTCCAGCCGCTTCGTCGTGATTCACTCAAGCCTTCCTGGCGACAAATAGTAATAGGGGAAATACGGCAACAACGCGATACGACTCTCCATACGTATCGGCAATTATGTCTTTACTACATTTATTGGGTAGCTTGGACTTCCACCGATTCTGATGGTACATGGCGCGAATATACCATCAGCGCCGGTGACGGAGAATCCTTGAAGCATAATTCTGTCATTTCTCGAGTCTGTCTCAGTACATGAGTTATAAATTCATTATTATTTCAACGGACGGTGCTTATTAGCGTTCAAACACACTAGACCCGCCTGCACGGAAGTCTACCGGAGCCAACTATACCCGCAAAAGCTTCCTTCTTGCCGATTACACGACGTAAGTTGGTTGAAACGGGTTGTTTACTACATCGCGTATATGTATAAAGTTGATGCTACGTGGCTCGAATATACCATCAGCGCTGGTGACGGCGAAGCCTTGAAACTTCATTCTGTCAATTTTCGAGTCATAAATTCGTTATTATTTCAACGTACGGTGCTTATTAGCGTTCAAACGCACCAGACCCGTCTGCACGGATGTCTACTGAAGGCAACTATACCCGCAAAAGCTTCCTTCTTGCCGATTCCACGACGTAAGTTGGTTGAAACGGATTGCTTACTACACCGCGTATACGTACACGCTTTTCCTAGCTTGTGTGAGCGTACGCACACATTCAACGCCCAGGGAGACGGCAGCCTTAACAGTCTTCTATGCATTTATCGTTTGTATCTTATTCTACTTATTGTCGTATTACAAATCCAATCTCTTTGGTGGAACAATAGCTCTACCGTACCTCGTTCGCACATCATGTCACCATTTTGCTTACTTTGTACTGTCTTAAATACTATCTTAAATACTGTTTTTAAGTACTATCTTATCACCTATTTGCAGTTCCGGTAATGACTTCGCTCCTTTATCATAATACATTTTTGTTTTCTTCCTATTCTCCTGTCTTATTTTCCTCTGCTCCTCTTTGTCTACTAATTTTGGTTCTAATGCTTTCCAACTAACTGGTAATACTGTTCGCAACTTTCTCGACATAAGTAGTTCACTCGGCGCATTTATTTTTCCTTTCGGAGTTGATCTATATTGCATTAAAGCAAGATAAGGATCTGTTCCGCTGTCTTGACATTTTTTAAGTAGTTTCTTTATTATTTGTACTCCTCTTTCTACTAACCTATTGCTCTTTGGCCAATATGGACTTGACATAGTGTGACCAATGTCCCACTCTTTCGTGAATACTGTAAATTCCTGCGCATTAAATGGTGGACCTCCATCTGAAATTATTTCTACTGGTACTCCATGTCTTGCAAAAATAGACTTTAAATGTACTATTACATTTTTACTGTTACTACTCTTATTTAATAGCGCAATCTCATTATATTCCGAGTAATAATCTATTACAATCAAATATGTTAAGTTTTGAAAATGAAACAAATCTATTCCTACTTTTTGCCAAGGAACAAATGTTTCAGTATGTGATAACATTGGTTCTTTTATGTTACCTTTTTTATATTTTAAACATACTTCACACTGTTCTACTCTATTTTTAATGTCAACATTTATATTCGGCCAATATATAACACCTCGACTCTGATCTAAACATCTATTTAAACCTTGATGCCCGTTATGAATCTGTTCTAGTATTGTTTTTCTCATCGATATCGGAACAACTAAAGCATTTGCTTTGAAGACTAATCCATCAATCACATTTAATTGATCTTTTAAATTAAAGTATATTTTCCTCAGACTCACATAAATTTTTCTCTTTTGGCCACCCGTTTTTACAGTGTTTTTTGACTATTTGTAATGCAATATTATTTTCCATTGCCTCTGTTATTTCCTTTAACTTCTCTTCCGTTATACATAGATTCGCTCTAAACATGTTTACATATAACTGTACATCATCACTTACTTCTTTCATAACCGGATCTTGTCCTGTTGCTGCTCTTGACAACGTATCAGATATAAACATTTCTTTACCCAGCACATACATCAAATTTAAATTATAGCCTTGCAATTTTAATATCATCCTTTGTAATCTGGATGGAACATCTTTGAACGGCTTATTTATTATTGACACTAACGGTTTATGATCAGTGTGCACAGTCACCTCTCTACCGTATATGTATTGGTGAAATTTTAAACATCCATATACTACAGCCAGCAATTCTTTTTCAATTTGACTGTAAACTGACTGCGTATTAGTGAGTGTAGTAGACGCATAAGCTATTGGTCTATTTTCATGCATTATAACCGCACCCAATGCATCCTTTGACGCATCTACTGACAGAGTTATTTCTTTTGACGGATCTAAATATATTAATACAGGGGTAGACACTACTACTTCTTTCAAAGCAATGAATTCATCTTTGTGTGACTGTGTCCACTGCCACTTTATATCTTTACGCAACAGACTTCTCAACTGAGTAGTTCTCAACGACAGGTTGCTTATGTACGAGCCAATAAAATTGATCATGCCAAGAAATCTTTGCAAATCCTTCAAATTGTTTGGTTCAGGTAGTTCCCTAATTGCTTTACTCCTTAGTGGATCCATTGACATGCCTTCTTTATTAAATATGTGTCCTAGATATTTAACTTGCGATACACCGAATTGACATTTTTCTTTATTGAATTTTAAACCAATTTGCTGTGCTCTTTCTAAAACAGCCCCTAATTGTTTATCATGACTCTCATCATCACCATATATCAGGAAATCATCTATATATATAAATACTCCTGGTATGTCCCCAAAATATTGCATCATTTCTGCTTGAAAAATCTCGCTACTAGATTTTATTCCAAATGGAAGACGAAGAAATCTGTATCTACCAAACGGTGTGTTAAATGTACATAAACTAGAACTAGCTGGTTCCATTTTCAACATCCAGAACCCATTTTTTGCGTCTAATACAGGGAATTTTGTGGCACCTTTTAACTTTGCTTTAATAATATTAATATCTGGTGTGATAAAACGCGGTCTTTTAATAGCTTTATTTAAATTTTTTGGATCAAGGCACACTCTTATTGAATTGTCCGACTTTTCTACTAGTGTTAATGAACTCACCCAATCCGTTGGCTCTAATACCTCCTCAATGACTTCCATCTCTACCATTCTACTTAATTCCTTTTTTAACTTCTTCATTAAACTAAATGGAATCTTTCTGGCTGCCTCTATGACAGGTTCTACTGACCCGTCTATGGTTAATTTCACTTCTCTAGGTAAACAGCCTAACCCTGTAAAGACATTCTCATATTTTTCTACATTTACTGAACAATTAACTTTTACTGAATTCACAGCACCAATTCTTTGTACCAATTTCAATTCTTGACACGTTTTTACACCTAAGATCGTTATACACGAAATATTCGCAATGAAAAATTGAATATTCTGTATTCTACCATCTTTCAGCCGACATTGCAATGTTGTCTTTGCAATTGGCTCTATTTTTTGACCACTTACTGTAGTTAGTTTCACACTAATGCTACTCTTTTCTAATATTTCATTAGAAACACCTAATGATTTCCATGTCTCGCTTGACATTAAATTGACCATCGCTCCTGTATCCAATTGACATTTAACCTTAACGTTATTAATTCTTATATTAGTATACCAACATTCATTCAACTGGAGACTGTTATAACTAATTAATCTTTGGCCTCTATGCAACTAACCTTATGCTTCTCATTATCTTTTGTACGACAATATTTCGCAAAATGATTTGGTTTCTTACAATTATTGCAGATTGCTCCTATGGCCGGACATCTGCTTCTATGGATTTGGCCACATCTCGTATATTTGCTTGTAGCTTTTGTTTGATGTTGCGTCTGACGTTGGTTACTTCCAGTTTGTTGGCGATTCGGTCCCCTTGACCACCTTTTCTCCTTTTGCACCTGCTTCTGGATATTGGACCCTCTTCCTACAGCACCAATGACTTTTGTTTCCAGGGTTTTCGCCTCAGTCCTTGATATATCCATGGTTTTTGCCAACTCAATTGTCCTTTGTAGACTTATATCTCCTTCCATCAATATACGTTCTTGTATATCTCGTTGACCTTCTTTGATGCCGCATATAAATATGTCTCTTATGATAGATTCCCTCAATCTTTCCAGCTCGCATGACATGCTTAAGTTTTGTAATGTTGTCATAAATTCATCGAGCGTTTCAGTTTCTTTTTGCTTGCGTGTAAAGAATCTATGTCTTTCCATCGCTATATTTTTCTTTGGATTGAAATGTGCTTCAGATTTATCTATTAATTCTTGATACTTGACCTCATCCAGTTCCGAATTGAAACTTGTAAATATAGGTAATGCATTTTCTCCTATATGATGCAATACTAATGCGACTTTTCTTGCATCAGTTTCTTCTTCTAGCGCAGAAGCTTTTAGGAATATTTTAAATCTCGTAACCCATAGCTTCCAAGCTACGCTTAAATTTGTTTGCGTTAAATCCATCGGTTTTACTT
Source organism: Andrena camellia (assembly GCA_029448645.1). Taxonomy (NCBI): domain Eukaryota; kingdom Metazoa; phylum Arthropoda; class Insecta; order Hymenoptera; family Andrenidae; genus Andrena; species Andrena camellia. The sequence continues at coordinate 15,875,671 of CM055680.1, forward strand.
GTGAGACCACGTGCTTTGATAATTGTATCGACTGACTTGATGTCGATACTTGACTTTTCTCGTGCTCTTCTTTAGTCATCTTTAATATTGTTTATATTAAATTCTTTACCAATTCTTCTATCTGACTATCCGACTTCTGACATCATGTTATAAATGAGAACGCCTTGATTAATTGGATAATACTTTTATTAAGCGTCGGGTTCGACTGACTAGCCCTGTGTCTCTCTGACAACTGCCGCCAACCTTACATGTCGACTTCCGCCTCTGTAGGCATTGCCAACCTTATATTTATAAACTACTATTTACAACAGTTTCGACTTTTTTGGTGTAGAATCATCATACAATTCCATATTCCGTATTGTGTTAGCGCTGAAAACAAATAAAACATTAGTATAAAATGAAACGTAACGTATGAATAAACAGGATACATGCGATACTTACATCAGCTCCATCTCCGCACAGTACACACCCTAGGCGATCATGCATGCTCCTGCGAACATTAACATTTATAAGAAAATATGTGTTAAATTATTATCTTCTAAATAAGACGCTAAACATTCGCACTTCGCGCATAACCCTACTTTTCTGTCTTGCGGATAATGAGAATCTCGATTTCCTGCGACGTAAATAATTATCAATTATTCAATTCCATAATTACATTTGCCTTCTGGATACGTCGAGATGATTTGTCTGGATATTGATGGATGAAATTACTTGGAACATTCTTCGATTTTGCCGGCACTGACTGCCACCTCAGACCTCGAAACCAAACGCAAACTGGACGTAGAGTCGTAACCAATCACGAGTTTCGGCACTATTGCGCAGCCAATCCGAGCGTCGATTCAAGAGCGTTGGTCAAGACTCTGCGTCCAGTTTGCGTTCGTTGTCGAGGTCTGAGGTGGTAGTTACTGGCAGTGGCAGTCAGTGCCGGCAAAATCGAAGAATATTCCAAGTAATTTCATTCATCAATATCCAGAGAAATCATCTCGACGTATCCAGACAAACGTAATTATGGAATTGAATAATTTGAGATTCTCATTATCTGCAAGACAGAAAAGTAGGGTTATGCGCGAAGTACAAATATTTAGGGTCTTGTTTAGAAGATAATAATTTAACACGTATTTTCTTATAAATGTTAATGTTCGCAAGAGCATGCATGATCGCCTAGGGTGTATACTGTGCGGAGATGGAGCTGAAGTAAGTATCGCATGTATCCTGTTTATTCATACGTTACGTTTAATTTTATACTAATGTTCTATTTGTTTTCAGCGCTAACACAATACGGAATATGGAATTGTATGGTGATTCTACACAAAAAAGTCGAAAATATAGAAAATTTTCTGATATCGCACCTAATATTGTAATTGTATTATGATATTGTGATTTGTAAATGTTGTTGTGCCCAGGCAACGCCCAAGCACGCGTATCATACATTATACATATTATATTACGTTCGTTATGAAACGCTCGAGACGTTTCCAAGCTAAGACAGCCGCTAAGCAACCAAATTTACAAAATCAGCAAAATGCGAACGCTCCACGCCAACCGGGCATGGTAACGCGTACCACGCCCAAGAGGGATATAAAACCAATCCGACTCCGCTAATAGACAGACTCGAGATCCGACCCTCGACCGGGCAACACGGCTAAAAACCTACTTGTACACCTCAGTCTAGTTTTAGTTGTTTCTGAATAAAGACTTAGTCTTTGAGTTTAAACACATATGGTGTAGTTCACCCGGTGGATTCTCATCCTTTAATCACTCCCGAACCCACGATTACGCCAGATCCCGTACCAGCCTTGCGAGCCACCACGCAGGGCACAACAAAATTGGTGGCAGCGGTGGGATCTGACTCGTAAAAATCTTACCGAGCCTTAACGCAACCGATTGATCGACACCGTCTGAGATTGAACTCTCTCAGACAAGATTATTGGATCATCGCAGTCGCATAGGCGGAAACAGGTTGTCGTAGCTACCGAGGTAGCACAGAGGACCGAGGAACGGCCTTTGAGAAGACGTTCGACGCAGTCCGAACGACGACGGGCCTGGTGACGAGTAAAACGGCCTGCGAGTGAACGGGTGAAACAACCAATTACCTAACACCCATTCCATCTACGAGGACGTCACTGATCCGAGGACCAGGACGCGCGAGAGGACTTGGGGACTGAGGAACGAGTGGAAACCGCACCCGAAGGACGGACGGAGAACCGTACGAGGGGAGCAGCCGTCGGGGCACGCAGCGAACAGCTGTACGGATCGACCCTGCTGGGTCCAAATTCATCTTATCGCCGCCGTTGGTTCACGTACGAGAGGACGTCCGACGGAGCCGACGACATGTGGTTGCGAGCAGCATTGTAAGTAAATGAAGCGTATACCGAATCCGAAACAGAAAACGCGAGCGTAAATATTGTAAACCAGAGTCCTAAAGAAATTCAGAGACGGTACATGCATGTCTATAGAAGACGAACGCGCGAATCAATTCAAACTCCCGGGTCAAAGAAGCTTGTCGCGATCATTCGAGTCGTTTTTCGATAAAAAACTAATCTTTGTACGAGAGGAACTAGACCTTTTACCTTCTATAGACCATCCAAGACCGTCCCGCCAAACACTTCGACCGCCACCGCTAAAACTAAACGTTAAGAAGAACGACGATTCAAGCGTAGAATCGTCCCCGGAAAATTTTGTGACACCGAATAGAGAATATCCGATTTTGCTAGCGGACTTTAGTTTGTTGGACGGAGTAAATTCGGGAGGACAAGAAATGTCGTTGCTTGACGGTGATAACCCCCCCGGACTACCGGACGTAAAAAAATTGTCTACGGCATTGTCGCTAGTCGATAAATTCGTAGGAAAGTCATCCGACGAGCTTGCAGAATTTTTGAAGTCTTATGCGAGCGCCTCAGAGTTTGTCCCCGCAACAGAGATACCGCGATTCTTGAAAACAGTGATAGGAACGAAAATAAAAGGCAAAGCAGCCAGGGTATTAGAATACAAGGAAGTAGATAGTTTCGAAAAATTAAAGGACATCTTAACATCCTTATTCGTGGACAAAAGGTCAATAGGAGCAGTTGGAGCAGAGTTCCATGCCTGCCACCAACGAGAAAACGAGAGCGTAAAACAATTCGCGTGTAGAGTAGAAGAATTAGTCGGAGAATTATCCGAACTATCGGTAAAGCCAGGAAACAGCAACGAGGTAAATGACGCGTTGGTAGGATCAGTACAAGAACGCGCCCTAGATGTTTTCACCCTCGGATTGAATATGAAACTGAGAACGATTATAAGGTCTCGAAACTATACAACGTTAAATGCAGCTATAGCCGCAGCAATAGAGGAGGAACAAGCGATGGGTCTAAACACCTCGCGAAATTTTAGGAAATTCGGTAATCAGCCCAAAGGAAGGGAAGGATCAAACGTACCGCGATGCGAACGCTGTAATAAATTAGGACATTTAGCAAGGAATTGCTATACACGGTTAAGCATGCCGCGAAAAAACTATCCGACTCAAAAAACGACCGTAAAAAGGGAAGTTCAGCGCGTTACAGTAGTCTGTCACTATTGTAAAAAACCGGGACACCATATCAGAGAATGTAGGGCCAGAGAAAGAGCAAATGAACGAGGGTACGGACCGCGCGATACAAATACGAATAATAGACGCAACGATTTTAGACAGAATTTCAATAGAAACCCGAGTCGAGAACAATCTAGCGAAAATCAAGATTCCCCTACCGCGAGCCGCGGAACAACCGACGATAGGCAAACAAACACAGGACCTAGAGTAGAGGCATACCGAGCGAACATGGTAGTGACATCTCAGCTCGAAAACACAGTCGAAATTAGGGCGCCGGAATTAGTAAAGGAAAAAGCGAATATGTTAATAGACACCGGTGCCGATATCACGTTAATAAAGATAGGAAAGGTGTTGGGCGACGTCCACGCCCAAGACGAAGTAGTGTCCCTGCGAGGAATAGCTCTAGTAGAAATCAAGACGCTGTGTCTAGTACAATTAAACATAAAAGTCGGAAATAAAACGGTAACGCACCCTTGTCGGTTAGTCAGAGACGACTTCCCGTTAGAAGCAGACGGAATCCTAGGACAGGATTTCATGGCTAAACACGACGTCTGCATCCGGGCGAACCTAGGAATAGAGTTGTATGGAATACAATTCCCCTACTCAGGAGGAGGAAACGTAACATTAAAACCGCGATCAGAAACCATCCTACTAGCTAGAACGACGGATAAAGGCGAAGGTATAGTAGAAGGACGATCTATTAAGCCAGGAGTGTTCATAGGGAATTCGCTAACAGTAGGCCGGAACAAGAGATGCGTAATAAGCGTAATGAACACTACGACGGACGAAGTCCTTATCAACACGCCAACCGTTACGTTACAAACGCTGACGAGCGATGACATTGACCCGGCAGACGCGACCTGCGACAAAGAGTGCGACGCGCTGACATATATAGTACACGCCGTGCACGGAACGAATAGAATGCAAATCTTGCGCGAAAGTCTCAGGACCAACCACCTAAATGGCGAAGAAGAAACAAGCTTACTTGAACTTTGCGAAAAATACAACGAAATATTCGGATTAGTGGGAGACAAACTCGGATACTCCACAAAAGCAGAACATTCAATTACCCTAACGCAAGGCACCAAACCTATATTCGTGAAGCCGTATAGATTGCCTCAGGCGCATACGGATGAAGTGGATAGACAAGTCCAAGAGATGGTAAAGGAAGGAATAATTGGACCAAGCGCCAGCCAATGGAACGCTCCCTTGCTAGTAGTCCCGAAGAAACCAGATGCGACGGGTAAACGCAGGCTAAGAGTAGTGGTAGATTTTAGAAAAGTAAACGAGGCGACAATAGGCGATTCATATCCCTTGCCCAACATAACAGATATTCTAGACCAATTAGGCGGAGCGAAATACTTTTCAACCCTAGATTTAGCGTCAGGATACCATCAAATAGCAATGAAAAAGGAAGATCGCGAAAAAACCGCATTCTCGACGCCATACGGCCATTTTGAGTATAATAGAATGCCGTTCGGGCTGAAAAACGCCCCCGCGACGTTTCAAAGATTAATGTATACCGTGCTGTCAGGCCTACAAGGAATAAAATGTTTCGTATATTTAGATGACATAGTCGTCTACGGACGCTCGTTAAAGGAGCACCAAGAGCGACTAGAACTGGTATTTGAACGTATACGCGAGAGTGGCCTAAAGCTTCAACCTAATAAGTGCGAATTTCTACGCAAGGAAACCATATACTTAGGACACATAATAACCGAAAATGGCATCAAGCCGGACCCTTCGAAGCTCGACGCTGTCCGAAACTTCCCGATACCTAGAGGAGTCAAAGACATACAATCCTTCCTAGGCTTAGCTGGATATTACAGGAGATTCATAGATCATTTTTCGCAAATCGCGAAACCTTTGACGCAACTATTAAAGAAAAACCAAGCATTCAGGTGGACCGCACAGGAGCAGGAAGCCTTCGAGATACTCAAAGAAAAATTAACAACGGCACCGATACTACAATATCCAGATTTTTCGAAACCGTTTGTTTTAACAACGGACGCTTCCGGGAAAGCGATAGGAGCGGTACTATCGCAAGGAAAAATAGGACAAGATTTGCCGATAGCATACGCGAGCAGGGTATTAAACAAGGCGGAAGAGAATTACAGCACAATCGAAAAAGAACTGCTAGCTATCGTATGGGCGACGCAACATTTCAGACCATACGTATACGGCACCAAATTCAAAATCGTGACGGACCACAAGCCACTTACTTGGCTTTTTAACGTAAAGGACCTCGGTTCTAGATTAATGAGATGGAAGTTGAAATTAGCAGAATACGATTATAGCATCGAGTATAAGGCAGGAAAAACGAATAAAAACGCGGACGCCCTCAGCAGAATGTTCGCGATAACGCGAGGAACGAAACAAAAGATCAGCAACGGAATAGTAGCCGACGCCAGCGAAGGCGCCAACGAAGGCGCCAGCAAAGAAAGGGAGCCCCGGTTAGAAGAAGAAACGAGCGATAATACATATACGGAGGACGCTAAAAATCAAATACTGCGCGAATTTCATGATACTCCCTTAGGAGGACACTTAGGGGTAAAACGGACCCTGGAACGTATAAAATTAAAACATTCATGGCCAGGAATGCGGCAAGACATAGAAAAGTACATCTCCAGATGCGAAAAATGTCAAAAAAATAAACTATCAAGAATAACCAAAGCTCCTATGGTAATTACAGACACTCCCACGGAACCATTTGAGAAATGTGCACTAGACATAGTAGGACCCTTACCCGAGACAAGCAGGCGGAACAAATACGTGCTAACCTTTCAAGACTTACTAACCAAATTTAGTAAAGCCATACCCCTTGAGAACCAGGAAGCAAACACAGTAGCAAAAGAATTCGTCACTAAAATAATTTGCGAATACGGTATACCACAACGAGTATTGACCGATCAAGGAACCAATTTCCTAACCCAAGTATTCAAAAACGTCTGCAAATTGCTCAAAATCGAAAAAATTCAAACCACAGCCTACCACCCGCAATCAAACGGAGCTCTAGAAAGAAGCCATCGTACACTAGCCGAATACTTAAAGAATTTTATCGCGGAAGACCAGACTGATTGGGACGAGTGGTTGCCTTACGCGATGTTTACGTATAATACCACCCCGCACACGTCCACTAACTATACGCCCTACGAACTCGTTTTCGGGAGGCAAGCTACCTTGCCTACCTCATTAAACCAGACACCGCAGTTAACATATACTTATGACAAATATGCTGAAGAGTTGCGAGAGAGACTACGGTCTACAAATACCATAGCACGCGAGACTATAGGGATCAGTAAAGACAAATCAAAAACGCAATACGACAAAAAGACAGCTACCAAATCTTTCAAAGTCGGAGACCAAGTACTGTTACACGACGAGACAGTAAGACGCGGACGATCAAAAAAATTAACACCCGCGTGGATAGGTCCCTACTCGATTCAAAATACGCACGACAATAAAAACTACACTATAAAAAGAGGACGAAAAACGTGCCGCGTACACTCTAATAGACTTAAACATTATATAGAATAGGACAGCAATAGGGAAACGGTCGCAGTAGTGAAGGAAAATGACGATACACGAAAACTTAAATAACTTAATTAAAGATAAGTAAATATATTAAGAACAAATGATAAAACGACGGATACAAAGAAAAAAAAAAAATGAGAAAAGTATTTGATTATGATTATAAATGGATAAATGATCGATAAATGATTATAAGTCCCCAGAATAGGCCCAGTAAATGGGACGCGGGAAGGACTCGATGAATACATCCCCATAGCGTTCTGGAACAATAACCAGACACGAAGGAATTAAAATAAAAAATATTCCCACTAGGGACAAACAACATAAGCAACAGAACGTAGAAGACTCACCAAATAGGGCCCGTATCCCCCACGAGTCGTCGGAGTCAAGCCACTCCGCAGCCTCACGCCGATACTGCCGATAATTAGCGCGATATTCGCGCACCGCGCGCCTGTAGGCGATATTGACATATCCCGGCGGGGCCGGGTATTCCAAATACTAAAAGAAAAATTCCTTTAGAAAACACACAAACCCCACACTAACGCACACGTCGCAAGGATACAAAACATAGATAAACCCACCAATAGGAAAAGCGCAATTTCACGCGGGACGTCTAGCAGCGAAAGCATGGTGAAAACTGAAACGAAACGAGAAGCGACGAGACAATCGAGCCCCGCGAAGACGAACCATCTTACGTTAGCAAAATTTTATCTCATGCACAGCATACGCAAGACCAGAGACTTCGCGACGAACGGAACGAAGCGCCGACTACACCTAGACATTATATTTTGCAGGATTACCGTCCTACAAACGACGATACTACTCATAGGAGGAACACCCCCCGATACAGATTTCGCTATAAAAGAATTCCAAGACCACCCCGGCATTTACTTCGAGAACCTAGGCGATCTACAAATTTACCGAGATAGTTGGAAGTTAGTATTACACGTAGACATATCTTACATCTACCGACGCGAAGCGAATCTCCAAGCTACACTATATGACATACTAGCGCAATGTAAAAAACCTTCTACCGATAACTTACAAAAGTTCTGCAAAACATTCGCCGCAAAAATCCAAGAAAAGGTAGACCGCATTACCAAACTCCTTACTTACGTCCAGCAAACTATTAGCTCAGCACAAAAATAGCGCCGCGGACTAATAGACGGATTAGGCTACATAGGCAAATCACTTTTCGGACTAATGGATTCCGAGGATAGAAAGAAAATCAACGACCAAATAGACTTTTTAAAGAGACAGGACAGTAGATTAAAAAATACAATCAAAGGACAAATGCAAATTGTAAGAGCCAACACCGAACTTCTCAATGAGACTATACGTAACATACAAGACAACGAAAAAACACTCTTAAACGCGACTTGGCAAATTCAATACTTACTACAACAGTCGACCGACATTATTAAATTCCGAGAGACAGTAGACGAACATCTCATACTAATAAACAGCGTCGCAGAAACACTATTGCGCGACACACAAGACTTACTAGAATTCATAATGGATATAAAAAAGGGAGTCCTTAACCCACGGTTAATACCACCAGCGCTAATCATAACGTACCTCACTTCAGCACTCCCCTACATTCCAAAGGGACTAGACTTCCCTATCGGAATAAAGTTGGAAAACATGCACGTCCTGTACGAGATACTAACACTCTCCGCATTTTCGGATACCAAATCAATTACTGTAGTATTAGACATCCCATTGTTGAGCGCAAAGAAATTTAAATTGAGTAAAGTACACCCGGTACCCACGAAAGTGAACGAATCATTCTACGCGTATATAGAACCCCTGGATCCATACGTGGTACTTGACACCTCGGTGCAAGATTACATACAACTAAGTAAACAAGACCTAGCAGAATGTAAAACTATAAACGATCTATACCTCTGCACATCTAATCACCCGATGTTCAAAGCGATACCATACGGACCTTGCGAAGTACAGTTGTACACAAAATTGACACAAAAACCAAACAATTGTAAAATACGAATCATGACACTAAATCACACTATCCTGATAGAATTACAACAACCGGGCACGTGGATTTATATCGCGCCGAAACCGATACAACTAGCAGCAACCTGCGACGACAAAGGCACAAACATGTATAGCATTAAGGACTCTGGTATAATAACGATAAGAAATAAATGTACTATCACCACCGCCGAATTCACAATAGAAACTGGTAAGCAATACGGAATAGAAAAAACATGGAACTACTTACCTGGTTACAATTTGTCACTAAACGAAATTACGTTTCCACAGACCACTGTAAATTCGTATCGACATATCAACTTCGAACTTAAAAGAATAATCAAACACCCGGAAGAATTAAATAAAGTTAACAAAAAATTAGAGGACTTACAAAACGATTTAGAAAAACCCGAGGTCATACCAACTGAATACCACTATAGTTTCTTTACACTATCCTCTGTGACGGGATTAATAACAATTACATTGTGTATCTTCACACTTTACAAATGCATTGTACGCTGTAAAGCAAGAACACCACGACATTGTACCACAGACAATACGAATCGCGACAAAACAACACAAAAACCTGAAGCGATAATCAAAATAATTAGTAAGGAAGAAATGACTTCCACTAATTCTCTTTGAAATATTATATTCGTTATAAACAAACTATTATTACTATATTATATAAATATCATAATCCTTCAGTGTCAAATGTATAAGACAGTCTGAAATTATACTTACCGAATTACCATATAATCTAGTTAAGAAAAACCACATGTAAGCCGCTGGAAAAGCTATGGCTTTTCCTCCCCAAGGGGGGAGGGATGTTGTGCCCAGGCAACGCCCAAGCACGCGTATCATACATTATACATATTATATTACGTTCGTTATGAAACGCTCGAGACGTTTCCAAGCTAAGACAGCCGCTAAGCAACCAAATTTACAAAATCAGCAAAATGCGAACGCTCCACGCCAACCGGGCATGGTAACGCGTACCACGCCCAAGAGGGATATAAAACCAATCCGACTCCGCTAATAGACAGACTCGAGATCCGACCCTCGACCGGGCAACACGGCTAAAAACCTACTTGTACACCTCCGTCTAGTTTTAGTTGTTTCTGAATAAAGACTTAGTCTTTGAGTTTAAACACATATGGTGTAGTTCACCCGGTGGATTCTCATCCTTTAATCACTCCCGAACCCACGATTACGCCAGATCCCGTACCAGCCTTGCGAGCCACCACGCAGGGCACAACAATGTAAATATTGAATGTTCTTCTTCGAATTTATATACGCTACTTATATTATTCTGTAACAATTGTTGAGAAAGAATAAATACTTTTGGAAATAAATAGAATTGATTATTTAATGAACTGCACAATCCGTTGGCAGGTTATATAGGGGTAGGGATGCACCTACAGCAATAACTGTACATTTGTGTTGGTTTGTAGGGATGGCCATGTGACGTCACGCGTAGGGAATTATTTGGTAATTCTGACCCTCAGATGGCGTTGTTGGCTGTGCCAAGCAGACGGCAGAATCTGCTGCGGATCTGCTGCCGATCTGACATCAGGCACTGACATCAGGTTCTGCACCTCAGAACGCAGCCAAATGCGGACACAGACGACTACAGTTCTGACGTCAGATTCTGCTCTCTCATGCCAGTCCCTCCTACCAATCTAATGTCAGACTGCAGACAGATGGTTATCTGGGGCATCTCCATATCACATGGCCTATATCCTCTTGTTCTTCTCCACATTCGCATATCGGCGATTCAATGATATTTTTCGTGTGAAGTGATTTTGCTAGATTGGAGTGATTTGCTCTTATTCTGCTCAGCATATTAATCGACCTCCTTTCCAACATCTTAAGTTTTTGTAACCACGGTTTTCTTTTCCCCAGCTTGTTGTTACTTGTCGTAAAATATTTTATCCCTTTATATCCTCCTTCCAACTTCATATCTCTAGTAGAATCCTTCCATGCCCTTTCTTCTAATGTTGTCAATATGTCTTCCATTGGGATTTTTATATTGCTGTCCGGTACACCCCTTGTCGTGTCCTTCGCCAATATGTCCGCCCTCTCATTCCCCTCAATTCCCACATGTGCCAGGATGCATACAATCTTTACCTTGTCTGCCTTGCAACCGGTTTCTCTCTCGACTAATATCCTTGTTCTCTCTCTTTCCAGTAGTTGCATCTTAATTCTTCTCGCCCTCGTTGCGACGCGAATGTTTGACGTAATTGCCGAACCGTAAGCGTAGTTGTCTTTAACGCGATTACTTATATTGCGTTACTGTGCAGGATATTAATGGATCTGTATATGTGAATTTAAACAATTAAATGGAATATTTAAACATATAAAAGAAATACAGAGAGTAGGTCGCGCTAGCTGTTGCCAGCTTAAATCTTTGCTTCGATCTGACGCCTTACGAAGACGTCGAAAACTTCGAGACCCCTGCAAGGGTGTCTTCCTATTGGTTGTGAAAATTGACGGAAGAGAAAACGGAGAGGGAAATTACGATTCCCACGAAACCGAACCGAACGGCGCGACGGCGTCTGTTTATTGTCGTCCAAACATCTCTCGACTCGGCCCAACGGTCCCTAAGTTATGGAGCCGGTTGTAAATAACCGAGTGCCAAAGTATTAGTCCCAGGCAGCGAAACCAAGTGCCGGCCAAGTACATAGTGACGCAGCTTGAAGCTCGATAGCAAACTCTTCTCGCTCAACATACCACCTGCCTTGAAGGGTTACATTCAATATACATCTCCTGCAAGCATACACACACGCCGCAGATCTAGTTACTATCTAAAATGAATACTAAACGCACAAACCAAAAATCAAAATGCATAAACGCTAGCAATACATCAAACAATAAGAACTTAAATTCGATACTAAACCAAGGACCTTACGCATCGCTACTGATAAAACAAATAAGAAAACCACAATGTGGCATTGCACACAGTATACACATGGAAGGCAAACTACACAACTAGTTACCTAAAACATAACGCACACAATTAAAATTAGTGTCATAAAGGAATGCGTGTAACGTGATTACCAATACATATGATGCGATTAACAGAAACACTGCGAAACGCTTAAACTCTATCCGCTAAATAATACGCAAAACAGTTCAATTCAAATCAGTCCATCAGTCCAAATCAGGACTCTCAATCGGGAGCGGTGATAGTCTTTTCACACAACGCTTGTACGTGCCATGGGCTGTCTTAACAATTACAACACGAACAACATTATCATTGCCCGGATGGATGTCCACAATCCGACCAAGCGGTGGAGCGTTATCCTCCTTGATAGTCACCAACATCCCCTTTTTAAAATGAGCAACGCCTTTAAGATGCCATTTCTTCTTCGTATGAAGAATCTGCAGATACTCCTTCTGCCATCGAGTCCAAAAATGCTGTTTCACCTTCTGCACGTGTTGCCAAAAGGACAGCCCTTTGTTGCTCGGCACGTCTAGAAAATCACGCTCCGGAAGATTGCACAACGAATCGCCAATGAGGAAGTGACCAGGAGATAAGGCAACAAGATCATTGGGATCAGCGGACAGTGGTATCAAAGGACGTGAATTCAAAATGGCTTCTATCTCAATTATTAGGGTATTGAATTGCTCATATGTGAAAAATCCCTCACCCACCGTCCTACACAAATGTCCCTTAAACGACTTAACTGCAGCCTCCCACAGACCACCAAAATGTGGTGAGCGAGGCGGAGAAAAATGCCATTGAATGTTTTCTGCGCTTAAAAAATGTCCCATCTTATTTGCATATTCTTCAGAAGCCATGAAAGCCCGAATCTGCAAGATTTCATTTCTCGCACCCACATAATTAGTGCCATTGTCCGTATAAATATTCTGCGGTCTTCCTCTTCTAGCAAAGAACCGTCGTAATGCCGCCAGGAACGCTTCCGTAGTCAGATCCGTAATTAATTCTAAATGTACTGCCTTACTTGCGAAGCAAACAAAGACAGACACATAAGCCTTTACCTTCGAACGGTTGCGCAATTTCTTTTCCTTTATGAAGAAAGGACCACAAAAATCGATACCGATGTTTTGGAAAGGTCGCGTCTGCGTTACCCGGTTACCTGGTAAATTACCCACAATATAACTTGGTATCTTGGGATTCAATTTGCAGCAACGTATACATCCATGTATTAGCCTCTTAACTGCGTTTTTGCCGTCAATCGGCCAATATCCCTGCCTAAAAGCATTGAGCGTGGCCTGTAGGCCTGAATGCCAATGCCGAATATGCTCGTGCCTATTTATAAGCTCCGTAATATGATGGGTACGCGGTAATAAAAGAGGGTGCTTTTGTGCGTAACTTAACGGCGCATGCTTCAGCCTGCCGCCCACCCTAAGCAGACCGTCTTTATCTAAGAACGGGCTTAAATTACCTAATCTGCTTCCCTTGGGTAGTCCGCGTCCCTGTCGTGAACCCTCAATTTCCCCCGCGAATGCCTCAGCTTGCACCTCACGTAAAATTCTTCCGTGAGCTCTATGCATTTCCTGTGGTGTCAATTCACCCATAACTCTTTCCTTATTCCTTGCGTTGTAGACGAAACGAAATATATAGGCTATCACGCTAGTTAGCATGGTGAAGGATGAAAATCTTGTAAATATATCATTCTTCCGTTGCTCAATAACAAACGACAATATGTTCCGTCGTTCCGGAACATTGTCCACCGAGACATCACTAACTGGCCAGCAAATCTCATCTTGCGAAAGCCAATGAGGCCCTTTTAGCCAGATCTGGTTACCAACAAATTGCGCTGGTGATTGCCCTCGCAATATAAAATCTGCAGGAATATCTGCTGAAACCACGTGATACCAGCTCTGCACATTCGTGTCAGCTCGAATCTTACTCACACCATTTGCTACAATGGTCTTGAGAAGATGCGGTGCCGTTTTGATCCGTTGCAACGTTATGCTTGAATAAGACCAAAACCTGATCAAATCAAAATCAAGCCTCGACAACGATCTTACAGCTTCCGTGTATAATTTGGCTAACAATCTTGCAGCACAAAGTTCCAAACGCGGCAGTGATACTACCTTAACGGGAGTTACTCGCGATTTAGCGCACAACAAATTGACCTCGTGTGTTCCCTTATTATTAGAAACCCTAATAAAAATACACGCTCCGTACGCGCCTTCACTGGCGTCGCAGAAGCCGTGCAACTGTATGTTGCTATATCCCTCAAGCACCACCTTTCGCGGAGCTGAAAAGTTGTTTAACAAATGCAACTCGTCCTTGAAATCTAACCATCCTTGCAAAACATGTTGAGGAACAGCCTCATCCTAACTAATGTTAGCCTTCCAAAGTTGTTGCATAATTATTTTCGCCTGTATGATTACAGTACTAAGTAAACCAAGAGGGTTAAACAATTGTGCAATCTGCGATAAAATTAATCGCTTCGTAAAATTTTGCAAATCCGTGAAAGGTTTAGACTTGTAAACGATGTTATCAGTACTAGGATTCCAAAAAACTCCTAACGTTTTCTTTGTCTCAGCATGATCCAAGCATAATGCATCCTGACTCCCGGATTCCTGTAAGCCATTGATCAGCCTGACTTCGTTCGAAGCCTACTGACGAAGATTGAAACCCCCTAATTTAGCGAAAGCAATTAGTTCATCCCTTAATTTTAGCGCTTCTTCAAAAGTAGATGCCCCCGTTAGCAAATCATCTACATAAAAATCGTTTTTAAAACATCGCGCTGCATCTAAATGTTTGTCGCCTTCGTCAATCGCGAGCTGCTTCAAACAACGCACCGCTAAAATGTTGCTGAAGCGGTACCATAAGTGACCGTGTCTAATCGAAAAACCTTGATAGGTTTGTACCTGGAGCTACGCCATAGAATCTTCTGATAATCAGTATCTTCGGAATGTACTAAGATCTGACGAAACATTTTTTCAATGTCTGCTGTCAGAACAAACACGTGAAATCGAAACCTAAGCAGAATAGACCACAAGGTATCCTGAATAGTCGGTCCAGCCAACAGGGCATCATTAAGTGATACGCCCGATGAGGATTTCGCGGAGGCGTCAAATACGACTCTGACCTTAGTGGTTACGCTCGATTCCTTAATTACAGCGTGATGCGGCAGATAAAAACACTTCCCCTCTTGCTACTGACTAACCTAGGTCATGTGTCCCAACTCAAGGTACTCATCTAGGAACTGTTTATATTGCACTAAAAGATTCGGCTTCTGATGAAGCTTACGCTTTAATGAAATAAACCTATTCAACGCAGCACCTCGGGAGCTACCAATAACCTCCTTCTGCTGATTGAATGGTAAACGAACCATGTAGCGCCCGCTTGCATCCCTAGATACATTATGAACAAAATGCTCTTCACATATAGTTTCCTCTCTAGAAAACAATGGTTTTTCAGGGATTTCTTCAATTTTCCAAAACTTATTTAATGAATTCTCAAGTGATGACACTACGTGATGTGATTTTAGAGGTTCCATTACTGAGAATCGCTTCTGCCAGTTCAACGAACCTGTCATTATCCATCCTAATTGTGTCTGTTGTAAAATGATTTCCTCATTACAGAGTCTAATCTGCCCATTGCGCAATAATCTATAAAACAAACTATTTCAGTAGTATAGCTATGCTGATTCTAGACCAGGTCCTCTGAGGGTTGCGCGGGGGCGGGTGGAAGTGAGGGCGCGCGGGGGAGTGCGGTGGGGGGAACTTTAGGCGCGGGGACAGCGGGGAGTGGAAGACTGGTTGCGCGCGCACGAGCCGCGGAGTGGGGGAAGCCATAATCGTGGAGGGGATCAGTCCAGACCGAGCGGCCGCGGAGACCTCTCCAGACCTGGCCCACCGTCAGAAATTTTTCAGAGGGAGGGAATGACCCACAGCAGAATTTTTTTCATACCTAACCGAGGGAGGGAACGACCTTGGCCCACCCCCGAAAACTTTTTCACCCCTGGTCCAGATCGATCTAGCGAACTGCCAAGCGCAGAGAAATAATAATAATTTTTATCAGAAATTGTTTCGAGCGATGTCGGGAAAGATCGACGTTTTACAAACCATATATTCGGGGAGGGAAAGAGACGGCACTACATAGTTGTAAAGCTAAATTTGGGGAGGGAAAGAGACGGCACTACATAGTGGTACAATCGCATGCATTCTAAAGCTAACAGTATTTCAAAATGTTTTTTCAATCTTAACGTCGCAGCGTATCGCGCGATCGTGTGTAATTTGACTCCTCTGGAGCAGCCGTGCGGGATGACGTCATTTTCACGGCGCGAAGAAGGCGCGGATCATAGAATTATGCGGTGTCAGCAGAAATTTTATTCCATACCAGCAGACACTTTTTTCCCAAGCCCAGAGAAATAATTATAATTTTCAAACAAATATGTATCGCAGCGTATCACGCGATCACACGTAATTTTGAATCCCCTAGGACAGCCGTGCAGCATGATGTCATTTTCACGGCGCGAAAAACGCTCGAATGAAATATAATACTTTGTTGAAGTCAAACGTGTGAGAATCAAAGAAAGAATTATGCCATATCGATAGAAATTGGTGATGACAGAAGGAGGAAGATGGGGGAGGGGTTACATACAAAAGCCTGGAGATACTGTGAGGCGGTTATAATCGTTCGGCACCCGACAACGGCACATCGCGATTGAATTTGTGTTCGACGAGTGAAAAAAAGTGATAAAATTGTAAGTATGAATACAAGTTTTTTTGGCTTATGTATGGATACAGAGATGAAAGTGTTAAATAGAATTTTAATAAAATTATTTTTTTCAGTTTCACATCCAGAAAAAAGATGCCAGTACACCACAGTATACAGTTTCCGCCACCTCCGGAAGACAATGTACCGTGGGACGGAGTTGTCCCCAACGAACACCCGATGATATGTCTACGGAGCATTAGTACCCCCCTGTGGATCAATCTGGGCTATATGCACGGAAAGCTGCTGTGTGATGGGTGCTACAAAGAGCTCCCGGAGCACGAAAGCCTCGATTACCTGCAAGCGGCCATCCACATCGCGGTGTTCCGCATCAATTATCAACGACACATGTATTGCGCAACCTGTTCGACGATAATTTACGCACCCAACCTTGCAGAACAGTGTTCAAAGTGCATTGAGCGATATTTTAATATGTCACAGAATGATCGTAACACCCTCATAGCGAGAGGTGTGTTAAATGTAGAATACGAATGGTGACCCTTCCATGGGAACCCGAATAAAATTTATTTACTTTTTAAATTTGTCTACCAGTTTATTTTCCTTCATATTCCTATCCAGTTCATGATATTACTATGGCGCTAATATGTAGCAAACATGCATTCTATAACAATTTTTAAAGCGTTGCAGCGCGCGCTTACGCGTGTAATTTGAGTCCCCTGGGACAACCGCGTGATGATACCTACTATTTGGCGGCGTGAAGAACGGCGCAAAGAACGCACGAATGAAATATAATACTTTTTGTTGCAGCGTGAAGAATGGCGCGAAGAACGCATGATCGAAATATAATATTTTTTTGAAACGCCGAATCTTAAAAGTATGCGGTGAGGAGAGAAGGAGGGTAAATAAAATAGAGACATAATATAAGTTTAAGAAATATATATTGTTACATAAAGAATAATAATAATAAAGAATAAGAATATAAAAATATATAAAATAAAAAAAATAATAATAAAAATAAAAATATCGAAAATAAAAACTATTGGGGAGGCGGGGGCAGTGACGGCGATGGGGGGGATGCGGGCGATGGGGGCGACGGCGGCTGTTGAGGCGGTGGTGTATGGGGTGATGGGGCGTGCGGTCGCCGCAGGGGCCCCATCTGCCGATGTGGCACCCAAAGGTGCCGTAACCGCGCTGCCATCCTCGGCCCAATTACTGGGGGCCCCCGCGACGGGCCTGTCAGCCACACCTCCAAAATGATTCGTAAGTCCTAGAACAAAGACACAAACGTCGATATAATATTATCACATCAAACGCACAAAGCAGTGCAAAGTATTGCATACCACTGGAGGCGGCGGCGGCGACGGCGATGGCGACGGCCAATGGGGCGATGAGGGAGGCGACGATGGTGGCGAGTTCTACAACACACAAATATCGATATAATATTGGCACGATCGCCTGATTTGATCGAACTTGATTTCACCGGTTAATCACGATAAATGTAAACAATATTGTTGTGTACATACCTCGGGGTTATCTCGACATGGCTCAGGGTCGGATTCTGGGGCGATCTCGCTAGTCCCATGTTCACAAAAATAATTACACAAAAAATCCTGTAGGACTGTTGCCTGTCGCGTTTGACGATCAACTGGTCTCGCAGCATCTCTAAGCGCTCGCATGTAAACTCATATCTTGAAACCGAGAAGTGCGTAGCTTTGCAAAAGTAAGATGCCGTTGTTCTTCACATTCATTTTCGCTCACCATCCTCTCCTTCTTCGCACGCATCTTCTTTCCCTTCTTCTTTGGACACATCATTTGACTAGACCATACCATTTGAATGATCGCATATTGAACATCAATTGAACTACTTTGATCGCATATCGAACGTCTATCGTACCACTCTGAACGTGTATCGAACATGTATTGTACCACTCTGAACGTGTATCGAACATCTATTGTACCACTTTCAACGTCTAACGTACCACTCTGAACGTGTATCCAACATGTATTGAACCACTTTGGTCATGTATCGAACGTGTATCGAACATCTATTGTACCACTTTCAACGTCTAACGTACCACTCTGAACGTGTATCGAACGTGTATGGTACCACATTGATCGTGTATGGTACCACATTGATCGCGCATCGAACCACTTCTACATAATAATAATAATTACAACCATCATCTTAATCTAGCGTACATCACATGCAGGAGGTTGGGGATGGGTGAAGAAAAAACATTTATGCATTAAAAATTGATTATATTTATTTATGCATTTCTCTCTGGTGTTTAGACCACCAGTTGAATATTTTAAATACATTTTGCAAGGCACAGGGCTTTGCGTCTCTGCCACATCGCAGAGTATTAACTACATTTAGCTTATTTAGAGATATGATATACTTGTAGTCAATGTCCAGTGCCTCGATGATCATGTCCGCTCTCGTATTTTCATCGAGGAAATCCGCAAGCCAGTCGCGTTTCTGCAGCCCTTTAACGTATACGATATGGGATGCGTCATCTTCTTCATCGATCGCATCAGCAACAGCTTTCGTAATTAGCTGTTTAGCCATACTGTATGGAACGTCTCCATCTTCCCACCATAGTCCATGATGTTTTGCCACCAACCACCGGATGCTTGATTTGTCAGATTTCGTAAGAAGATATTGGGGCATTGAACTCCCAAAAATATAGTGCGAGAGAATTGTTCCCTTTCGTAGGACAGCCACTTCCTTGACGACAAATCTTCCATCAACGATGAACCCTTGCAGGTCAACAAATGTCGGTATGGCCATTATCGGTACAATTTAGAGGTCCGCTCGCTTTCAAGACAGACGGGAGAATGCGATCTTTCTCGTAAAGCATCTCGATTTTCACGATGAAATTTTGGCACAGGAGAGGGCAGGCAAGTAGCGCGGCAATTTAAATGATTTTTCGCACCATGTTTGTCAGTGGATTGTATTCAGCCGACCGATCGTACAGAAGCAGACAGTAGGTTGTAGTATTTGCAGGCACATTCTCTTTACATTCGAATTCTATGCGCACGTCCACGGAACCATTCTTGATCAACTCATTTTGTCGCGAGCAATCAATCACAACGAGGGGGCCAAATTGTAAAAATTCGGCCACGGTGAATAATGCCTCGTTGCAACTATATCCATAATACGATTTACGGAATTGCGTATGCATATGAAACAAGATGGCGTGCCTATTTTTGTCAAAGTCCAAGTTCAAGTAATCGTACGGGTAAAATTCTGGGTTGAGCAAAAGTTTTAGATTGAGCAGTTTGCAGTTGTCGATCTTAGTAACATCTTCGCTCATCACATTCTTTCGATTAGAACGCAGATGCCTTCACGGCCCACGAATGCTTGGTCGTGTTCTGTAAGAGAGGATACTCGTACAGATTCCACGATTGAAAACAAATGCTTAGGTTTTGTCCACTTTCCAAAGTATGTAGTAACGACAGCTTATTAACGTCGTTCAGCGTCACATGAGGCATCCGCCATTGCACTTTATGTAATTCAATTTCTGGTTCCAACATCGGCGATCCTATTAGAGAATTGTTATCGTTGCGCGATCGTATTAAAATCAATTCGTGACGCGCATTAATAATCACGCGTTTGTAGCCCTCGCAATATCGCAGCAAATATTTGAGCGGGATGCAAAAGTTGAAATGGTTGTTCAATATTGGCCCATCGCGTTGTTTCAAGCCCCATCCTGCATTCTCCAAATTGTTGTCTTCGCCAGATGTCAGCAATACATAGTTTTTAAGCGTGCTAGTTATTCCAACGTTTCTGTTGCGGTCAATCTCCACGCCATTCAGCTCGTATCGAATCTCATCAAATAAGAACGCCACACACTTATTTCCCAACGTCACCGTTAATGCATCATTTGGCTTATTTATCGTCAATTTCCCCTCCACGTAGAGGAAACTATCACACGGCAATGTGTATAAATCCTGATGCTGAATTTATCGTTACTCGAGTCAGTGTTCGGTATTGTATGATAAGTATGCTCGTAATCATCGTTGCTCAAATTTATGGGTGGAAAGTAGCTTACCGCGAGGGTGCTACTCTTGCCGCTTAGAGTGAATGTTAACGACATATTCCGAGCTGTACTGCTCGACTAGTACTGAATCAGAGCGGTGGGAAGTCAATCCTTAAATTTGGTGCCGATCGTCTGTAGAACGCGTAGACATAGTTGTCCACAGTTGCTCTGATTGTACTGCTGATAAGACGTTCTATTGTATTCAATCTTCACAGCATCTTTATCCAGACATTGCACCAATTCCTTAGGCGGTCGAAGATTTCCAAATCTATCGGAATATACAGCTCGACACCCTCTCTTCGCATACGCCTCCCAATGAGTCCCCGACCCCTCGACGTTGTCCAAATTTACGATGCCGCTCTCGTTCCGACGTACTCCTCCGGCAGGTAGCACATTGCGCATAAAAACACCCCTAAAAAATGGAATACGCATACGTTTTGCCAACTCCACCAATTGCGCATCGGTAGTTACGCCCATAGGCATTTTTATTTTCTTTTCGGCGTTTTTTTTTCGTTTCGATATTCCCTGTCCGCGCTTGTATGGCGCGAAATAAAGTCCGCGACCTTCCATGGAGCGATTATGACGTTGCATTTCCTGCAGCTGATGTTGCGCCGCCTTATTATCGTTTACGGCATTAGCGATCCCCGCCGTTCCGCCAACTAGTGATCCGAGAACACCTAGCAGCGGGAGAAGTGGTAATATACCACCCCGTTTTGCCACCGGAAGAATTCACTTTTGCGGTATTCTCTTTGCCGCCCTTTTGCGAGTTTTTGTTTTCATCCCCATTCTGATTTTCGTCTTGGCCTTGCCCAAACAGCTGTAGCAGCGCCTCTTTCGCCCAGAGTCGAGTCTCGCGCAACGATGCTTTTTCGCGCTTTGTCAGCGAGTACGTTATCTGCCGCGTGCCTTTCGCTGAGGTCGTTGCTACGCGAATACGCTACGTCGTGTTCGCGACACGCTGCATCCAACGGATTGATACCTTGATCGCCTCTAGCCAATCGTTTTGCCAGACGAGTTCCTGGACCGTAAAACTGATATCCCGGGATATGTAATTCGACAGGTAGCGCGTTTATCGCCCGATTTAACAAACCACAACCATTCTTTACTCTCATCGGCGACATTCGCCACAGTTTTTAATCAGTGGTGCTGGACCGTCGATATGCGTTCGCTGCCAAGGGCGATTATAATGATCCAGACACCGGCGATACTGCCGAACCTCGAAATCGGCTTTTATATGCTCGGGGAGTCTGTCCCACAACTGTTCAATGTGTCTGCCAAACTCGCGCAGTAGAATAATTTTTGGTATATATTTCAACTGCTCAGAGGTTATGTCTCGAATATAGCAATTATCCGACAGAACGAGAAGCATTTCGAATACTGAGATGTTTTGCTTCGGCGCGGGTCTATAAATAGGGCGCGTCGCCGCTTCGACGTATCAAAAATCATTTTCGCGGTTCGCAGCGAGGATGCGATTCGTGCGGCAACCTGCGACGATACGCGTGACAAATTTTGACGATAAATCGCAAATGATGTTGTCACGTCCCGGGTGGAAGGTTTGAGGACGATGAATGTGTGGGGTAAAAGTCAGGCGCGAATCTTGTATCCAGCACTCTGAGGATAGATGGGAGTCAGACGCGAATCTGTAATCCAGCACTCTAATCGACCAGGGAAGGTTTAAAAGGCGAATACGCACCCGGGTGACACCCGTTAGAGCACTTGCGGTTTGTATTTACGGCTTGCTAATTGGATTTACCGCTGCATTAATATGAAAAGCCACACGTGATAATTCGACATATGGCTATGCGAGACCCATGCACAAGTAAGCCTTGTAAACACTATAAGAAATCCCGGCGTTCGTGAACCGAAATCAGCTGTTGCACTAGCTTGTTATGTTTCTGAGGTTTCGCGGCCGGAGGATCGTCACAATAACTCGAAACGTTATTTAGAGATAAGAGCGTTATTTATTTTAAAGCACTTGGTGATTAATATAATAATGCGTTGGACGTTGAGCATTAGCACATAAACATGTATATAAACGATAAGCAATAGTAATATATATATATGAACATGAGATACGTGAGTGTTAGCAATAGGCAATAATAAGAAGAGCAATAAGTATTGGAAATGATAACAATATAAATCAATAGGTATTAGCAAAGAACACAATATAAATCGATAAACATTGGCAAAAATAATAATATAATGCAATAAGTATTAGTAATGATAATAACATAAGAAGCGATAAGCATTAGAAATAATTATAAGAATAATATGCAATAAGCATTAACGATAGACAATTATATGAGGTCAATAAGCATTAGCAATAGGCAGTAATATACGTGCAATAAGCGAAATATGAAAACCGTAGCAATAAGAAATAATATAATGACGGTGATATGCCTTAGTACGATAATTAATAATAGTCGCTTACAGTGGCTGCCGTGGATGGATTTTCCGTAGAGCACTGAATTTAACGCGTGGGAATTTACTGTTAAGTTAACAGTTTGCGTAGAGATGAATGATTGAAAAGACTGATCTAGACGACTGATCGGGAAGAACAACAATAATGGTCCGGCCTCTGGGGTCCTTGTATTTATATGCTTTACGGGATTGTTGCGGGGGTACGCGCGGTAAGGACCTTGACCCATTTAGAAATTAAGTCGCAGTAGGACTTCCGGGTTTTTTTTACAAAGGAGCGTCTATTATTAGACGGTTTTAACTCACGTACGCCAAATTTCGTCGCATTAGGCATCCGGGGTTTTTATGACTGTGAAAGGAGATGCTCAACCCATCGAATGGATTTTTGGTGGTTTGATTGGAAAGGGGTACTTGTGATCTTGATTTGGAGGATCTTAAAGAAGGGGTGAGACGTGGTCTCGATTTAAGGGGTTTTTGGGCGAGGGGCTTGTTTAGATTTAGTCGGTGGGAGGGATTTGTGCCTCGTGGGGCAAATAGTTGAAGGAGGTTTCGAACCGAACATCTGGAGATGGGGACCGCTGAGGTACATCGTCAAGGTGATCGGCGATCGGGGAAAAGGGGTAAGATTTGAGTCTAAGGGGTTTGTTGTCGTAGTTGTGGAGTGAATTATGGGGAGATTTGAATTAACCGCGCGTGAAAAATAGTGGGACGTCACACTGTCCTCGAAAACAAGGCGCAGACATGGTAGCATGCTTCCAAACACCGTACGCTGCCTCATTTGCGGCCCATCAAATTGTGGAAAGACCAACGTGCTGGTGAGCTTGTTAGAAAGTCCTCACGGCGTCCGCTTCGAGAACGTGTACGTGTATTCCAAATCGTTGCAACAGCCGAAATATCAGTATTTGGAGAATTTATTGACTCCGATAGATGAAATTGGCTACTTCACATTTTCGAATAACAGTGACATCATCCCACCGAGCGAATCGCTTCCGAATTCCATTTTTATCTTTGATGACGTGGCATGCGACAAGCAAGATACGATAAGGGAATACTTTGCAATGGGGCGCCACTCGAACGTTGACTGCTTCTATCTCTGTCAGATATATGCAAAGATTCCCAAACATCTTATACGCGACAATGCGAATCTGTTGATTCTGTTTAAGCAGGATGGTACCAACTTGAAACATGTGTACAATGATCATGTAAACACTGATATGTCTTACGAGGATTTCTGCGCTTTGTGTCGTAATTGTTGGCAGCTGGAGTATGGTTTCGTGGTGATAGACAAGGATCACGCGATGTCCAATGGACGTTATAGAAAGTGATTTAACGAGTTTGCCGTACCGTGAGATGGTCAATCATTGTCAACACGTCGGTGGGAAAGCAACGTCTGCGGTACAACAATGATTGATATCGATAGACTGGAGATTAAAGATCGTGAGAGAATAGCGAAAAAACCTTCTACATCTACACTACCAAACTGCATCGTTGGACAAATAATTTCATCGTTTAATTAATAATAAATCGAACTTATTCGCGATCGCTTCACCAGGACGCTTCTTTTTCGAGATTTTTATTAATTATTAAATTCTGGAGGGTGGACAAATGAAATCATGGGCTGGACAAACGTCTTCTACATCTACACTATCAAACTGCGTTGTTGAACAAATAATTTCATCGTTTAATTAATAAAAAATCGAACTTATTCGCGATCGCTTCAACAGTGTCCTTCATTTTTCGCGATTTTTATAAATAATTCCATTCTGGAGGGTGGACAAACAAAAATTTTTGTTGGACAAACGGTGCTAGATCGTGGAAAATCGTATCCCTCATTTAAAAAGTTGAAAAGTGTTCACGGAGGGTGCTGCTGACAAATTTTCTTTATTTGTTAATAACTTTTTTTTAAGGGTGGACAAACGAAAATTCTTGTTGGACAAATGTGGACAAACGATGGACAATCATTTCCCCCCATCAAATTATTAAAAAGTTTTCATAGGGGTGCTGGTGAAATATTTTTTTTTCATAACTTTTTTTTTAAGGGTGGACAAACAAAAATTTTTGTTGGACAAACGTAGACAAACGATGGACAAACGTATGCCATTGAGTTTGTTTAAAAATTCGAATTTGCGGGTGCCAACTTCACAGACCTTAGTAAAGGGTAAAAATAGAAATTCAGGTTTTTGCAGATTTTCTCCTATACTAGCGTGTGAAAACTTTTGAAAAAAATCAGAGGCATTTCTGTCACCAGGGCACATATTAGGAAAACGCTTCAGGTTTTTAAATTGAAAAATCAAGCTGTGAAAAATAAAAAACGCCAAAAATGCTGAAAAATGCCGGTTGTGTATCGAAGCAGGCTTAGTACTATATTATATTTTTACTGTATATCCACATCATTGTTACTATTCTTAAATTTGGTGCGCCGCAGTTAAAAAAATTAAAAATCGATTTTTCGCCGTTTTTCCGTGTCAGAGTAACTTATAGGTCGAATTTTCGTACATACTGTATGAAATAAGTCTTTTATGCGATTTTGAATGTCTTCACATGCAGCAAACCAGCATAAGAATTAAACGAACTAAACATGCTGTGAAATTACAGCCTGAAATGTCTATCATATTTTGAACGGCGTCGATGGCGCAGCGGCAAAGCTACAAATTACAAAACATCACACGATTGTTGCTGCAATCCATCCACAATTGTTAAAGGTAAGAGATTAGAAAACGAATTTCATATAATATTAATTTAGTGTAGGAAATGTTACAACAATACTGTAATTGATGGGATACTTGACGAAAGAAACGGTGGCATCATACTGCTCTCAGGACATTTTTCGTATATTTCAAGTATTAAAATATTTTTAAAATGTTTTTAAAACATTTGTAAATAAATATTGATCATTATCATATAGCTAGAAATTGAAAAAGTACATAATTAATGTGAAAAAAATATGACCCCCTGTAGGGACTTAGAAGTTCCGAGGCTCGAACCTACGTTCAAAAAGTTTGCATCGGTTCAACAGTCCGACACTTTGCCGCTGCGGCATCGACGCCCTTCAAAATATGATAGGCATTTCGGGCTGTAAAGTCACAACATGTTTAGTTCGTTTAATTCTTACGCTGTTTTGCTGCATGTGAAGACATTCAGGATCCCATAAAACAGTTATTTCATAAAGTATGTACGAAAGTTCGACCTATAAGTTACTCTGATACGGAAAAACGGCGAAAATCGGTTTTTAATTTTTTTTAACTGCAGCGCACCAAATTTAAGAATCTGCAAAAAATTCACGACAATAGTAACAATGATGTGGGGATCATTCCACGCCAAATCGATCACTCTTTTCCCTCGATGTCTCGGATTTTTTTAACCTTGAATATGTTGTAGTCCTCGTGGAATTAGGGAGGGTTTAAGTCATCATTTTGTCGATTTCGAGTCTGTTTAAAAAATACATGGCCTTAAATTTTGCGATTTTTGCCTATTTTCGTAAAAATGGGTTGTACTTATGAATTTTTATCTCGGTTACTATTTGTCGGATTTAGTTGATTCTTACGGCATTTGAATGTGGAAGGATCAGCGTTTCTGAATAAATTTTTTTCAGATCGAAAAATTAATTTTGCAACATTGAAAATTATAAACAAATTTTAATTTGCAAATTCGGGCTCGAGGTCGCGAGTTTAAAAATCCGAAAAAACTATCGTATTCCTTGAAGTTTTTTCTACAAAATAAGCCTATCCCCAGAGTGGTGCGGCTCCTATTAACATCGCAGTGGGGTGGTAAATACAGCGGTTCGCGCCGAATCAGGTAGGCGGACCGGGCGTTGCCGCCGTTCGGGGATCGGCGCGTCGCGATCGCGTTGGAATATCGGCCGCGCTCGGCCGCCTTCGTGCCTTGCCGTCGCGCGACTCACGCCTGAGGCCTCGGTCGGGCTCGGCCGTTTCCGCCTGCTTACGGCGTAACGGTGTCCCGCTTGCTCGCGAGTGCTACCGCTACATAGGTATTGGCCTTCCAAGTTTTCAAATCTCTTTCCAAGCCTGAAAATCTGTTAGTAGAATTCCGAAAATGGTGCGTCAGTGGTGTTGCAATCCCTTCAGCCGAACGGGACATACTCGTTGTACAAAAGGACTCCGAAAAGTATCATTGGGAGTGTCGGGAAAAGAGTAAGGAACAGGCCGAAACTGCATTTGCTGAACCAGGGCCTTCTGGACTGTCGCGTATGCAGAATGGTCATAGTTCAAGTACCAATTTTTGTGTACTTCATCCATCTGATGTGGTGAGTTCCACCAATATATTAATGTCATCTGTAGGAGAGTCTCCGTTAACAAGTACAACTTTAAGGTCCCATAGAAAAACATTAGAAAAATTAGTTCGTGTCCATAATATCATAAAATCAAGTTTAGTAGATGCAGAAAGTAGTTCAAGTAGTGTTGAGGAAAATAATAACGAGATAATGGAACAGTTAAAACATAAATTTACTACAGAACCTAATAACAGTGAAAAAATTCGTATTCTTACAATTTTACCGAAATCGTGGAGCATTAGAAAAATTTGCAGAGAATTTAAGAGTTCATACCACATGGCAAGACAAGCAAAGCGATTGCAAGTTGAGCACGGAGCGATGTCAAGTCCAAATCTCAAAGATGGTCGTCAGTTACCAGAAAGTACGAAGTCACTAATAGGAGGTTTTTACCGTAGTGATGATATAAATAGGGTAATGCCCGGGAAAAAAGATGTTGTTTCTGTAGTACGAAATGGGTCCAGAAGAAATATTCAAAAACGATTAGTTTTAGGTAATCTTAGAGAAATTTATTTATCTTTTAAAGAAACATACCCCATAGAAAATGTAGGTTTTAGTACATTTGCGAGTTTACTTCCGCAGGAGTGCATTTTAGCTGGGGCTAGTGGTACGCACTCCATTTGTGTTTGTATAATCCATCAGAATGTGAAATTAATGTTATCTGCGATTAAAACAGCGGTAGGTACACATCGCACCGAATCAAATAACGTTTTAACAAATTATAAACATATTTTGAAATCAATTATATGTGAATTACCAACTTCTTCGTGTCATTTTCGAAAGTGTAGTTCTTGTCCCGGGTTTGATAATATTTATTCAGAATTTGAAACCTTTTTTGATAATAATTACATAACAAATATCACTTTTAAAAGTTGGACCCACACTGATAGATCTTCATTACTTACGGTTACATCTTTTTGTGACGAATTCCTACAACGTTTGAGCGAAAAGATTGTCATTTTGCAGACACACGATTACATTGCCAGAATGCAGAGTTTGTATTTAAATAAAATTAAAGATTCGATAGATAATGGCGGGTTCGTAGTCATTGGCGATTTTGCTGAAAATTACAGTTTCGTAGTGCAAGATGAAATTCAGAAATACCATTGGAGTAACTATTCATCCGTTTGTAATATGTAGTAAAGATAGAGCTCATCACAATTTTGTTATAATTTTTTAAAGTTTAGGTCATAATACTGCTGCTGTTCACCTATTTCAAAAACGATTACTAAAATACCTTGCAGATAAATTTGTAGGAAACGTAAAAAAATAATATATTTTCAGGTGGAGCGGCTGCACAGTATAAAAATAGAAAAAATTTCATAAATTTGACACATCATATTAGCGATTTCGGTGTTGCTGCTGAGTGGCATTTTTTTGCAACGGCACACGGTAAAGGACCATGTGACGGGATTGGAGGTGCCGTGAAAAGACTTGCAATGCGCACTAGCTTACAAAGACCGGTGGACAATCAAATTCTTACACCCGCAGATTTATATGAATGGGCAAGAACATCTTTTCCAAACATTACCTTTGATTACGTAAAACAGGATGAACAGAAAAACCATGCTGCTAGCTTAGAAGCTCGTTTTGCTGCAGCACTTGCTATCACTGGCACCAGAAGCTTCCATAGCTGTACGCTAATATCACAAAATAAAATTTTATTTAAAACTTTTTCGTCCGATGCAAATGGTGCTGTGTTCAGCACAATGAAATAGTTTCGGCCGATTTCTTATTCGCAACCCTTAACCCCCCAGCCCATCTCCTTCGAAATGATCCTTATCCATGCCATCATTCTTGACCCATCCTTATCCTCCTCCCTGATGAAAGCAGCCCACCACCTTCTCGTGGTTTCCATCGAGCAATGACAATTTTTTAACAAAGAATCAACGATAGGACAAGTTGATACTTAGAAATCTGATTATTATAAAAAAAGTCATTGGCCAAGAGTGGGTTAGTAAAGTTCTTCTGCAGGTATAAATTGCACCATTCAGTCGAGTACGGGATCCATCGATATTGTTTTTAGACCACATTGAAGTAATATGGCATGGTAACGGTATGGTCAGTCGACCGTAATAGCGGAGCGTCCGCGCGACGTCCGGTACGCTTACCTGATTCGGCGCGAACCGCTGTATTTACCACCCCACTGCGACGTTAATAGGAGCCGCACCACCCTGGGGATAGGCTTATTTTGTAGAAAAAACTTCGAGGAATAAGATAGTATTTTTTTGGATTTTTAAAATCGCGACCTTGAGCTCGAATTTGCAAAATAAAAATTTGTTTATAATTTTCAATGTTGCAGAATTAATTTTTCGACCTGAAAAAAATTATTCAGAAAGGCCGATCCTTCCACATTAAAATGCCGTGAGGATGAACAAAATCTGACAAATAGTTTCCGAGATAAAAATTCGTAAGTACAACCCATTCTCACGAAAATAGGCAAAAATCGCAAAATTCAAGGCCCTGTATTTTTTTAAACAGACTCGAAATTGACAAAATGATGACTTAAACCCTCCCTAATTCCACGAGGACTACAACATATTCAAGTTTTAAAAAAATCCGAGACATCGAGGGAGAAAAGTGATCGATTTGGCGTGGAATGACCCGTGGACTTACAGTAAAAATATAATTATACGAGTGTTGTCCCAAAAGTAATGCACAGTTGGCTCTAACTCGAAAAATATTTCTTGAAGGAGATACAAGTGATTACAGGCCTTCAATATAACCCCCTCCCTTATCAATGCACGCTTGCCAGCGGCGCGGAAGTGCTTGGATTCCGTTCAGCGTCCCGTTCTTATGGAACATCCGAATCTGTCGGGTCACTTCTCTTCGGAAATTCTCTTTCAGCGTCGGAAAACGCACCCCCCCGAAGGGGTTCTTTCAGCTTGGGGAAGAGATCGAAGTCAGGTCGGCTCAGATCAGGACTATATGCCGGGTGGCGGAGCCGTTCCCAGCCGTATTTTTCAAGAAGTTCGATGATCGGTGCACTGATATGTGGGCGCGCATTATCGTGCAAAATCAACACACCACTTGGCAACATTCCTGGACGCAGTTGACGGATTTTTGGGCGCAAGACATTCTGAAGAAAGTTTTTGTAGTACGCTCCAGTGACACTAGTACCCGTCGGAACTCGATTTGTGGCGATTACGCCCCGTTTATCGTAGGCAAAGATCATCATTTCTTTCATTTTCGACTGTTGACGACTTTTTGTGCTCTCGGCGAACCTGGACTCTTCCAAACGTCGCTCTGAGACTTCATTTCGGGCTCAAAGTCACGTATCCAGGTTTCATCAATTGCAATGATGCGATCGAGGAAGGTTTCACCTTCATTTTCATAACGAGCAAGCAATTCGCGCGCAATTTCCGAACGTGTTGCTTTTTGTTCGGCTGACAAGAAGTGCGGTACCCACCGCGCCGCCACCTTTCGTTTGCCTAGCACCTGTGTTAAAATACGATGCGGATCGTCTTCGATGCTTGTTCGACCTTCTCGAAACTTCGTGTGCCACCTCTGTACTGTGCTACGATTCACAGTAAACCTTCCACACCCTTCTTTTAACGCGGCATGAATTTCGGGCACTTCTTTACCGCGCACTGTTTCGATGCGAATATACGCACGTTGCTCTATTGATGAAATCGGACCCGATGGACTGTTCTCGTTGTCTTTTCGAATTTTTGGCATTTTCCCTTTAAACGAATCTCAATACCATATGATACCAACGTGTTCTTAAGACTTCAATCTGCGCACTAACGCTTCGTTCAGCTGTCTACGTTGCCTACAACGCCCGCTAGAGCGCGCTGTGCATTACTTTTGGGACAACCCTCGTAGTACTAATTGTGAGTCGGTAATAAAGTCTATCGTGTTAATTAATATTAAAGATACGATATAAAGGTACGATACTAAATCGTTAATTAAACATAAAGTCTCGACACGAAGTCGGTATTGTAATACTAGAAATGACGCTTGGTCGAGTTGGTATGTTAAGTTGAGAGTTTGAGAGTATTCCTTCTCTTCGATTTGTAGTAGCTTCCTGTTGCCTATCAGCTTGCCCACGTTTTCTAGGATGGAAGCCGAGGGCTAGTTAAAGTGACCTCAGATGGTAGCCAGGTAGCCGGTTAGGACGTCCCCAGAGGAAAGTTGAATTTAGTCGATTCCTTCCCACGGATTTGTAGTGGCTTCTGGTGCCTATCAGTTGGCCCACGCTTTCCAGGATGGAAGTTGAGGAGCTAGCTAAAGCGACCTCGGTTGGATATTGAGGGGCTAGTGAAAGCGACCTCGCATAGAAGTTGAGGGGCTAGTAAAAGCGACCTCGTATGGATGTTGAGGGGCTAGCTAAAGCGACCTCGGCTGCAGGTTGAAGTTTGGAAGGCAGGACGATGATTTTAGATAAACTTCTTGTAGACTGAGGGGTTAGTGAAAGCGACCTCGATGTTTGTTCGGTGGCAGAACCAAGTCTGCTCTGTGCTGCTGGCGGCCCTGTATTTATACTGGTTTGTGGTACTTAGCCCGCACCAATCACTCGCTGCGCGATCTCGCGCACCAATTAGAGTTAACATCCGATTCGCGCCACTCGCGCACTAGACTCGGATTATTCGGCGTCCGGTTGACCGTGCGATCTGCGCACGCGCTCTTGGTTCACTTGCGGCTCTGAGTTCACTGTTTGAATGGACGGTTATGCGCATGCGTTGCGCGTCATTCAGTTCACTATTTCCCGCTACATAGCGTGTCGCTCGCACGTGTTTCGCATGTACTTAATACTAACATTGCAACTTAAATGTTAATGAACGAAAATAACAATTAGAATAGAAAGAATAGAAAAAATTTATGGCTGTTCGTAGCGGTACGTTACACGTGGACCAAAATTACCATTCTTTTCCTGCAGGACAATAAATAACGGAGAAAGTAGTTTCCCAGAAGCTGATTTTGTGGGGAATATGGTATAGCTATGTGTAGTAGCGGATATAGACTGTACGACTGCTGTAACACATTTGGTTCCTTGTTTAGCTAAAGTACAGCCCGAATGTAATTCTAGATTCAATCCGCTTTTATCAGCATTGAATGTATTGTTTGTTCCGATATCTCTAATACGAGGTTTTACATTATTTACAAAAGTCAAAGCAATTTCATTTAATTTGCGTGGTACCTGTACCGTATGATCTGGTAATAAATTTGTTCACTTTTCTTGAAACTATTTTATACGTTCTCTTAAAATTCTAGATCCAATGTCGAGATGGTTTAAACTTTTCCAACCCTGTCTTTTCATTAGCTTGTAAGGCCCATCTTCGAAAGTCCAAATTATGAATAATGGTATGAGTTTCAATTCCGTCAACAAACATATTATACACATATTTAGAAAGGACAATGTTAAAAATAGGTTAATTTTGGCATTGACGACCTAAGAATAATTCTTTCACAGATCGATTCTATACCTTCAGAACAAAAATGTATTGGCCATTTTTCCGAGAAGTGACGGGAAAGTTGTGAAAAATGAGGCCAAAGTGCAAGAATATGACTGAGACTATGACTGAGCCGCTCTTTCTAGAGCAGGCGCAAATGTAGTTAGAAATGATACTCATGGTACTTTGGAAAATAACTCTAGAGGAGAGGTCATACATTTATAGGGGCAGTAGCTTCTTCTACATGCTTCATCCTTTGATAGCATGATTTACAGTACCACACATCGCAACATTTGTGGTAATTACTGCGTGGTATTTTATTAAGGACTTTTCTGCACTCTACACAAATCTTTGACATTTCTTAAATCTACTACAAACAATAATAAATGTAATCAATAAAGAATGAATATACTCAATAAGAGATCAATAAGAATTGAATATAATTAATAAACAATATATGCTATACGACGTGCGGTGCACGCTATGCCATTTATAATATGCCTTCTACGCTGTGCCGTTCACGCTGTGCCGTTCACGCTGTACGGTGCACGATCTGCCGTCTGTGCTCTGCCATCCACGCTGTGCAGTACACGCTGTGCCGTCCAGGGCTGCCAGGAAATGTTCCATGTTTGTCGGTGAGGTAGCAGTGGGTTAAGGAGCGGTAGACTGAAGAAGAGTGGGAGTGAATCCCTCTTCGCCTAAAGTTCCCCCTCCAATTCCTAAACCTGAGAGAAGAGGGAGTCACTCACTGCGTGTGCTTTGTTACATGCTACTTTCAAACCAATAGTTACAACTCAATTAGCGATTCGAAGGGGACCGTTGCCCCTCGGCGTGGTTCACCTGGGGGGGGGGGGCGGAGGCAGGGCCCCCCCTCACATATCCAACAGAAAGGCAGCCAATGAGGGCAGAATGGTAAGGCAGCTATTCCGACCGTGGTCCAGTGGTGACTGAGCCTTGGAAAGTTCGATCCGGGACCGCGGAAGGGTAGCAGTGCCAAGAGTAAGAAAGCAAGAATGGTTCCAGTGCTCCAAGCACTTAAGCGATATCGGCGCACCGGCCTTTACACACCTCTTTAGGAATGCGGAGTGCCGCTAGGGGCGGGTGGTGACCGCCCCCCTTCTGGACCGTGCCTCGCTATCAGATCTCGCAATGTTTGATCAAGACTTGATTTAATCTGGGAATGGGTGGGGGGGGGGGGGGGAGTGGTGCGTCCCTCTTGCCGTGGGGACCCCTGCTTTAATATGTTATAACCTCAGGATTAAAGAGTGTAGGTCGGGGGGAGTGGTCGGGGGGAAAACAATGGGGCAGTGTTGTAGTGTAGGATAGCTGTGGGAAGTCTCAGGAAACAGGAATAAGGGGGGAGTACTAGGGCGTTGAGTCAACGGGGAGAGAGGGGGGAGTAGGAGGGTGGGATAGCTAGCCTTATGAGGGTAAACAAGCCGTCACCCTAGCAAGCTGGAGGTACGGCATGCGCGTGCCCGCGTAGTCTAAAGGTGCTTCCAGCGGGGACGTGAAGGGGACCTGGCTACTCCGGGTTCAGGACGACGAGTAAAAGCGAGTTTACGGGGTTGATAGGAGATCTGGTAGAGCGGCGTCGAGACACAGCTCCATATACCGCGAATCTATTTAGCGACGGGCTGGTACCGTCAAGGCCGGAGAGGGTGGCTTGCGCAACGCATAATGACCCCGGCGCACCTATGCGTGCGTCTTAGGTAGGGATCGCCCACCCTTGTTGGTGGTCACCCCCGCGAGTACGGTCCGTCCGCAAGCTGGCCCGGGCCTATAAAAAGCGGACGCGTACCCGAGAAACGGGGTAGAATCCTGGCGGGTTAATGCGTACCATGAGGAGGCGGCCACCCATAGCCATTCCCTCCCCCCTGAGGGGAGGCCCGTCTTCCCCGGCCGTGCAGGGTAGAGGGTGTGGTCCTCTGGACCAGGTGGCAAGTCGTCCCTCCCCGCTCGGCCCCGGCCGTTGAAGGGAGGCTCTCTAACACCGTGGCAGCGCAGGGGAAAGAGATGCGGTTATACCGGGCGGCATGATCAGCTCTGGGGGAACTCCCGCTCTCCGAATGTTTGTACACTCACTGGCTGCATGGCCCGAGTGACGCCCGGGACCCCGGCACGTGCCGTATGCTCCCCCCGCCGTATGTCGCAACTAAATCGACTAAATCGACTACAACTCAATTAGACCAGCTCATGATTGATAAAATGCTGCAGCAATCAAACGAGCCTAATCGCCTATCTGAATTAGTACGTCGAGAAAACTTGAATGCACGCAGATCACAATTTATACGTATCGAAGCTACAACATTAGATTTTTTCCCCGAATTAAGTGATCGCGATCTCCGTGTATACACGTGTGGAACGTATCAGTTAAAACAAGCTCCTCACTATTATGCGGATCATATTAATGAGAATGGTGACTTTGAATTCACAATAGCTAACACAACTTCGGTAATCGATTATCAAAAATATGAAATAGCAATTGATATTCGTAACAGCCTTTTATTAAAAACTCAGTTACGCTCGCGACATTCAAACAGTGTAAAATATTTCGTTTACGTATTACTGGACAAAACCAAAACCGGGCTTGATGCAATTATTGGACATACATGCGGATGCAAAATCGGTGAACGAGTTGTAGGCTGCTGCTCACATGTAGCGATGATTTTATGGTATTTCGGTTTCGCTCGACACAAATCTTCAGTCCGTTTGTCTGCGAGCTTTCTGAATGATTATTTCATAAATGCATCATCATCCGAAGAAAGTGACACAGACGTATGAAGACGAAACATGTAAGTAATGACCACAAGAGTAGATTAATTATTGTACATTCAACTTAGTTTAACACTTATTACTTATCCTTATCTACGTTCTATTACTAGAAGAATTTCTTGTTTTCGATGTTTATAATATCGATAAAGCATTATTTATCACCACTTTGATGTTTATACAGAATACTAATTCATTATAATTGATATAAATAATCCTTGTTATGATTTTTTAAGTGATTATTCTGCCAGTAGATCATGCTCCGAAGAGAATCAAACCGAAAAATTTGCGCCCTGGTCTCAGTCATATTCTTGCACTTTGGCCTCATTTTTCACAACTTTCCCGTCACTTCTCGGAAAAATGGCCAACACCTTTTTTGTTCCTTGGAAGGTATAAAATCGATCTGTGAAAGAATTATTCTTTGGACGTCAATGCCAAAATTAACCTATTTTTAACATTGTCCTTTGTAACAATTTTTCCCGTCATGTGCCTCCTCTGTTCACCATTTCTTCCAATCTAATGAAAATAAGGCAATTTTGCATAGATATAAAACTAATAGATTCGAAGCACCTTAACATAGCAGTACATCGTTTACCACTCACGTATACAATTGATATACAGGGTGTCCCAAAAATGTCGGAGTTCCTTGAAAGGGGTGACTCAGGAGGTGATTTGAAACAACTTTTTCCTTAGCGAAAATATTGTCCGATGCTTCGTTAACGAGATATTAACAAAAAACCCCGACCAATCAGAGCGCGCTCCTTCCGTCCAAGCTCCCGTCGGCATGCATCGAAGGTAACCGCGTTACACAGTTTTTTTTTTAAAGCAGAATCTTAAATAATAATTATTTGAAGTGAGAGGACAAGAAATACGTAAATTTCGTTTTCAAATAACGCATGCACGAAAAGGTAATGTAATGGAATTTGTACGACTAGTGATCGTAATTCGTTATTGAGGTAAAAATCCGTAGTTTAATAAGGGTCAACACAACTAAATTTAAAAAATAATATTAGGTGTATGAATAAATTCTTTCCGACTGGATTTACATAATCAGTACAAAGCTACTGAATTTCTATCGCGGTGATATTCGTAAGCTGCCAGAAAAATGGCAAAATGTAATTAACAATAGTGGAAATTATTTTGTGATTGATTTGTTTTCATATTTTTTAAATCAAACTGTTATTGTACCCTAAAATCGAAAAGAATTTATTTCTACACCTAATAATCAGCAATAAATTAAATAAAACTCACCCATTCGGACATTCCTTTCCTTCCTTTTCGTAAACCTGTGTCACTGGGTCACTGTACCGATCCTGGTCATCGGTGACCGAAAAGATTTATGGTAGGGTAGCGCCCAGTGCTCAGCTAATCACAGGTATTCGCAGGACACCACCCGAAGGTAAGGGTCGCAACGTCAAGTGCGTCCGGGTTAATGTACCGAATATTCACTTCACTGCACTGGTACTAACACTGATCACTTAATTTATTTTTCATGGAACGTGTTGTTCCTACGTTATAAAAATTGGTGGCCCCGAAAGGAGCCGATTACTGTTAGTTGAGCAGTTGCTCGATGTGACCACCCTCAGCGTCTATGCATGCCTCGGCACGTACAATCAGTTGTCTTTGGACGGCCTGCAAAGTTTGTGGCGTTATGTTCGCCACCGCAGCATGAAGTCGCGCCACAATGTTTTCCAGTGTATCCACTGGCTGACGGTACACCTCATCCTGAAGTGATTGTTGTACAACAAATACAAAACGTAAGTAAAAAGGAATACTTATAAAAAAAGTAACAGCAAAAATGAAATTACCTTCAGGTAGCCCCAGAAGAAAAAATCCAGCGGGGTCATATCCGGTGACCGTGGGGGCCACGCGACAGGAACGCCGTGACCGATCCACCTGTCCGGGAAGGTTTCATGTAGGTAGTCGCGGGCAATATTGGCGAAATGAGGACCAGCCCCGTCTTGCTGATAGAACATGTTCCGTCGGATTTCATTTGGAATATGGTCCATGAGATCCGGCAGAACATGCTCTAAAAACACTTTATACGCTGGGCCGTCGATCCTGTTTGGCAGCATGTACGGCCCAACGATAAAATCACCACAAATGCCGGCCCATACATTAATCGACCAACGGACTTGTGCTGCGCGTGTCCGAAGCGCTAATGGATTCTCGCCGCTCCACACATGTCGATTGTGGGAATTGAAGCACCCTTCCCTATTGAAGAGTGCTTCGTCTGTCCGCAATATGTATTTACAGAACGACGGATCCCGTTGCACTTCTCCCAACAGCCACCTGGAATATTGAACCCGCTGGTCGCCATCCCCGGGGTGCAAATGTTTCACCCGTACATAGCTGCACGGATGCAACATGTGTTCCCTCAGAGTTCGGTGTATCATCATTCTAGTGGCACTAGAAGAAAATGCAGAAACATCCACTATTTGATAACATTTGTTTTCCTTAATTAATCATTGCTGCAGGTATCTTGTACTGTGACTTACTCTAGGCGGCGGCTCAAGTCGCGCACGCTGACGGTCGGGTCTTCGTCGATGGCATCCAATTTGAAAACAAAAGCACGCGTTGACGTCTTCCGTGCGAGAGAAGGTGGGCCTTAGGGAGGAGACATTGCTGTGAAGAAGGCCTCTTCAAGACAGTGGCCGTTTGGGAGGGATACAGGGCAGATTGGTTAGGTTACGACCAATCGGACTTCAAGCCCACCTCCTCTCGCGTGTTTTCAAATTGTTTTCAAATTCTTGACGTTGCGACCCTTACCTTCGGGTGGTGTCCTGCGAATACCTACGATCAGCTGAGCACTGGGCGCTACCATACCATAAATCTTTTCGTCCACCGATGACCAGGATCGGTAAAGTGACCCCGTGACACAGGTTTCCGAAAAGGAGGGAAAGGAATGTCCGAATGGGTGAGTTTTATTTAATTTATTGGTGATTATTAGTTGTAGAAATAAATTCTTTCCTATTTTAGGGTACAATAACAGTTTGATTTAAAAAATAGGAAAACAACTGAATCATCGAAATGATTTCCACTATTGTTAATTACCTTTTGCCATTTTTCTGGCAGTTTACGAATATCACCGCGATAGAAATTCAGTAGCTTTGTACTGATTATGTAAATCCAGTCGGAAAGAATTTATTCATACACCTAATATTATTTTTTAAATTTAGTTGTGTTGGCCGTTATTAAACTACGGATTTTTACCTCAATAACGAATTACGATCACTAGTCATACAAATTCCATTACATTACCTTTTCGTGCATGCGTTATTTGAAAACGAAATTTACGTATTTCTTGTCCTCTCACTTCAAATAATTATTATTTAATATTCTGCTTTAAAAAAAAAAACTGTAACGCGGTTTCCTTCGATGCATGCCGACTTGCTTGTTCGTACGTGCGTAGTATAAGCGCAGCCGCCTACCGCGTAGCCAACGCTACCGCGGGAGCTCGGGCGGAAGGCGCGCGCTCTGATTGGTTGGGTTTTTTTTTAATATCTCGTTAACGAAGCTTCAGACAATATTTTTGCTAAGGAAAAGGTTGTTTCAAATCACCTCTTTCAAGGAACTCCGACATTTTTGGGACACCCCGTATGGATGAAACTTTTCGAAATTTCCCATACAGCACACTTCGTGGCGGCAACGTTGCAGAATCGTTGCAGTAACCTTGCAATGTTGCATGGTTGCAGCGCAATGTCGATGGAACGTTGCTGCGACGTTGCCGTGCAACATTGCACGGGGCGGACATAGAATTATTGCTGCATAGTTGCATCAATGTTGCGTTGCAATATTACAGGGCAACGTTGCTGCAGTATTTCTGCAACGTTACGGCAACGTTTGACAGCGTTCCCAAAATGTTGATGCAAAGTTGCGCCAGTATTGCGGCATCTTTCCTGCAATGTTGCCGCAATTTTCCTGTAATGTTGCTGCAATGATCCTGTAATGTTGCGCAACGTTGCTTAACCTAAAATATTTCCGTTGTTTTTAATGATACGAGAAAATATGTAAAGAAAAAAATGTTTGCCTCAGGGAGGCAATTATTCTGCCGGAGACGTTTTCTTTCTCAAGGTTATATTTCCCGAAATTTCAAGATCATCAATATTTTTTTTTAATGGGATGACGCATTTTCATTACTGTAACGTTATAGCCAATAAAAATACGAATTCAACCATGTATAATATTGTCCTTTTTGTCTAGCTATCATTTTTTCCTGAGACATTTTCTCGTATTATTAAAAATAACGAAGATATTTTAAGCTTATATGTTAAGTGACTCACCCTGTATATTTTAATGTGTAGAATGACACAGGGTGGAAGTTGTAGCGCATACTTATAGTGTTACAAAACCCTAATGGAGTTTGTCAAAATGTGCCTTCGTTTTTGAATAACTTGTGTTTAAAGTTTTGCACGGTAGGAATATATGTTCGAATGCATTAGCAGTCTTATCAATTAATGGTTGTAGCTCCGGCTATAAAGTGTTCGCCTACGACGATACAGGTCGCCGGTTCGAATCTCCTTGGGGGAGAAAT
Source organism: Andrena camellia (assembly GCA_029448645.1). NCBI lineage: Eukaryota > Metazoa > Arthropoda > Insecta > Hymenoptera > Andrenidae > Andrena > Andrena camellia. Next base: position 15,915,879 of record CM055680.1, read on the forward strand.
ATTGTGAGAAAAAGAAAATACGGGCTTTGTACTTCTATGATTCTGCACACATTCAATATCGTCGCGTCCGTCGCGGACGTTATTTATATTTTTGGCCCCACTGCCCGAAACGTTGTAGGAGGCGGACATAGCAATATTGCTGCAACGTTGCGACAACGTTGCAGTGCAACATTCTATCTTGCACTGCAACGAATATGCAACTTTGCTGCAACGAGAATGTGCTGTATGGGTTATGTTTAACCGATTGTAAAAAAGCCGGCTCTTCTTACCACTCTTCCAAAATGCAACAGCCTTTGTTTTATATTCTAAAGTCATAATACCTCCATCTTCTGCTACACACTGCTTTTCTTCGAACTCTTCTGTTTCTAAAAGTTCTTCGCGTGTAGGTACATATATATCATCCACAAATACTACAGAATTTGGTCTAAACGTTTCCAAGCATTCTAATGTAACATCAGCTTCCATTGGAAATGATGTGTCTTCTTGCGATTTAATAAGCATGTCTTTTATTATGGCGTGTAACTCCATTTCTCTATTATTAATAGGCGTCTCATTATTGTTCTCAATTAAAAATGTTGTCATAAGTAAACGAATTATATTTGCAGGATGTATGGGAACCATTTTCAACACTACACGTTTGTTACACAGAATCAACTTAAACTACAAATAAACTAGTATTTCTTATTGTTAATGAGTCTTTACTCTTCAAATGCCTTCAATACTACTGACAATAATAACGAGTCGAAGCATTTATTACTTTTGTCATATGACGTAAATTACAAGCTTAACCTGCCGGCGGGCGCGCCGTGTACTCAATACACGGGGATCAGTTTTGGCTGAAAAAAACATTTTACCGTGATCTATTCTACCCAGCATCCCTATGTATTCTTCCAGCGGATATTTTTGCAGAATGCTACGTATTTGGCAGCTTCAAATTCAGTTTGGAAGTGTCTTTGATTGAATGAAAACGAAAGTATGCCGCGTATCCTGCCGGCGAGCGCGCCCGTGTACTCACAAGTTTTCCAGGTGTCCGCCTCCGATTGCTTTGATTTTTGGATGTGTTTTAGAGGACCGAAAAATAAGATATACGTGTTTTTTATTTTGGCCTGTTTGCGTGTTTAAGGGGTGAAACCATCCCTCAAATGTTTTCAGCTGTTCGCCTCCGATTGTTCTGGTTTTTGAATATGTTTTAGAGGACCGAAAAATAATATATACGTGTGTTACGTCCCTACTTCCTATTTAGGGTCGCGATTTTAGGGAGTTTATACTTTGTTCCGCTTTCGAGCTGGTCCAGGGACTTTACGCTCTGGGATAGTTGAGAGATTTGTTTGGGTAGATTATAATTCATTTGTATTATAGTATTTACCTTAGTTTTCTAGCGGCGAGGGCAGATCTATAGGGATCAATTCCCACTCTACGGGGGCGTCTGTAGTCCCGTCGACTCGGGTGCTAGATTTTGTTTGGGCGGGGCCCAGTCTTCACACACCACCACTATTCCGGGACTGGGTAAAGGTATTACCTCCCTGACACAAGGGGTGTTGGGCACTCCTAACAAGTCAAATTGTTCTGCCGGCGCACTAAGATATCTTACAATATTTTCTGTACGATCGGTTTCGTACAGCTTATTTTCTAAGGGTTGAAGTTAAACATATTATTTTGGATATTGGTTTTGCGGGAAATAACGGGAGGGCAAACTTCTGGCGAGGACCAGGGGCACAGCTCCGCGAAGGTGGTGTCGTTTCCACTGGTTGATATGGGCCTCTGTACCACGCTGGATATCGGCTGGTGTTAACTGGGCCTTCTTGGTGTTCGTGCGATCAGCTACCTAGTATACAGCTGACTGTCCGCCACCTCCTCGATCTGGTTGTCCTGTTTGCTGCCGTCCGTGTATTCTTCGCTCGATCTCTTCTTATCGTTGTTTATAGTGATAATGCCGTGTTGGCTATTTGTTGCACAATATTTGTATAATATTCATATGAGGTGGTTACAATACCTCAGAGTACGAAATAGTAAACATATTGATTAAAAGGTTAATTAATATTAGACTCCACATCGCGGGACGTGACAACGTGTTTTTCTTATTTTGGCCTGTTTGCATGTTTAAGGGGTGAAACCACCCCTCAAATTTCATGAAAATAGGTGGTGCCATCATTCGTTTGCTTTAGTTTTTGGCCAAAACAATCGGAGACGTACAGCTGAAAATCTTACAACTTTGTGGGGTGGTTTCACCCCCTAAATAAGAAAACGGGCCGCTATAAAAAAACACGTACCTATTTATTATTTTTCAAAACCAGAACAATCGGAGGCGAACACCTGAAAACATTTGAGGGATGGTTTCACCCCCTAAACATGCAAACAGGCCAAAATAAAAAAACACGTATATCTTATTTTTCGGTCCTCTAAAACATATCCAAAAATCAAAGCAATCCGAGGCGGACACCTGGAAAACTTGTGAGTACACGGGCGCGCTCGCCGGCCAGATATGCATACTTTCTTTTTCATTCAATCAAAGACACTTCCAAACTGAATTTACACCTGACAAGTACGTTGAATTATGCAAAAATGTCGGCTGGAAGAATACATAGGGATGGTGGGTAGAATAGATCACGGTAAAAGGGGTTTTTCAGCCAAAAACTGACCTCCACGTACTGAGTACACGCGAGCGCCCGCCGGCAGGTTAAGGGGGTAGACACGTCACGTGACCTGGCCGATTTGGCAGGTCGGTATTACAGCAGGTTTTTTTCTGCACAGAAATGGTAATACCCATAGATACGCGGCTGCCTGGTGCACGCGAGAGGGAGCTGTTTGCTATTTCCGTATTTTATTCTGAATAAGGAAAGAATTCGCAGCTGTTGCGTTGTACTTGTAGATATTTAAACGGAAGGTCTGCTGATAGAGCAAACGTAGAAAATTCATTGTGCATTTTAATTACTTAAAATGTGCTTATGCTATAATATGCTACGTTGGCAGTAAGGAATTATAAGTGAAATGGAAAAATAGATAAGGGGATGTCCCCAGAAAATGAAGTTTGTTAGGTTAGACATTTTTTTATTAGCAAAACACTGAAACAGAACATGAAGTACACTTATTATAGCAGAAAGCAGTTATGAACAAACATTATATATAAAATTGTGTTGGATGTTGAATTGGGCTAGTGAAAATGCATAGGCTAGATACGCGTGATCCCATCCTGTGGTCCCCTCCTCGAAGTGACAGAAAATATAACCTATGTATATGCTATATGACAATAAATGTTTAGCGGCTATTTCGTTCTTTTGCGCTACATTTGTGAACTTTTTATCATCCTTCCGCCGCAACAGTATCTTTATGAAATCGGGTATAGCATATAGGTTATACTGTCTGTCACTTCGAGGACAGAAAATCCGCTCCTCCAAGTGACAGAAAATCCGCTCCTCCTAGCCTGGTCGGCGTCATGGAAGGGGTACCTCCTCCACCCTACATTTGTGGTAGTTGCAACGATATTTCTGAGCCCAGTGTACATATGTACACCCTGGTTTGATCTGCAAAAATAAATAAATTTAATAAAAATTACTTTTTGTCTTTATACCACTTGAATGTAAAAGAATCCATTATTACTGTTTGCTATTTCTCATAAATATTTTCTTGCAATAGCACTGATCCCTTTCGATTACAGTTAGTTGTCATAGAACCTGTGATAAAAAGTTAGAACGAATTGTAATTGATCTGAATGCAGTAAAAATGTAAATGTATGTATGTTATTTACTTATCTTTATGCTGGCGGAGAAGACTGCCTTCCTTTCCTCGCTTCATAGAGCATGATTTTCACCTTTGGTACTGGTTGCTGGAAATATCTAAAGCAAATTCATATATGAAAGAAACATTCATGATGATTTTCAATTAATCCAATTATTTGCATAACAAAAGTATGTGTCATACTTACACTTTTATACATGTCATTTCCACTTGATATGAAAGAATAGCTACAGGTACTTATTATTATTAGGAGAGTGTGAAAAGGCCCACCACCACCCCCGTCATAGACGGTCCTATTCACTCTCCGCATGTATCTTCTACATACTTTGTAAACTACATGCTTATACTTACATTTTGGAACATTGCTTATTCGACAGCTTTTCATATGCGCTGAATGCACTCGCCGGTGCAAGAGTGACCTTGAATTGCAATTGATTATTCGACAGCTCTTCATGTGCGCAGAATGCACTCGCCGGTGCAATAGTCACTTTGGATTGCAATTGCTTATTCGACAGCTCTTCATGTGCGCAGAATGCACTCGCCGGTGCAATAGTCACTTTGGATTGCAATTGCTTATTCGACAGCTCTTCATATGCACTGAATGCACTCGCCGGTGCTATTGCGATGTTGTCATCCATCGTTTTATGTACTTTCTTGTGTACTCGTACCTGCTCCTCGTGTTTTTATGTACGGAAGTTCTCTAATCGGCTGTTGTCGATTGTATCTACTATCTATAATTTCTGGCAACATGCAGTCCTCATAGAATTTTTTCAGTTTTTCCTCCATCTCTGTTGCCCAGAATCGATCATCTCTTGATACTGTTGTAACCTTCATTCCTTTCGGCGCCCATAAACAGAATAAAGCCTGTTGCCTTTTCGTTATGTGCAATTGTCCTTGCACTTGATAATAATAGTGATGAAATTTATTCATTTCATCACTCTGGAAAATACCCCCTATTGCAGGAAATTGCTCTATTGCTTCAGCAGGCGATAAATCCTTCGCCGATTCAGGACATTTTACTTCGACGATGGTATCATCATCACGGGGCCGTCTGGAGTTGCACCTATGTGAGGCACAGTGTCGTTGATGAAGAGGCCTCACGATAGAATATTAATTCCGAATTCTTTTTCCATTTGTCTCAAGGCGGTTGCCTCATTTTCCCTTCCGTATTCACGAGAACGTAAATTTTGGAGTTGCGGGAATCTTATACTCTTCACAGTACTTGCCCGTGGTGTAATCTTTCGTAATCGGCATACCGTGCTGAAATTGGACGCAGTTAATAATTTTTTCCTATAACTCATCCACTTTTCGCTATTCGCCTAATCGCGACTTTCCACTTCGATCTCGCCTCGCATCGTTTGTCAGTGAAGGAGCATAGCCGCGTGCCTCTTACACTCCGAAGAGTATACTGTCTCTTCCATATCTGTTTTTTCTGCACTGGGGCCGTAATCCTGGTCGCACGATTGTTTTTTATTTCGGAAGGAGGATGCTTTCGCTTCTTTTTTATATTCCAGTGCTTTTTCTGCTGCACGCTTCCGACGTCCTTCCAGCTTTCTTACCATGGTTGGCGGCTCTTTATTCATTGCCGTACTCAATCTGCTAAACGCTTCTTTTGTGTTATATTGGACGACTGCAGCGGAGACTCTACCCTGATACGAGCCCCATCGTCCAAAGTTTATCCTTTTGCCTCCGATGAATTTAGCAATGATATTATTAAAACTTTCAACAGCTTTGTTATTTAGAACGCGTAGCAAACTGTCAGCTTTAGCGAAAAGTTGCTGCATCGCTTCTTCGATACTCTGATAAATACCAGCATCTGTTAGTCGTGGAACGTAGTCTTCTCTGTTGCGATCAGAGTATTTATTACAGAAGTATGCTAACTTCTGACATTCCTTGTGTTCGCCGAAAACGTGACTCGGTACATGTGTTAAGTCTTCCTTCAAATTTTGTATTCGTTCCTCGAGTGTTTTTTCTTCTTTGAGCCGATATTCTGCAGCTTTCTTTATACCAGTACGCAGGCGGAGAGCATTATTCTGTACGACAGCTCTTAGATCTTTATTGCGGCCTGTTGCTACGATTTCGGTTATTTTTCCACTGAAATTGCATAATAGATGATTGGTGCATTATATTTTTCGTACCTACACCATGTACTTTTCATATGGATTATTGTCCAATATATTCTTGTACACACTGCTATCGTCATCGGCAACTAATATAGAGTATATTAGGCCGTGCATATCTATGCTCCAATTGAAGCCTTCAACAATAGCAACACTCTCCATGCTAGTTGAACTCTGATTACAACCCCAATTCTTGAAGCGACGATGCTCGCGCGGTTCTTCCTTCTTCGTAGATGCTATTTGGCAAGTCATGCAGAATTTATTCTTCACGCTGCTGTACAGCACTTTCTTCGTGTGGTATCCCACGATGGCTGCTACGCCAGAAAGGGAATTGTAATCTCCTGCGCGGTATGACCTTTTCATCCAGCTGCCATCTGCGACAACTAGGATAAACGGTATATTAGATTCTGGATATACGTCGCCTCTTGCTATAGCTAATACTTTTTCCTCTTTTCCAGCATCTTCCATTTCGCGTTGTGCGGCCACTTCGAGGTCATCGATTATGTCATTCTGACAGTTCTCGTAGATCCTTTTCGTCATACAGGACACGTTCACGGCAGTTAATATGTCCTCCAGTTGATTATATCCGCCGCCCGTCATCATTGTTGCGGCAACAGCGGCGTGGTTGATATCCATAGTGGCATCAGTCTTCCGAAGACAGGATATGCGCTCTGTATATTTGCACATTTGACACTCGACATAATACACTTTTTCTAATCCATTCCGTTCACATCTAACTATATCCAAATCTTCGATGCCACAGCCAGTGGTCAAATGTTTTCGAAGATTTTTTATTTGCTCGAAAACATGCGCAAAATCAACGATGTCTATTCCTTCTGAAATTGGGTTTTCCGACTTTTGTGGTTCTACATTCTCCACTACCCAGTAATCGGTATCACTTGCAACATTTTCATTCGTTTCTTCGTTGATGTTTATTACGGAATATATCTTATCGCTGTCTGCGTCGAAATCTATTTCTCGTACAATTTCTTCTTCGTTCGACTCGAAATGCACTTCTTCTACAATTTCCTCTTCGTCCGCATTGAAATGTATTCCTTCTACAATATCTTCTGCGTCCGTATCAAACTGCCCTACTTTTACAAAATCTTCAAAATTTCCTACGTCTTCTTCGTGTATTCTGTTCGTAGGAAAATCATCCACAGCAGATGTGCTTGGATATGTTTCGCACGAGGTACTTGCTTCCGCCACGGTACCCTGAATTACCGCGAGGCACGCTGCGTTCTTCAATCGTTGCCTGCACGTAAAGAGGCAATAATCAATAACACGTGGTACATATATAGAAATAAGAAAAACATACAGTAGAAAAGAAAAGCAGGCATAGTAAAAGAAGATATACAGTAAAATCGCGATGTATGCGAAAGCCTCGGAACGAAGCAAGTTTAAATACCCGTGTACATGTGAGACAATACTAACGCAATCAAAATTTAAGATTAAAATTTTTGTATTTTTGGTTCCATTTTCATGAAACTTCTACCAACATGTTTGTTAGAATATTCTGATTAAAATGATACCAAATACGACATAAATCGGACAACTTTTACTTATCGTGGATACGAATCGTTTATATTTATATAATTATCCAAACTATATCGTGTTTAGTGCCATTTTAATCAGAAAATTCTCACAAATATGTTGCCTAGAAATTTATAAAAAAAGAACCCAAAATAAAATACTTTTACTTGTGAACCCCGTTTGCATCGGTGTTGTCTCTCACAGATTTTCGATTTCGGATCGGGTTACACGATCGGCGCTCGTGCCATATTACACGCTTTACTGGTCCCAAGGGGGACCACCCCAACTAGGGGTGATAGAAATTAACACTAATGTTACATAGTCACAATTTTGAACTCTAATCGAGATTTTACTGTAGATCCTACATTTTTAGTTTGTCGACAGTCTCGAATATAGGAGAAGAGAGCGCGTGGAAAAAAGGACTGCCGATTGAGTAGTCATAGTCGGCCGATTCTAAATCAATGGTTGGCGAGGGGTGAAACGGGGTGAGTGGTACCGCAGCGGGGGCGTGGGGGAGACTGGTAAGGGGGAACGCGACCCGTGGAGGGGGAACTCGCGCGCGCGCCCGCCCGCACGCACGCACACACACACGCGCGCGCGTGGGGGGGGGGGGGGTATCGCCGATGACTCATCCTCTCGGCCCGTGGTCAAAACATACGGCGGTACGACGCGTAGAACGTACAAGTCGAAACCTGCGTTAAAACATACTACGATGGAAGGTATACGTTCGAAAATAATGCGCAGCTCTCTCTGAGCCGCGAAAATTCAAAGCGGACCGCCGCGCTTGTAAGTATCGTCCGAAGGCGCGATTGTGTCTGCGATAGCGGCGACGAGCGAACAAGGAGCACGAGAGGCTAGATATTTTCGTATATCTCTCTGTCTCTAGTCCTTTGTCGGTAGGCGATCAAAGAATAGACGGCGGTATGTCGCGTAGAAGATGTAAGTCAAAACCTGCGTGGTTATCGCGCCAGAAGCGTGTCGAAAACATGTAACTGTAACGATAGAAGGTACATTACCGAGAATAACGCGCGGTAGCTATCGAGATAATACGACGAGTAAAAGCTCGATAGGACTTAAGGTAGAATTCTATGTATCCCATTGATGGAAGTGGATGCAATGGGGTAGGGAGAGTTTAGGTAGGAATGTTCGTATATTTAAAGCAGGTCGCGTCTTCGACAGGGTAAAATCGTGAATGGTAACGCGTCGGAAGATGTTTTTTGATACAATCGTTGCGCGTGTCGCGTTTTATGACAACGGTATCTAGATAGTTTCTACATACGTTCTCCATAACTAAAATAGTTTTTACTTACGTTTCCCATAATAATGGAAACGTTTGAACAGGCGGTTATAGTGTTGGCCCAGGCGAAACCGCTTTTACGCACCTATGAACAATGCTAAGAGTGGCTTGAGCGGTGCGACGAGTTTGTGCGACTCGCCGAGGAGTTTCGATGTGAAAACATAGTGCGAGGAAATAGTAAAGGACGTTTAATAGCATTAATGCTGTGTTTGAAGGAAATGCGCGTATCCGTATATTCGAAATTACTGGAACGGGCGGAAAAAGACGAGCGGGAGCCGTAAGGTGTAGTACATTAAGTGAAAACATGTTTAAAAAAAAACTGAACGCATATATCGATACTTTTAAAACATTATCGACAGGCCGCACGCTCTTGCACACGATCACAGAATGTCGAGACTGGACAGATAGGTGTAACGAATGTATACGAACCGTCATAGAGTTTCAACGTAAAAACCTGCTACTGAGAAATAGCAAGCGTCGTCGTTTACTATTGCTCGTCCTACGTCTGAAGCTATTACGGATCGGCGTAGAATAGAAAGCGTTAGAGCTTGATAAGGAGAGACGGGCGCCAGAAGAGTTATTGTTTTCATCGTCGGACGAGGAGAATTTTGGAAGTGATGATACTCCAGCAACATCTAGGGCCCGTGAACTGGACGCGAAAACAGTGGTGCTAGAAACGCTTAAGATTCGCGATACAGTGGGTGTTCAATCATTGTGCGAGGCTGCGTGGATCAGTATTTTTAACTATGGAATTGAATTTTTTACACGCGATCAGCGCGATGTGATGAAACATATCGCGCGATACAGTGGTGCTCGCGAGTGTACGGTGTCATGCATTGTGGAGGATAAGGATATTTTGATACATAAATATATATATACACTACAGCGATCGCATGTACGCCATTAATGCTTTTACGCGATATCGAGAACAACTCGACGAAAGTAAACGAGGGATTATATCCTACAGCGGTAATGCCTGTAGGTACGTTTCTAGACGACGAATTACGGCGTTACATTCGCGAGTGTCCGAGACGAGTTGAATGGGCCTTTAACCGATTAGTACGTTATGTTGATAAGGGTCGATATATATGGTCCTTCCAACCGATAATGTTAGCGGTACGCATCCGATATCCTGATGCGAATTTAACTACGTGGCGGAAACGTGTTGCGGAACGATATAGAGTCTTTTATATCAAGTGATAACATACGTGCAAACAGCATGGATACGTTCAAGAACGCGTTCGTGCTTTTGGCTCGAATGTCCGAACTTTTGAGGACCACCGCGGAATTTCGCGATTGGATGGACAGGTGTGACGAGACGGTACGGCACATCGTCGCGTATCAACGTAGCGAACACGTGCCGGTGTGGGAAAAACAGCGGATGGTGTAGCTGCTCGCGCGAACACAAACATTGCGCACGATAGTGCGAGGACGATTATCGCGAGTAGGGTGCGGGGTCGCCGCTCGAGCGACGGCACCCAAGGTCGTGTGGGAGGAGCTTGAAACCGCGTTCGAGAAACGATTTTTGACCGGTGCTGTAATCAACGTCGGGGTCGCCGATCCACGCCGATTCTTTCATAATGCCCGTCAAGTGGTGATTTCTCGCGTTACGAACGCCATTACAGAGCATCGCAGCGTATCCGTGAACACCGTTCTCAACGCGGAATTCATGTTGCGGGACGAGAAGGACGTAAAGAGTTTCGCGACCCGCAATCACGCACTTTTCATGTCGTCGAACGTTCGCGAGTGGTACGCGACGCATGTGATCGCTCCGACGTTGGTGGCGATGGAGGAGTTTCAGGAGCGCGAGAGCGGATGGGCCTTACGGGCGGTACAAAATCTCCTGATCAACATAAACAAATATAATCCGTTGCGCGCCGGTTGCGACGTACCGCTTCCGCGAGTGGTCTCAACGAAAAGAGCGGTGGTGAACGTGCAGTGCAACGAGAACGCGTGTTTTTTGTGGTCGGTCGTCACTAGTCTGTTCCCGGCTGATACGAACGTTAATAGGATTACGTCGTATCCGCATTATTCGTCGGTGCTTCGTACGGATGGTGTGAGACTGCCGATGACGATGGATCAGATACGGAAGTTCGAGGCGACCAACGACGTGTCCGTGAACGTATATCTATGGGACAACGACGATGGTTGCGTGCCTCTACGCGTGTCCGGCAACAAACGGGAAGGGAGACACGCAAACGTGCTGCTGGTGCAAGATCGTAAGGATTCGCAGCGATATCATTTTACCTGCATTCGCAATCTCTCCCGTTTGATTTCAAGACAACTCAGCAAACATGGGCATCAAATGTTCGTTTGCGATAGGTATGCAAATAAGAATAATAAATAAAAAAAATATATTTCGAGCGATACGTAACGAACGAAGCGTTTACATTGTTTTTTGTTTCCGTATATGTTTCAGGTGCCTCAACTTTTTCTTGTCGGCGGAGCGATTGCAGCGGCACACCGCAGATTGTCTGCGCTTGAACGAGTGTGCCGTGCAATTACCATCCCTCGACGAGAAAATTTTGAGGTTCCAGCATCACGAGCGCAAGGAACGCATACCCTTTGTGATCTACGCAGACTTCGAGTGTTCGCTGGAGGTGATTGAACAACCAGCGACGGATCGTCATCTCACGTACGAGTACCAACGCCACAGAGCTCACAGCATGGGATACTACGTGTACTGTTTCGACGACCCGGCTCTGTGCGGGTATCGAGCGTATCGCAGTGACACCGATTGTGTGCAGTGGTTTGTGCGCGAACTGCGGGAATTTGCGAACGTGGCATACTCGCGGTTGCGTAACAAGAAACCCATGACGCCGTTAACGCAGTAACAGTGGACGAATTTTCACGGGGCCACCACGTGTTACGTGTGCGGTGGACCCTTCGACCGAGGTGAGGTCGATGCGAAAGTGCGCGATCATTGTCACTCGACGGGTGAGTACAGGGGTGCGGCACACAGATCGTGCAACTTACGGTATCAACGTTCGTGCATGATACCTGTGGTGTTCCACAACCTGTCCGGCTACGACGCGCACTTCGTCATCAAGGAGTTGGCAGACGCGTTTGAGGGAAAGATCAACCTCCTACCGATAACGAAGGAACGATACATATCGTTTACAAAGAACGTGGAGGACCTCAGGGGCGAACGCAAGAACTGGAGAAAAATGTTGAAGTTTCGCTTCGTCGACTCGTTCAAGTTCATGGCCACGAGTCTGCAGAAACTCGCGTCGGATCTCGGGAAGGACAGACTTACGATCCTCAGACGCGAGTTCGAACATCTCCCTGGCGAACAATTCGATCTCCTCACCAGAAAGGGGGTCTTCCCGTACGATTACGTGGCGTCGTACGACAAACTGAATGATACGCGACTGCCGCCTCGTGACGCGTTCTACAATCGTCTGAACGATAGCGATGTGTCGGAGTCCGATTACGCGCACGCAACGAACGTGTGGAACAGTTTTCGTATACGGACATTAAGCGAGTACAGTGATTTGTACCTAAAGACGGACGTGTTGTTGCTCGCGGACGTGTTCGAAAACTTTCGTATCGACTCTATCGCGAGCTACGAACTAGACCCGGCGCGTTACTGTACGTTACCGGCATTCACGTAGGACGCGATGCTAAAATACACGCGCGTCGAATTGGAACTGCTCACCGACGTGGACATGCTGTTGTTCGCGAAGCGTGGTATACGTGGCAGCCTGAGTCAGTGCTCGCACAGGTACGCTTGCGCCTACAACAAGTACCTGACGACGTCGATGTACGACGCGTCGCAACCATCGGCGTACTTGATGTACTTCGACGTGAACAACCCGTACGGATGCGCGATGTCATAGGCGATGCCGCGCGGTGGATTTCGATGGCTGGACGTGGACGCGGTTGCCGATTTGGACGCGAACTCCTTGCCGGAGGACAACGGACCAGAGGGATACCTGCTGGAAGTGGATCTGGAGTATCCGCGGGAGATTCACGACGCGCACGCGGACCTTCCGTTCTGTCCTGTACGCGAGCCCATCGGTAAGCAGACGAAGCTCATCGCCACGCTCCGCGATAAGGAACGGTACGTGATACACCATCGCTACTTGACGCAGTGCATTCGGCATGGACTTCGCGTATCGCGAATTCATCGCGTTCTACGGTTCGATCAATCGCGTTGGTTGCGCGACTACATCACGCTGAACACGGAGTTGAGGACACGCGCAACCAGTGATTTTCAAAAAACACTGTACAAGCTAATGAACAATGCCGTGTACGGGAAGACGATGGAGAACGTTCGAAATCGAGTGGACGTGCGACTAGTGACGCGGTGGGACGGACGTTACGTTGTCGAATCGTTGATAGCGAAACCAAATTTCCACAGCCCAGCGATATTTTCGGAACACTTGGTCGCTATCGAGATGCGAAAACTAAGTGTAATTCGATAAACCTATATACGTGATATGAGCGTGTTGGACGTGTCGAATGTGTGCTTGTACGAATTTCACTACGAGTACATGCGTGCAAAGTTCGGCGATAGATGCAAGGTGTTGTATACCGACACCGACAGTCTCATGTATCAGCTGCAGTGCGGTGACGCTTACGAGGAGATAAAAAGTGACGTTGTCGGGCGATTCGACACGAGCGATTACGCGACGAACAATCCGTACGGTATGCCTCGCGTGAACAAAACGGTGCCGGGACTCATGAAAGACGAGAACAACGCTGCTTTAAGGACAGAGTTCGTGGGTCTGCGGCCTAAAATGTACGCTAGTCGCGTACGTAACGCGTCGGCGGGAACGACCGAGACGAAAAAAGTGAAGGGTGTGAAGAGGAGCGTGGTCGCGAACGAGATTCGCTTAGAAGACTACGTTCGGTGTCTTCGCGAGCACGCGGAAACTACGGTACGACAGAACCATATCCGTACGCGATTACATGACGTTTATTCCGTGAACGAACTGAAGACGGCGCTCAGTCCGTACGACGATAAGCGTTACGTTCTAGCCGATCAGGTGAACACCCTTCCGTGGGGTCACTATCGGATTCCCGAGTGCGACGATAACGATGACGATAGTGATGTGCGCGTGAATTTGTATATTTGGGTGTGTGTGTGTGTGTGTTTATATATATTTCATTAATCTCGTGACGAAATGCGATGTTTCGTTGAGTGAAATACCGTAGAGGAGGTTTTTAGTGGGTATGCCAGAATTGGCGAGTCCCACATAACCCCGATACAACCTGTGTCGGGGTATGCATAAAGCATTTTCCCCCTGTTTAAAAAAAAAAGTACGCAATGTATGAACGTAGCGTAGGTAATGACAAACGTTATTTTAAGCGCTTGAAATGAAATAGTGTACAACTATCGTTATATATATTGATGCTTTATTTTTTGTAATACAAAGAATCGAATAAAAGAATAAGGATATAAAATGTAAACATTGTGTAATGTATTTGTATTTAATAGTAATAATAATAATAATAAGGAGCTGCTGCTGCGTCCCAGAACATCCTTTTTCCGTATCCACGAGTTCATGGACGAGTCGAATCCCAACCATTTCACGTACGCTCGATTCTCCTTGCAACGAATAATTTTCTCGATCAGATATACGACTGGATTCGCGACCGAATGCAGTTCGTGCTTGTAGGATCCGCCCGAGATGGGCTCTCCCGCGGAATCGCGTAGAATATGCGTAACAGGGTGCGTTCCTTGTACAGCGGTGATTTCGAACACCTCGGTTGACCAGTTCGGTGTGTATCCCTTCTCGAAGATCGTCTTGAATTTGTTCACGCGTACTTCGTCGCCGACGCGGAATTTGGCGCGTCGTCGTAATCGTCGCAGTCGTCGCTCATCGCGACGCTTCCTTGCGTTTCTGTATTTCCGCGATCAATGTCGCAAGCACGTCGAGTCTATCCTGCAAGTGATCGAATTGTTGTTGCAGCGTGGTATTTATCGAATTCTCCGAATCACGGATGCGTCCTTCTACCGCGGTATTTATCGCGGTCGGCAAAGCGTCCAGTCGCGTCGTCGTCGATTCGTTCACGACGTCCACGTATCGTTCCGAAGCAACGTCGGTATCTTCCTCGGGACGTGTTACGCGACGTATCTTACGTTCCATAGCGTCGAACGTAGACCGATCGGTGGTCAGACACAGCGCGTTCTCCCGAACGTAATTCGCGACGTACAGATTCTGCGAGCGAATCGTCTCCGTGCGTCGATCGTTGTCGCCGGTGGTAGCATCGGCGGTACCGTACACAGATGTAACAGACTTGTTCACCGACATGTCCGTTACGACGATCGCGAACGAGACTGACGCATCGTCGATCGGAACGATCAATTTACGATGAAACCGCCTTCGCGAAGTTCCTCCAGGATGGACGCAATTTCGTTGTCATGCCCGGTGTGACCGGCCTCGCGCGACGTCACGAGCAATCGTAGTCTATCAACCAATTCGTTCGGATCGTCCCAGTACACGTAATTGATCGCGTTATCGGTTACCATCATCGCGTCGTCGATCGGTAATCCTGGACCTTCGTGCGTGACCCTGTCACCAGAATCGCGGTCTCTGCGAATCAACAACAACACGGTGTTCCTGTACTTGGAACCCCTGTTGCCTAGCGTTGGCCCGCTAGCCAAATGATCCCGTTTATGCGCGTTTGTCGACAACAAGATGTCGCGGTACGCCTCGAGATCGGCATTCGTGTACGCCCGATCTTTTGGTACTCGCATGAACAGTAATTCGTACAAGCCTCGAGTACCCGAGTATCGCTTACCCTTCACGTCAACGTCGTCGTTCTCACCGACGGTGAATACGGAATCACCGATCATCAACTCTTCGTCGTCGCTTAGGTACACGCCGTACACCTTGTCGATCAGTTTCTTGGTATCGGTTAATAACAAGCGTAGATATTTGCGCGACAGCGGCTCGGTGACGTTTCGGGTGTATACATCGAGGTTGACGGTGGTGGTGGTGGTGGTTCTTGTATCGAGAACTTTCCGAATCGTTTCGTCCGTCTCACCCTGATCCGGATCATGTTCCTCGCTTGTTTCGTAGTTATCCTCGTCGGTGTTGTCGTCGTCGTCGTTCGACTCCGGCAGCGAAGTATGTTCGGGCAGTATCGCCGCTTCGGCCGTGGACGGAGTAAAGGATAATCGCTTCTTCTTCAAACGATGTTTTTGCCGATGTTTAAGCTTGACTAGCGACGGTCGTGGCTTCGATGACATCGCTGGAATCGTTTTCAACGCCACGGTGTTCTCGACCAATTATTTCAACGGTTCGACGATCGGTTGCGCACTCTCCTCCGCAGCAGCTTTCGTCACCATTTTACCGAGTTTCAGGCTCATATATTTCTTTCGTATAGCGGCGCTGATTTCGGCAATTTTCTTCTTCGTCTCGATGTCTCGTGACTGTCGCCTACGATGTCGTTTCTGTTGTATTTCTCGTTGTTGTTGTTGTTGTTGTTGTTGCGCGATCTCCATGTTATCACAACTAGTCGTTGCGTCGTCGTCGTCGTCGTTAACCATCCTCGCGTGTTGCTCGACGAACGACTCGCGATCTACTGAGGTCCGCGCGCTATCAGGAACTCGTTAAATCCTCGTCGATACCAACCATCGTACATGGAACTGTCCTTATCGATGACTACGAAGTTGTATCGTCGTCTCCAACATCTCGCGCACAGATCGTTGAACGCCTCGAACGTCATGTCCGTGTTCACGTGATCGTTGTACACGCGACGCAAGTTCGTACCATCCTGTTTGAACAGCACGAGAAAATTCGCGTTGTCTCTGATCAAGTGTTTCGGTATTCTCACGTACGATTGACACAGGTAAAAGCAATCCACGCTCGCGTGCCTTCCCATGGAGAAATATTCGCGGATCGCGGTCTGTTCGTCGCACACCACGTCGTCGAACACAAAGATCGAATCGGGTCGAGCGTCTCTCGGTGGAACGATCTCGACAGTGTCCGAGTAGGGAAAGTATCCGAGTCCACCGACGCGCGATAACACTCGCCGCAGGTACCGATACTTTGGCTGTCGCAACGATTTCGAGTACACGTACACGTTCTCAAACCGTTCGGACTCTCCAGCAGGCTGAGAAGCAAGTTCGTTTTTCCGCATCCGGACGGACCGCAGATCACGGCTCGCACGCTGTTCGGTAACAACGAACCGTGTCTGCGCGATCGACTTTTATCCCACGCCAAATCATCCAACGTTCTGTTCGCGGTCACGCGAATAGCGTTCGGTTGTTTCGCGAATCGCATGCTCTCTCTCCCTCTCTCTCTCCTCGCAAGCGCGTAACGCCACTGCTATTTATACCCGCGACACCTGTCGAGCGAATCAGAATCGTAGCGCTCCTCGAACCGATTGCTATCGAAGAACCCTCGAATTACGACTGTCCTCGCATCTCCGTGTATTTCCATTTTCGCATGTATGATTGCGATAACGCGTAGACCAACGAAGAAGAAAAAGAAGAAGAACACAGGATCGGGACTCGTAAACGGTATCATAAACCGCTTACCGTTCGAACTACACATTCCGGGATATCAGTTCTGCGGACCGGGGACGCGTTTGCTGAAGCGATTGGCTTGTGGCGACGAAGGTGTGAATCCGCTGGACGCGGCGTGTCGGGAGCACGATATCGCGTACTCTCGTCGAAAGGATTTGGAGGGACGACACGAGGCGGATCGCGCGTTAGCCGAACGAGCGCGAGAACGAGCGTTCGCGAACGACGCGACTTTTGGTGAAAAAACCGCAGCGACCGAAGTGTGGGCTGCGATGAAGGCTAAGACTAAACTCGGTATGGGTGTGAGAAGAAGAAGAAGAAGAAGAGCAAGGACTACGAGAAGGAAACGCAAATCCAGAGGACAACGGTTGCGACAGCACCGCGTCCTACCGGTAGCGAAACGCGGAGGCTTTCTTCCACTTCTACCGCTCGTGCTGCCCGCTTTGTCGGCTATCGGAGCATTGGCCGGCGGAGCTGCTGGTATCGCCAAAGCGGTGAACGACGCCAAGGCCTCGCGAAAACAGCTGGAAGAAACGATGCGTCATAATCGGGCGATGGAAGGGCGAGGAATGTAGCTGGCACCGTACAAGCGCGGCACCGGCATGAACCTGAGACGACGACCGAGGAAAAAAAAACTACTCCGTTCGACCGGGCCAGCGGCGATAACGCGACATCTGCTACAACAAGAACAACAACAGCAACAACAACAACCTCTGACTAATTTGCAATTAGAACGCGAGTGCGTCGACGTACCGTTCTTTCGGGGAGTGTTTATGCGTGATACGCTCTCCGGGCTCGTACGACCGAACGAATGCGGTATCACGAATCTTGACGAGAATCGCGGCGAAGGCACTCACTGGGTAGCGTACGCGAAACGCGGACCGCGCGTACAGTATTTCGATAGTTTTGGGGATTTGCGACCACCCGCGGAACTGATCGACTATTTCGGACGGGGAACGAAAACTATGACCACGATCAAGTACAATCACGACGCGCAATCGCACGTCCGAGACACTTTCGCTCTCTCGGTCTCACTAGCGTGACCTACAGCTGTGGTTGTGGTAGTGGTGGCACAATGTCGCTCACGCTCACATTAACGGGTCGGAGCAGGGTGCTCACGGTCAATTATTTTCCACCGATAGATTTGAGCGACGGGCAGTACGAACTAGGACTCGCCGACTTGGAGACGTTTCACACGATACCGAACATCGACAAGAGCAACGATACATTCAACTTCGTCGCGAACAAGAACGCCGCGATCCCCAGCGTTGATGTCACTCGCGACCACATTACGATCCCCCATGGTTCCTACGAATTAGACGCTATCGCCAAGTACCTGAAGCAATGATTACTCGAGCGATATCCTCGAAGACGCGATAACAACGAGAACGGCGACGATGACGACGGCGATTATAATAAGTACTCACTAGTGCTACGAGATAACAACAACACCATGAGAAGTGAACTGTAATGCTCGTTCTTTGTAGACTTTACGAAACCGAACAACGTGGGTTCGTTGCTGGGATTTTCGCCGAATCGTGTCTTACCGCCGAGAATCTGAAACGAGTCCAACGAACCCGTGAACATTATAACCTTAACGTGATCAGAGTAACGTGTAACGTCGCTACCGGTGCGTGCAGCAACGACAAACCTGTACACACGATTCACGAATTTTCTTCTCGCGTGCCCCCCGGATATAAGATAACGGAACCTCCGCGACACGTCATTTACCTACCGATCGTTGCACGAGCGATACACGATCTGACGGTACGCATCGTCGATCAATACGATCGCCCTATAGATTTTCGCGGAGAGGAAATAACAATTCGCTTACACGTGCAACGGCGTTCGCGCGATAAGATAACGTGAACGCGCGCGAGTGTGTAGCATGTTGGTGTTCGATCACACGTACGACCCATCGTTCACCGTCGCCGCTGCTACCGCCGCTCCTCTGATTTCAGCAACGCGTTATCGCCGAAACGCAACACCTCTGCAACCACAGCCAATGACAACAGGTGCACAAATAAAGACTGGTAGCGGAACGGAACAAGTAGAAAAAGAAGAAGAAGCTGCAAATCGTTGACTCATTGAAACGCACGTTTCCTATGATCCCTGGCATACATCGCAACATACTAACATATCACTTATATACATACACGTCTAACACAATGTCCACCATACTGGACGTGACGAGTGCGTCGAATTTCGACGATCGTATCACGAAGATCGAGGTGCACGGTTACAATCCGTACGCCAACACGACGTACGACAATGACGATGAGATACGAATACCTATTCAGCAACAAGATCTGTACACGCTCCCGTGCGAAAGTTATCTCTACATCGAAGGACGTCTCTCTTTGATGACCGCCCCGACGACTACCGTGGACGTGAAAGCTGCTGCGAGAGTTTTTCTGGACAACAATTGTGTCGCGTTCATGTTCGACGAGGTTCGATACGAATTGAATGGCGTGGAGATCGATCGTTCCAGAAATCCGGGAATCACGACCACGCTGAAACATTACGCGTCATTGTCTGTCGAGAGGTAGCAAAGCGCTAATGAACGGCGGTTGGGACCATACCATCGCACACGATAAATACATTTTTAATAGCGCGGCGTTCAATTTCTGCATGCCCATGAACGCGTTACTAGGATTCTGCGAAGATTACAAGCGTATCGTGATGAACACGCGACACGAGTTGATACTGATTCGCGCGCGAGTGATACGAACGCGATATACGTGATCACCCTAAACCCCGCGATAATACCGAAACTCTCGATCACCAAGATACAATGGCGTATGCCACACGTCGTGCTAGAAGACGCGAACAAACTGTCGATGTTACGTTTCCTGCAAAGAGATCGACCGATCGCGATGAGTTTCCGATCGTGGGAACTGCAAGAGTATCCGTTGCTGCAAACGACTACCAAACACACATGGACTGTGAAAGCATCGTCGCAGATCGAGAAACCGCGATACGTGATATTCGCTATGCAAACCGATCGAACGAATAATCCCTTCAGAAGCGCGAGCAACTTCGACCCGAACAATCTCATAAACGTTCAACTGCACCTCAATTCCGAGACGTATCCGTACGAGGACATGAACCTTGATTTCACTAAATATAAATACGCACTCCGGTACGATTTCTTGCGATGCGCTCCTATCGCGATCATAGATTGCCCTCGACAGAACGAGTCCGTGAAGAGCGCAACGGGGGACGTTCGAATCGATTTCGAGTGTAGAGTTAACGTACCTGCTAATACAACCGCGTATTGCTTACTCATACACGAGTGCATAGTCCAATACAATCCTTTGATGAACGTGATGCGGAAAATCACGTGATGTTAAAAACAACGACAACTACTAGGACGATGATGATCGTAAAAACACCAGTCGCTACTACCACTACCACCACCACCACTACCACCACTACCACCACCACCACCGCCACCACCACTACCACTACCACCACCACCACAGTAGTGGGGCTATGCCGATTCTGGCCCAAATTCGGGCGAGGGGTGAGGCGGGGCGGGGTGTACCGCGGGCGCGGGGCGCGGCGTGGAGGGGGTACAGCGCTCTCGGTCGCGATGGGCGCGGGGCGAGGCGGGGAGGGGGGTACCGAGTTCGTCGGTGAGGGGGATGACGTCACAGGGGCGGGAGATTTCAAGATGGCGTCGCGCGCGCAACCATTTGCCGTACGCGTGCGGGGATCGGTGCGCAGGCGCAAAGGGATGTACCACGGATGCTGTAATTCGACACGGATGACGATTCGAGATTAATTAACCTAAACAGCGAACCGTCTCACGATCGCTGTGAAAGAATGCAACGTCGCGCTCGTATAAACATTCGCCTACGCAATATAATTCGACGCGCTATCGCGATAACTATTCCAGATCGATTAATCTAAACAGCGCAACCGCCTCGCGAAAGAATGCAACGTCGCGCTCGTATAAACATCCGCCAACGAAAACATGCGCCAACGAAACCGTAGAGCGACAATTATTCGGATATCGTCTCGAATATTTTTTTTAAAGTTTGGGGCCGTCGTCTTATCGACAACGCTGTAATTCGACACGCGTGGTAACGCATGTCAGGACCGCCCATACTGCCTATCCTAAATCACAATTGTTCGCGTTCGTATAAACATCCGCCAACGAAAACATGCGCCAACGAAAACGTAGAGCGATAATTATTCGGATATCGTCTCGAATATTTTTTTTTAAAGTTTGGGGCCGCTGTCTTATCACCAACGCTGTAATTCGATACACGTGGTAACGCATCGGACGTAGGCGACGTTAGACTCGTGTATAGAAGGAAGGACAAGGTACAGCGTAAGAGAGAGCGAGAGAGAGAGAGAGCGATAGAGAGAGAGACCGCGCGAGAATAACATTCGAGGCGAAAAGTCTTGAATTTTCCCAGACGTCGAGCGACCGTCAACTCGTACTTAAACCGATAGCGAACTCTAAGGAAACCCTACACCCAAGGTGTCTGATTTACAGCAGACCGGTGTCAGGACCGCCCATACTGCCTATCCTAAAACACAATTGTCATTCGCCAAGTCTATACCTCTAAGGATGACATAGCGAGGAAAAAAAAAACCAGACATCCGGCTAGCAAACCTATCCAGACTGCTCGGTCGGATCGTCTCACCAGGGTTACGGTTTATGACCGCATTGTTCCACGAGTCAGCGGCATGTGTCGATTCGAGGTTACCACTTACCACTCGCTGACAGAGCAATTCCGCGGTTTGTCCCATAGTCGAAATTCCCAAAGAAAACGGTTGCCTCTTGGTCATCTGGCAGACGAGTAATTGCCCGCCGTGTTAGTACGAAAGGGTATTATAAATGAATCGTTACAGGTGTATTAGTAGGAAAGGATATTATAAATGAGTCGTTACAGGTATTAATGTAAAAATCGTTCATTTATTAAAACGTATATATACGCGTACTATAGTGGTACGTGATTTACATCGCGCAACATGGACTGCATTCCTAACGCTAACAATTCACAATTGATCAAAGAATGCCGTTCGAAGTATTCGCTTTCGGAAATTAATTTTACATGATCCGTTGGTTCGGTAGCGCTACGTAGAATGTCTACGAAGGCGGTATATTTACTGCTCACGGAATATATATTTTCGGTCAACCAGGTGAACATATGATCGATGCAATGTTCATACGCGAATAGTTTACGCATCGTGACTTCCGTCATGTACAAGGTAACGCGATTATCGGTGAGTTTGACGAGTTGATCATTATGCATGCGCGTGAATTCGATTCGCAAATGATCAATTACGACGTGGGTTTGGGGCGACGTTGCGTTGTCGCGTAATCTTTGAAGTATGTCAGCCCCATTTTCCAGCAGGAGCTTCCACGTCGACATCGAAAAGCACAACTCGCAGCCTTTATTGTCGACTATGGTGATCTCGACACGGCACGAACCCATGCCAATGCGAATTCCAATGGTTAGCCTTTTATAGGCTGTCGAGGTTAAAGGGTAATCGCGCCCCAGGATCCGTACGTTTAACGGTTTTGGCGTTTTCGATGTTTTTGGCGTTGCGGAGTCAGAACTGGAAGAAACGCGTACACGGAATTAATGATTTGTTCGTTTACAGTGAAAGAAGTAAGCGAACGATGTAAGTGAAAAGTGTATAGTAATATGTACGTACCTCGTATCGGATTGTTGATGTTGTTTATTGGGGGAACCGCCATCGTTGCCGGACGCACAGGACGAATCGTTGAAGCTGCGTTTGTACATTTTGATACGCACTGTACGATTATACCGATCGACGGAGAAATTGACGCGAACGATACTTGTTAGCACTCGAGCGTAGGTGACGTTATGAAGTCCGCAAGACTGACCAACGTCGCTTTTATACAGACTCATGCATACGTACACACCAATATGCAAGAGTGTATTGTATCAATGATGGTGATGATCATGGTTGTGTTATGGCACGAACATTAATATGAAATGTGAATAGCGCGCGACAAATTCAAATGGTACGCGCGGCAGATTCAAATAGCGTACGCGCCAAAAAGGTGTACACGTTTCGCAGAAGAGTCGGAGACGATTCGTGGTGCGAACCATAAAAGTGCAAACCATAAAAGTACGCTATAAGCTGGAATAATTAATAACGAATCATCGAAGAAGAATGCAAAGGTAGAAATTGCCAAAGTCAGCGACGTTATACGTAAAAAGTGCTTAGCCTTGAAAATTGGTAAAATGGCTACGGAAGCGGCTGTGGAGGCGAGCACGCGTCCCATCGTCGAACCGCTGAAACGATTGATCGAGAACGGGTCGGCGTTGAAAACGCGCTCAACGCCTCGATCGCGATCGCAGTCTGTGAATAGGAAACACGAATACGATCAACAACAACAACAACAATCGTTGAAGAGACTCCGAAAAGCCACCGAGGATACATCCAAGGAACTTTCGAATAACCTTCCAGAATCTAGCGACGACGACGACGACGACAACGACAACGACAATGACGATAACGACAACAGCGATGTTGTCGATGATGTCGACGACGGTGAAAAAATTCGGGACGATGAGTCGCCAGCAAAGGT
Organism: Andrena camellia; assembly: GCA_029448645.1. NCBI lineage: Eukaryota > Metazoa > Arthropoda > Insecta > Hymenoptera > Andrenidae > Andrena > Andrena camellia. The sequence continues at coordinate 15,939,623 of CM055680.1, forward strand.
TCGCGATTTGGACACGCTGCGTAGCCCCGTCGATGATATCGAAGTGTATATACGGAACGCCAAAGGACCCTTATCGCGAGAATACCTGCGACTATTCTTCACCGATACCAAGAAACGAATCGACAACGTGTACGGCGTATATTTGGGGCCCGACGACGACCTAATGATCGGCGATTCCGTGCTCGCCATTGACGGTGACGGCGATGACATTCGCGTGAACGGAACGCGATACTCGGGGACTCGGGGTTTGTATGAATTGCTTTTCATGCAAATACCCAACGATCGGACGTGCACGGACAAGGATCTCCACTCGTACCGACGCATCTTGTTGTCGACGAACGCGCATAAGCGAAACCATTTGCCGAGCAAGCCTACGCTGGGTAACAGGGGGTACAAGTATAAGAAAATCATATCCGCGGTGATCGGCGGGGTGCGGACTTCGGGTATCGGACGCGTCAGGCGCGGCGGCGGGCACGGCACGCGACATGGTCTAGGATTACCCATCGACGAATCGATGACGGTCACCGATAACGCGATCGATTACTCGTACTGGAACGATCCGAACGAATTGGTCGATAGACTTGCGTTGCTCGTGGCATCGCGCGCGGCAGGTCACACGGGTCACGATAACGAAATCGCATCGATCCTGGAGGAACGTCGCGAGGACAAATATATATCTTAAATCGAGCGATCCGGTGATCGTCTCGTCAGTAGTGTTCGGGGCGCGCGCATCGTCATGTCGGTGAACAAGTTTGGTACCTCGTTACGCAATGACAACAACAACAACAACAAAAACAACGAAACGGCGATGACGATGACGAGACTATTGGCCGCGGTGGACGAACGCTTTACTCGGAAAATCGAAACGGCTATCGCGAACGCGCGACTGGACGCCGAGCATCAACGATCTCAACTCGAGACGCGAGTACAACGAACGATGTCGGACATCGTTGAGGCGAAATTGTCTCGATTGGGGGACGATTTAAATAACGCGGTGGAACGACGCTTCGATCACTCGAAAGACGGACTCGAGGGGATCGAGACGTCGGCGCCGACACCGACCGCGCTAACGATCACGGATCTGAACGAACGAAAGGATCAGCGAAAAGCGAGCGAGGATCGACTACGACAACAACGACGACGATCCTGACCCCGACGACAGTGGCTATGACTCCGGATCGTCGAACGAAGACGGTCGTTCGCGAAAGAAGCGTACCGATTGCATTTTACGAACGCTCGAGGAACTCGTACTACTTCTAACGCCCACCCGCGAAGCATGAGCGAGGAACGAGTACGCTTAGTGAACGAGTTACACGCTCCCGCGAGACGAAATTTCCCACGGCGTAGCGTTACGATTCGCGGTTACGATGATTTATGGCAGGCCGACTTGGTGGAGATGCGTCCGTACGCGAAGCAAAATCGAGGATATCACTACGTCCTAACGATCATCGATGCGTTCAGCAAGTACGCGTGGGCTGTACCCGTGAAAACGAAAAGCGGACGCGACGTGACCGATGCGTTCGCGACCGTGTTGCGGCGGAGCGACAGATGCCCGCGAAATTTACAAACCGACATGGGCAAAGAGTTTTACAACGCGGAGTTCGAACGATTCGCGAAGAGACGCGGGATCAACCACTACTCCACGTACAGCGTGATGAAAGCGTCGATCGTAGAACGTTTCAATCGCACGCTGAAAAACCTCATGTGGAAACAATTCTCCTTGAACGGGTCCTATCGCTGGGTCGACCTGTTACCTGCGCTCGTACGCACCTACAATCATCGCAAGCATCGAACGATCAACGCTCGACCCGTCAACGTGACCCCCGCGACGCGTTTGTCGTTCGCCGCGAATGAGCCCCTCTCCCCTTCCGCATCGAGAGGTGTTCGACGACGCGCGAAATTCAACGTCGGTGACAAGGTACACGTGAGCAAGTTCAAGACCCTCTTCAAGAAGGGGTACACTCCGGAGGTGTTCGAAATCGAAACCATGCAACGAACGTATCCGGTGACGTACATTCTACGCGATTCCGCGGGAGAGCCGATCTCGGGTGGATTCTACGAGTACGAACTGCATTCGGTCGCGAATCCGGACGTCTATCTGGTCGAGAAGATTATTCGTCGCAAAGGAAACGAGGTGTACGTTAAGTGGCTCGGATTCGATTCATCGCGGAACTCGTGGATACGCGAGAAGGATATTCTATGATTCGCGATTATAAACGCGCTCTATGTTACTGAAATAAAAATGAATAAACAAATAAATAAATAAATACATATAAATACATATAAATATATACATTGTCCGTTTATTCAATTATACTCCTTCTCGTATATATATACGTACAATTAATCTTAATAAAATAAGGAAAATATATACGTACAATTAATTTTAATAAAATAAGGAAAATATATATATATATATATATATTTATATATACTAACACGTATAAAATATAAATTTTATCCATTCTACGCTATATACATACATACATCAGATATTCGTAAATAGATAAATGGTATGAACGAAAGAAAGAAACGCTTACAACGAAACGTATACAGGGTGTCCCAAAAATGCTGCGGGTCCTTAAAGGGTGTGATTCGGGGGGTGATTACAAACAACTTTTTCCTTTGCGAAAATGCTCTCCGAGGTTTCGTTAACCAGATATTAATAAAAAGCACCGACCAATCAGAGCGCGAGTCTGACGGCCGAGTTCCCGCGCCAGCGTGGCTACGAGCCGCGCTACGACTGCGAACGAACAACTCGGCATGCATCGAAGAAAATTGCATAGAATGGCAAATGAAAAAGACGGAACAAATAAAATCGAACATGTTGTCATGGTTTGTTCGTCATTTAAAGTGAATAATGAATAAAGGATAAATGGATGAAAATCACGTGTAACGTAAAAAGAGAAATACGCAGTTTTTTTTAGAAGATTCGAAAATAATAATTATTTGAAGTGGGAGGATAAGGAATACGTAAATTTCCTTGTGTTAATAACGTAGCCACGAAAAGGTAATGTAACAGGAAATTAACGAAAAGTGATAGTAGTTCGTTATTGTGATAAAAATCTGTAATTCAATAACGGCCAGCACTGTTGGTGATAACGAATAAGTCTGTTTAAAAAGCCCGATTAAATATTTTGGTACGGGAATTTTGAGAATTATCGCCGGAAATAAGCCATCGCTTGCGTTAAATTTAAAAATGAATGATCACCAATAAAGTAACTAAAACTCACCCTTGTTGGAAATTCACCAGCAGCTTGAAAATCTGTGTTATAGGGTCACTGAACCGATCCTGGTCATCGATGGACGAACTCAGTGCACAGCTGGTCCCAGGTATACGACACTACCCAAAGTTAAGGGTCACAATGTCAGGTGCGTCCACGTCAACGTACCGAGTATTCACTTCACTGCACTGCTACTAACACTGATCACTTAATTTATTTTTCATGGAACGTGTTGTTCCTACGTTATAAAAATTGGTGGAAATGAATTTTTACTTGGCGTTCGGAGCCGTGGGTATTCTCGCGTAAATTCTCACACTGCAGCACTTGCGTCCCCCTTGTTCGTGGGGTACACCCAGAACATCGCGTAATACTCTTGAGCAGAGAACATTTCTGCGACGTGATTACTAGCTGACTGACAGGATTTTTCCCAAGCAACTTCCTCTACCCCCAAGTAGTTTCTCTCGTTCCATTATGAGTTAACTCTCACCAGGACAAGAGGCTTTAGGTAAAAGAAGCCAGCACATTTTCGGAACACACGTGTTTTGCAGAAGTGCAACGAACACTTTCACAAAAGCCCGCGCTCCGTCCTTCTACTGCCAATGTACCCATTGCTTCGAGATAGAAAACAGACACCACGTGTATCGGTTCGAAAGGGTCCGAAGGGAAGAGAAGCAGAAAGTCTTCGAGTTGCTATAAAGAAGAAAATGCATACCAATTAAGTCATAAATTATCCGAAACTGTAGGAAACCGTTCTCTACCGCCGACTGGCGGGACAATACGGTCATAAACCGCGACCCTGGTGAAATGCTCTGGCTGATCAGCCTGATTAATTTTGGAGAATTAGAAATTACAGAGTATTATCCAACATCAATACGCCTCGCGGAAAGACACAGGAACAGAAGGGGTAGTCCGCTGACTGCGCGTAGTCCCGCCTGCTTCGTCCTACCTTCAAATTAAAGACGGACCCCTTCTCTCTCGTGTCTAAACACGCGCTCGAATTTCAAAACAAAAGCATGCGTCGACGTATTCCGTGTGAGAGATGGTGGGCTTTGAAGTCCGATTGGCCCTAATCTATCCAATCTGTCCTGCAGCCCTCCCAAACGGCCACTGTCCTGAAGAGGCCCTCTTCACAGCAATATCTCCTCTCCAAGGTCCACCTTCTCTCGCACGGAATACGTCGACGCATGCTTTTGTTTTGAAATTCGAGCGCGTGTTTAGACACGAGAGAGAAGGGGTCCGTCTTTAATTTGAAGGCAGGACGAAGCAGGTGGGACTACGCGCAGTCAGCGGACTACCCCTTCTGTTCCTGTGTCTTTCCGCGAGGCGTATTGATGTTGGATAATACTCTGTAATTTCTAATTCTCCAAAATTAATCAGGCTGATCAGCCAGAGCATTTCACCAGGGTCGCGGTTTATGACCGTATTGTCCCGCCAGTCGGCGGTAGAGAACGGTTTCCTACAGTTTCGGATAATTTATGACTTAATTGGTATGCATTTTCTTCTTTATAGCAACTCGAAGACTTTCTGCTTCTCTTCCCTTCGGACCCTTTCGAACCGATACACGTGGTGTCTGTTTTCTATCTCGAAGCAATGGGTACATTGGCAGTAGAAGGACGGAGCGCGGGCTTTTGTGAAAGTGTTCGTTGCACTTCTGCAAAACACGTGTGTTCCGAAAATGTGCTGGCTTCTTTTTACCTAAAGCCTCTTGTCCTGGTGAGAGTTAACTCATAATGGAACGAGAGAAACTACTTGGGGGTAGAGGAAGTTGCTTGGGAAAAATCCTGTCAGTCAGCTAGTAATCACGTCGCAGAAATGTTCTCTGCTCAAGAGTATTACGCGATGTTCTGGGTGTACCCCACGAACAAGGGGGACGCAAGTGCTGCAGTGTGAGAATTTACGCGAGAATACCCACGGCTCCGAACGCCAAGTAAAAATTCATTTCCACCAATTTTTATAACGTAGGAACAACACGTTCCATGAAAAATAAATTAAGTGATCAGTGTTAGTAGCAGTGCAGTGAAGTGAATACTCGGTACGTTGACGTGGACGCACCTGACATTGTGACCCTTAACTTTGGGTAGTGTCGTATACCTGGGACCAGCTGTGCACTGAGTTCGTCCATCGATGACCAGGATCGGTTCAGTGACCCTATAACACAGATTTTCAAGCTGCTGGTGAATTTCCAACAAGGGTGAGTTTTAGTTACTTTATTGGTGATCATTCATTTTTAAATTTAACGCAAGCGATGGCTTATTTCCGGCGATAATTCTCAAAATTCCCGTACCAAAATATTTAATCGGGCTTTTTAAACAGACTTATTCGTTATCACCAACAGTGCTGGCCGTTATTGAATTACAGATTTTTATCACAATAACGAACTACTATCACTTTTCGTTAATTTCCTGTTACATTACCTTTTCGTGGCTACGTTATTAACACAAGGAAATTTACGTATTCCTTATCCTCCCACTTCAAATAATTATTATTTTCGAATCTTCTAAAAAAAACTGCGTATTTCTCTTTTTACGTTACACGTGATTTTCATCCATTTATCCTTTATTCATTATTCACTTTAAATGACGAACAAACCATGACAACATGTTCGATTTTATTTGTTCCGTCTTTTTCATTTGCCATTCTATGCAATTTTCTTCGATGCATGCCGAGTTGTTCGTTCGCAGTCGTAGCGCGGCTCGTAGCCACGCTGGCGCGGGAACTCGGCCGTCAGACTCGCGCTCTGATTGGTCGGTGCTTTTTATTAATATCTGGTTAACGAAACCTCGGAGAGCATTTTCGCAAAGGAAAAAGTTGTTTGTAATCACCCCCCGAATCACCCCCTTTAAGGACCCGCAGCATTTTTGGGACACCCTGTATACATATGTACATGCAAACGTACGATCATACAAACGTACGATCAGACAACGGGATTCTCGAGGGACTCGTCGGACTCAAGCTCGAGGGACTCGTCGGGCTCAAGCTCGAGGCGTTCGTGGGTCTTGAGCTGGGGGATTCGATAATGGCCCCACGGAAGGGCGCTGACCCGATCAGCTAAAATACACCGCTTATCGTCGAATGGACTGAGAGCGTTCTTTTCCCCACTCACGGAAAAGACATCGTGTCGGTTTGATCGAATGTTGTTCTGCCGAACCGCTTTCTCGGCGAGATCGTTAAGACAACGAATGTAATCGTCGAATTGTATATCGTTCGCGACCACGTGCCTCCGCACACCCTTCCCTTTTTAGTCTCGCTCGTAGACCCCTCTGCAGCGTTAAACGTTCTAGTCGCGTACATCTTAGACCTCAATCCGACGAACTCGGTCATCAAGCCGTCGTTGTTCTCATCTTTCATGAGCCCTGGAACCTTTTTTTGGTTACGCTGGTTTGCAAAGCTACACACTTCTCGGTTTCAAGATAAGGGTTTACATCCAAGAGCCTGGAGGTGCTGCGAGACCAGTTGCCAGTCAAACGTGGCAGTGAACAGTCCAACGTGACAGTGAAATTATTTTGTACATTTTTTTTTTTAATTCTGCGTGTCAATGGGACTAACGCGAATAGCCCCGGAGTGCGGCCCCGAAGTATGTACACAACAATATTTTTTACATTTATCGCGTTTAACCGGTGAAATCGAGTTCGATGCCTCGGTCGTAAATATTATATCGAGGTTTCTATGTTGTAGAACTCTCCGCCAGAATCACCCCAATGGTCACCTGATTGGGGTGGGCCTGTTTGGTCGCCGCCGTCACCGCCTTCGGCGCAGCCGTCGCCGCCGCTGCAGGTATGCAATACTTTGGTGTTGGTTTGCATTTGATGTTTATTGCGTTTAATGTATCCGTGTTATATCGATATTCGTGTGTGTGTTCTAGGACTCGCCGCAGCCTGCACCCCTGGACGTGTGGATGCTGCGGTCGGTGCCAGTGATCGGCCCCGTGATGGCCGCACGACGACGGCGCCCATGGGCGCCTTATCCAGGGGGGTCCCTGCGACGACCGCGGCCCCCATCACCGCCATCCCCCCCATCGCCGCCGTCGCCCACATTGCCATCGCCTTTATAAATATTCTTTTTCAATTTAATTTTATTTTTATTGTGTATGTTTTATTATATTTTTATTTTTCATTTAATTTTATTTTTTTAAATTAATTTATTGTAACAATATATACATATATTTCTTAAACGTATATTATGTCTCTATTTTATTTACCCTCCTTCTCTCCTCACCACATACTTTTAAGATTCGACGCTCCATATAAAGTATTATATTTCGTTCGTGCGTTCTTCGCGTCGCGAAAATGACATCATCACGCGCGGTTGTCCCAGGGGACTTATTTTGCACGCGTAATCACGCGCTGCGCTGCGATGTTAAATCAGAACGCTTTGAAAAATTGTTAGCTTTAGAATGTTTGTTTTCTATATAATGATTCGGTAGATCGTTGATTCAAGAAATTATTATTTCTCTGCGTTGGTTCGGAAAAAAATTTGTCTATTGGTATAGAATAAAATTTCTGCTGACGCCACATAATTCTATGATCCGCGCCTTCTTCGCGCCTTCGCGGACGGAAATTCGATGGCGCACTCGTTCATACGTTGACAGTCCACGGTGTGTTTCGTCAATTACTCGGACGAGTAGAAGTAACTCAGGCATCTACAACGATAACAACGTCAATAATAAACATAAGAATAAATAATACATCGATCGAAATATTCCGTATTCGACTCACCTTTCGCAAACGAATACTTGTCCATTATGGTTACCGAGCTGCTTCGAAATCAGCCTCGACATGCTTCGAATGCACGCGAAATGATATCGTTTTGGCTCCTTGGAGTCCTGCACCAGTAGCAGGTTCGCGTGTCTCTCTCGCTTGTCCTCGGTTAAACGCAGAGGCGCGCAGCTTCCGTCGGACCACGCGTACACGTTCACCGACGCGTCGTTCAACCTCTCGAACTTCGCCAGCTGATCCAACGTCACGGGGAGAGTCATATCGTCCGTGCGAAGTACCGTCGAGTAATGAGGGTACGACGCGACCCTACCCCCGTGCGTAGCAGCAGGGTACAAACTGCCGACAACGGACCACATGAAGCACGCATTGTCTCTGCTCTTTACGTTCACCACCACTTTTTTTCAGGACGACGGCGCGCGGAAGCGGTACGTCGCAACCGGCGCGAAGAGGGTTATGCCTATTAATGTTTATTAGGAGGTTTAGCACAGCCCTCAGAGCCCATCCACTGTCGCGATCTTGAAACTCCTCGATCGCCACTAACGTGGGAGCGACCACGTGCTTCGAATACCACTCGCGCACGTTCGATGTCCTGAACAGTACGCGATTTCGCGTACCGAAACTTTTCATGTCCGTATTCTCGCCCAACATAAACTCCGCGTTCAGGACCGTATTCACGACCACGCTTTTATGTTGGGTGATAGCGTCCGTGACGCGCGAGATCGCAACCATAGTCGACAATAAAAGCGGCGAGTTGTGCTTTTCAATGTCAACGTGGAAGCACCTGCCGCAAAATGGGGGCTAACATACTTCAAAGATTACGCGACAACGCAACGTCGCCCCAAACCCACGTCGTAATTGATCATTTGCGAATCGAATTCACGCGCATGCATAATGATCAACTCGTCAAAATCACCGATAATCGCGTCACACTATACATGACGGAAGTCACGATGCATAAACTATTCGCGTATGAACATTGCATCGATCATATGTTCACCTGGTTGACCGAAAATATATACTCCGTAAGCAGTAAATATACCGCCTTCGTAGACGTTCCACGTAGCGCTACCGAACCAACGGATCATGTAAAATTAATTTCCGAAAGCGAATACTTCGAACGGCATTCTTTGATCGATTGTGAATTGTTAGCGTTAGGAATGCAGTCCATGTTGCGCGATGTAAATCACGTACCACTATAGTACGCGTATATATACGTTTTAATAAATGAATGATTTTTACATTAATACCTGTAACTCATTTATAATACCCTTTCGTACTAATACCTGTAACGACTTATTTATAATATCCTTTCCTACTAATACACCTGTAACGATTCATTTATAATACCCTTTCGTACTAATACGGCGGGCAATTACTCGTATGCCAGATGACCAAGAGGCAATCGACATCGTACCGTTTTCTTTGGAAATTTCGACTATGGGACAAACCGCGGAATTGCTCTGTCAGCGGGTGGTAAGTGGTACCCTCGAATCGACACATGCCGCTGACTCGTGGAACAATGCGGTCATAAACCGTAACCCTGGTGAGACGATCCGACCGAGCAGTCTGGATAGGTTTGCTAGCCGGATGTCTGGTTTTTTTTTTCCTCGCTATGTCATTCTTAGAGGTATAGACTTGGCGAATGATGATTGTGTTTTAGGATAGGCAGTATGGGCGGTCCTGACACCGGTCTGCTGTAAATCAGACACCTTGGGTATAGGGTTTCCTTAGAGTTCGCTATCGGTTTAAGTACGAGTTGACGGTCCCTCGACGTCTGGGAAAATTCAAGACTTTTCGCCTCGAATGTTATTCTCGCGCGGTTCGCAAGTGTCCCCATTGAATCTCTCTCTCTCTCTCTCTCTCTCTCTCTCTCTCTCTCTCTCTCTCTCTCTATCGCTCTCTCTCTCTATCGCTCTCTCTCTCTCTCTCTCTCTCTCTCTCTCTCTCTCTCTCTCTCTCTCTCACGCTGTACCTTGTCCTTACTTCTATACACGAGTCTAACGTCGCCTGCGTCCGATGCGTTACCACGTGTATCGAATTACAGCGTTGGTGATAAGACAGCGGTCCCAAACTTAAAAAAAAAAATATTCGAGACGATATCCGAATAATTGTCGCTCTACGGTTTCGTTGGCGCATGTTTTCGTTGGCGGATGTTTATACGAGCGCGACGTTGCATTCTTTCGCGAGGCGGTTGCGCTGTTTAGATTAATCGATCTCGAATAGTTATCGCGATAGCGCGTCGAATTATATTGCGTAGGCGAATGTTTATACGAGCGCGACGTTGCATTCTTTCACGGCGATCGTGAGACGGTTCGCTGTTTAGGTTAATTAATCTCGAATCGTCATCCGTGTCGAATTACAGCATCCGTGGTACATCGCTTTGCGCCTGCGCACCGATCCCCGCACGCGTACGGCATACGGTTGCGCGCGCGACGCCATCTTGAAATCCCCCGCCCCTGTGACGTCATCCCCGTCACCTACGAACTCGGTACCCCCCTCCCCGCCTCGCCCCTCGCCCCCATTTGGTCCAGAATCGGCATAGCCCCACTACTCACCACTACCACAACTACCACCACCACCACTACCACCACCACCAACACTACCACCACCACCACTACCACCACCACTACTACTACCACTACTACTTTCGATTTTAGCGAATAATCGCGACACAGAAACGAAGATCTGTCATTGGCTTTTCGGACCACCGTACTCCTACACTCGCCTGTCAACGCTCGAGAAGCGTCAAGCCACCTGGCTCACTGCGCATCATCACGGGCTTCGCTGGTCCGACGGCTGGGTGCCGTACCACAGGCTTCCTGAAATGCTCACCCGCGAGCTCGCAACTGTCGATGCGGTGTTCGTGAAGGGATCGGAAAAGAAGGCTTGGTTGCTACAACTACTCCTACGAAAAGACGCGCACATCGTAAATATCGTTGCGATGTACGAGAAGAAGAAGAATGACTACGACGACGACGACGACGACACCGACGGCTCCGACGTTGCTGATGATTATTGTGGAATCGTACCTCCTGCCACGGCTGTTCCTTACCTGAAATCAATGCCTGCAAAGAACACTGTACGATGCGCTTTCCACAATAGCGTCGGTTGTGTGTGCACACTGGAAAACGTTCAGAAAATTTGGAAGTATATGCTGTACGGAATTTAATGTGATTAGCGATTTCCTATATTATGTATGAAAAAGAAAAAATCCTATATTCTGCTTAACAACGGTTAATCACATTAAAGAAACTTCTTTCTGTTGTTTCCAGGTTCTACGGAGCGTGTATTGTGTTTTCCTGATCGTATCACATACTCTTTATAAACGTATAACGTATAAACATGACTTATATGAATAAAAACTTATTTTTCATAAAAGAATTATATCTTTTTTTACCAATCATTCTCCTCAACATCCTACAATGTCGGCAATATGTTTAGAGATTATATATATATTTTTTATAATAATTATATGCTTAAAGAAAACTTGGCCACTTTATATAAAACAAGTTCTTTTTTATTTTTTTATTGTTTTCTCTTCCTCTTCCTCCTCTTACAACGATGGTTTACATAAATATTCCTATACTCTATATATACAAGTTGTGGTACAATCACTTTTTATATTATTCCCACAAGATTTTTTTATTTTTCTCTATACAAATTTACTACATACACTTCTTATTGTCCCTATTTTACACACTCCATTTCGCAGCGTGATAGTAACAGAGATGAACTATATACTCGCAGTGATTGATATTACACACACTGTGCATGTATAAGTCCATTCACGTCGCTATCGATCTTCATATTCGTGTAACCACTATAACTCGATTGTCACATATACGTGTGTGTATGCATTCATGTATGAAGCACCACCACCACACATGCATCGTTCACGATCCAAAGACACTCAAATATATGCTTTTGAATCGTGATGGATACACGTATGCGTGGTTTGATCGTTGGTGTACTGCATCGCATCTTCACCATCCACACGTATTGTTTCGACGTTGTTCGTGTAAACAACAATATTCTTCGTGAAGCGATCATTATTGCAATTGTATATTCGCAGTGATGATCGATTCATGAAGACCGACGTTATTCTCAGCATATATTCATTGTTACTATCACTATTAACATCGACGTACACACACTACTCTACACAAACATACACTATTCGGGAAGGATGGCAGCTGCCTCGGAGAGGGATGTCAGCTTCCTCAGGAGGGATGACAGCTTCCTCGGGAGGTATGGCAGCTTCCTCGGGAGGGATGACAGCTTCCTCGGGAGGGATGACAGCTTCCTCGGGAGGGACGGCAACTTCCTCGGGAGGGATGACAGCTTCCTCGGGCTGGACGGCAACTTCCTCGGAGGGATTTCAGCTTCTTCGGCGAGGGATGGCAGCTTCCTCGGGAGGGATGATAGCTTCCTCGTTGAGCGATGATCTCCGCCGACGGTGTCCAAACAGCACATGCAATGGAAACAGAATGACAACACCGTACATCATACTTATTTCTACTATTCTCTCTCTTTCTCACTATATATCTTATGTAAAACTTTGTAAGGGATAGGAAAAACTAATACTTGCCGTATATTTCTTCAACTCGTTCCTGTCGGCGAACAGCGTCCTGATTACCACTTGTAATAAGTCGCTGCGGCGACGCGTTCTCATTTTTAGAGCCTCAGATAAGCATGGCGTATGGTAGGGGTGGTCCACCAGGAGGGACGTACTTGCATCTCAGTCGTCATTGACCATTCGGGTATCTCGATCCTTGTTCACTCTACAGACTCTGTTCTTTTCCTTCTTCTGACCATCCTTCTTCGCCTTCTTCGTTGACACAGACGTATGCTTTCACACCCTCGCGACACCTCACATGATACGTCACTGTCGATAGGTTCCCACGATAGATTTTCACGTGAATACTTCATACATTGACACTTGCTTCTTCTATATACATTTTCTTCTCAATATACACTTCTTTCTGCACTGTTTTTTCCGACATAGCGTGTTTTTCTTTTCTTTTTTCCTTTTTTTCTTTTTTCCGTACTACGTATAACTTCACAATCCCCACCACCAACATACTGTATATGTATGATTGCAACCCGCTATAAAAGAGGTACCGATCGGTCTTGCGGAGCAAATTACATCGCCTACGTTTGTAGTAACCGTTCAGTAGAATTAGCTGTAGTACGTATTCAAAATGTTTAACCGACATTTCAACAACGCTTCATACATGATCGAGAATGATCTCAATTGCTGCAACGATACGGTTTTTCCTACTAAACAGCGTCGTCCGAATCTAAGGTACATTATATACATACGTTTGTATGATTTGTGATTTATACAACGCCGATCGAATCATCAACTCTGTGCGTGTGTTTTTTACAGCGATAATAACGTAGCACCGCCCAAGAAAGCCGTCATACGAATCATGGGACGTGATTATCCGTTGACATTGACCACGTACAAACGCATCGCAATTGGAATTCGTATCGAGCAGGATTCGTGTCGCGTTGTAATCGTGATAGTCGATAGCAAATCCAACGAACTTTGTTTCTCCATGTCTACGTGGAAACTTCTGCTGCAGCAAGAACCGGAGATATTTCAACGTTTCCGTAACGACGCAACCCCATCTCATCAAGACCCTATCATTGTTGATCATTTACGTATCGACCTCACGCGATTCAATAGTCAACGAATTGCCAAAATATCGGATGGCAGTTCCATCATATACATGGCCGACGCTACGATACGTCAAATGTTCAAATACGATCGCTGCATCGATCATACGTTCTCGTGGTTGTTAGAAATTCTACACTCCGTAAGCAGCAAATACGTATCCTTTGTAGACATTATACGTAACGCTACGACACCGACCGCTGATTATGAGAAACTTATTTCCGAAAGCGAATACTTCGAACCACATTCTTTGTTAGATTGTGAATTATTAGCGTTATGCTTAGATTCGATGATTAACACTGCTCGCAACGTATCGTCATCATAATTTATACATATCTATATGCTTTACCAATAAATACAACGCTTTATCGCACGAATATCTGTATTGTTTGATACATTCAACGATCCATTCCTTTCCTATCCTCGCAGGATATCACTTATTCCAAAAAACAACTAGCGTTCTTTCAATCTTCATTTCTTACGCTAGGTATGTTACGATCTAGAACCATCCATACCACTTATTACGCATTTCGAATAACATATATTCTATTGTATAATCTCCTCCACTGTAACTGTACTCGCATGACCATGAATCACACGAGCTACGCAGTGTCGAAACATCCGTATAGATATTTACGCCCTCGTGAGTACAACATGATATTGTTACAGTTATATGTTTCCGACGCGGTTATCGCGCAGGTTTCGACTTAAATCTTCTACGCGACATACCACCGTCTGTTTTTTGATCGCCGACCAAGAGAGAAATAGAGCCCGAAAGATATACAAAACTATCGTACCTCTCTCTCACTCGCACACTTGGTTCAAACATCGCCGCTAGCGGGGCTCGATCTGGCCCTGAGGTGATAAGAGGGTTGCGGATCACTTCGAGTTGTCGCGGAGCGCGTGATGAGTCATCGGCGATACCCCCCCCCCCCCTCGCGCGTGTGTGTGTGGAGTGCTCGCGCGCGTTCCCCCCACCCGTCTCCCCCTCGCCTCCGCTGCGGTACCCCTCGCCCCGCTTCACCCCTCGCCACCCCTTGATTTAGAATCGGCCTACTATAACTACTCGATTGTCTCCATCTTTTTCATTCGCTATCCTTCTCTGCGGCCGAAACTTATTACCACTAAATATGTATTATCCAAATTATACCGTGTTTGGTGTAATTAATCAATACAGAAACATCACAAATGTTACGATGCTTTATTTATGAAAATATTATTATTATTTTTGCATGATTGTGAACATCATTCTAATATATCTTGGTGATACGAAGAGGGCCGTAACGTGATACAAATGTTCCTCTTAGACAACGTGATTCCCTCGCTACGCAAACCGAAGGAAATGCACATTTGGCCCGTTTTCTTTTCACACGCACACATCTGCACAACCGTTTCCACTCCTCGCAAGCGAAGGCAGCCACAAGTAGTGTGAATAGTCAGGCACGCGTGCAGTTGCCCGCATGTGAAAGAATACTTTTCGCATTTCCATCCTGGGTCATTCCACGCGAATTCGGACACTTTTCGGAGTAACATTTGGTATTTTTGTGAAACTTGGATATGTTGTAGTCTTTAGTGATATATAAACGTATTTCAAAGGATTTTTAAAATTTTTCAAAATTGTGGAAATTGACTTTCTTTCATTAAATTATAACTGTTGAACTAATAGACAGGTAGGAATGAGCTTTTGGGTGCTTACACTGGGGAAGTAAGAGTACCTAAAAAAATTATTTCATTGAAAGGAAAGAAATTTTTGACCATTTAGTTTGCAATTGTTCGAAACAAATGCCATGTTTTAATAGCGGGGCACTATTTAAAAATTTGAAAAAAAACGAGGGTATAGGCATTTGTCCTCTTTACGGGCCCGTTTTCAGAACTACGGGCTGTATCGAATTTGCCAAAACTTGCCGAAATTTTCGGACAGGACCACATATCTAATAAATTATAACCTGAAGGAATAAAAATATTGCTAAACAAACATTTTGTCCTTTTGCGCTTTCAGACATTAGTTTCCGAGATATTAATAAAAAACTTTTAGTATTTCGATTGGCTTATTCCGACATAACGCATTCCACTTTCCAACTTGTTCTGGATATTAATATTGAATGGGGCTAGATCAACGCGAGCGCCCTCCACTTGCGGTCGCGTAAATTGTGGTAGCGAGCCCATGTGAGTTTGCCGATTTGAACCAGAAACACTATTATACAGGATGGATACCTGTTACTCTATAGATAGTCAATACTCTAGGGGGTGATTCTATGGAGCAAAATAAGACGAAAATACATACAGAATACAATTTTTTAATATCGCGCTTCGTTTTCGAGAAAATTGGCTTTGAATTTCAGCTAAATACGTGTGCCATTTAGCCACCTGAGGGTCACGCGGAGGTAAGGAGGGCAGGATGGATCCCCGTTCAGCGGCCTGTAGACGTTCAATATTATTGCGCAATATTCAATAGTGCACAACAATATTGACCGGCGCAATATTCAATATTGCACAATAATATTGACCATCTACAGGCTGTTTTAGGACTACGTGTATGCCGTTCAAAAAAATAATTTGTAAAAAGGTAACAATAATTTCTTATTAATATTTCGGAAACTCATAAATACCCAAAGCTACAGTTTTAGATTTGGGGTCCACCCCCCCCCCCCCTCTATCCCTACCCTTGAACCTCGTGTTGATCAGCCAATGTGGTTATTCGGAATTATGTCCCAAATCATTATCATATTTGTAACGTGGTATCTCTTAAAATTCAACAAGGGTCTGCAGGGTGGTATTTCGCTTTATGGAACGTTGTAAAATAACGAAAAAACGAAGCGTACGATAAACACGTGTCGTGTGCCTTTCGTGAAGTAAACCCTACTTGACCATGCCGGTAACAGAAATCAGACCCACTCCATTGTTTGAAACATTTTCTGCAAGCAGTTTTTTGAACTGTTCACAATTGTGTAGGGAAATCATAACGCCCAATGCGGGTATATTGAAAACAGCACTGGGTATCGCTCGCTGTCTTGGAAGGCGAGGCCCAGAAGGATGCATAAGGTATACAATGTCGTTTCGACGCACAAACAAGGCCGATTACGTCAGGGTCATCGACGAGAATTTGAGAACGTAGCACGCATCGGAAGTCAGAGCCATTGCTTACAATCAGAGTTGGGCGTTATTCGAATATAGTAACGAATAAATTTTTTCGCATAATAAGTTATTCGAGAATAACGAATAAAATTTTATTCGAATATGAATTTATTGGCAATCTGCTAACATATTAATTAAAGAACTAGGGGTTTCTTAGAATGCAGAAAGCGAATATGAGTAGGTAGGCTATGAGAGTTCTAAGCCAGTTGGTGAGGAGTGAGGCGGAGCGGGGGTAGCGCGCTCTTGGGCGAGGTTGGTGAGGGGCGAGTCGGGGAGGGGGTACCGAGTTCATGGGTGAGGGGGATGACGTCACAGGGGGAAGTGGATTTCAAGATGGCGTCGCGCGCGCAACCGTTGGCGGTGGTGGGGGTAATTGGTCTACTGTTGCAACGAATATTCCCTAGATTTGATTCAGTGACACCGCCGATCGACGAAAAATCCCTAGATTTGATTTGGTGACACCGCTGATCGATGAAAAATCCCCACAGATCCGCTATTGGCGCCACCTGCTGGATGTTTAAGGTACTTTGAACACGTGTCGTTGCCGCGGAATCTCCGTACACGTGCGGGGATCAGTACGCAGGCGCGAAAGATAATGCGCGAAAGGTTGTAACACGGATGCTGTAATTCGACACCGATGATTATTCGAGATTAATTAACCTAAATAGCGCAACCGTCTCACGATCGCCGTGAAAGAATGCAACGGCGCGCTCGTATAAACATTCGCACAGGAAATGTAATTCGACGCGCTATCCCGATAACTATTCGAAATCAATTAATTTAAATAGCGCAACCGCCTCGCGAAAGAATGCAACGTCGCGTATAAACATCTGCCAACGAAAATGCTTTCACGCTCTTTCACACGCCCTTATCTCACTCATAATCGCGATACATGCAAATACTTGATAGGTATGTTATTTCACAGAGAAGATGGAAGATAGGTGAGTAAACCTGACATATTAATATTAAGATTTTTAAGGATTTAGTAATTTATTTGACTTAATTACCCTACTCGATAATATCGTCAGCAAATAATTCAGATAATAATAAATCTACAGGAACTTGCGCAGAGTCAGTTTGAACTGAAATATCGCTAGCCTGAAGCCCCGATACCGCATTCGTAAAAACGGCGTCAAAATCAATCTTTTTCACCATTACGCAGTTTCGCCAAACCACACTCTTTGGAGCACCCACACGATTCCGCTGATATATATTTGCATGTACATAAACATCATCATCATCGTCATCGTCTAATAAGAATTCTCGCTGCGCATGTCGATTCAGCCAAAATTGCTCATCCCCGTAGTGGTAATTCGGTGGTTCATCGAGTATAGTGTCAGCATTATGAAAAACTTTTAAAAAGATGCCACCATCGTGAACACCTTCCGCCTCGTGAAGTTCTCCATCTCGAATTTCTTCGGTCTGAACCGCGACATTTCGACATGTCACATACACTTTCGGGCTGGAGGTATGGATAGGTGTCACAGCAGCGGTGATCGTAGCTGTAGCTGGACGTTTCAAATTCACGGGCAATAACATAATCTGATACCGATTTTTTCTTATAATTCTCAAAGTTACTAACACAACGATTCACTAAAATATGATAATGGAAACTTACGGTATTGTTGGATTGTATTTGCCGTGCTTTGAACGACTGACGATATCCTTCAAAGCAATCTTCTTCAAAAGCAGTCTTCTTCAAAGCACTTTCACATACAACACTTTGATACAACTGCAGTCGACATATATGTAATCAATTTAGATGCAATAGACTTAGATGCGATAAATTCTTAAAGCGTTTCTCGTAGTAACGTATGTCTTGACCACTACAGTAGCATTTGAGAACTGATTTTAAGGTGGCTGCTGCATGATCACGCATACAGAAGTATAGGGCGATAATTATTCGGGCATCGCCAACGTATTTTGAAGATGGTGACCACCGTGACGGGTGTAAACATCCTTATCACGAGCGCACGAATTCGATACGCATGGTAACGCATCGAGCCAGCGTGACATCACGTCACCTGATTGAGTCGTTGAGGGTGAGATAGAAAGAGCGCGAGAGCGAAGTAAAGAATTCGGAGCGAAACGACTCATGAATCTCGGCTAGAGTAGATGGTTAGATATTCAATTAGGGCCGCGCAGTCGTTCGGTAAAGATCTTGAACGACGTTCCGTGCAAAATTATTGCGAGATATGGACTTATTCATAAATTTGTATGAGCTATTAACGGCCGGGATTCCACTCCTATCTACCGAAGAGCAGTGCAGTGAGTGGCTAATATCGTGTAGCGAGTACTTACTCTACTTTAACGAGTACTTGAACATCGAACGAATATCACAAAATACGCATCAACGTTTGTCATTATTTAAGAATAGCCTCGAAATAGCTCGAACACACGTCCGCAATATAATAGCGCGGATACTCGATGAATTGGACGCACGAGATGCATTGCTTGCGTCATCATCATCTTCCAACGATGATGGTAACGCGTTCCCTTCATCCACGATACCTCAGTTGAACGATCAGACACTTGTAATCGAGAGACATAAAATTCGAGGCGAGTTAAGCGTGCTTTCATTATGTTAGTCGTCGTGGAGTAGGATCTTTCAAGCAGAATTTATGCGATTTTCACCCGAGCAACGTCAAATGCTACGCTATACCGCACAATATAGTACTGTACGTAAATGTACATTATATTGCATCGTCGGTGTTATGCCCAAGCGTTGAATGGAGGAAATAAGAGACACAGGATTCCTATGAGGCTACTGGTATATTGTTACCATTATATAGGTAAAAAACGTTGTCCCTTCCACCGAGCCGGGTTGGTACTGCCCGTGCACGCCAGATGTGTGTGCCGGTGGAGCGGCGCGCACCCGTGGCCGCACGGGCGAACTATCACTCGCCTAACATCTCCCTCCTTGAGCAGATCACCATCGGGAATAAGTGCTCGCTCTTGGGTCGAGCACCAGTCTGCGCGGTGGAACCCGATGTCGCGTTGATCTCCTTGGCGTACCTTGGTGGTGATCTTCAGGACAGTCTTCGCGACGAGGTTGGCGATGGTCTTCAGTCGTTGAAGGTTGTTGCTCGCGAATTTCTTGGCGAGACTCTCCTGCGCTGGGAGCTGGATCGAGGATCGGGTCGTCATCAAAGTAGGTCCATGAGCCGTTGTCTCCAGAAATTGGACGTAGCGTGTTGGAACCACCTTTCCAAATGTGATTGACATGCCTCACGATCTCCGTGCCACTGCCTAGGAGTACCGCGTAACGAGCTGCGGACAGAATCTTCACGATCTTACCCTTTTGTCGTACGTTTTTCCTTAGCAGCACCACCACTCGAACTCCAATTGCAAAATGTCGTCATCGAGCGCCATGGTGCCTCGCAAACTGATCCACCATGTTGTTTCTCTTTTTAGTAGCGTCAGACGGAGCGGTCTCCTCCCTCCGCAGTTTTGGCACCAACTTAGAAAATGGGGAGTTTATCTGCCTACCGAAGAACAGCTCTGCTGGCGATTTTCCGTCTGGAGCAGATGCCCAGGGCGTGTAGCGGTAACTATGTAGAAACTCGAATAGTTGTTTCCTCCAGTTGCTGGGATTCTTTGCGATCGCCCTTTTGATCGTGTCCACCATACGTTCCGCCTGTCCGTTCGATTGCGGATGATTTACTGGTGACAGCAGGTGGGTTATCTGCATGTCCGTACACAGACCTGCACATTGTGCAGAGGTAAACTGTGTGCTATGGTCGCTTATAAGTACCTCGGGCGGACCGTATCTTGAAAAGGTCTCCCGGCATATGTCCACAGTTCTATTTGCAGAAATTGTTTGTGTGATTCCCACGTCAAGGAACTTGGAATACGCATTCACGAACACCAGAATATATTGGCCATCGAATGGGCCTGCATAATCAATATGCATTTGCTCCATCGGCTTGGTTGCGATGGGCCAAGGATTGAGCGGAACTTTAATTGGTAATTTTTTTGTTAGTGCACAAGGATCGCACTGTTGGACGAGACGTTCTATTTCCTCCGAAATACCTGGCCAATAGACGTACTCTCGAGCCAACAGTTTCATCCGCATGACTCCTGGGTGGCCCCTGTGTAAGGCGGTTAGAATCCCCGGTGTCATTTGTCGAGGAATGACGACTCTGTCGCCAAGCATCAGTGTCCCGTCGACGATGCTCAAGGTGTCACGGCGCGCCCTGAAGTGCTGTACGGTTGCCGATTTAACCGTAGATTCGGTCCAGCCATTCTTCAAGGCGTTCATTACGGTGACCAGATCCTTGTCTTCATTGGTCGCAGACTTCAGCTTCTCCTTTAGGCCTGCTCTGAACGAGTCAATGGAGAAATTTCTAATTTCCTCCACTTCTGTCTCCACTGCTCGCACACACGAAACTTGGAGTTCTTCGCTATTATCACGGCGAAACTCTTCCACCAAGCGCGATAATGCGTCCGCCTGTCTAAAATCCTGGGTTCGGACATGCTCGATTTTAAAGTCGTAGCCCAACAACCTTATAGCCCAGCGCTTGAGACGCGCAGTGGTTGTAAGTTTAAGACTCTTGGTGTCATCAGTCCGCAATAACGCGACCAGCGGCTTGTGATCCGTCTGCAGGATGAACTTCCGCCCCCACACGAACTTGTGGAAGCGTTCGACCGCGGTGACGAGCGCTAGAGCCTCTTTCTCCAGCTGAGAATAATTTCTTTGGGAGTCCGTTAAGCTCTGTGATATATGGTACACGGCTCTTTCGTGGCCGTTCGCATCGCGCTGGAGCAGCGCGCCAACTATTCTGGTTGAACAAGCGTCAGCCGCTACGACCAGAGATTTTTTGGGGTTGTAATGCTCCAACAGTAGAGGACTCAGCATAATTTTTTTTATTTTCTCCACAGCGAGGTTATGTCGGTGACCCCACTCCCAGGTATGGTTCTTCTGCGTGAGCTCCTCCAGAGGTTGCTTTACCTGGTGCAAGTGTGGAACGAACTTGCCATAGTGGTTAACCATGCCCAACAACCCCTG
Organism: Andrena camellia; assembly: GCA_029448645.1. NCBI lineage: Eukaryota > Metazoa > Arthropoda > Insecta > Hymenoptera > Andrenidae > Andrena > Andrena camellia. The sequence continues at coordinate 15,961,385 of CM055680.1, forward strand.
AACCTGTGAGACGTTTTTAGGGTTGGGAAGATTTGCTATGACCCTGGTAGCTGCTGGATCCGCTGATATCTCCTTTGAATTCACAATTAGGCCGAGGAACTTGATCTCCTCCAAGCCGAACTTGCATTTGTCGATCCGGAGTCTCCACCCCCGATCTTCGAGACGTTGAAGTGTTCTTCGTAGGCGCAAGTCATGCTCCTGCTGGTTAGCGCCGGTGACCACGACATCATCAAGGTAGGCGTAGACACCCTCTAAGCCCGTCAGCGTGGCATCCATTGCTTCCTGGAACATGGCGGGTGCCGTTTTGATGCCGAACGGCAACCTCTTGAATCTAAAAAGACCTTTAGGCGTCGCGATCGTGGTGATCTCGCGATGATCCTCGGCAATTTCTAGTTGGAAAAAATGCATCGCTGAGATCCAACACGCTAAAAAAACAACTTCCATTAAGCTTTGTCGTAATACTTTCGACGCAAGGCAAATGGTGACGGTTGTCGACCAGAGCCGCGTTTACGCCTGTGGAATAGTCCGCGCACACGCGTATTTTGCCGTCACTTTTACGCACGATGACGATTGGAGTTGTCTAGCCAGAGAACTCAATGCGTTCAATGATTGACTTAGATTGCAGTCGCTGCAACTCCGTTTCCAGTAGGGCCTCCATGGCGTACGGAATCGACCGAGATGGGATCCGAACCGGTTGAGTGTCCTTGATAAGCGTAAATTTGACCTTTTAGTCGCGGCACGTTCCTAATTCTTCGGAGAATAGGTTAGGAAAATCTTCAATGATGCTCTTAGCCGAGCTAGTGGCCGTGGTGCTGGACTGCTTGTTGCAGAGAATCGCGTTTGAGCACGGCCCCCCGCACGACGCACGCGCAGCTCGATGCATTGCACCCACCGACCCCGCGCGCTCGTCGCTCGTTGCGTTTCGCGCACCGTCTGGATCCTGATATGCAGTCAACGGCACCGACCACAATTTGAGGTCATCAATTGTCTTCATCCCGAGAAGATTCATTCCGTTTCGTTTCGCGACGTCAATGTCTATTTCGGCCTCGCGATTGAGAACGCGAACGGCGCAGCGAAATCTGCCGATAATGTCCAGAACGCTACCGCCGGCATGCTCGATGACTTCACTTTTCCCGAGTTTTGGCGATTCGAGCCGAATCTACTCATAATTACCGAGTAAGGTAATGTCGGACCCCGAATCAAGTTGCAACCGCACTGTTTTGCCGAGCGCTGATGTCGCGACAAATTTTCGGCGACGTTTACCGACCGCGGTGATGGATTGCGTCATCAAATTATTGTTTTTGCACGCACTATGTGGCTCCTTCGGAACCTCACGGCACACTTTAGCAATGTGCCCTTTCTTCGCGCACGTATGGCACACTGCTTCGCGTAATACGCACTTGGAGCGGTAGTGTGCACCGCCACAGCCTTTGCATTTCAGATACGCCTGCGAATATGTCGGAGAACTCCTGGTTTCCTCACCTGGCTTCTTCTTTTTCCGTTTCGAGTGCAGAGCATTTGTAGTTACCGTGGGAGGGCTTCCCATTGGATTTTCTAAAATCATCAAACCCGTTGAAACGTTCATGTGAGCCTCAAGTTCTGCAGCTATAATCTTCAGTGATGCGTCAGGGTTCTTTTCCACCACGCGTAGCGCCACACGCTTGAGGTCGTGATTTTCGCTTGAGTAGCAGAAAGACTGTAATAGCAATAACACCCGTAGATTATCGTCCGAGAAATTTGCACAATCGAAATCCGACGCGTGACGGTTTATCCGGTCGATATGCTCCGCGATTAGCATTGACTTATCGTAACGATGATTCAACAACTCGATTCGGCGGCGGGTGATTGGCACTCTATCCTTAAACAGTTCTTTTAGCGTCTCTATCACGTCCTTCTGTTCCATCGACGACGGATCGACGGGTGCGACGTGATCAATCAGTCGATCAAACTCGATTTCGCCGAGTCTGTCTAAAATTAAACGAGTCTTCATTTCCGGCGGCAGTGGACTTGCTTCGGTGACGACGGTATAGCCATGCCGTTGCAACCATTTTGAAAATGGCTTCGTCTCGTCACCAGTACCGCAGGAATATTTCTCTACGCGGGCGATTATTTGATTGTAAAGGTCGAAATGTGACGTAGACCCTGCCGTTGATGGACCAGCGGTTGGTTCTCCGGCGCCTTCGGGACGAAGTTGTTGCTGGAGAAGCGCGTTGATGGTAGCCGTGAGGGCTTTTATGGCTTCCATTGGGTCAGTCATAGCTATCCTCTTTTTCTTTTTTCTCGAGTGCAGGTTCACTTTATGTATCACTCAGCCACAGCGCCAGTTGTTATGCCCAAGCGTTGAATGGAGGAAATAAGAGACACAGGATTCCTATGAGACTACCGGTATATTATTATTATTATTATTATTATTATTATTATTATTATTATTATTATTTATTTCAACGGGTAAAGACCCTTTAGTTTACAATTAACAAATAAACAATGTAAAAGAAAAGAAAACAGAAGAAAAGCCAGTACATACATAAACAAACCATGATATAATAAAATAACGGAACTAATGAGCTAATACAATTTGCGTTAGAATTGAAGTTAACGGGCGTGTACAAAGACATTCCTGCGAGCCAAAGCCCGCAAACGATACTTAAAGGTGGCCAATGTACCGTTAAAAAAATCAACATGCTCGCTATAACGATTCGCTAATTTAAATATTCTATTAATGAAGTTATTCATCCCAAACGACGTGCTATGTCCCGATAAGTAAAAAAGAGAAGGCTATCTTAGAGAAACAATAGGCGCATACAGGTTAAGCAGAGCCAAAAAGTCCGCAGAATCGGTGTAGCCGTTAATAATACTGAAAAGGCAAGTCAGATCGGACAGACATCGACGTTGCTCCAACGTGAGAAGACCGCAGACTTCCAGGATAGAACTATATCATGACATAGTCGGGTCATCGGAGTGCCGAACTTAAAAGCCAGCAGTCATAAGAATTTGTGCTGAACGCGTTCCAATAATGTAATATACTTTTCCTGATAGGGATTCCACACATGAGACGCGTACAGTAAATGGGGAACGACTAATGCGTTGTACAGGGTGATTAAGGTACCGGGATTAACGAAATCTACCGAAGCACGCATAATGAAACCTAGCATTCTAGCCGCTTGATTTCTAATATTATAGTAGTGCTGAGAAAACGATAACGAAGAATTGAAGGTAACTCCGAGGTCCCGAATACTATCGATAGAGTCCACTAAGGCACCATTAAGTGTATACTCAGTACGGTGCAAACAGTTTTTATGAGAAAAATGTAGTACGTGACACTTGGAGACATTCAATGTCATCTCGTTAGCCCCGCACCAGTCGCAAAGCCTATTCAGATCACCCTGTACAAGATTTACATCCTCGTCAATCGCAATTCTTTTAAATATCTTCAGGTCATCGGCGTAAAGCAGAAAAAGGCAATGCTGGAGAACATCGGCAACATCGTTAACGAAAATGTTAAACAATAGAGGACCGAGGTGCGATCCCTGTGGTACGCCAGAAGTGGACTGATAAGTCCTCGAAAAGCTGCCTTTAAATTTGACCTTTTGGTGTCTATTTGTTAAGTAACTCGATAGCCATCCGAGTAACTTGCCTCGGATACCAGTAGCATTTAGTTTTCGTGAAAGGACCGAGTGTTTGACAGTGTCAAAGGCTTTACGAAAGTCAGTATAAATAGAGTCAACTTGATAACCACGCTCAGGTTCATTTACAATATAATGATGGTACAATAGAAGATTCGTGGTAATTGAGCGGCCCAAAACGAATCTTAGTGAGTGCTGATAGCTTGTCCGTAATAATACTTTCGAAAACACGAGGCATGACATTCAAGATACTAACTGGCCTGTAGTTCGAGATATCAGACTTATCGTTTGCCTTGAAAATAGGTGATACAATACTGCCCTTCCACTTTGACGGAAAAATGCCAGATCCCAATGACATGTTGAAAATAATGCACAAGATCCTGGCGATGATGTATTTACATGATTTAAAGAAGATAGGTGGAATAGTGTCATCACCCGGTCCTTTGTTGACATCAAGAGAGGAAATTTTATGAAAAACGTCGCCAATACTAATGGATAGGCCGGAGACATCAATATCGTGGTTAGAATTGAAAGATTTAGTGCACGGGGTATCACGAACAAATACCGATTGAAAGAAAGACGCAAAGCTATTAGCAATATCCAAACTGTTGTGAAGATACTGACCGTTAAAATGCATCGATTGCGGAAGAGAAACATCTCTATTTCTTGAATTAATAAATTTCCAAAAACTTTTAATGTTAGTTGAAGTCGTCCTTTCAACTCTGCTTACATGTTCAAACCAGCATTTCCTTACGGCAGTTTTGCATTGAGTCCTCAAGGCCGAAAAGCATAAATAATCAGAATATAAGTTACTATTTTTATAATTAGTGTGCGCTCTTTTCTTCAGGCGAATTAAGTTTCTAACATGGACTGAAAACCATTCAGGGTAATGCGAGGGCCGGACATATTGTTACAATTATATAGGTTAAGAACGTTGTCCCTTCCACCGAGCCGGGTTGGTACTGCCCGTGCACGCCAGATGTGTGTGCCGGTGGAGCGGCGCGCCCCCGTGGCCGCACGGGCGAACTATCACTCGCCCAACAGTCAGTGACAGGGATGTGCATCAGCAACGGATGAAGTATTTTACCGCGATCGTGTGTACACCATTGACGCTGCTACACGACATCGAGAATGGTACAGTCGTAGTGTACGAAGTATTGCGACCTCAAACATTAACCACTACAGTGAATACATTCTTGAACCGCGAATTATCGTGATTTTTGGACGAGCATCCGATTCCAATCGTGCAACAACACTTGTCACGCCTTATTCTTCCCCTGGGTTTTCGATATTCGGACCAGCACCGCATCACGTGGAAGAGTCGCTTTTACACACCATTGCGGAATACAGGGACTGGATGGATCGGTGCGACGCGTGCTTGCGACTCATCGTCGAATATCAGTGCGGCGAAGGAGTGTCGGTGACATCGAAGCAGCGTCTTGTATCGCTAATCGCGCGTACAAAGACATTACGTACGATCGTGCGGGCACCGTTTTCGCGAGTAGGGCTCGGGGTTTCGGGTCGATCGACGACACCTAAGATCGTATGGGAGGACGTGGAAACCGCGTTTCGCAATCGTATTTCGACTGGTGCTGTAATTAATGTGGGTTACATTGATCTGCGTCGATTTTTGGAGGGTGCCCGATGAATGGTGCTTTCGCGTGTCACGGACGCTATCAGGGAACATTCTGGTGTGTCCGGGAATACGGTCCTGAACGCGGAGTTTATGTTGAACGAGAATATGGACATGAAAAGTTTCGGTAGGCGAAATCGCGTACTATTCAGGACATCGAGCGTGCGCGAGTGGTATTCGAAGTACGTGGTCGCTCCCACGTTAGTGGCGATCGAGGAGTTCCAAGATCGCGATAGTGGATGGGCTCTGAGGGCTGTGCTAAACCTCCTAATAAACATTAATAAGCATAACCCTCTTCGCGCCGGTTGCGACGTACCACTTCCACGCGAGATCATTCTTAAAAGGGCAGTGGTCAATGTACACAGCGAGGACAGCGCGTGCTTCCTATGGTCCGTTGTCGCCAGTTGGTACCCTGCTGCTACGCATGGGGATAGGGTCGCGTCGTACCCTCATTACTCGACGGTACTTCGCACGGACGCTGTGAGTCTCCCAGTATCATTAAATCAGCTGACGAAGTTCGAAAGGTTGATCGACATGTCGGTGAATGTGTACACTTGGACCAACAAAAGCTGCATGCCTCTGCGTCTGACCGAGGATAAGCGGGATAAACACGCGAACATGTTACTGGTACAGGACTTCAAGGACCCTCAACGATACCATTTCGTGTGCATTCGAAGCATGTCGAGGCTCATATCGAAGCAACTCGGCAACCACAATGGTCAAGTATTCGTTTGCGAAAGGTGAGTAAAATATGGAACATTTCGATCGATATATTATTTATTCTTATGTTTATTATTAATGCTATTATCATTGTAGGTGTCTCAGCTTCTTCCATTCGTCCGACCGATTGATGAAACACACCGTGGACTGTCAACGTATGAACGAGTGCGCCATCGAATTGCCGTCCGTGAAGGACATATGGTTGCAGTTCAAGAATTTCCAAAATAAGGAACGAGCGCCATTCGTCGTATACGCGGACTTAGAGTGCATGCTGAAGGATGTCGAGCCTGCGGAGCGGAGTCGTACGTATACGTACCAGCAGCACAGAGTGTACAGCGTAGGATACTACATTCATTGATCTACCGACGCGTCTCTGTGTCGTTATCGCGCGTATCGACACGAAACCGGGTGCGTGAAATGGTTCGTACAGGAACTTCGAGACTTTGCTGACACTGCGTATTCGTGGTTACGGAACGCGAAACCAATGAACTCGTTGACGAGTCAACAGTGGCGTAGTTTTAACGACACCATCGTGTGTCACGTGTGCGGGCAACCTTTCGTCAACGCGGACAAAAAAGTGCGCGACCATTGCCACTGGACGGGCGAGTACCGAGGCGCGGCTCACGTGACTTGCAACTTGCAGTTTCAGCGATCGTACACGATACCGGTCGTATTCCATAATCTGTCCGGATACGACGCGCATTTCGTGATTAAGTAGTTGGCGACCGCGTTCGAGGGACAGATCGACTTGCTGCCGGTGACGAAGGAACGGTACATATCGTTCACCAAGCATGTAAATGGAATCGACGCCGAGAACAACGATTGGCAGAGGGGGTTGAAGTTTCGTTTCATCGATTCGCTGAAGTTCCTGGCTGCGAGTCTGGAGAAACTCGCTTCGGACCTTGGCAGAGAACGACTCGCGATTCTACGACGCGAGTTCCAACACCTGCCCCATCATCATTTCAATCTCCTGACCAGGAAGGGCGTCTTCCCGTACGGCTACGTGACGTCATACACCAAGTCGAACAACGCGTGTTTACCGTCCCGCGAAGCGTCATATAACCGGCTGAACGATAGCGCCGCGTTGGAGACCGATTACGCCCATGCTGCGAACGTGTGGAACTCTCTCCGCGTACAGACATTGGGCGAGCACAGCGATTTGTATTTAAAAACGGATGTATTGTTGCTCGCCGACGTATTCGAATGTTTCCGCACCGACTGTATCGCGAGGTATGACTTGGATCCTGCGCATTATTTCACACTTCCAAGTTTCACGTAGTACGCGATGCTAAAGTACACGGGCGTACGGTTAGAGCTTCTGACGGACGTGGACATGTTACTGTTTGTGGAGCGTGACATACGCGGTGGTCTGAGTCAGTGCTCGCACAGGTACGCGCACGCCAACAACAAACTCCTGCCTGTAGGGCTGTACGACAAGTCGAAGGCGTTGACGTATCTGATGTACTTCGACGTCAACAACTTGTACGGATGGGCGATGTCGCAGGCTATGCCGCAAGGAGCGTTTCGATGGCTGGACGATGCGACAGTGGCCGCGCTAGACGTGTCATCCCTGCCCGACGACGAGGACTCCGAGGGATAACTGTTGGAGGTGGACATCGAATACCCCGAAGAGATTCGTGACGCCCACGCCGATCTACCATTCTGCCCGGTGCGCGAGCACGCGCCACACGGTAAACAGACCAAGCTGCTTGCCACGCTTGACGATAAGGAGCGATACGTCATCCACTATCGCTAACTGAAACAGTGCGTGCGACACGGTTTACGCGTGACGCGAATTCATCGGGTGTTGCGATTTGATCAATCGCCTTGGTTGCGCGACTACATTCAATTGAACACAGATTTGCGGACGCGAGCCACGAGTGAATTTCAGAAGACTCTATATAAATTAATGAACAACGCGGTGTACGGGAAAACGATGGAGAATGTGCGGAATCGCGTAGACGTGCGACTGGTGACGCGGTGGGGCGGTCGTTATGGCGCGGAAGCGCTGATCACGAAGCCGAACTTTCAAAGTCGTACGATTTTCTCCGAGGAGTTGGTTGCGATTGAAATGCGACAACTGAAAGTGAAGTTCGACAAACCGATATATGTGGGGATGAGTGTACTGGACGTATCGATAGAATGCCTGTACGAGTTCCATTATGCGTATATGCGAGCGAAGTTCGGTGATCGGTGTAAGGTCCTATACACCGACACCGACAGTTTAATGTATAGTGTGGAATGCGATGATGCGTATGAAACGATGAAGCGTGACGTCGCTCGATTCGACAACAGTGATTACCCGGTGGACAATCTGTACGGTATGCCCCGCGTAAAGAAAAAGGTGCCGGGACTCATGAAAGATGAGAACAACTTCATGACCGAGTTCGTCGGATTGAGGTCTAAGATGTACGCGACTAGAACGTTTAACGCTACGAGGGAGTGTAAAAAAGTGAAGGGTGTGCGGAGACACGTGGTCGCGAACGATATACATTTCGACGATTACATTCGTTGCCTGCACGATCTCACCGAGAAAGCGGTTCGGCAGAACAACATTCGATCAAACCGACACGATGTCTTTTCCGTGAGTGGGGAAAAGAATGCTCTCAGTCCGTTCGACGATAAGCGATGTATTTTAGTCGATCGGGTCAGCACCGTTCCGTGGGGACATCATCGAATCCCCCAGCTCAAGACCCGCGAACGCATCGAGCTTGAGTCCGACGAGTCCCTCGAGAATCCCGTTGTATAGTATGTTTGTCTGATTGTATGTTTGCATATGCATATGTATGTACGTTGCGTTGTTAGTGTTTCTTTCTTTTGTTCATACCATTTATCTAGTTACGAATATCTAATATATGTATATAGCGTAGAATAGTAAAAGAAAAGTATTTTTATTCGGTTAGTATATGTGTGTGTGTGTGTGTGTATCTTCTTTTATTAAGATTAATTGTATGCATATACGAGGAGAATAATTGAATAAACGGACAATGTATATATATTTATATGTATTTATTTATTTATTTTAGTAACATAGCGCGTGTTTATAATCGCGAATCATAGAATATCCTTCTCGCGTATCCACGAGTTCCGTAATGAATCGAATCCGAGCCACTTAACGTACACCTGGTTTCCTTTGCGCCGAATAATCTCCTCGACCAGGTAGACGTCTGGATTCGCGACCGAATGTAATTCGTACTCGTAGAAACAACCCGAGATCAGCTCTCCCGCGGAATCGCGTAGAATGTACGTCATCGGGTACGTTCGTTGTGCGGTTACGATTTCGAACACCTCCGTCGACCAGTTCCGTGTGTACCCCTTCTCGAAGAGGGCCTTGAACTTGCTCACGCGTACCTTGTCACCGACGTTGAATTTCGCGCGTTGTCGAACAACTTGGTCGGGGGATTGCCGCGACGTTCCAAGGGCGTTATAAGTAGTATGAGTTCCTCGAGCGTTCGTAAAATGCAATCAGTATACGTCTTTCGGAAACGATCGTCTTCATTCGACGATCCGGAGCCATGGCTACTATCGTCAGGGTCAGGATCAATAATCATCGTCGTCGTCGTCGACTCTCGCTTGCTTTTCGCTGATCCTTTCGTTTGTACAGATCCGTAGTTGTTATCGCAGTCGGCGTCGTTGCCGACGTCGTGAACTCTTCGAGTCTATCTTTCAAGTGATTGAAGCGTCGTTCCATCGCGTTATTTAAATCGTCCTTTAGTCGAGACAATTTCGCGTTAACGATATCCGACATCGTTCGTTGTACTTGCGTCTCGAGTCGAGATCGCTGCTATTCGGCGTCCAGTCGCGCGTTCGCGGTAGCCGCTTCGATTTTCCGAGTAAAGCGTTCGTCCACCGCGGCCAATAGTCTCGTCATTGTCACCGCCGTTTCGTTGTTGTTGTTGTTGTTGTTGTTGCTGCGTAACGAGGCATCAGACTTGTTCACCAACATGACGATGCGCGCGTGCGAACACTACCGACGAGACGATCACCGGATCGTTCAATTTAAGATATATATCTGTCCTCGCGAAGTTCCTCAACGATGGATGCGATTTCGTTATCATGACCCGTATGACCTGCCGCGCGCGATACCACGAGCAACCCAAGTCTATCGACCAATTCGTTCGGATCGTCCCAGTACACGTAATCGATCGCGTTATCGGTGACCGTCAACGATTCGTCGATGGGTAATCCTAGACCATGTCGCGTGCCGCGCCCGCCGCCGCCGCCCCTACCCTTGCCCCTAACGCGTCTGATACATGATGTCCGCACCCCGCCGATCACCAAGGATATGATTTTCTTATACTTGTACCTACTGTTACCCAGCGTGGACTTGCTTGGCGAATGGTTACGCTTATGCGCGTTCGTCGACAACAAGATGCGTCGGTACGAATGAAGATCCGTGTCCGTGCACGTCCGATCGTTTGGTATTTGCATGAACAGCAATTCGTACAAACCCCGAGTCCCCGGGTATCGCGTTCTGTTCACGCGAATGTCATCGCCGTCACCGTCAATGGTGAGCACGGAATCGCCGATTATTAGGTCGTCGTCGGGCCCCAAATATACGCTGTACACGTTGTCGATTCGTTTCTTGGTATCGGTGAAGAATAGTCGCAGGTTTTCTCGCGACAAGGGCCCTTTGGCATTCCGTACATACACTTCGATGTCATTGACGGGGCTGCGCAGCATATCCAAATCGCGAACCTTTGCTGGCGACTCATCATCCTGAATTTTTTCATCGTCGTCGACATCATCAACAACATCGCTGTTATCGTTGTCGTTGTCGTTGTCGTTGTTGTCGTTGTCGTTGTCGTTATCTTTGTCGTTGTTGTCGTTATCGTTGCCGTTGTCGTTGTCGTTGTCGTTGTCGTTGTCGTTGTCGCTAGAATCTGGAAGGTTATTCGAAAGTTTCTTGGATGTATCCGCAGTAGCGGTTCGGAGTCTCTTCAACGATTGTTGTTGATCGTATTCGTGTTCCCTCTTCACTGGTCGCGACCGAGGTATTGAAGGTGTTTTTAACGTGGACGCGTTCTCGATTAATCGTTTCAGCGGTTCGACGATGGGTCGCGTGCTCACCTCCACAGCCGCTTCCGTAGCCATTTTAGCAATTTTCAAGGCTAAGCACTTTTTACGTATAACTTCGCTGACTTTAGCGATTTCCACCTTTGTATGCACCCTAGTATGTACCTTTGCGTCCCCGCCCCGTCGTTTCGTTCCTTTTTGGCGTTTCGCTTCTTTTTGTCGACGCTGTTTTCGCGAATGCTTCTTATCGACGTTACTCGTGGTCATCGTTGGCGTCGTCGTCGTCGTGGGTTCGTTAGACATTTCGTGTTGCTCGATGAATGACTCGCGGTTTACTGAGGTCCGCCAGCTATGACGAACTAGTTAAATCCTCTTCGATATCAACCTTCGTACATGGAACTATCCTTATCGATCACCACGAAATCGTATCTTCGACGCCAACATCTCGCACATAAGTCATTGAACGACTCGAACGTCATGTCTGTGTTCACGTGATCGTTGTAAACGCGACGCAAATTCGTACCGTCTTGTTTGAACAGCATGAGAAAATTCGCGTTATCTCTGATCAAATGTTTAGGTATTCTAGCCTACGACTGACACAAATAAAAGCAATCCATGTTCGTGTGGCGACCCATGGAGAAGTATTCGCATATCTCGTTCTGTTCGTTACACGCCACGTCGTGGAACACGAAGATCAAATCGGGCCCAGCGTCTCTCGGTGGGACGATCTATGCGTTGTCCGAGTAGAGAAAGTATTCGATTCCGTCGACGAGCAACAATACCTGCTCGAGATATCGATACTTTGGCTGATGCAACGATTTCGAGTACACGTACACGTTCTCGAAGCGCAAACCGTTCGGACTCTCTAGCATGCTCAGAAGCACGTTCGTTTTTCCATACCCTGACGGTCCGCAAATCACGCCTCGCACGCTGTTCGGCAGCAACGGACCGTGTCTGTTCGATCGACTTGCATCCCTATCATCTTCGAGCATTCTGTTCGCGGTCACGCGGATAACACCTGGCTGTTTCACGAATCGCATGTTCGCGCGCACGTCTATGACGGGGGACGACTATTTATATGCGTGCCACGTGTCGCGCAGGTCTCTATCATTGTGATCGGTGGAGCATGCGCACGCGTGTATTATTGTAGTAGCTATCGCGACTATTCTAATGTATATGGTAGCATCAACGACTGCAACGTCTCACGGACTAGGGCATAATCAGGGGAGTAAGAAGAATCTGAAGAAGAATAAGAAGAAGAAGACTGGATCAGGTCTCATGAACGGTATCATAAACCGCTTACCGTTCGAACTACACGTTCCGGGTTATCAGTTCTGCAGACCGGGAACGCGTTTGCTAAAGCGATTGTCTCGTGGCGACGAAGGTGTGAATCCCCTGAACGCCGCTTGCCGTGACCACAATATCGCGTACTCTCGTCGAAAGGATTTAGAGGGACGACACGAGGCGGATCGTGCGTTTGCCGAACGAACGCGAGGACACGTGTTCGCGAACGACGCGACCTTTGGTGAAAAAGCCGCAGCGACTGGAGTTTGCGCAACAATGAAGGCTAAAACTAAACTCGGCATGGGTATGAGAAGGACGAAACGTAAACAGAGAAAGTCTGGAAAGAAACATCCGCAACGACGACATCGCGATCTACGAGTGGCGAAACGCGGGGGCTTTCTTCAATTTCTTCCGTTCGTGCTGCCTGCTTTATCGGCTATCGGGGCATTGGCCGGTGGAGCGGCTGGTATAACCAAAGCGGTCAACGATTCGAAGGCCTCTCGAAAACAGCTGGAAGAAACGTTGCGTCATCATCGGGCGATGGAAGGGCGAGGAATGCATCTGACACCGTACAAGCGAGGCGCTGGCTTGAATCCTAGACGCTGACGCCAACGACGATTCCGATCAAAGAAAAAAAAACGTTGATCGAGAAGGCGCGTGGCGTCTGTGGCGGCGATAACGCAACAACCTATAACGAACCTGCAATTAGAGCGCGAGTGCGCCAGCGTACCGTTCTTTCGAGGGTTGTTTATGCGCGACACGCTTCCCACGCGAGTACGAACCAGCGAATGCGGCATCGCGAATCTGGACGAGAACCGAGGCGCCGGTACGCACTGGGTAGCGAACGCGAAACGGGGGCTGTGGGTACAATACTTTGATAGTTTTGGGAATCTGCGACCACCCGCGGAATTGATCTACTATTTCGGACGCGGTACAACGATCACGTACAATCACAATCGTTTTCAACGTTTCGACGAGATGAATTGCGGTCGCTTATGCATGCAATTTTTACAGCAAAAGTCTATGGAATTGGGGCCTATATACTAATACTAATACTAATAATGATGTATACTAAGATTATGTTGCAATGTATTCATGCTATTCGCGTATGAACATTGCATCGATCATATGTTCACCTGGTTGACCGAAAATATATACTCTTTAAGCAGTAAATGTACCGCTTTCGTAGACGATCTACGTAGCGCTACTGCACCAACAGATTATGTAAAATTAATTTCCGCAAGCGACTACTTCGAATGGCATTTTTTGATCGATTGTGAATTGTTAGCGTTAGGAATGCAATCCATGTTGCGCGATGTAAATCACGTACCATTATAGTACGCGTATATGTTTTAATAAATGGACGATTTTCACATTAATACCTGTAACGACTCATTTATAATATCCTTTCGTACTAATACGGTGGGCACTTACTTGTCTGCCAGCTGACCAAGAGGCAGTCGACGTCGTAACCGTTTTCTTTGTGAATTTCGACTATCTTCGCTGTGAGATAAACAGTAGAATTGCTCTGTCAGCGGGTGGCCAGTGGTAACCTGGAACCGGCACATGCCGCTGACTCGTGGAACAATGCAATCATGATGCGTAACCCTGGTGAGACGATCCGACCGAGCAATCAGGCTAGGTTTGCTAGCCAGATGTCTGGTTTTTTTCCTCGGTATGTCATCCTTAGAGGTATAGACTTAGGGAATGACAATTGGTTTTTTGGATAGGCATTATAGGCGGTCCTGACACCGGTCTGCTGTAAATCAGACGCCTTGGGTGTAGGGTTTCCTTAGAGTTTCCTATCGGTTGAAGCACGAGTTGACGGTTACTCGACGTCTGGGAGAATTCAAGACTTTTCGCCTCGAATGTTATTCTCGGGCGGTTTACAAGTGCCCGCATTGAATCTCTGCCTCTGCCTCTGCCTCTGCCTCTGCCTCTGCCTCTGCCTCTGCCTCTGCCTCTGCCTCTGCCTCTGCCTCTGCCTCTGCCTCTGCCTCTGCCTCTGCCTCTGCCTCTGCCTCTGCCTCTGCCTCTGCCTCTGCCTCTGCCTCTGCCTCTGCCTCTGCCTCTGCCTCTGCCTCTGCCTCTGCCTCTGCCTCTGCCTCTGCCTCTGCCTCTGCCTCTGCCTCTGCCTCTGCCTCTGCCTCTGCCTCTGCCTCTGCCTCTGCCTCTGCCTCTGCCTCTGCCTCTGCCTCTGCCTCTGCCTCTGCCTCTGCCTCTGCCTCTGCCTCTGCCTCTGCCTCTGCCTCTGCCTCTGCCTCTGCCTCTGCCTCTCTGCCTCTGCCTCTGCCTCTGCCTCTGCCTCTGCCTCTGCCTCTGCCTCTGCCTCTGCCTCTGCCTCTGCCTCTGCCTCTGCCTCTGCCTCTGCCTCTGCCTCTGCCTCTGCCTCTGCCTCTGCCTCTGCCTCTGCCTCTGCCTCTGCCTCTGCCTCTGCCTCTGCCTCTGCCTCTGCCTCTGCCTCTGCCTCTGCCTCTGCCTCTGCCTCTGCCTCTGCCTCTGCCTCTGCCTCTGCCTCTGCCTCTGCCTCTGCCTCTGCCTCTGCCTCTGCCTCTGCCTCTGCCTCTGCCTCTGCCTCTGCCTCTGCCTCTGCCTCTGCCTCTGCCTCTGCCTCTGCCTCTGCCTCTGCCTCTGCCTCTGCCTCTGCCTCTGCCTCTGCCTCTGCCTCTGCCTCTGCCTCTGCCTCTGCCTCTGCCTCTGCCTCTGCCTCTGCCTCTGCCTCTGCCTCTGCCTCTGCCTCTGCCTCTGCCTCTGCCTCTGCCTCTGCCTCTGCCTCTGCCTCTGCCTCTGCCTCTGCCTCTGCCTCTGCCTCTGCCTCTGCCTCTGCCTCTGCCTCTGCCTCTGCCTCTGCCTCTGCCTCTGCCTCTGCCTCTGCCTCTGCCTCTGCCTCTGCCTCTGCCTCTGCCTCTGCCTCTGCCTCTGCCTCTGCCTCTGCCTCTGCCTCTGCCTCTGCCTCTGCCTCTGCCTCTGCCTCTGCCTCTGCCTCTGCCTCTGCCTCTGCCTCTGCCTCTGCCTCTGCCTCTGCCTCTGCCTCTGCCTCTGCCTCTGCCTCTGCCTCTGCCTCTGCCTCTGCCTCTGCCTCTGCCTCTGCCTCTGCCTCTGCCTCTGCCTCTGCCTCTGCCTCTGCCTCTGCCTCTGCCTCTGCCTCTGCCTCTGCCTCTGCCTCTGCCTCTGCCTCTGCCTCTGCCTCTGCCTCTGCCTCTGCCTCTGCCTCTGCCTCTGCCTCTGCCTCTGCCTCTGCCTCTGCCTCTGCCTCTGCCTCTGCCTCTGCCTCTGCCTCTGCCTCTGCCTCTGCCTCTGCCTCTGCCTCCTTCCCTCCCTCTCTCTCTCGCTCTCTTACGCTGTACCTTTTCCTTCCTTCCTTCTATACACGCGTCTAACGTCGCCTGCGTCCCATGCGTTACCACGTGTATCGAATTACAGCGTTGCTGATGAAACGACGGCCCCAAACCTTAAAATATTCTTGACGATATCTCAATAATTATCGCTCTACGCTTTCGTTGGCAGATGTTTATACGAGCACGACGTTGCATTCTTTCACGAGACGCTATCTTGAAATCCCCCTCCCCTGTGACGTCATCCCCCTCACCCACGAATTCGGTACCCCCTCCCCGTCTCGCCCCTCGCCCACCTCAGCCGAGAGCGCGGTACACCCTCCACGCCTAGCCCCGCGCCCGTGGTACCCCCACCCCTCGCCCACTGGCTTACAACTCTCATAGCCTACCTACTAATATGAACTGTGTTTTGTACAGAAAAATGATTAACGACCACGTCATTTAGAATGAATTATACATTTTAGCTCCTATCATCATCATTGTTGGGGATAGAATTATTTTACTTTTGTATAAAAATTATGTACAGTTGCAAATATTTGCCGCTATAACTTTTGAATATGTACTCTATAAAGTAAATAGAACAAACAGCACAAAAATTGCCAGGTTCCACGAGGTTCCTGGATATCTAGAGCATTTCTAACGAAAGTTATTGAAAATCTCCATCACTTTTGATTACATTTTAATTCTGTTGTTTGGAATTTAAAATACTCATGGCTGAAGCTTCATTTACTACTTATTTGTACCTCTATCCATTATTCAAAATACTAACAATTATCGCGATACAGTTGACCACTTTTGATATATAGCTGATACTGACGCATTCTAAAATCGGGGTTACTACGTAAGCGGCCAACTCGCGCTCGCCAAGCCGACTGGTCGTCTGACTTCACCTGAACATTGGGCTTTTCAATAAGTAATTTCGCTAAAGGTTCACGTATGGACGTACATATTGTGGTCAAAAATCCACAAAAGAAGAAACAATGTGTACATATTTTGTATTCAACAAGTAACTACATATGCGCAACATCGAATCGCAAAGCATCGATGATTGTAGTTAATTTTAAATATTTTCTACATCATAGAAATAAAATCTGAATTACATTTTTTATCCATTGAAAATTACGTACAAAGATTGAAATAATCACAACTGCATTATAAAGGAAGCATATCTAACGAAACGCGTATACTGGTTTGAACATTTGATACTAACAAAACGCATATAATTTGTATAACATATATAACGAAATTTAAAATTCCTATATTTCGTCTCATCGACACGAAAATTGCAGGAACGTGCTGGTGACATTTTTCACATGAAAATGAGTCCAAACAAGGTATACATCGGAATATTGATTAATTAAATAATAATGAACATACGAATTGGAAAAGAATGAGTAGGACAAGAGGGGTAAAGTAATGGCATGCGTCGCGGTGCGCATAGCATCGAATATGTGTACGTAAAGTGTCAAACATAGCTGTTGATGTACATATTTGAAGAATATGAATAATACTGTATTATATACAACAAAATACCGTGCTGCTACTACTACATCAGAAACTGTAACTGTATACAAATCTGTACCATAAAACATAACTTACATTTCTCGACGCTTTTTATTTTTTGACAAACACTTTGCAGATAACTTGGGCCGCTTCGCTTTTGCATCACCCTTCAAATAGCGATTGTTCTTTACATCTGCGGCTTCCTTCTTTGATTCCATGACAATGGAATGATCACTCACACTTATCAACACTACAGTAACGAACCACGCAGGAATGGAACAATTTACAAATTATGAATATTCCATATGTATCAATATCTGCGCAGTAAATAAAAATCCGATTGCTTTCTGCGTCTTCACCGTAGTGCAAACGGCAGAAAACTGATCAGTTAGCGTTGTCGCTGCATTAGTTACAGATGCTGAGAAGCAGAACAAAAGATAGTGGGAAAAGGACCGACATATGCGTTCTGTTCCTCTCTTTCTCATTAGGATTGGTGTATGCTGATACATTTACATATAGTATATACTTCCGGGAATACTTTTGGTGCAGAAATGTACACAGGAAAGGATTTTTGATTATCCTGTGCATATACTTTTGACGTATCACCTTTGCGCGTTTGAACCTTTACGCGGGCTGAGATGTTTCGCTCGGTCCTTGGTGCAAGTGAAATAGCAAATATTGAGTGAGTAAGGAAGACAGTTTGAGGCCTGTCCAGCGGTTTCAGGAAAGAATCGCAAGTTGTGTAGTAGGATCACCTACAGGAATGGTGGTAATGTGTGCGTGAACCGACGCCGGCGATTGTTTTTTGGCAACGCTGGCCCTTGAGGCTAGCAAAGTCTCGATCGTCAGAAATACAAGCGACGGCCGAACAGTAAAGATCGTAAGTACCTTCACGCTTACTACTCCTGTCTTTTTCATTATATATGCCGGTTATTATGAAAGTGGTCTAAGTCCAAAGTTTTCGTTTATTATATTTCACTTCTTCTTTACGTATTATATCAACCTGATACATAATAAACGTAAAGTTCAATTTCTCTTTTTTAAATTTCAACCGACGCCATTTTCGTAATAACTGACATACTTCTACATTTTACTTCCAACCCACGACTATATTTAGACATATTCCGGGTAAAGTTTCATTACCGTCATAGTATTGTTGTAATTTTTTGTGCAAGATCTATCGTGTGAGCTGTGATTGTTTGAGTGTCCGCGTGTTTCTCAAGCTGCGTATCGCCATTACGAGGCTGCCTCGCGTGACACACCTCGCGGAGTAGAGAGTCTGGAGACTACCTCGACCATGATTACTTTACTGGGCATCAGCCGTCAATTTTTCGACGTGCTCAATGGTGCCTCGCGGTCCCAAGATCAAAAATCGCATGGCTCGGGCGACGCAAATATCATGCTGGAAGTAGCGTGAGACTGTCGCACGAGCCTGCCTCACAAAGTGATCATGATCAAGACAGTCTCCAGACTCTCCACTCCGCGAAGCGGGCCTTGCGCGGCAACCTCGCAAAGTGATCATGATCAAGGTAGTCTCCAAACTCTCCACTCCGTGAAGCGTGCCTCGCGCGGCATACTCGCAATGTCGATACGCAGCTTCACGCTCAGAGATTCGTGTGTTCATTCTCACGTAGAATAAGAAAGTTATGTTATAATTTACCCGCGAAATGTCTAGAAAAGGTATATACATTCGGGTGCAATATAGACTTCCTTTAGTTGAAACTGAAGACAAGTAATGAAAATTAAGCAGTTTCTAAACATCACAAGTGGAAAAATCGGAAATTTGAAAATCACAAATGTTGGACATTTGAAAATACAGATATTTTGAAACTTGATAACCTCATAATTACAAATTGTGGAAATGTTTGAATTTCAACGTTTTCGAACTTGGAAATTCCAGCATTTAGAAGTCTGACGTTTCTCCTCCTGCGCTAAATCTTAGCTGAAGGAAGCCTATATTGTACCCAAATGTATCAACTTGATACACGTGTACTCTTCTCAGAGTTGAGCAAAATATAATATAATTATAAATTATGAATTACGATTAAAATGTAATTGTGTAATTGATTACACATTATTTTCGGCCATCGTTAATTTAGATAATTGAGAAAATTGTGGTCAACTACCTTATTTAACAATTACAGAAAATAATGTGTAATCAATTACACAATTACATTTTAATCATAATTTGTAATTTGTAATTACATTACATTTTGGCTAACCCTGGCTCTTCTACTGCACTTTCAAATCCATTTTAATTACGTTCAATAGTTTCACTCTTTCTTTGACTCTTTTTTAGATATCTGGACAAGAAGAGAATAATCAGAAGGGAGAAAAGGAAGCGACTCCGTCACGGGGACGGAGTGCAGACAACAAACAGCCTCCGTCCCGAAGACGGAATCGAACAAGTAGCCGGACTCTGTCGCGAAGACGGAGTCCGCGTAGCAGGCGGAGTCCGCGGAGAGAGCCGACTCTATCCTCGCGACGGAGTCCGCAGAGAGAGCCGACTCCGTCCTCCTACAAGTGGATGGAGATGGCCATGAAATTTCAGAAGCAAGTATGTAGATACGTAGGCAATCTCGCGCAAACATTTCTTACATTCTCATGAAAGTTGATTTATATTTATTTTTCATATTACAGAGCAGCGAGCTCAAAAAAGAGCTAAGTACTGCAAAGTATGGGGGGCACAGAGGTTGGAGAGAAGGAAGGGGAGGAAATGGAGGCAGAAGAGGCAGACGAGCAAGTGGAGGAAGACGAGGAAGAGGAGGAAGAGGAGTTCAAATTTTTTTTTTATTTGAATTAATTTTTTATAACAAATAAATGTATAATCGAAAATCATATATTTTGTCAATCATTTTTTTATTCCAAGGCCTTTCATCCGTCGGCCATAAATTATTTTCTCGTATTTATTTGTACCTTAGTCGAGAATCATATATTTAGTCGAGAAAGTACGAATAAATACGAGAAAAGTATTCATGGCCGACAATTGAATTAATTCCCCATAATTAAATTAATTAAATCATAGCGCTTCAAATAAAACTTGGTCCGGGTTATTTAAGTAATGCTCATCGCTGGTATTTTGCCATATAATTGAGGCAGTGAGAGCAACAACGGACTAACCCACATTTTTTTCGAAATTGAGTTAGTAGCAATAACGTATTCCAATAGGCTCTACTAATCATATACAATAGGAAAAAAAAATTAATTTGGGTTAGTCCGTTGTTGCTCTAACTGCCTCAATTACTATAACATAAATTTGACAGCGATTTGAAGTGATGTATGTGTTACGGTAAAAGCATTAATTTAGTAAATGTATACAGTTCGTAACAGTTCTTAGCCAGTGTATGCCTAAAATGCACATAACCTAACCTACAATCGTACGAAAATGCGTACATGGACTGCATCACGCTTTTACTGTGGCACATGTACCCAGCTAACGCTTCAGTTTTGCTATGATTCCACGTTGGTAGTCCTCCCCATCTCGTATCCACTAGCTGAACTAAATTTGTCACGTGACTTGTTCTGTATTATCGCCAATATAGCGGAACTCGTATTTGGGAATGCAGTCACGAAATTATGTTGTTTGTCCTCATATGAGCAGATTTTGGGCTGGGTGAGGTCTCATTCAAAAGAGGAAGGTTCAATGCAGCGCGCTCTGGTCATCGTTTGAGCCACAAAACTCTTTTAGTGACCTAAAAATACTTGGATTCTTGCGGATGTATTTTGTCGACTTTTGCTCTACTTTGAACACTCATATTATTAAATGTCAACAAAATCTCGTCGAGCCATGACCAGAGCGCACTGCACTGAACCTTCCTCTTTCGAATTAGACCTCACCCAGCCCAAAATCTGCTCATATAAGGACAAACAACGTAATTTCCCAAACCCATGTTTCGGGCCAGATTGTGTCGGTATACAGCGTGCTGCATTACCCGTGTCTACCCCCTTAATGCAGTGCTCTGGTCAAGAACATCGTAATACGGAACTAATATTCTAAGCCCTAGAATCTACGATATTGTCAATGTGCAGTTGAAACGCACGCCACTTCACACTATAGTTTCTTAGCGTCTATACGGGGTGATTCTCTAGCTAGAGTCATCAAACGCGATGCTCGCCTACAATCATGTGTCTCGCTGAGTTTCGTGGGCTTCGACGCTTTAAACCAGAGGGGCCATACAATGTTGCGCACTAAGCAGTGACAAATCTGCAGTTCTGCGTTTATAATCAGATCTTTCCAAAAGTGACGTCAATCGATCCCTCATGTTTTCTCGATCAAATTGGCCCCAAGAATGGTATAATTCGGACCATAATTAAGGAAATTACGTGAAAATAACTGCTTTCTGCATAGGACGTTTAATTATCTTATAATATGTATATAACTTTCAGGTCTGCTTCCGTGCTTGGCTAATAAAAAAATGCCTAACCTAACCTACCAAACATCATTTTCTGGGGATATCCCCTCATCTATTTGTTCTTTTCACTTATAATTCCTTACTGCCAACGTAGCATATTGTAGCATAAGCACATTTCAAGTAATTAAAATGTACAACGAATTTTCTACGTTTGCACTACCAGCAGACTTTCCGTTTAAATTTTTACAAGTACAACGCAAACGCTGAGAATTTCTTTCTACATTCAGAATAGAAAGGGAAATAGCTAACAGCTCCCTCTCGCGTTCACTAGACAGCCGTGTATCTATGTGTATTACCATTTCTATGCAGAAAAAACCTGCTGTAATACCAACCTGCCAAATCGGCCAGGTCACGTGACGTGTTTACTGCCTTAAGGCTGCCGCCTCATGTTTGGTATGGTCCGAATCGATCGAAGCGTCCCCAGTAAACAAACGGACCCTAATAAAACTACTGCGGTCGATAAACGGAGTTGTACAGAGGTGACATCTCCATAGTTGCCACATTTTCTGTTCTCTCTGTCTCTGCCGCGCTATTGCCACAGCTCTTTCTATCGAGAAGCTTGAAGGAATACGGCACGAGAGCTGCGTCTAGCGTCAGAGCCTCGCTGAACGTAAAGGAGGATAGCAATAATGAAAAATAGAGGTTCGGTATTGAAGTTGGGAAACATGTCAATGAAACAATACTGAATTGCGAATCATTATTATTTTCTTTATAGGTAGAAGGATGTAATATTTTGTATAATCAATGTGCAATTTCAAAGCATACAATTTGAATAAGGTACATCACCGAAGTGTAACACGCCGATCGTAATGAAATTTATGAATGCTTGATATAATTCTTCGAAAAAAAAACACTTTCTTTTTTAGCTAGCTATACATCAAATTATCTTTTTTATCAACAAGAATTGTTTGTTGTTTGAATACAAATTTAATAACGTAATCATTATTCAACTTCGATCCTCTGTTTGTTTGTTTGTATGTTTGTATGGTTCAAATCTGGCAACTTAAATCTAATCAGCGTGAGGAGCGATTAAGCGCAACAATGGAAGGGGGAAACACCTGCGGGAGGGGTGGTAATGTGTGCGTGAATTGACGCCAGCGCCAAGTCAGCCGAGTGGCCCCAACGCAAAGCCAATCACGGCCAACCAGCATCGATAATCTGTTTCCCGGCGACCCTGGATGGCCGTGGTTGGCTTCGCGTTGGGGCCACTTGGCTGGCTTGGCGCTGGTGTCAGTTCACGCACACATTACTACCGCTCCTGTAGGTGTTTCCCCCCTCCATTGTTGCGCTTAATCGCTCCTCACGCTGAATCTAACCGAATTCCAACTATCCAATTGTTTTGAAACTTTGCAGGCGTGCATAGATTGGGTGGCAATACAATATTTAAAAAAAAAAATCAACCCCGAGGAGTTAAGAAAATAACCCAATCATTGATAAATATAACCCATATCCACAAATCCAAACGACTTGAAATTAGCCACTCGCGTTCTTTACGAAAACGACAAAAAACAGCTACGTTCAGGACGCTAGTCGCATCACGATTACCGAAAAGACACAATTTATCGTGAAATCATCCGTTACGTATGTACGAATAGTAAAACTAAAACTTTGCACGCGTTCGTAGTATACAAAATCGAAATTGCAGTACAAGAAAAGAATTATTTTTTAGTTTTTAGTGCATTTTAATAAAATCGTTTAACACACAAAATTATTTTTTTATATATTTTTTATTTTCTAGTTTCTGGTACTTGTGGATTTACATTTCACAGCTCACACTTTTTTAGAAATATCTTTTTTTGCTGTATATAGTTTAACAGTTTGCTTAAACGCTATAGTGCTAAAGTCACTAAAAAATAATTCTTTTCTTGTACTACAATTTCGATGGTGATATAATACGAACGCCTGCAAAGTTTTAGTTTTACTGTTCGTACATACGTGACAGATCATTTCTCGATAAATTGTGTATTTTCGGCAATCGCGATACGACCAGCGTCCCGAACGCAGAAGCTTTTTGTCGTTTTCGTAAAGAACGCGATAGTTGGAAGTTGTTCGCGAAATCGAGGTGCTTGCGCCACCTTCCTAGAGCTACGCAAATTAGACAAGTAACGGCTGCCTGCGCACTCATGTCGAGCGCTGATCGCTACTCCTTCCATCGACTCGCGATCGATGGAAGGGGGAGCTCTGCCTTCCAATAAATCACGCATGAATTCCGGGAACTCGCACTCTCTGTTCCTGATTGGCTTGGTAATATACGCTTTTCTTACGCACTTTACTTACGCACTTTGCTTGCGCGCTGTCGAACCTGCTTCGAATTTTTGAGCTACGCGACTCTGCTTCGCAACTAAGCTTATACGCCTAGAATAATCCTGTTCTAACTTAATACTAGACTTATTAACTATTCTTATCTTAATAATTGTGGATTTAACTGTAATTGACTACGTGTGTTGTGTTTGACTTTGTACATATATTCAAATTATAACTGTGACTTAATTCTAGAGCACTTAAAACTAATCTTAGCTTAATACATTAATTCTATAACGCTAAAATCTACTCGCAATTACTCTTTAATCGTAATAAACCCAATCTAGTGCTAATAAAGACTTTAAATATACCCTACTCTTGATCCTCTAATCGTCGGTCGCTAAACCGTGTTTCGCTAATTTCGTGAAAGCATGCTCTGCACCGATCCTTCACATACTTTGCTAACAGAAGTGGATTAGGATCCGTTTCGGTTGGAATGGACAATGTCGTATATACGGTTCATTCCATACCAAGCGGATCACTTTGAACACTCAATGTCTGAGATTTTGTTCAAATTGAAACACGTTATAGTGCATGTAAAAATAAGAGGGGTTCAAGTTGTCACATTTTGCCACATTCAAAATTATTTTACAAAATACAGGCCCTTATAGTACACAACTTTCATCGATTTTTTGAAAATTACCTTTCGAATTTGGCGAAATGATTATTTAAATCCTCCTTATTTTCACATGGGCTCTAACATATTTCAATTTGAACAAAATCCCCAGGACGACGGGGAGGAAATAGCCGAGGGAGAACAATATTTATATGTACTCATAAAAAAATATATTAAAATGATTGTTTAATTATTGCTTATGTTGTTTGTTTTGATAGAATGTAAAACTTCCACATTCGCTATCGTATCAGCATGAACCAATAACATACTCCTGAAATTTTCCAGATGAAAATAAATTTAAGCACAGTATAAATCGGATTAATTTTAGCATTTTTAGATTAGAAATGTTACGTTTATATTTAATTACAAAGTATAGTTCTAGAAATAATCCGATTTATACCGTGTTTGAACTCATTTGAATCTGGATAATCTCAGCAGTATATTACTGAATACTGAAAACGTCACGTTTTACATTTTATTAATACATAATCCACCGCAAGTCACACTGTATGCCTCTCAAACCGAGATTAGAAAACGCCGAATAGCCTAAATCCTCAGCTCCAAGAGAGATAACGGATAAACATAATGTATCTTTTATTCTAATTTATCCAGATATTATCTTTGCCCATCTCTGTTCTCCAGCCGCTTCGCCGTGATTCATTCAAGCCTTCCTGACGACAAAATAGTAATAGGGGAAATGCGGCATCAACACGATACGACTTTCGATACGTATCGGCATCTATGTCTTTCCTACATTTCTCGGCTAGCTTGGACTTCCACCGGTTCTGATGGTACATGGCGCGAATATACCATCAGCGCCGGTGATGGAGAATCCTTGATTGAAGCCTCTGTGACGTCCCACTATTTTTGCGCGCGGTTAATTCAAGTCTCCCCCATAATTCACTCCACAACTTCGACAAAATTCCCCAGACTCAACTCTTACCTCTTTTCCCCAATCACCGATCGCTTTGACGATGTACCTTAGCGGTCCCCATCTCCAGATGTTCGGTACGAAACCTCATTCAACTATTTGCCCCACGAGGCACAGATCCCTCCAGTAACTAAATCTAAACAAGCCCCTCGCCCCAAAAACCCCTTAAATCGAGACCACGTCTCACCCCTTATATGAGATCCTCCAAATCAAGATCACAAGTACCCCTTTCCTATCAAA